>CM031955.1:16328612-17053612 GCA_018749465.1 Paracanthobrama guichenoti
GTGAGACATTTTGAAATGTCATGCCAAATATTGGCTCATTTTGGATTTCATGAGAGCTACACATTCCAAAAAAGTTGGGACAGGTAACAATAAGAGGCCGGAAAAGTTAAATGTACATATAAGGAACAGCTGGAGGACCAATTTGCAACTTATTAGGTCAATTGGCAACATGATTGGGTACAAAAAGAGCCTCTCAGAGTGGCAGTGTCTCTCAGAAGTCAAGATGGGCAGAGGATCACCAATTCCCCCAACGCTGCAGCCAAAAATAGTGGAGCAAAATCAGAAAGGAGTTTCTCAGAGAAAAACTGCAAAGAGTTTGAAGTTATCATCATCTACAGTGCATAATATCATCCAAAGATTCAGAGAATCTGGAACAATGTTGTCCCATTTTCTGGTCAAGGCCGGAAAACCATACCGGATGCCTGTGATGTTCGGGCCCTTAGACGGAACTGCACAACATGGGCTCAGGAATACTTACAGAAAACATTGTCGGTGAACACAATCCACCGTGCCATTCGCTGTTGCTGGCTAAAACTCCATAGGTCAAAAAAGAAGCCATATCTAAACATGATCCAGAAGCGCAGGTGTTTTCTCTGGGCCAAGGCTCATTTAAAATGGACTGTGGCAAAGTGGAAAACTGTTCTGTGGTCAGACGAATCAAAATTTGAAGTTCTTTTTGGAAAACTGGGACACCATGTCATCCGGACTAAAGAGGACAAGGACAACCCAAGTTGTTCTCAGTGCTCAGTTCAGAAGCCTGCATCTCTGATGGTATGGGGTTGCATGAGTGTGTGTGGCATGGGCAGCTTACACATCTGGAAAGGCACCATCAATGCTAAAAGGTATATCCAAGTTCTAGAACAACATATGCTCCCATCCAGATGTTGTATCTTTCAGGGAAGACCTTGCATTTTCCAACATGACAATGCCAGACCACATACTGCATCAATCACTACATCATGGCTGCGTAGAAGAAGGATCCGGGTACTGAAATGGCCAGCCTGCAGTCCAGATCTTTCACCCATAGAAAACATTTGCCGCATCATAAAGAGGAAGATGCGACAAAGAAGACCTAAGACAGTTGAGCAACTAGAAGCCTGTATTAGACAAGAATGGGACAACATTCCTATTCCTAAACTTGAGCAACTTGTCTCCTCAGTCCCCAAACGTTTGCAGACTGTTATAAAAAGAAGAGGGGATGCCACACAGTGGTAAAGATGGCCTTGTCCCAACTTTTTTGAGATGTGTTGATGCCATGAAATTTAAAATCAACTTATTTGATTGACAATTCAATCCGTGCTGCAGTGAACACACGCACTGCCGCATACAACGCCGGTCTCCTATCGGGGAATATGACTGACTACAAATCATCCTGCTATGCTCTCCAACGCGCAGTTAAAGCCGCAAAGCTTTGTTATAAGGATCGAGTCTGAGGTCCATCTGTTCTTTTGGATCTAAATTCTCTGCAGAGGTGAGAGCTGATCCGTTGCTTGTGAACAAGTTAAACTCTTTCTACGCTTGCTTTGATTGTAATCGCGGCAGCGCGACTCCGCCAAGTGACACGTCAGAGGGAATCACTCAGAGCAGCAACAACCACATGATCTCTGTCTCGGAGGACGAAGTTCGGAGGGCACTCAAGCGTGTGGATGTTAGGAAAGCTGCCGGGCCGGATGGTATTTCAGGTCGTGTTCTGCGGTCCTGTGCTGATCAGCTCGCCGGGTTGTTTACATCCATCTTTAATGAGTCCCTCGCTACATCTGTGGTCCCCACCTCCTTCAAAAAATCCACCATCATCCCTGTCCCTAAGAACAGTAAACCCTCTTGCCTAAATGACTATCGTCCAGTGGCTCTCACGTATATAGTCATGAAGGTCTTTGAGAGACTCATTAAAAACACCATTTGCTCCTTCATTCCTGACACTTTGGACCCTCTTCAGTTTGCCTATCGTCCCAATAGATCGACTGAAGATGCCATCTCTCATGTCCTCCACTCCTCCCTCACTTACATCGACAGCAAAAGTGGGAACTACGTAAGGCTGCTATTTATTGACTATAGCTCAGCCTTTAACACCATAGTTCCCATTAAGCTAACCGCCAAACTCCTGGATCTCGGCCTGAATTCTTCTCTCTGCCACTGGATTGAAGACTTCCTCACTGGCAGGCCTCAGGTGGTGAGAATAGGCCAGTTCACCTCCACCTCCATCACCCTGAGTGTGGGAGCTCCACAGGGCTGTGTCCTGAGTCCCCTGCTCTACTCTCTCTACACGCATGACTGTTTGTCCACACACAGCTCCACCTCTATCATCAAATTCGCTGATGATACTGTTGTCCTGGGCCTCATTTCCAACAACAATGAGACGGCATACTTGGACGAGGTGGAGCAACTAACATCATGGTGCCAGGACAACTATCTCTCTCTGAATGTTGGCAAGACCAAAGAACTGATTGTGGACTTCAGGAAGAGACAGCAACGGACATACTCCCCTCTCATGATCAGCGGGTCACCAGTAGAGAGAGTGAGCAGCTTCAAGTACCTGGGTGTAAACATCTCCGAGGACCTGACCTGGACTGCACACATTCAGACACAGGTGAAAAAAGCCAGGCAAAGACTGTACCACCTCCGCCAGCTGAGGAAATTCAGGGTTTCACCAGCTATCCTGAAAACTTCCTATTTAGGGGCGTTAACTCAGTGTATTAACTCAGTGCATCACAGCGTGGTATGGGAACAGCACCAGTCATGACTGCAAAGCCCTGCAAAGAGTCGTGCGCTTATCCGAGCGCATCTCAGGGTCAGCTCTCCCGTCTCTGCAGGACGTCTACACCAAACGCTGCAAAGGTAGAGCTACTAAGATCATCAAGGACTCTAATCATCCTGCAAACCATCATTTCACGCTACTGCCATCTGGTAAGTGCTTCCGAAGCCTGATGGCCAAAACTGAGAGGCTCAGGAGGAGCTTCTTCCCCCAGGCCCTCAGACTCCTGAACTCAGTCACTTAATATCACGTGACCATTAATATACTGACATTGCACTGCACTTTCTGTTCTCGTTGTTACTGTAAACAACCTGTTATAAACCTGTTTGCACATTATACTTTGTACATTTCTGTTAACCACATATTTATAAGTCTACAGTTTACTCACTGCACAGTTTATTTCTCTCTCTCTCTCTCTCTCTCTCTCTCTCTCTCTCTATATATATATATATATATATATATATATATATATATATATATATATATATATATATATATATAATGCTATTCTTTCTACGTCCCTGTGCAGTTTCCCTAGACATTATATATATATATATATATATATATATAGTACTTTTTTATTCTATTTCTATTATAATTTCCTCCTTGTGTTTTTAACTGTGAATTTACACTGTCCATGGAGCGGACCTGTTTACATTTCACTGCCGGTTGTATATTCTGTATATAACTGTGTATGTGACAAATAAAACTCTTGAATCTTGATTTTCTCCTTAAAATTATATGAGATATTGAATTATCTCAGTTTAAACATTTGATATGTCATCTATGTTGTATTCTGAATAAAATATTGAAATTTGAAACTTCCACATCATTGCATTCTGTTTTTATTCACAATTTGTACAGTGTCCCAACTTTTTGGAATCGGGTTTGTATTATTTGTGTGTGTGATTGTCAAGACACTCAGTAAGCTTTTTATTTATTTATTTATTTATTTATTTATTTATTTTATCTGTTGTGCACCACATGCAAGAATCCACAGGGGAACCTCATTGTGCATGTGTAAAGATAACTTTCAGATATATGATTCCACCAAATCAGCTTATCTTTGTAAAATAGCACAGCTTTTAAAATATCTGAATATACACTCTTAACATCAGTCAATCAGATGTTTTAGATGTAAAAAAAAAATACAAAAAATAATTAACACTACATTATTATAATTTTTTTATTTTTGTAGACAAAGGTCTCAGATAATGAACCATGTAAGGGAACAGGCTTATTTCTAAATATTTTTCAAAAAAATTATATTTATTCACTCCATAATTTGTGCACATTTAACTCCGTCAGACACACTAAAAAGCATGCTAATTTAATTTAAACTATCCAAAAACAATATAAAATCTAAAACAATATAAAAATGGTTTTCAGTAAAGGATCTAAATCATAAAATACATTCTCTGTTTATTTTTTGTTTGTTTTCACACTATTATAAACAACCCAGTTTCTAAATTCCTCAATTCTCCTCCCTCCTTTTAATATTAAACATATCGCCAATGTTCTTAGGTAATTAAGATGCAATATCATGTAGTTCCATTGATTTTTAAAAAAATCATTTTTACACAAACTAAAAAAAAAAAAAAAAAGAATAAGAAATTTCTTTCAAAATGTCAAGTCAAGTCAAGTCAAGTCAAGTCACCTTTATTTATATAGTGCTTTTAACAAGTCCAATTGTTTCAAAGCAGCTTCACATTGTTAACAGGAAAATAATGCAACAGAATTTGTACAGCCGTTCTGGTGAAACGGTGATGTTATCCAGCTAATTTCAAGTATCATATAGTGTCAATGCGGGCAGATCGGTAATATAGATGAAATTTAGGTGTCCCCAACTGAGCAAGCCAAAAGCCAGAGGCAACGGTGGCAAGGAACCAAAACTCCTTCAGGGTCAGAATGGAGAAAAAAACCTTGGGAGAAACCAGGCTCAGTCGGGGTGCCAGTTCTCCTCTGGCCGACGAACAAACAGTGTATGATTATAATTCTGGAAACATAGCAGGTCTTAATTCATATTAGGTAAATAGATATTCGTAAGATTATTTGAAAGATTGGAGTCGTCACGCCAAAGACGGGTTTAATGAGGATGACGTGTTGATGCAGCATTTACGGCATTTAAATGAACAAAAACCTTCACCTGTAAAATACTGACGGTGTTGACAAAGGTTGAGCTGTGGCCAAATATACAGTATATGTAAATAGAATCATGAAATAGCATTAGAAGAATTCCCCATTTGCAAAAAACTTATTAAATCATATTATACAGACTTTTTGAGAGCACATGTCAACTATCAAACCTGACGGAGTTGACAAAATTGATTTTTTTTCCACTTTAACCACGTTGTACAGTGGAGCAATTTAGTTTTTTTCCTCAGTTGTAGCTGCCTTAATAAACATATAAAAAAATTGCAAGATTTATCCCACAACTATTTACAGGAACTTATTACACTGCCATGACGGAGTTGACATGTTAAGGCTGTGACCACAGAGATTTCAATATTGTTTGTTTAAAATATAAAAAATCTATAACTTCCAGGATTATGTGTCCTACTGTGAGATCCACAGTGAGCAGGAAATAGTAAGTGTTCTTCAGAGTTAAAGCTGCCCATGACACTGCCTGATTTATTCAGAATTATAAAAAATCCTGACAGAGTTGACGCGAAGTGAGGACACAACTTTTAATGGAAAATATAATTCAATATTTACTTGTTGTATTGTTTGATATTTTAAAGATCTCTGCCTTCCTTTTATTGTAACTGCGTATTTTTTCATTTGTTGCATTTTTAAACACTTTGTTTGGCAGTTTGACATTGTGACCTCATGCTGAGGACAGGTTAGATTACATGTGTTTTATAGAGTGTGCTTTTAAAATAATACTAAAGAAATTATTTGAAAGAATAAGAAATGATTGTCCTGAGTATACAAATTTCCCTTAGATGCAAGTATTTTTACTGTGTTGACATTCCTACTTTTTAACATAAATAGGGCTTTTGTGTTTGGGACATGTTTCGTCCCTTATCTCAAAAATCAGTGGATTATGGTAATCATGTATGAATGCATATTTGTAATTTTAAACTTAGGTCTGGTGGTGGTGCTTGAGATATTGTTGGTCATTCAGTATTTCTGTACAAAAAAATAGATAATAGATAGATAACAATACTACTACTAATTTTACTAATAATAATAATATACAACACACTAAGGATTGATTGAGCTGTTGGGTTCATGCATATTAATCACATTGTCGCCTGAACTGATTTGCTGACATCAAAACGGGACGGTAATAGATGAGCACCAGCCAATGAGATTGCGGTTTGTGCAAGAATCCACACAGGACCCTCACTGTGTATGTGTAAAAATGGCTTTCAGTGGTTAAATATGTGCAACAAAGACATCACAAATTACAATTTAGTATGCAAATAGCTGCAAATATCCCAATGATGGGATCACTGTCAAAAATAGACAGTACATGTAGGTCTGAAATTAATAAGTGTTAAAGGTTAAGTGATTTCTGAGAAATGCTGTTGATATTTGAAATCGACACCTGAACAAACACACCCCTACCCAAAAGAGAAACACCCCTCCCTTTATTGCTCCAGCTCCCAAATAATGCAACACAGGCTACCAACAACTAGCACATCAGACAGCAAGTATGGTTCTGTGAAATATAGCAAAAATACTGTATCGAGCAGAAACAACGCATCCTCTGCTTTCAATTTCAGGTGCTTTAACTTCTCTCTGGCATGGAAAGATTTATTAACGCGGGTCCTAAAGCTCTTGCCTGATCATAGCCCTTCTTTTTCCAATTATATTTCTCAGACTATTTCCTGTTTTGTAGAATCTCAGCTAGAGGTGAGACAAAATATTGATGGGTCAATATATTGTTATCCTTCGTGCAATACGAGAATCGATACGCTGTCGCCAAATATCGATATTTTAATTAATAAAAGCTCTAAATAGATTTCCCTGCTCCCGCTCAACACATGAATGAGGGAAACGTGAACATAAGTTAACTAGTCTAAGAAAAAGAGGTTTTTAATGGGATGGCGGAAAGCAGTGTGAGTAAAATAATAGATGCCCCAGCCACGTCCAAGTCCAAAGTCTGGAAAACCTGCACTTGACCTTTTCACAGGAATTTTGTTTAGTTAGACAGATATTGTGGTGTATCATTATAGGATTGTCTAGCAATATTTTGATTATCACAGAATTGCTGTATCATGATATTATCGGTATTGTGAGCCCTGTATCATGTATCGTATCGTATCGTATCGTGAGGTACCCTGTGATTCCCACCCTTGTGGCCAGAGGCGGATTAAGGTGGTCAGGGGCCCCTAGGCTGCTCTTTGTGTGCTTTACTGGAAAAATGTATTTAGTGCCATACATACACCACACAGGTAAAATGAGAAATTGAACATTACAAACAAAACACAAATACGAACAAGCACAAGGAGCAGAAGCGGCCTTTTAATTAACAGAGATGGTGGAAAGATAATAACCTCTGCCACCACAGCCACAGAAATATGTAACTATGAACAACAAAGCAACAGAATTCCCTGCATTCACAGTTCAACTGCAAGCTGGTTTAGCTTTATAAACCAACAGGTAGGCTACAGCATCTGAATCAGTGCAGAACACCCTGTTTTATGGAGGCAAAAACACAACATCATTACTGAGACACAAACCACTGTGCAATACACTAAACTGTGTATAAAACAAAGCCATAATAAAAACGGTGGGGATTCCCTCCATCTCTGCTGAGGGCGTGGGCACGGCTGACCCACAAGCAGGTGAACAATAGCCGCACGTCGGGCCAAATGGTTCTTAGAATGCTAAGGAACGGTTTCAGTTGTGTTTCCACTTGAGCCTGGTACGGCTCGGCACGATTATAAACCGTTCTCGGCCTGGTTAGCTAGAACCGTGCTGGTAGAATGCATGTAGTGATGTCGCCACAAATTTGTCACTTGTCTGTTGCCTGGCTACCAGTTTCTCTGTGGCTGGCTAAGTGCGCTATTCGAGCGACGCAAATACAGATTAATAATGAAATTAAAAGAAATACCTGATTGCCTTCCATAATGTGAAAAAATAGAACCAGCCTTAAAAAGCTGACGCTAGCTGGCAGCCCTCCTGCTGTGGATGAAGAATCAGCAGCCTTTAAGTATCCAGTCAATTAGGAATTTTTTTTTCTTTCTGTATATCTTGGTTATGTTGTTCTCTTTACCTTTGTATTTACCGCTTTTGTGCTCCACTGTTGTACCATCTTTCAGACCATTTGCTGCTATGCCATCTTGCCCGTCTAGCAATAGCAGTGACATAAATGAAAATTATTGACATAATTTGACCAGCAGCTGATTGGACAGATCCATCCAATCACCAGCTTATTTTATTTATGTTTCTTATGGGCCAATGAGGGTCTTTTTTGATTACTCTTTGACTGATGACTCTGACTTTTGATGACAAATATTCGGAATGTTCTGATCTAATCTGACTTCTGACCTGTAATGTTGCCTGAATCTTAATCATTCATTGTTTATTCGTTGGCCAGAGGAGAACTGGCCCCTCAACTGAGCCTGGTTTCTCCCAAGGTTTTTTTTCTCCATTCTGTCACCTGATGGAGTTTTGGTTCCTTGCCACCGTTGCCTCTGGCTTTTGGCTTGCTTGGTTGGGGACACTGGATATTCAACTGTATTGCCCGCATTCACACCACATGAGAATTGAACTAAGCTGGACAATGACATCACTGTTTTCTCCAGAGTGGCTGCACAGCCTGTAAGGGCCATCCGTTAGCCCAAGGACGGAATCTAACGGCCTGGTCGAAGGACTTCTGCGTGTCTGCCTTTTCATAACTTCTGTTGGATTCACTTAATTTATGACCATCGAATTTTAAATCTGACTCCATTGTTAATTTTATCTGACTCCAATTCTTTGTAACTTTGTTACATTTGTTACATTTGTAACTTAACAGCTGATCATAAGTTTAGTTGTGATTTAATTTAGATCGTTGATTTCTCTTAGTATCTCTTAATTTCAAATACTCGTTCCTCCATGGGACCCGGAGTCGCTCAGAGGATAATGCTCGCGATTAATTACATTACCTCACGGACACAAATTAGTCAGTTCTGATATTACAGAGGATTACAGAGTGAACTATTTTACCTTTAAGTGAGTCGCACATGCTTACTCATAACAGAAAGTGTAATTTTAGCAATAGTCACAAGAGCTGCAACTTGTTAATAACAGTGACAGTCAGAAATCAGATTGCCCCTCATGCTTAGCGCCATGCTCCGGTCATGGGGTTCTCGGTATGAATCTGCCCTGACAGAAAGATTTACGGAAACTCCTACAAAACTCCGCATGCGACACTACTTGAGTAATGACTTAAGAAAAATACAGAATAAATCAAGATTAACATTTATTTTGGCCAGACAGAACTTAAACATCATAATTAAACATGAATCCATGGTACACAACTTTCAGCATAAAATATAAAATACAATTAAGTAATATGAAAATAGTTTCAAAGAGTCATATCTGGCACACTACATACAGTGTGTGTGCGTGTCTCTTATGACACCGACACAATGGCAGCCCTGCTACCCTTCCTTAAATACCCAGACCAGAACAAAGGGTTGTAAATATTCGCAACACAAACACCTAGTTTGGGGGAGAAGATCAAATATCTTTGGAGAGACCACTCAAAAAGAGAACACAATTCTCATATGTTTCAATCTTTCTAACCCTACCAGTGACTTCAGTGATGTTGAGACCATTTTACCAATCGCACTATGACTTTTAAAAAGACACCAGACATGAAAGGGATAAAACAATAGATTCACAAGATAAATCATATGTAGTATATCTGCATTCTGGAACTTGAATCAGGGGGAAGGGGAAAAGGGAGGTAGAGAGGGGGAGAGGGTTTTGGTCAGGGCGGTATCCTACAGTTTCTCTGTGAGATCTTCTCTTCAGATTGAGTTTTATTATTTTAATGCAGGGTGTTGGATCTCAGCTTTTGTCTTAGCAGTAAAACCGCTCCTTACAGCCGAATCAGATTTTGTTGCATTATTTTCAATGTTTTCCATGTTACTAATGTAAAGCTGCTTTGAAACAATCTATTGTAAAAAAGCACTATTCAAATAAAGGTGACTTGACTTAATCTCAGCCATCTCTCTTTCTACAATCTTTCTACAAATGTCCCTCTTACTCACTCTCTCTCCTACCCCATCATGAGTGTATATGCCCCCTACTGCTGATTGGCTCATTAGTCATGTTGTGGTGCTCGGTCTGATCAGTCCGATCCACATTTTTTTTTTCCTATATACAGAGCCAAGGCTTTGTACAAACACAATTGTTTTTTCAGCACACACACACAATTGATTTAAATTTGACAGTGTTTCTCAGAAATCAATTACTGCACCTTTAAGTGATTCAGGCTGATTTAATTGCAGAAGGTTTATAGCTCTAGAACAACTTCTAATAAGAATGCTTGAGGAATATCAAAAGCATTGTTATACATTTTCCCCCCTGTATATTAAAATGCTTTGATGAATGATTTTACTTGAAGCATGTAAAATTAAAAACCCATTTAACTGTTAAAACCATTTTAATGCTCAATAAATATATATTTTATAATCAAAAGAAAAAATTAATACGTTGCCAATTATTGTAATTCATTTTAAGCTTTTTACAGTTTGCCAAGCAGTGAAGCAACTTGCATTAATATAGAATGCTGATAAACTGATGCACAGTTACAGATATGTACAATTTTTTTAAAAACAAACATTATATGAGTTATATACAGGTGCTGGTCATATAATTAGAATATCATCAAAAAGTTGATTTATTTCACTAATTCCATTCAAAAAGTGAAACTTGTATATTATATTCATTCATTACACACAGACTGATATATTTCAAATGTTTATTTCTTTTAATTTTGATGATTATAACTGACAACTAAGGAAAATCCCAAATTCCGTATCTCAGAAAATTAGAATATTGTGAAAAGGTTGAATATTGAAGACACCTGGTGCCACACTCTGATCAGCTAATGAACTCAAAACACCTGCAAAGGCCTTTAAATTGTCTCTCAGTCTAGTTCTGTAGGCTACACAATCATGGGGAAGACTGCTGACTTGACAGTTGTCCAAAAGATGACCATTGACACCTTGCACAAGGAGAGCAAGACACAAAAGGTCATTGCAAAAGAGGCTGGCTGTTCACAGAGCTCTGTGTCCAAGCACATTAATAGAGAGGCAAAGGGAAGGAAAAGATTGGGTAGAAAAAAAGTGTACAAGAAATAGGGATAACCGCACCCTGGAGAGGATTGTGAAACAAAACCTATTCAAAAATGTCTGGGAGATTCACGAAGAGTGGACTGCAGCTGGAGTCAGTGCTTCAAGAACCACTACGCACAGACGTATGCAAGACATGGGTTTCAGCTGTCGCAGTCCTTGTGTCAAGCCACTCTTGAACAACAGACAGCGTCAGGAGCGTCTCGCCTGGGCTAAAGACAAAAAGGACTGGATTGCTGCTGAGTGGTCCAAAGTTATGTTCTCCGATGAAAGTAAATTTTGCATTTCCTTTGGAAATCAGGGTCCCAGAGTCTGGAGGAAGAGAGGAGAGGCACACAGTCCACGTTTCTTGAGGTCCAGTATAAAGTTTCCACAGTCAGTGATGGTTTGGGGTGCCATGTCATCTGCTGGTGTTGGTCCACTGTGTTTTCTGAGGTCCAAGGTCAACGCAGCCGTATACCAGGAACTTTTAGAGCACTTCATGCTTCCTGCTGCTGACCAACTTTATGGAGATGCAGATTTCATTTTCCAACAGGGCTTGGCACCTGCACAGTGCCAAAGCAACCAGCACCTGGTTTATGGACCATGGTATCCCTGTTCTTAACTGGCCAGCAAACCCGCCTGACCTTAACCCAATAGAAAATCTATGGGTTATTGTGAAGAGGAAGATGCGATATGCCAGACCCAACAATGCAGAAGAGCTGAAGGCCACTATCAGAGCAACCTGGGCTCTCATAACACCTGAGCAGTGCCACAGACTGAATGCCACGCCGCATTGCTGCAGTAATTCAGGCAAAAGGAGCCCCAACTAAGTATTGAGTGCTGTACATGCTTATACTTTTCATGTTCGTACTTTTCAGTTGGCCAAGATTTCTAAAAATCCGTTCTTTGTATTGGTCTTATGTAATATTCTAGTTTTCTGAGATACTGAATTTGGGATTTTCCTTAGTTGTCAGTTATAATCATCAAAATTAAAAGAAATAAACATTTGAAATATATCAGTCTGTGTGTAATGAATGAATATAATATACAAGTTTCACTTTTTGAATGGAATTAGTGAAATAAATCAACTTTTTGATGATATTCTAATTATATGACCAGCACCTGTATATATACTCCGATCAGGCATAACATTATGACCACTGACAGGTGAAGTGAATAACACTGATTATCTCTTCATCATGGCACCTGTTAGTGGGTGGGATATATTAGGGAGCAAGTGAACGTTTTGTCCTCAAAGTTGATGTGTTAGAAGCAAAAAAAAAAAAAAAAAACTTGAGCAAGTTTGACAAGGGCCAAATTGTGATGGCTAGACGAATAGGTCAGAGCATCTCCAAAACTGCAGCTCTTGTGGGGTGTTCCCGGTCTCCAGTGGTCAGTATCTATCAAAAGTGGTCCAAGGAAGTAACAATAGTGAACCGGTGACAGGGTCATGGGTGGCCAAGGCTCATTGATGCGCGTGGGGAGTGAAGGCTGGCTCATGTGGTCCGATCAAACAGACAAGCTACTGTAGCTCAAATTGCTCAAGAAGTTAATGCTGGTTCTGATAGAAAGGTTTCAGAATACAGTGCATCGCAGTTTGTTGCGTATGGGGCTGCATAGCTGCAGACCAGTCAGGGTGCCCATGCTGACCCCTGTCCACCAACCCACTGTAGCATATTAAGAGAAATATGTAAAAGAAAACGTGAGCATCAGAACTGGACCACGGAGCAATGGAAGAAAGTGGCCTGATCTGATGAATCACGTTTTCTTTTACATCACGTGGATGGCCGGGTGTGTGTGCGTCGCTTACCTGGGGAACACATGGCACCAGGATGCACTATGGGAAGAAGGCAAGCCAGCGGAGGCAGTGTGATGCTTTGGGCAATGTCCTGCTGGTAAACCTTGTGTCCTGCCATCCATGTGGATGTTACTTTGACACGTACCACCTACCTAAGCATTGTTGCAGACCATGTACACCCTTTCATGGAAACGGTATTCTCTGGTGGCTGTGGCCTCTTTCAGCAGGATAATACATCCTGCCATGAAACAAAAATGGTTCAGGAATGGATTGAAGAGAACAACAAAGAGTTTGAGGTGTTGACTTGGCCTCTAAATTCCCCAGATCTCAATCCAGTCGAGCATCTGTGGGATGTGCTGAACAAACACAAACAAGTCCGATCCATGGAGGCCTCACCTCGCAACTTACAGGACTAAAGTATCTGCTGCCTGATTGAGAATATATATATATATATATATATATATATATATATATATATATATATATATATATATATATATATATATATATATATATATATATATATATATATATATATATATATATATATATATATATATATATATATATACATACACACACACACACACCTAAAGGATTATTAGGAACACCATACTAATACTGTGTTTGACCCCCTTTCACCTTCAGAACTGCCTTAAGTCTACGTGGCATTGATTCAACAAGGTGCTGAAAGCATTCTTTAGAAATGTTGGCCCATATTGATAGGATAGCATCTTACAGTTGATGGAGATTTGTAGGATGCACATCCAGGGCACGAAGCTCCCATTCCACCACATCCCAAAGATGCTCTATTGGGTTGAGATCTGGTGACTGTGGGGGCCATTTTAGTATAGTGAACTCATTGGCATGTTCAAGAAACCAATTTGAAATGATTTGAGCTTTGTGACATGGTGCATTATCCTGCTGGAAGTAGCCATCAGAGAATGGGTACATGGTGGTCATAAAGGGATGGACATGGTCAGAAACAATGCTCAGGTAGGCCGTGGCATTTAAACGATGCCCAATTGGCACTAAGGGGCCTAAAGTGTGCCAAGAAAACATCCCCCACACCATTACACCACCACCACCAGCCTGCACAGTGGTAACAAGGCATGATGGATCTATGTTCTCATTCTGTTTACGCCAAATTCTGACTCTACCATCTGAATGTCTCAACAGAAATCGAGACTCATCAGACCAGGCAACATTTTCCCAGTCTTCAACTGTCCAATTTTGGTGAGCTCGTGCAAATTGTAGCCTCTTTTTCCTATTTGTAGTGGAGATGAGTGGTACCCGGTGGGGTCTTCTGCTGTTGTAGCCCATCCGCCTCAAGGTTGTGCGTGTTGTGGCTTCACAAATGCTTTGCTGCATACCTCAGTTGTAACGAGTGGTTATTTCAGTCAAAGTTGCTCTTCTATCAGCTTGAATCAGTCTGTCCATTCTCCTCTGACCTCTAGCATCAACAAGGCATTTTCACCCACAGGACTGCTGCATACTGGATGTTTTTCCCTTTTCACACCATTCTTTGTAAACCCTAGAAATGGTTGTGTGTGAAAATCCCAGTAACTGAGCAGATTGTGAAATACTCAGACCGGCCCGTCTGGCACCAACAACCATGCCACGCTCAAAATTGCTTAAATCACCTTTCTTTCCCATTCTGACATTCAGTTTGGAGTTTAGGAGATTGTCTCTACCAGGACCACACCCCTAAATGCATTGAAGCAACTGCCATGTGATTGGTTGATTAGATAATTGCGTTAATGAGAAATTGAACAGGTGTTCCTAATAATCCTTTAGGTGAGTGTATATATGGCTATAACAGCGAAAAAAAAATCTTGGTGCGTTTTGGATCAATTTCTCATGAGCGCTCCTCTAGCAGCAGTTCAGACTCCAGTAATAGCTATGTTTCAATTGCCCATGTCTTTAAGTCTTTTCAAGAGTGTATTTGTGGTAAATCACAGTGTGAATTTAGCTGCTCTCGAGATTTCCCTCAAAGATCCATAATTCAGGGACTCAAGATTGTATTCAGGTTAGAGCGAGAGTAAGCTGTTTGACATGCTCTGGAGATGCAGTTTGTCATGATGAACTAACACACCAGAGGAGACTCATAACCCTTCCCTCCTATGGTGTTAAGACATGATAGGCTCAGATTTCGTAAGTGGCGCAGAATGCAGATGTCATGATGGTACTGAAAGCAAACAAGGTTGTAAGTTATACAGACATTTACACAGACGGGACGGATCCTCTGCTAAAGATGACAAGGGCAGGAGGTTTTCACTTGTCTTTTACTGCAGCCAATAAACTTAAGCATAAAATTGTCAGGCTTCAGGGTGTCATACTTAACGCAGGGTAACTTGAGAGCTGTTGGAATGAATACAGTTAGCCAAGGATTTTATGAATTTTTTTTTTTTTTTTTTAAAAGGCTGTTAAGATATGCTGGAGAAAGTGCCAGTCATATGTGTGTATTCATTTGGTTAGAGTGTGTGATGTTAAGCATGAGATTCAAAAATGTTGGTAGACATGCGTTGTTTTGTTGTGGAAGACAGTTTAAGGCATGTTCCAGAGATTTTATTTTTAGTTGTAAGCAGTCATATGGGTGAATTAGCCACTTCTTAGTTAATTAACCTTATTAGGAAGAACTTGCTTGCTTCTTTCTAAACGTGTTATGATGGTTATGTTTTACTATTAGTAATTTAGCTGTTTTTATTTTTTATTTTTTATTTTTATTTAAAGCAACTTTTTCTTTGGAGAAACCTGATTTAAAGTGGCTTTTTCAATAATGACTACTCTTTACCAGCATTAACCAGTCCAGTAACCGTTACAGCTCTTTACTTTGAAGAAAATCAATGCCTACTTCATCATTAAAACTTTGGCCCTGCCCACTGAAGTGTTAGTGAGATGACGAGGAGAGAAGTGCGATACAGGATCACTCGACTAAAAATAACATTACCTTCCAAAGGATCCTAATGCTAGGAATGTGCTTTTCAACTATGTGAATGTCTCAGTTGAGCATTACTTAATGTAGCATTACTACATTTCATTTACATTTATTTACATTTACATCTGATATAATACAATAACAAAACTCAGGTTCCCTTTCAGTCGGTCACGTTCGACGTACGTCGGACGTCACCGACGCATTGGGATCACTTCAGGGAGCCCCTATCAGCTTCGAGATTTAGAGAACAGGCCAATGAGAATTGGCGTGCGAGATTTGCATCTCGCGCTCCGCCCCGCAGTGCGGGTATAAACGGAAGCGAAATGCAGCGCACCTTTGTCATTCACTTCAGAGCCGAACACGGTGTTGATGAAGAAGACTGTTCCTGCTTCAGCAGAGAGAAAAAGAGAACGACAGAAGAAGCTTCTTTGAGTGCTGAGTGGGATGGCACGATCAGTGGCGGCCGCGAGCTCCCTGATACAGTGATAAACTGCTGTTTTCACAGCACTGTTTGGTCTGTTGGTTCGGTGAGGCGTTCCCAATGGTGAGTGCATACACAGGCTGCACTACTCTCGGTGTTTTGCGCGGTCGCGTTCCTGGGTGCTTCAGCACATTTAAAAGAGCACATTTTCTTATAAAAGAGCAGCGCGGGTGTGACACTGCGTCTTTTTCAAGACGTCATTCCACCCGTGCGTTTCTGGATGCGGTTGTTTCCTGTCCTTATTGACGGCCACGAGCCCTCTCGCATAACTATGTTGAGATTGCATTCGTGGGTGGTCCATGTGCTCTCAGGAGAACGGGATCACGTCGTGCCGTCAGAGCTGCCGCTGACAGCGCGGGTTGTCACGGCAACCCAGCGCGCGTCACTCAGCACTCTAGATGCGCAGTCGATACTATGAAACCTCAAACGGGGTTGAGTCCCTTCGCTTATACCCCGATCTAGTGTCTTTTCTGGTGCACCAGAAAAGAGGCTACTTTGGCTGATAAGCCTGGGTGATCTGAGGATTACAGTGGGGCTTCCCTGCCGAGCACATCTCCGTGGGCCCCCCACTCCTCTAGCGCATCGCAGCATGCTGAGACTGTGTTCGTGGGTGTTTCATGTTCTTTCATGAGAGCATGACCACGTCGGCGCGTTGTTCATCTTACCCTTTTCATAAGTGTTTTAGTGTTCAGCGCGCCGTGTGCTGTCTCACGGCCACGCTCACTATCTCGCATGCCTGCTGGTAGCTTACAAATGGGATTGCTGGTCCTAAAAATTAAAATAAAAAAAATAAAAAAATAATTAAAGGGACCTAGCGTTTCATTTGGGGCTCTAGCAGAGGACAGATGTCAATCGCTGCATCGGAGAGAGGGCTGTTATGTGTTGAAAATGAAGATGAGGCTGAGATTCCCACTATAATAGTGGATGTTTCATGCTGAATCAGATTCATACTTGACAGTCATGCTTCCCCGGGTGGCTGGGGCATAGCGCAACGCATAAATCGCATTGCCCGCCCCCTTGCCTTTTTTCCTGGATGTGCGTTGGAAAGCTTTAGCAGTGTGGAACCGCTTGGCACCAGAAAATGGAACGCCAGAGGGGCCATAGCCTGTATAAAGTTTTCCTCTCTCTCACTACCCTCATCAGGTGGGGTGGCAGTGCCACTGGCAGGCTGCCTCCACCCAGCACTCTTCGTGCATAAGGGTAGTTCTGAGCTGAGGTTGAGCTGCGTACAGAGGCTTTTATATTTAAAGTCACAGCGCTGGCCCTCGGCCAGGCGATGTCCAGAAACACCATCGGCGACCCCCTCAGTCTGCTCGTCGCCATGGGCACCCAGATTTGGTTAAAAGCTGCTCTTCCCCGGAGGAGGGCCGGGTGGAGAATCATTGGTAAATTCTGTTCCACCACTGGTGTCAAATACAACCAGTGGTACCCAAATTCTAAAGAGCAGTTCCAATACTGTGTATTGTGTATTGTGTGCTCGGCGGTGTTCGACGCTTCCATGCCTCGTCACCCTCAGGCGCCTCTCCTATCGCCAGCAGGGGGTGCCGGCTGTGTCTGGGACGCACACAAGTGGCCTCCCCACACTCGTGCACCCCCTCAGTGGAAGCAGGTAAGTGTTGCACAGCACACTCAGACCCCACCTTGGGCCGCTCCCATGCCGTCCGTGTCGGGTCCCTGCATGCTGCTGTGCTGCCCCGCTGCGGGCACGTCTGTGGTGCCGTTGGTCCCGCTTGCACGGTTCTTGGGAGCCTGCCTAGCGCTCCAGCCCGTCTTGCTGGCTCATCCGTACCATCAGACTCGGCTATGCGATTCAGTTTGCCCGGCGTCCCCCCAAGTTCAGGGGCATCCACTTCACCTCCATGTCGAAAGAGAATGCCCCTGTGCTTCAGGCGGAGATCGCGGTCCTACTGGCGAAGGATGCGATAGAGCCGGTCCCTCCAGCCGATATGAAGACCGGGTTCTACAGCCCGTACTTCATTGTGCCCAAGAAAAGCAGCGGGTTACGGCCGATCTTGGTTCTGTGACTTCTGAACCAGTCCCCAGGCTGCTGTTCAGGATGTTAACGCAGAAACGCATCTTCAGGTGCGTCCGTCCCCAAGATTGGTTTGCAGCGATCGACCTGAAGGACACGTACTTTCATGTCTCGATTCTCCCTCGACACAGACCGTTATTACGCTTTGCATTCGACGGACAAGCATGTCAGTACAAAGTCCTACCCTTCGGGCTGGCCCTGTCGCCCCGTGTCTTCAGAAGTCACGGAGGCGGCCATTGCTCCCGTGTGGGAGCGTGGTGTTCGTATTCTCAACTACCTCGATGACTGGCTGATTTTTGTCCAGTCATGAGAGCAGTTGTGCAAACACAGGGACATGGTGCTCTGCCACCTTTGCCAGTTGGGCCTTCAGGTCGACTGGGAGAAGAGCAAACTCTGCCCCTCGCAGAGGATCTCTTTTCTCAGGATGGAGATAGACTCGGTCGCCCGGACAGCGCGCCTCACCGAGGAGTGCGTCCAGTCGGTGTTGAACTGCGTGAATGCGTTCAAACGCAGGATAGCGGTACCACTGAAACCTTTTCAGAGGCTCCTGGGGCATATGACATCCGCAGCCACAGTAACGCCGCTGGGATTGCTTCATATGAGACCGCTTCAACGCTGGCTCCACGACCGGGTCTCGAGATGGGCGTGGCGCAGCGGAATTCTCCGTGTCCAAGTGACGGCGAGATGCCACCAACCTTCAGCCCGTGGTCGGACCCTTCATTTCTACGGGCAGAAGTGCCTCTAGAACAAGTGTCCAGGCATGCTGTTGTCTCCACGGATGCCTCATCCACCGGCTGGGGTGCCACGTACAACGGGCTTGCAGTATCGGGTCTGTGGACGGGGCCCCAACTGCAATGGCATATCAATTGCCTGGAGTTGTTAGCAGTTCGTCTTGCACTCAGTCGCTTCAACGCCGCTCAGAGGCAAGCACGTTCTGGTCCGTATGGACAGCACTGTGGCCGTTGCGTACATCAACAAATAGGGTGGTCTACGCTCCCGTCGCATGTCACACCTCGCCCGCCATCTCCTCCTATGGAGTCAGAAGCATCTGAGGTCGCTTCGTGCCATTCATATTCCGGGCCTGCTCAATCGTGCGGCCGACGAGCTCTTACGACAGCCAGTGCTCCCGGGAGAGTGGAGACTCCATCCCCAGGTGGTCCAGCTGATCTGGAGTCGCTTTGAGGCCGCGCAGGTAGATCTGTTTGCCGCCCCGGACTCCACCCACTGCCAGCTGTTCTATTCCCTGACCGAGGGACCCTCGGTTCGGATGCGCTGGCACACAGCTGGCCCCGGGGCCTACGCAAATATGCGTTTCCCCCCAGTGAGCCTTCTTGCACAAACACTGTGCAAGGTCAGGGAGGACGAGGAGCAGGTCCTGTTGGTCACTCCGTACTGGCCCAACAGGACTTGGTTTTCGGAACTAGTGCTCCTCGCGACAGCACCTCCTTGGCCCATTCCTCTGAGGAAGGACCTCCTGACTCAGAGACGGGGCTCCCTCTGGCACCCGCGTCCGGACCTCTGGACGGGACGCAGAGGTTCTAGGCGGTCTGCCACAAGCTGTTGTAGACACCATTACTTCTGCTAGAGCGCCCTCTACAAGGCACCTCTACGCGTTGAAGTGGAACCTGTTCGTCGAATGGTGCTCTTCTGCCGAAGACCCCCCCAAGGTGTTCGGTCAGTTCTGTGCTTTCCTTCCTACAAGACGGGTTGGAGCGAAGGCTGTCTCCCTCCACCCTCAAAGTCTGTGTGGCTGCCATCGCCGCCAATCATGACTTCGTAGGCGGAAAGAAAATAAAAATCCTTCGGGAAGCACGATCTGATCGTCAGGTTCCTGAGGGGGGCGAGGAGACTGAATCCGCCTCGCCCTCCCTCTATACCCTCTTGGGACCTGTCTCTGGTGCTGACCGCACTGCAGAGGCCTCCCTTTGAGCCTTTGCAGTCAGCTGAGTTAAAAATTCTGTCTCTGAAACAGTACTCCTGACTGCATTGGCCTCCATCAAGAGGGTAGGGGACCTGCAGGCATTTTCGGTCGACGAATCGTGCCTGGAATTTGGGCCTGGTAACTCTCACGTAATCCTGAGACCCCGGCCTGGATATGTGCCCAAGGTTCCCACCACTCCCTTCCGGGACCAGGTGGTGAGCCTGCAAGCGCTGCCTTTGGAGGAGGCAGACCCAGCCCTAGCTTTTCTCTGTCCCGTCCGTGCTTTGCGGACTTACGTGGACAGAACGCAAAGCTTCAGGACCTCAGAGCAGCTCTTCGTCTGTTATGGAGGACAGCAGAAGGGAAAGGCTGTCTCCAAGCAGAGGATGGCCCACTGGATAGTGGATGCCATCGTCTTGGTGTATGAAACCCAAGACGTGCCCTGCCCGCTCTGGTTAAGAGCCCACTCCACCAGTGGTGTAGCTTCTTCCTGGGCGCTGGCTCGTGGCACCTCGCTGGCAGATATTTGTAGAGCTGCGGGCTGGGCGACACCCAACACGTTCACTAGGTTCTATAGCCTACGTGTAGAGACGGTATCTTCCTGTGTGCTCACTTCCCATAGTCAGTGACACCGAAGTGCCCATTCTAAAGTGTCGGCTTGCTGCGCCACTCCCTTCCCCATGGAACGGATACGTGCGCTTATATGCTCCAGTCGAGTTCCCCAGCATGGCGAACCCTGTCGAGTCCTCCGCAACCCTCGGCAGTCGGACGTGGCGGAGCGTCTGACGCCAGGCCTAACGCTCGTATGCATTGGTGGAACTTGTGTTAGGTTGGGTTCCATATGTTGTGACCCCCACGGCGGTCCCATATGTGTATTCTCCACGGTAAGTCTCCCTTCGGCGAGCTCGTGTGGTGTGGACCCCCGCCTAAAATGGCCGGAGCCACCCCTGGGGCTTCCGTATGTAGCACTGCCCACGGCCAGTCCATACATGTATTCTCCACATGGTAACTCCCTCCGGGCATGATGTGGCTTCCGCAGCGGCCCCCCAGGGCACGCTTTCCCAGCGTTATCCAATAGTCGGCTGAGTGGGTCTTGCGGAATAGCAGCTGACTCTCCCTGCGTGAATTTCCCCGCCCGGAACAGCCGGGGTCTGAGGGGCTTTCCCAGGGCGCTGGAAGTGGTAGCAACTGTGGCGTGTTCCAAAGGGATCCCAATTCGTCGGTGACGTCTCCGTTCCCTCCTTCAGGGAACGAGGGTTACCATACGTAACCGAGACGTTCCCTTTCAGTCGGTCACGTTCGACGTACGTCCTTCAGGGAACGAGGGTTACCATACATAACCGAGACGATTCTTTGATAAATCACTCACAATTTCAGAGCAGGCTTTTCAAACAGAATTTTACGATATGAACTCCACACGAGTTGTTCGTATTTTCAAAATGTTAGTTGGTACGAAAGGAATTTACATCTACAAATATGAAATTTACATCTATGTACATTTAATAGTACATAGTTTTCACCTGGGGTACCATAATAATATTTCAAGAGTTGATTTGCCCCGTCTTTTTTATATTTTTATTTTTTACACTGTTCAGCGTTGGGTAATAGGCAACGCTCATCACTGTCACTTTTTATCCAGCCGTCCAATCACAGTGGAGGAGGGGAGAGACAAATATTACACCGACCAATCATCCTACTTGTACACCGACTGAACAACAATTGTGGAGAAGTTAATACTGATTTTTTTTACTGTATTTTTTATATTCAGCAATATTCTTCAAAATGAGATACTAGTAACACATTGCTGCCATGGATATTCTGTATCATAGTAACCAAAGCATCTCAGCAGGAAAAACTCTGCCCTTGCAAAGCGCTTTCAAGTGCCACCAGCTGGCCGTTTTCAGAAGAGCACCAGGCATTTTTTAGCTGGCTAAAAATGCTTTCATGGACACACGATAATTGAATACTTATTGCTAGGCATATGGCCAATTAGTCTCTTTAGCATTTATGGAGCCAAACCTGAGAAAGAATTCCAGAAGATTCCACAGCGTTCTTGGACATGTCATTTGCAGTTGTCACTCATGGGCGGGGATTATGCTAATTATGAATGAGCGTTGCCGCGCGTCCTATTTACGAATGTTTGAATTCATTAATATACACGTTTAACTACCAAATCCGTGGTATACGAAGCGTTTATGAATCTGGAGGAGAGTTTTCGTAAAGGTCCATTTTACGTGCAAATTACTCATATATTTTTTGCTCATATATTTACGAAAGTTTCATGAATGAGTCCCATTGTGTTTACACTGTTAGTTATGAAAGCATTTGTTAGTGTGCAGAAATCGAGTTGCAATAACGAGCATTTATGCGCTCAACATGTCTTTGATCGCATCACTGCAACCTTTCATGCCATCTAAATATAATGCCATAGATCTAAATATAATGATATAATCAACACTTTTCACAATTAGTTAACTGTAATAGTAAACACATTCTAAAAGTTTTCGAGAGCGTTAGCTATTTCATATGCACAGATGTTAGCCAATCACAGCACACAGCAATGGGCCCCTTCAAACTGCATTTAGCATTCAACTCAGAAGGCTAAAATCAGGGTAGGAAAAAAGCCTTTTATTTCTAAATTGACAATTTTTTTATGTAAAAATCATACTAACATTATAAGTGCATCACAGGAAACAGCATAAAACAATGCAGTTTATGATCCCTTTAAGTAAACGTCTTGACAGATGATTTATTTACAGTAGTTGACGATCTTTACAACATGTTATTTATTTGCCCACAGCATTGATGGGGTTTGACTATCATTCGTTTGAGTCAAGTTTTAACTGGAGTTTTAACCACATAACTCTGATTAAACTGTGTACACAGGCAGAACAGTCTTGTTGTTAGGGATGCGCTGATCTTGATTTTTCAAGGCTGATTCAAAACATGTTTAGCAAATGGGCTGATTCCAATATGTTTTTTCTTTAAGGAAATTGAATTGTTGTCTATTTGCAAACTGGCCTTAAACAAAAATATCTGGAGCCATTTGAAATTAGAGGCAACCACATAATCACGATCCAAAAAAACAGATATTACACATATTTTTAAATATCAAGATTTAAAGCAAAACCAGAATGGTCTGACTTTAGCTTTGTGAAATTGTAACTATTAATTGAATAAATATTACTTATACACTCACCTAAAGGATTATTAGGATTATTACATCCCCCACACCATTATACCACCACCACCAGCCTGCACAGTGGTAACAAGGCATGATGGATCCATGTTCTCATTCTGTTTACGCCAAATTCTGACTCTACCATCTGAATGTCTCAACAGAAATCGAGACTCCTCAGACCAGGCAACATTTTTCCAGTCTTCAACTGTCCAAATTTGGTGAGCTCGTGCAAATTGTAGCCTCTTTTTCCTATTTGTAGTGGAGATGAGTGGTACCCGGTGGGGTCTTCTGCTGTTGTAGCCCATTCGCCTCAAGGTTGTGCGAGTTGTGGCTTCACAAATGCTTTGCTGCATACCTCAGTTGTAACGAGTGGTTATTTCAGTCAAAGTTGCTCTTCTATCAGCTTGAATCAGTCTACCCATTCTCCTCTGACCTCTAGCATCAACAAGGCATTTTCGCCCACAGGACTGCCGCATACTGGATGTTTTTCCCTTTTTACACCATTCTTTGTAAACCCTAGAAATGGTTGTGCGTGAAAATCCCAGTAACTTGTGAAAAAAAGTAAATTGTGAAACACTCAGACCGGCCCGTCTGGCACCAACAACCATGCCACACTCAAAATTGCTTAAATCACCTTTCTTTCCCATTCTGACATTCAGTTTGGAGTTCAGGAGATTGTCTTGACCAGGACCACACCCCTAAATGCATTAAATCATCTGCCATGTGATTGGTTGATTAGATAATTGCATTAATGAGAAATTGAACAGGTGTTCCTAATAATCCTTTAGGTGAGTGTAATGAATTATAATACAATTATATATATATTTTTTATTGACTAGTTTTAACGTTTTCTTGTGTAAATGTCATATAGAATGTGCATTTCTTAATTTATTTCTAATATGCTGATTACCATGTTTACATATCCCAGTAGCTGTGAAGTAGCCTATGTGCATCTCTTTTTCAGGAATGAAGTAAAGAAAACATGGTCAATGATTGCCAGCGTGTGATGAATATTCATTGTTTACTCTGAACGTAATCATCAACAACCGGGGTTTCGTCTAAATCAGCATTAGTTTCATGCAGTTCAGAGCTGAATTCCTAAATATTCTGATTGTTAGAGCACTTTGAGAGGGTGGAAAACACTGAATTGGCTCTCAGTATGTGGTTACTGATAGGGGAGAGGGTTTAATCATACACAAGGATATCAAGTGCATGGGAGGGTGTAATGAAGCAAAACTGATGGAATAAAACCAATAAAGCTGTTTACACCGTGCACCGGGCTCTTAGTTGATGAGTCAGAGTCTCTTACCGATTTGACCTGCTGGGTGTAAGTGCTGACTTGCATGTGGGTGTTCAGTCTGCACGCCAGATTAAGTGAAATCGTATTCAGTCAATAAACTTCAACTTAAAATTCAATTCAGCTTATGACCAAAGTATACATTCAGGTCATATCTGCAGGAACATTTTAGGATCGATCACATGCTGCGTGTCAGTGTTTGCTCTGTGTTACCGTTTTGTGGGTCGTTTATTAAATTTCTCATTTATGTCTGATCCATAACTGAGTGTGAGGTGATCAATGGCTATTGACCTCTAATGTAATAACACAAGGCAGAAACATTTCAGTTAAATATATTAGTCACAAATATTGTTTAAACTAAGCAAGGGCATCTATTATAGCTAGAGAGAGCTACCATTAGCATTCCCATTCATGTCAATAGCAGTTCAAAGTAATTCCACTAGCTGAAATAACTTGTTTTGGATATTCTCTACTACATCTGATATAATACAATATTGTTTGATTTATGTAATTTAAACCATTAATGTTTTTGTTAAGTTTCTTACCGCTCACCAAGGCTGCATTTATTTAAAACAAAACAAAAAAACAGTAATATTGTGGAATATTATTACAATTTAAAATATTTTTTTCCTATTTCAATATATTTTAGTGCAAAGCTGTGAATGCATTTTTGTGAATGCAAAGCTGACTTTTTAGCATCATTACTCCAGTCAGTCTTCAGTAGCACATGATCCTTCAGAAGCCATGCTGATTTGCTGCTCAAGAAACATTTATTATCTATGTTGAAAACTAATGCCGCTTATTTTGTTTTTTGGTATTTTGCATCATTACAAAAGCTTTACTGTCACTTTTGAATTGAATGGGTCCTTGCTGAATAGAAGTCTTAGAATATCTTTTATGTCTTATTTTTTTATCCAACTTTTGAATGGTATATGTATACGCTGACAGAATCTGTTTTTGAGATTTAAATAGTTTAGATGTTCACAAACCCTTTAAAATGTTCATGTAGTCCTGAAGGTAAATCTTTTACTCCTCTACTTGAAATCTTTCATTTTCAGACGATATATCCATTGCTGCTGACTCAGTGTGGAATGTCATTGCACATTTGGACTCTTCAGTCGGTATATTTCATTATGTGTCAACAGATAGTGAAAGGGAGATCAGTGTTGCTAATACCATATACACTGATCAGGCATAACATTATGACCACTGACAGGTGAAGTGAATAACACTGATTATCTCTTCATCACGGGACTGTTAGTGGGTGGGATATATTAGGCAGCAAGTGAACATTTTGTCCTCAAAGTTGATGTGTTAGAAGCAGGAAAAATGGGCAAGTGTAAGGATTTGGAGAGAGTTTGACAAGGGCCAAATTGTGATGGCTAGAAGACTGGGTCAGAGCATCTCCAAAACTGCAGCTCTTGTGGGGTGTTCCCGGTCTGCAGTGGTCAGTATCTATCAAAAGTGGTCCAAGGAAGAAACAGTGGTGAACCAGCAACAGGGTCATGGGCAGCCAAGGCTCATTGATGCACGTGGGGTGCGAAGGCTGGCCTGTGTGGTCTGATCAAACAGACGAGCTACTGTAACTCAAATTGCTCAAGAAGTTAATGCTGATTCTGATAGAAAGGTGTCAGAATACAGTGCATCGCAGTTTGTTGTGTATGGGACAGACCAGTCAGGGTGCCCATGCTGACCCCTGTCCACCACTGATATTGCCAACAGTGGGCACGTGAGCATCAGAACTGGACCACAGAACAATGGAAGAAGGTTGCCTAGTCTGATGAATCATGTTTTCTTTTACATCACGTGGAGGGCTGGGTGCTTGTACTATGGGAATAGAGCAAGCCAGCGGAGGCAGTGTGATGCTTTGGGCAATGTCCTGCTGGTAAACCTTGAGTCCTCTATCCATGTGAATGTTACTTTGAGACGTACCACCTACCTAAGCATTGTTGCAGACCATGTATACCCTTTTATGGAAACGGTATTCCCTGGCTGCTGTGGCCTCTTTCAGCAGGATAATGTGCCCTGCCACAAAGCAAAAATGGTTCAGGAATGGTTTGAAGAGCACAACAACAAGTTTGAGGTGTTGACTTGGCCTCCAAATTCCCCAGATCTCAATCCAATCGAGCATCTGCTGGGATGTGCCTTCAGGGGTCTAGTGGAGTTCATGTCAGGGCAGTTGTGGCAGCAAAAAGGGGAATTAATATTAGGAAGGTAGTCATAATGTTATGCCTGATCGGTGTAAGTAAAGTGTATATTTAAGCCAATATCATTGTGTGTATATATATATATATATATATATATGTGTGTGTGTGTGTGTGTGTGTGTGTGTGTGTGTGTGTGTGTGTGTTTTTTTTACCAGGCTTATGGGTGGATTTTGAGAGTATGGATCTGTGTAAACCTATAGGTTAATTCATTCAGAGTGGGTGTAAAATCAATATGAATGCATATTTCATTTATTGTTGTTTGGCATGTTGGAATAGATGGTGTGAGATAAGACTGCTCACATTCTCTGCTATTAGTCTTTTTTTCCTATCAATTGTAAGTGGATTTTGAGATTCTGCATGTGAAATTGTATAAATCAGAAAGACATTTCGCAAAGTATCAATTTGTCAAATGCTAAATGGTTCTTGAAATTGAAACCGGGTTTTGGCAGTTGGGCGTCTAAATAACATTTCGTTTTATTTTCCTCATTTGGAGTAAACGTGTTGTTACAGGAATTAACTGATCTGCATATGGTTGTCAAAAGTACAGGTGTTTTCAACTCCCTGCCAAATTATCACCCCAAATCCCAAGAGTTGAAACGGCTACCTGATCTGCTAAAATCTCCTAAACCTATTTGCTCCACTGGATTTAGGTGGGGGGTTATTATCTGGCAGGGATCAGAATTCTGCACAACACCGACACAAAAGCGGCAGTATACCAGCATTTCTGCAGTATACCGGATAGACTGATAGACGTTGCTTTGCAAATGCTTGTTCATGTTTGTTTGAACACTTTCTGAGCATCGAAGGTTTCTATTTACAGTGTTTTTATAAGCGTTGAGCATTGTAGCCAATCACAATCTAGAGATGCACCGATTGCAATTTTCCTGGCTGAATATTTTTTTTAAAGTGTGACCTATCGATACCGTGTTTTTTTTTTTTTTTTCGATTTTTTATTTCTACACTGCAAAAAATATTTAAAAAGTAAGTTACCTGGTTGCCTTAACATTTTTAGTTCATTGAAATTAAAAATTTTAGTTAATACAATGAACATTTTTGAGAATTGACATCACCCTTTATTCAAATAATATTAAAAGATTGTGTTTTATTTGTAATAATGCAGTGAAACATGCCAAATTGTGCTATTTTCATGATTTATCACAAATTTCTTTTATTTATGTGGTTCAGATACAATAATATTTTGAGTTTCTATTTATTAAACCCATTTCCTTCATTGCATTAACTCAAATTTTTAATTTCAATGAACTCAACATTTTAAGGCAACCAGGTTACTTTTCTAAGTTAAACCAACAATATTTTTTTACAGTGTAAGTACTAATTGACAGCATATACAGACACAAATCTACTTTTCTTATTTTCATAAAAATAATTAAAAAAAGTAAAAAGTCAGTAATAAAATAAGAACAAATAATGCAAACAACAGCACAATTAAAAGCAACTTAAACAGCTTTAAGTTCTTCAGGTGGGTCTAACAGTAGGTTATTATTCAGGTAAGACATACTACAGAAATTAAAGTAATCAAATGTAAAATAACACTGGATAGTCTTCATTGTAAAAATAAATACAGATTAATGCTTACAGTTAAAGTTATAAAACTTATTAAATTAAATTCAGTTACACTTTATTGTTGGAATTTCTTGCATCTCAAGGCGTTTAGTGTCTCACATTAATTCACATTACTACAAATAATAAGACACTACATTAGACACCACTTGAAACAATATAAGCAGAGCAGAGCAGAGCAGAGAGTGATTTCCTTTGTCTTTTGTTGAAAATGCAGCACTCTCAAGTTAAAAGATGTTCACCTTTGAAAACAACATGCCTAGAGATAGATTTAGCAGCAGATATGCCTGTTGGGCATCTGTGCCTTTGTTCATGGACATCTGCCTGCCAAGGTTTGTTTCTCAGCAGTAGTATGCACACTTACTTTACTAAGTGACTTTTGTGGATTTTGCAAGTGTGTTTTTTTTTTAAAATTTTTTATCTACTACTTTGCACTTTTTTAGTTTATATATTATGTTCACATTGTTTTAGGATATTTAATTTTTTGACACTTCAATTCCAATGTCTAAATATTCTTAAGAGTTAAGTTTATTGTTATTTGAAAGTGTGTAGGCCTACTTGCATTATTATACTGTTATATTATGATTATATATTCAGTGGCATAAAATGGTCTTAAAATGATAATTATATCGGTTATCACAATTATTTCTGGGACAATATATCACTCAACAAAAAGTATGGCCCCACTTTATATTAGGTGGCCTTAACTACTATGTACTTACATAAAAATATAAACACAATGTATTTATTGTGTTCATATTGTAATGCAAACACTTTTGCTGATATTGAGGTGGGATATGGGTTAAGTTAAGGACAGGTGTGGTGGTATGGGTAAGTTTAAGGGTAAAGTTAGGGACAGGTGTGGTGGGATGGGTAAGTTTAAGGGTAAAGTTACGGACAGTTGTGGTGGTATGGGTAAGTTTAAGGGTAAAGTTAGGGACAGGTGTGGTATGGGTAAGTTTAAGGGTAAAGTTACGGACAGGTGTGGTGGGATGGGTAAGTTTAAGGGTAAAGTTAGGGACAGGTGTGGTGGGATGGGTAAGTTTAAGGGTAAAGTTAGGGACAGGTGTGGTGGGATGGGTAAGTTTAAGGGTAAAGTTAGGGACAGGTGTGGTATGGGTAAGTTTAAGGGTAAAGTTAGGGACAGGTGTGGTATGGGTAAGTTTAAGGGTAAAGTTAGGGACAGGTGTGGTATGGGTAAGTTTAAAGGTAAAGTTAGGGACAGGTGTGGTATGGGTAAGTTTAAGGGTAAAGTTAGGGACAGGTGTGGTGGTATGGGTAAGTTTAAGGGTAAAGTTAGGGACAGGTGTGGTGGTATGGGTAAGTTTAAGGGTAAAGTTAGGGACAGGTGTGGTGGTATGGGTAAGTTTAAGGGTAAAGTTAGGGACAGGTGTGGTGGTATGGGTAAGTTTAAGGGTAAAGTTAGGGACAGGTGTGGTATGGGTAAGTTTAAAGGTAAAGTTAGGGACAGGTGTGGTGGTATGGGTAAGTTTAAAGGTAAAGTTAGGGACAGGTGTGGTGGTATGGGTAAGTTTAAGAGTAAAGTTAGGGACAGGTGTGGTGGTATGGGTAAGTTTAAGGGTAAAGTTAGGGACAGGTGTGGTATGGGTAAGTTTAAGGGTAAAGTTAGGGACAGGTGTGGTATGAGTAAGTTTAAGGGTAAAGTTAGGGACAGGTGTAGCGGTATGGGTAAGTTTAAGGGTAAAGTTAGGGACAGGTGCTGTGGTATGGGTAAGTTTAAGGGTTAAGTTAGGGACAGATGTGGTGGTATGGGTAAGTTTAAGGGTAGGGTTAGGTGTCAACAGTGTAATAATAAATACTGCTACAGAAATTAATTACAGATGTAATTACATGCAGGCAATTTTAAAAATGTAAGTACAATGTAAAAACATGCATGTACACAATAAGTGCATTGTATCAAACGATTAGTAAATGTTAGTATAAGGCCACCTAATATAAAGTGGGTCCAAAAGTAGTTATTGTGACAGATCTAATCAGAGGTGCTAGTAAGTAAGATCCGCTTGGCGCTGATAACACAGGTTTTGTTATGTTCAATGTGAAGTGTGCCGCATATAATCCACAACATGAGAACCACAACTTGGTTACTGGTATTGGTACCGACTACTGACATTTTGGTATTGTGACAACCCTATAAACTAGTTTAGCAGTCTATTTAAGAAATAGTCTTCAGTAATATTTGCAAAGAATATCAAGCCAAAATGTCTTCATTTGATCATTATTGCGTCTAGATGAGAACAAGATCATTTAAAAAAGACTTTTAACAAAGTCGTCTGGAGAAATGGCAAATGGGCTTTGTCACCTTTCTGGTGATTAAAGAGAAAGGGATGAAGTCAGGCGTTTAGATACGCCAGCTTGTATCTTGCAACTCATTAATTCCTAATAAAAAAAATGTTGAATGAATATTCATGAGAGACAGGTGGGATCTATTAGAACTAAAATGAAGTTGTCTTTCAGAATGTCAAGTACTTTTTATGTTAATAACCTAAAAAGAGTGCAAAGTCGCAAGGTGATAACAGCAAATAAACAACATATGTTGAACATTAGCTTTTCAGTTGCATGGCCTAATTAGCAGATATTGAGATAAATGGGTGTAGATGAAGAATTGTAGTGTAATGTTACACTGTGACTGAGGCGAGATATCATAATTATAAAGATTGTTTGGTTTTAAAGTCTCACATTTTGATACAGTCAGATGACCTGCTTCAGTTATGCATACTGATGTCCTAAATCATATTTAACCTGTAGGTTTAGGGGTGATGTGACCTGTGACCTTTGCCCAGGGCAGACTGGGGCTTTCTGCCACACCCGGTGAAAGAACAGAATTTATTCAAAATATAAATATTTTTCATCAATATAAATCTTTACTATCACTTTTCATCAATTGAACACTGATTAAAAGTATTAATTTCTTTCAAAAAGTAAGAACAAAAATACTGACCCTAAACTTTTGGACGGTAGTGTATATTGTTACAAAAGATTTCTATTTTAAACAAATGCTGTTTTTTTTTAAACTTTTATTCATAAAAGAATCCTAAAAAGTGTTGCAGGTTATAAAAATAAATAAAAATAAGCAGCACACTTATTTCCAACATTGATAATAAATCAGCATATTAGAATGATTTCTGAAGGATCATGTGACACTGGAGTAATGGCTGATGAAAATTCAGCTTTACATCACAGAAATAAATTATATTTTAAAGTATACAGGTGCTGGTCATATAATTAGAATATCATCAAAAAGTTGATTTATTTCACTAATTCCATTCAAAAGTGAAACTTGTATATTACATTCATTCATTACACACAGACTGATATATTTCAAATGTTTATTTCTTTTAATTTTGATGATTATAACTGACAACTAAGGAAAATCCCAAATTCAGTATCTCAGAAAATTAGAATATTGTGAAAAGGTTGAATATTGAAGACACCTGGTGCCACACTCTGATCAGCTAATGAACTCAAAACACCTGCAAAGGCCTTTAAATTGTCTCTCAGTCTAGTTCTGTAGGCTACACAATCATGGGGAAGACCGCTGACCTGACAGTTGTCCAAAAGACGACCATTGACACCTTGCACAAGGAGGACAAGACACAAAAGAGGCTGGCTGTTCACAGAGCTCTGTGTCCAAGCACATTAATAGAGAGGCCAAGGGAAGGAAAAGATGTGGTAGAAAAAAAGCGTACAAGCAATAGTGATAACCGCACCCTGGAGAGGACTGTGAAACAAAACCTATTCAAAAATGTGGGGGAGATTCACAAAGAGTGGATTGCAGCTGGAGTCAGTGCTTCAAGAACCACTACGCACAGACGTATGCAAGACATGGGTTTCAGTTGTCGCATTCTGCTGCTGAGTGGTCCAAAGTTATGTTCTCCAATGAAAGTACATTTTTTTACGATGGTTTGGGGTGCCCATCGGATGTCATCTGCTGGTCAGCGCAGCCGTATACCAGGGAGTTTTAGAGCACTTCATGCTTCCTGCTGCTGACCAACTTTATGGAGATTTCATTTTCCAACAGGACTTTGCACCTGCACACAGTGCCAAAGCAACCAGCACCTGGTTTAAGGACCATGGTATCCCTGTTCTTAATTGGCCAGCAAACTCACCTGACCTTAACCCCATAGAAAATCTATGGGGTATTGTGAAGAGGAAGATGTGATATGCGAGACCCAACAATGCAGAAGAGCTGAAGCCCACTATCAGAGCAACCTGGGCTCTCATAACACCTGAGCAGTGCCACAGACTGATCGACTCCATGCCACGCCGCATTGCTGCAGTAATTCAGGTAAAAGGAGCCCCAAATAAGTATTGAGTGCTGTACATGCTCATACTTTTCATGTTCATACTTTTCAGTTGGCCAAGATTTCTAAAAATCCTTTCTTTGTATTGGTCTTAAGTAATATTCTAGTTTTCTGAGATACTGAATTTGTGATTTTCCTTAGTTGTCAGTTATAATCATCAAAATGAAAAGAAATAAACATTTGAAATATATCAGTCTGTGTGTAATGAATGAATACAATATACAAGTTTCACTTTTTAAATGGAATTAGTCAAATAAATCAACTTTTTGATGATATTCGAATTATATGACCAGCACCTGTATTATAATAGAAAATGCAGTATTTTAAGTTCTTAGACATCTTCACTATAAATAATGTTATTTATTTATTTAACTCTATTTATTAACTTTTTTTATATTTACCTTACATTTATGCATTTGGCAGATTATTGTATCCAAGGCGACTTACATTGCATTGCATTGAATTTCAGTTCTTGCTTTCCTTGGGAATTAATTAATGTAATAAAATAACACTTCTGTAATTCAATAATAAGTAATAAACAAACAAACAAATTAATACATTTAATTTTCAGTCTCAGACTTTTGGACCCCGTATATTAATTTTAATTATTTGATTTTAATTATTCTTTCTGATTAGAAGAGGTCATTTCAGATGGTAATTTATTCATTGTATTAAGGAACCTTTGATTCTGGTTTGGCTCATTTGACGAAGTTGCTTGTTTTTGTAATGTGAAATTCACAATGAGCTGGACTGTGCTATGGGCAAATATTTAGGTCTGTTCTGTTCAGATGGTGCTGTTTATCATTCGCCTGCATAAAATACAGAGAGAAGAGAATAGGAGAAGAGAAAGTTTGGGCCAGTCTTTGTACATCTTGGCAAAGGTACCTCTTTATTCATTACCTGCTTTGTTGGGGACATTTTAGCATTGATTTAACATTTTCATCCCCAGAGCCAGCTGGTGCTATGAAGCATCGCTGTCGCATCTCATCCAAAACTTTCGAAGCAGAATGGACACTCTCACCATTCCCCACCATCACAAAGACTTTTGCCGTTCATCTTCATGGGCTCCAGAGCTGTGCTGTTTGTTTCTTCTTCTTCTTACATTAGAATGCAGTGAACACTAATTTGTGGACCGCTATAGTCTATCAAGCATTATTTGATGAATAATGATCAATGATACTAGACAAATAGTTTTGCAAGAGTAGGATCATTAAATATTTTAATTTCAGAGAATACCCCTCATTCCTCACACACAGAATAAATGCCAGATCCCGACTGGAGAAATATAACTGTACTGACACATGTAAGCTGGGATGCCACTTGTGTAATACAATAAGTTTTAGTGAGTCCTTGAAAGGTCAACATCATGCACTTCTTCAAGGACTAGCACAGTGTTGCTCTAATCAACTAATTGGTTTGTCTCTCAGAGGACAGCAAGCTGAGGTGCTTGCATCTCCTTGTTATTGTTCATGTCTTGGAAACAATAAAAGCATTGCTATTTACTTAACCCTCAGGCTGTGTTCGTGTCCCGGAGATGATTTTCTTTTCCCCCAAAAATACTAGTTAACGTTATCGCATTTGACTCAAACTTACTGACTTTACTCACCCAGGGTATAACTACTTCTCTAAAATTTCAATGAGCAATCACTTAAAAACCAAATACAAAGCCTGTCCTAATTGAAAGTTGACAAAAAGATTGAATCAAATATTTGGTGATAATATAGCATAATGAGATATTATTATTAGCATAGCATAGCACTTGCTGAACGAGGACAGCAATAAAATGCATTTAACATATCTTTTTTCAAACTAAGCTCATGCTCCACTCATAACCCAAAAACCCCAACATAACAGAAACTCTTCTAAACTAGCATAACAAAACATAAAACACTACTAAATCTCCCACTTAATATTAATCTTGCACAGAACACATAATATAACACTTAATTTTGGCATTTACTGTCTCTTTTGAGTGTCATGGCAAAGCATGTTGGGAAATAGAAATCCCAGCCCAGTTTCAATTAAATTTGTCTAAATTAAAATAAACAAGTTAATGAAACACAAAACAATGGAATAATTTAGTCACTCAAAAACTGAGATGTATAAGCTCAGATCAATGAGGCCTACGATCAACCAGTTCCAAAAAGAAATACAAAACCTGTCCTAATTAAAAGAAAACAAGTTGACAAAAAGATCCAATATTTGGTGGTAATATAGCATATTGAGCGATTTACAAGCGGTTGAGTGGTTTTCAATACCACATAAGGAGGTTGCCTAAAATATTAAATTCTGGAGAATTCATGACAGAAGGAGACGTGTTCTCTGGAGTGACGAATCACGCTTCTCTGTTTGGCAATCCGATGGATGAGTCTAGGTTTGGCGGTTGCCAGGAGAACAGTACTTGCCTGACTGCATTGTGCTGAGTGTAAAGTTTGGTGGATTATGGTGTGGGGTTGTTTTTCAGGGGTTAGGTCTGGCCCTTTAGTTCCAGTGAAAGGAACTCTTAATGCTTCAGCATACCAAGACATTTTGGACAATTTCATGTTCCCAACTTTGTGGGAACAGTTTGGGGATGGCCCCTTCCTGTTCCAACATGACTGCCATTGACCAGTGGACAAAGCAAGGTTCATAAAGAAATGGATAAGCGAGTTTGGTGTGGAGGAACTTGACTGGCCTGCTCAGAGTCCTGACCTCAACCCGATAGAACACCTTTAGAATGAATTAGAGCAGAAACTGCGAGGCAGGCCTTCTTATCCAACATCAGTGCCTGACCTCACAAATGCACTTTTAGAAAAAAGGTAAAAAATTCCCATAAACACACTCCTAAACCTTGTGGAAAGCCTTCCCAGAATAGTTATTATAGATGCAAAGGGTGGGCCAACTCCATATTAAACCCTACGGATTAAGAATGGGATGTCATTAAAGTTCATGTGCATGTAAAAGGCAGGCGTCCCAAAACTTTTGGCAATATAGTGTATCATTGGTCAGTTTAATACAGAGGAAGCTGCTCATTAACAAGGCATTAGTGTTAACCTGGTCACTGATATATGAGTAACATTGTTGTGAGTGTCCTCTGGGGGGCACTTTCTTTTGATGTGAGCCAATCCATGGCAGGTATGCTAATTAGCGTGCTCTGGGTGTTTGGGGTAATTACGGCTTTGTTGAAGTTATTTGTCTCGTAGCTGGAAGAGGACGGCACATTACGCTAATCTCTCACCCCTCCTGTAGTGAGGTTAGTACATGATCCATGGCGCCGGCCTGGGCCACGCTGAGGATGACACCATTAGGGTCTGAAGTGTACATTAATAACTCCTTAAAAACTAACCATTTAAAACTATCCCAAAGAGCTGTTGGCAGCGAGTTTAACCATGCAAGTGGTTTAGAATATAATCACCTGTGTTCAGTAGTCCCATCAGTACAAATGTTGTGCAATCAAGCAATTTCTAATAATTTCCCATGTTGTGCTTTGTGTGTTTAATATTACGAGATTATGGCAATTGTAGAGAGTTTTCTGATTGGATGTTCTTGTATCATAAGTGTTACATGTTCATGGTTTGCGTGCTCTCTCTCTCTCTCTCTCTCTCTCTCTCTCTCTCTCTCTCTCTCTCTCTTTTCCTATCTCTGTCTCTTGTCACAGTCTTTTCCTGTGTATTCATGAGATGATGGTGATTTTTCATGATCATTCGGACATTAAATCTTCGGCACCTCCGCTGAGGCAGTGCCGCTCCTTATATTCCTCCTATTTTCTCTGGGGTAATTACTTTCTGTCACTCCGTCTCACCCTCCTCGTCTGCTCCCATTTCCGTTCAATCATTCCAATCAAATTCCCCTCTTTTTCCGTCTTGCTATCAAGGAGGAGCAAGAATTGGCCACCTTCAAACACATATGAATGAATCTGGCCCTTTTTTGGCTGTTTACCAAAGCGTATTGGTTGTCAGTCTGGAGGAATGAGAGAAGAGAAAGATGAGAGATCCAGAGATGAGAAGGACGCACTCTAAACATCAGTCACTATTAGTTTGTCTCGCTCTATCTGTTCTGGGCTCCAGTCTTGAGCTGAACATCAGGTCAAGATATGAGGCTGCTTATGCATAATATTTTTGTGTATTCTCTTTCTGAAAATGAATAAGAAATGCATTGGCAGTTGCTGCCCTTAGAAATCATTGGATGAGTATGTATTTTTTTACTAATGTGTTTCCTCTTACATTATGCTCAAGACAAGCCATTAATGTCCCCATATGCACTCAAAAGGAAAAGCTTTTAACACAGTTGATTTTTTTAAGATGCGGTGCTGAACTGTCAATTCACAAGACAACACAAACCTGAGGCTGGATTCAAACGTCATTTACAACTGCTGCTTATGGTTTAATCACTTGAGATTAATGAATCTACAACACAGATCCACATATATCGTTAGACTAACAATTTCACAGCATACTACATTTATGGAAACGTTGCTATTATTTTAATGTGAATCATTTTATTTTTATTGATATCATTTCTTGACTTACCTGTATATAGTTTGAACTGACAATTTGACAACATTCAGCATTTTTAAATTAAATGATAATATATCATATATTTTACTTATCGCCACTCATTAATGTCACAGACATTCAGTTATTTTGGTTTGTTTTCATTTGTTTCCTGATTTCCTTTGTCTAGTTTTCCAGCACTTATCAGTTGTCATGGTGATTAATTTGATCTGCATAGGTGTTTGTCATTTTACCCTCATTTACCATGCATTTAAATTGCAGTCTTTTCAGTTCTCATTTGTCTGGTCTCATTTGTGTTAAGGCTTTGTTTTCTCACCTGTTCCTGGATTTAACTTTGGAGTTTAATAAAGACTGTTTGCCTGACATCTTTGTGTGCTTGCTGACAATTACAATTGCAGTGCACTACCATTCAAAAGTTTGGGGTCGGTAAGATTTTATAAAATGTTTTTGAAGTCTTTTATGCTCACCAAAGCATACATTATTTGATCAAAAATACAGTAATACTGTGTAATCCTATTACAATTTAAAATAACTTCAAAATGTATTCTGTGATGGCAAAGCAGAATTTTCATTGTCACATGATCCTTATTCAGAAATCATTCTAATATGCTGATTGCTGCATATTACATTTCTTCTTATCAATATTGAAAACAGTTGTGCTGCTTATTATGTTTGTGGAAATTATACTTTTTTATTAATTGGAAGTTCAAAAGAACAGCATTTATTTGAAATATAAATATTTTATAACATTATTATTGTCTTTTCTGTCTCTTTTGTTCAACTTGATGCCAAGTGTGAGCAAGGATGCATGTTTAGTTCGATTGGTCTGAGACGGCTGAAAAGGGTCTCAGTCCGCTTCTAAACAAACGCTGGTGCGGTTTGAATAAAATCTTAACCCAAAAACGGGACACAATATCACAAGATGTGACCCTAATATGGACAGAATGCTCAAGCATACCTGTTTTTCCTTGTGAGTTTGCCCATCACAGTTCGGTACAGGCATCAGAACCGTGTTTCCTCTCTGAAAATCTGAACTTTGGCGTCAATTCGCACCATGTTAACCAATCAAATTGTAACTGTACAAATTGTGAATAAAAAAGGAATGCAATAATTTACAAATCTCATAAACTTATATTTTATTCACAATAAAATATAGATAAATATCAAATGTTGAAAGTGAGACATTTTGAAATGGCATGCCAAATATTGGCTCATTTTGGATTTCATGAGAGCTACACATTCCAAAAAAGTTGGGACAGGTAACAATAAGAGGCCGGAAAAGTTAAATGTACATTTTAAGGAACAGCTGGAGGACCAATTTGCAACTTATTAGGTCAATTGGCAACATGATTGGGTATAAAAAGATCCTTTCAGAGTGGCAGTGTCTCTCAGAAGTCAAGATGGGCAGAGGATCACCAATTCCCCCAATGCTTCCAATTCCACCAAACGGCCAAAAATAGTGGAGCAATATCAGAAAAGAGTTTCTCAGAGAAAAATTACAAAGAGTTTGAAGTTATCATCATCTACAGTGCATAATATCATCCAAAGATTCAGAAAATCTGGATCAATCTCTGTGCGTAAGGGTCAAGGCCGGAAAACCATACTGGATGCCCGTGATCTTCGGGCCCTTAGACGGCACTGCATCACATACAGGAATGCTACTGTAATGGAAATCTCTGGGCCAAGGCTCATTTAAAATGGACTGTGGCAAAGTGGAAAACTGTTCTGTGGTCAGATGAATCAAAATTTGAAGTTCTTTTTGGAAAATCTGGACGCCATGTCATCCGGACTAAAGAGGACAAGGACAACCCAAGTTGTTCTCAGCGCTCAGTTCAGAAGCCTGCATCTCTGATGGTATGGGGTTGCATGAGTGTGTGTGGCATGGGCAGCTTACACATCTGGAAAGGCACCATCAATGCTGAAAGGTATATCCAAGTTCTAGAACAACATATGCTCCCATCCAGACGTCGTCTCTTTCAGGGAAGACCTTGCATTTTCCAACATGACAATGCCAGACCACATACTGCATCAATTACAACATCATGGCTGTGCAGAAGAAGGATCCGGGTACTGAAATGGCCAGCCTGCAGTCCAGATCTTTCACCCATAGAAAACATTTGGCACATCATAAAGAGGAAGATGTGACAAAGAAGACCTAAGACAGTTGAGCAACTAGAAGCCTGTATTAGACAAGAATGGGACAACATTCCTATTCCTAAACTTGAGCAACTTGTCTCCTCAGTCCCCAGATGTCCTCCAGTTGTTACATATATGTACATTTAACTTTTCCGGCCTCTTATTGCTACCTGTCCCAACTTTTTTGGAATGTGTAGCTCTCATGAAATCCAAAATGAGCCAATATTTGGCATGACATTTCAAAATGTCTCACTTTCAACATTTGATATGTTTTCTATATTCTATTGTGAATAAAATATAAGTTTATGAAATGTGTAAATTATTGTATTCCTTTTTTATTCACAATTTGTACAGTGTCCCAACTTTTTTGGAATCGGGTTTGTATAAAGAGAGTGTTGTGAGATCCAGTCAATCAGTGGGCACTCAGCGCTCGTTAACCCCGCCAGGCGCCAGAGCAGCCTTTCCTCGGCTGACAGGCGGAAGTACCACTGAAACAGCCGTCATCCAGATGCAGCTCCTGGAGCGTCTTGAACGCTTGTCTATTTTGCTTCAAAAGCTCGGTTTATGTGTGAATGGATTCAAAATGTTCAAGCCTCCAACTAGATGCGAATTTGATGCTCTATTCATGTTTGGTGTGAACGCAGCATTACACATTTTATAAGCTCTTCACAAGTTTTCAGCTGGTCAAAATACCATTATGTAGGCACATACAACAAGTGTATTCAGCCCAACACACATGGATTTTGTGAAATATACATAATAAAAGCCGACCAATCAGGTTCTGAGCATATCCCTATGCCTTTAGTTTCTGTATTAAAATGCCAATGTGAACGTTAAGCATTTTTTTTTTTTTTTTTGCAATGGATCTTTAGGTTTCTACAGTGCCTCTGTGTGTAAGCTATATTGTGTCCTTTGGAAACATTTTGTCAGTCACAGAGCTAGAGCTTTAATGAAAGGGAGATTGTTTCAAGGACAAATACAGCTTGGTGTAGGTTATGTCTCTGCGGCTGTGTGAAGTGTTGGCTGAGGCAGCTCTGTGTGGACGGTGAGAGATGAGCAGGTATTCTGCTCAACAGCAAAGATCATTCCTCACAGCCAATTCTGCTATCTCCTACACACAGGACTCACGCAGCTGATTGTTTCTGTAGCTCAGAGGATGGCTGAGGGAAGACACACTCGCAATACTTGCATACACGTCTTTGTCAAGAAACATAAAAAGTCCTGGAATAATAAAAATGATATAAAATTGAAGAATTGGAGTTGCACTCATGTGTGAAAAATGCAAACCAATGACTGACCTTCAAATCAAAGCAGGATTCTGTGAAAAAAAACAGTCCCTCTCCATACTGAAAAGAAATGACTTACTAAAAAAAGAAACCCCTCCCTTGAAATAAATTGTTAAAAGCGCAATATAAAAATAACATAAAGCTTGTGAAAATGTATGGGAAAGATATTTTAAAGTTTGTTCTAAGCCCATGTGTTGTTTATTTTGTCCATAAAGAACACTTGTGGCCCTATTTTAACTATCTAAGCGCAAGTTCTAAAGCGCATGCTGCAGGTGCACTTAGGGCGTGTCCGAATACACTTTTGCTAGTTTAAATATGGAAAAATGGTCATAGTCTAAAATGGTTGTGCCTATTCTCTTAATGAGTCATGGATGTGTTTTGGGTGTAATGGGCAATAAACCAACCAGAGTCTCATCCCATTCCCTTTAAAAGCCAGTTGTGCTTGCACCATGGCATATTCGCTATTTACAAGGTGGAATTTAGGAGCAGAAAGACTGAATGCTTCTCCTGAGAGGAATCCTTTTATTTCTTAATATTTAAAAATGTTTGTGTGCTGCTGCACGTCCCTGTGTGTGTAATAAGCAGAGTGTATGCACATTGTGGATCCACCTGTAGGCACATATTACTAATGCGATCTTTAAATAACTGCGCTATTGACTTTAGACCAGGTTTCAGCTGGTCAATGGCGCAGTCATTTAAGTTGCATCAAAATAGCATTTTTTTGAACACATTTTCAGACCAGAACGCCCATGGGAGAGCAGATGGGCACGAGTGCATTTACTATTTAAACAGCGTGGCGCTGGACGTGAAAATAATAACTGCGTCAGGCTGAAACTAGCAAAAAACACTTGCGTCGGGCCTGGCGTCGCATTGCGCCGGGTGTATGAAAGGGCCCTTTATATTCAGTAATATTATCAATTTGACTGCACTGTGACTATTAAATGAAAACAAAAGATGAACAATGATGACATCACAGTTCTCTGCAGAGCTGCTTTATAGCTGATTCGCTGATAGCTGATTTTGAAATCGTTCAGATTGATTAATCCGAACATAGTGTTTACCAACCCGTCCTCTTGCGTTTACATGAACGCTAAATTAGTGATCAGGTTGATGTGCATGTTTATATGTCACAAGTTTCAGTTCGGATTTGATTTTTTGACATGCGCACACTATACTGAGTTTCCCTCTGTTGGTGCATACTAACCATACCATTGCTTAATTTCTTTGTTTTAAAAAGCACTTTATATGTATCTTTTTTGGGGTCCTAATTAGGAGATGAAGAGCACATGAAGCTTGAAACAGTAAAAACGGCCCTTCCCTTGTCCAAAACAAGGCGTCTGTGGATGAGAGTCCATGAAAGGACTAGTGGGACAATGTTATCCGGCACCACTTCACAAATGATGAGTGGAAGGAGAATTGTAGATGAACACAATAGTCAATTATTATTCTATATTCAACAACAACAACAGCTCATTCCATGCGTCAGTCAAGTGTTTACATGTCCCATTGAATGGATTAGAAAAGGTTTAAACCGGCCCTTACAATCCGAATGAAATTTCAATTAGATTTGGCCAATTATTTCCAGTTGACGTGGTTACATCATATTATTATTATGTGACTTTTTATTCTCACTGCTACTAGTCCAAATGGATTATTAGGTTCCATGTAAATGCAGCTATTGTTATTGAACTGAATTGAATCAACATTAAACTGAAACTGAATTAACCGAATAAAGACACTGTTGTCTTCTGTAGAGCTGCTTATAGCTAAATTTGAGCTAATTTCAAATGATAAAATTTACAGTTATTGAACTGAACTCAACTGAACTGAATTAATCTGAATAATGATACTATTGTCTTTTACATCTTTTTTTACAGCAGAATTTGAATCTGTCATATACTTAACCTTTGTGCATCCTTCTGGACATTTTTGTCTTTTTCAGTGGTTTTTTTTTATTGTTTTTTTTTTTATTTTTATAATTTTGCCTGTGTTAATGCTAACGACATAAATTCTGGCACAGGTGTGTATTTTTATTGTACTATTTCACCCCCATTTCCTTTAAAAAAAAAAAAAAAAACAAATACACAAAATACAGTACACAAAATACTTCCTCTCAGCACCTTTTGGACAAAAATGTCTCAATTGAAACCATTAAAACTGCAATTTTTAATCCCAGGACCATTTAACGACGCAAATTAAATGACGCAATCTTTGTTAATAGGCTTTCATTCTGTTGGCAAGGCTTCAAAATGACATTTTTACTATTTTTTACCAGATAGTGACATTTTCTCAGGTTTGGCCTATAAATCAAATACTCACTTTATTCCTGTTTTCTGCTTCTGCATAGTAATAAAGCCAATTGGATAAATTATGCAGTTATAACTATGTGGGTGTGTTAGTATGGATATCAGAGTATGGTGTGTATGTGTGTAATAAAAAAAAAAAATTGTGTGCGCGTGTGTGTGCTTGTAATATTTGAGAAACTTAAACTGCAAATCACAAATCCAACCGCTGTGTGTACCAGTTGAGTTTTGCTGGCATCTAATGGGGAAAAAGTTGGCACTGCACCCAAACAAAATCTTACTGAAAGCTAATTTTTTAAGATATCAACCTTAAATTTGGAACACAACACAAGCAGTTTTAGAGTTCAACATGTTTTATAAAATATATATTTTATATAAAATATTATTAATAATTTTCATAAACTTAAACCTATATATATATATATATATATATATATATATATATATATATATTTTTTTTGGGGTTTGGTTTCACTTTTTAAACTTTTTTGACTTAACAGTAATCTGCCACGGGTCTTCTTTAAAATGAGACTAAACTTAAGGCCCCATCCACACAAAGCCAGAGCTTTCCTATCCAATCCCCCAAATGATAACGACTCAAAACGATGTAGTATACATGCCAGACCAGTATGTGGTGCTGTAATTCTGCCACAGAAATACACTAAAAACAGAGAAGAAGAGTTGTGGCTAGAAGGGGTACAGTGGGTCTGCAATGAGTGAACACGATAGTGATCAGTGTGCATGTGATACTGTTTGGGTGCGAGGCAGGCAGTCAGCTCCTGAGGGTGCTGGCTGTGTTCATTGAGAAATATCTTTACGCATACAGCCGTGCGCTTTTCGGGTGTTTCAGCCTCGCGCATGTGGACTTTCATTTTTATTGTGAACGGATCGAAACTCGCGTTTGCCGAGGCAGCGTGTAGATGACGAGTCCGTATAAATAAATATTAAAACAATATCGTCTGGTGATTATGGCTGCATTTCATTCTGAGGAATTTGAGGAGTTAGATGTTATCAGCCTGTCATCCAAACCATGTTCACTTGTCTGTATATTCATCTAAGATGGGAGCATGACATGCATGAGCAGTTTCCTGTGGGGGCTGCTTTTATGCATTGTGAGGCTTTGCTCCTCCACGGAGCCCTCAGAAAATCTATGTTGTTCTCGTTGCCTCATACGCTGCGGGACACATCGGTTTTCAGCAATTTCATAGTGTCCACCCGAAGTCGTTGCGGCCCTGTTGAGTTGCTCCCTTAGATGAGGCTCCTGCTGGCCAGCCCCCCTCCCGGGTAGGAGCGATCGAGGTCGCCTCCTTCGTGGAGCTCTCTGGAAGTTGATGTTGCAATCCCACCGTCCATGACGCTCTGGCCACATCGATTACCAGCGAACGCACGCTGCTCCATCCGCCTCTAGAGAGACCTGCGGCTGGGCAGCGAACACGTCCGCACACACCGAAAATCTTTCTTGTCTACCCCCTGCTGGTCAACCGCTTCAGGGGGTCGGGAATGAGGCTTGGTTGACACCCAAGGCCAGCCTTGAGAGGCTGGTTCCCTTAGCAGATTATCTCGGCGCATGGTCATGCCTCCGAATATATCTGCGTGGGCCCTGCGACTGTAGAAAAGGGATACAGACTGCAGTTCGGTTACCCTTCTCCGAAGTTTAACGGGGTGGTCTGGACTGTGGTGGTCCCAGAGCAGGTGCTGGTTATGGAACAGGAAGTTCACTCCCTGTTGGTAAGGAGGCCATACAGAGTGTTCCTCTGCCAGACAGGGAGTCCGGGTTCTACAGCCGGTACTTCATAGTTCCCAAGAGGGATGGGGGGGTTGCGTCCAATAATAGATCTGAGGCACTTGAATTGTTCTGAGGGGATTCAGGTTCAAGATGCTCACAATTCCAGCCATCGTGAGTCTGAATCAGTTCGAGGACTGGTTCGTCACGATATATCTAAAGACGCATACTTCTATGTATCCATTCTTCCATGTCACAGGAAGTTCCTGAGGTTCGCCTTCGGGGCCAAGCGTACCAATATCGGGTTCTTCCTTCCGGCCTAGCTCTTTCCCCTCGCACCTTCACCAAGTGCATGGATGCAGCTCTGGCTCCTCTCAGACTCCAGGGTATCCGTTTACTGAATCATATTGACGACTGGCTCATATTGGCCCAGTCTCGAGGAATGTCAGTTCGGCATTGAGATTTCGTTCTGGCCCATATTCGGTGCTTGGGGCTGAGACTTAATGCCTTCCCAGAGAACCCTGTTCCTGGGAATTGTATGGGACTCAATTATGATGAGGGCACAATTATCCCCTGCATGTATCGAGTCCATACAGGTGATGGTCTCCAGAGCAAAATTAGGCCACAGCCTCACTGTGAAACAGTTCCAGAGACTGCTGGGGATCATGGCAGCAGTGCCCAACAGAATTCAGTTCGGCCTGTTATACATGAGACCCCTACAGTACTGGCTGAAAACCAAGGGATTTTCCCTGAGGGGAAATCCATTCTGTATGTGCAGGGTAACAAGCAGATGGCCTTGTTCCCTCATCATATGGAAGAAACCTTGTATTCTATCCCAGGGGCCAGTGTTGGGAGTGTCATGTTGCCGGAAAACTGTTTCAACAGATGCCTCCCTCACTGGTTGGGGCGCGGTCATGGAAGGCCAATTTGCGAGAGGTCTGTGGGAGACCCGGCATTCTTCCCGGCATATAAATCACCTGGAAATGCTGGCTTTTTCCCGGATCTCCGTGGCCACCATGTCCTGATACGATCAGACAATATGTCTGTAATTTCGTATCTGAATCATCAGGGGAGTCTGAGGTCGTGCCCTCTGTGCAGACTGGCACAACAGATCCTCCTGTGGTCTCAGGGGAAATCGTCCTTCAGAGTGATGTATATCCCAGGGGATCAAGACAGGATGTCTGCTCCCTGGTTTAGGCAGGCGCTGAGGCCCGGGGAGTGGCGACTTCACCCAGAGGTGGTGAAGGCCATATGCGAGAGGTGCGGCCCAGTGGAAGTGGATCTGTTCGCGTCTCGAGAGACGTCCCACTGTCCGCTGTGGTTTTCCCTCATGCATCCAGCCCTACTTGAGGGGGCTGGTACCTAGAGGCTGGCCTGTCAGCAGGGGCTGTCGAGACCTTACTCAGCTCCAGGGCTCCTTCCACCAGGAGACTGTACAGCCTGAAGTGGAATGTCTTTTCCACTTGGTGTAGAGATCGTGAGGTGGACCCAGTTAACTGCCCAGTGGCTTCAGTGCTGGAGTTCCTCCAAGATCGTTTCTCCGTCCATGCTTAAGATGTATGTGGCTGCCAATGGGGCTTTACACTTGCCTATAGGTGATGCACCATCTGGTTGTACGTTTCCTCCATGGGGCTCGTAGGATGAGGCCTGCGACTTGCTCCAGAGTCCCAGCCTGGGACCTGGCAGTGGTACTAGAGGGGCATGGGCCTCAGTGGCCCTCCTTTCTGGAGTCTCGCGATTCTACAGTCTGCAACTTCCTGCGACGCCTGGCGCCAGGGTGCTCGCGTCCTAGGTGTGCCTGGGTTCCAGCTTCACACTAGGGCGGGCATGATTGTCGGTATGGCCTAGTGGGTATTTCGTTCCCAAAGTGTCAATAGATGCAGTGCGAGTTCCCTCAAAAGGGAACGTCTCTGGTTATGACTATAACCCTTGTTCCCTGAGAAGGGAACGAGACACTGTGTTTCGCCACCCCTCATCACGCAGGGAGCGCCTGCTTCATCGCAAAAACTATCTGTACTATGCGCCGGTGTCCCCTTTGTAGCTTCCGTGTATGCCGTCACATATTACGTCATGGCGATGCACCAATCAGGATTGGAGACAGATTTCATTCATGCTTCAGATGCGCTACACTAGAGGGCATTCCCAAAGTGTCGATAGACGCAGTCTCAATCCCTTCTCAGGGAACAAGGGTTATAGTCATAACCCGAGACGTTTTCTACACTAACCATAGTTTAACCATGGTATTTGTAGTCAAACTGTGGTTATACAAAAAGTAATCAATACGCAAAAAAAAAAAAAAGGTTAATTTTTGTAAGGGTGTATTATAAAGCACTTTAGAAATAAAGGTAACTTGACTTCGAAGAATGATTTATATGACCATGGCATGTCATGCCTCAAAAAGTTATTATTTTAAGTCATTGATATTCCCATTTGCCAGTTTTGAATGTGAATGCAGATTTTTGCGATGAACTTCAGTGAATACTGACTTAAATTGCAATCTCTGCCTTTGTAAGGATGATGTACATCCAGTTATTGCAAAATAAACACTGACAGGGTGATCAGGACACCGACGTGAAGTTTTTCACCATTTAAATAAAGATGGGGACATGAAATATTTATATTATGAATATATATTATGAAGAAATTGTTTTAAAATCCTATCTGTTTATTATCTCTGTCTTGTTCTAGCAACAATATGAACACGTCAACATTATTGCTGTAGGTCTATACTATTAATGTTGAAGTCCTCTGGTTTCACTTTTCAGTAAATATTATAGTTGATAACTGAAGAGCAAGATGGCTCTTTAGTTTGAATGATATGTGTGAGGGAGGGAGAGAGCATCTGTTATGTGATACGATAAATACCTGAATAAGTGGCCATTATATAGCGTTTCTATTGATGACAGTCATTATCAAGAAATAACTCAGAATGTCACTACTGACCTATTAGAATCAAGCATTTCAGAGAGTTGTTTAATAATCAGGAATATTCCAGTTTATACATGTTTACTTATCTCTTTTTTTGCTATTCAATCTTATTCATGTTATTTATTTTCACTGTTCACTATTATTGTTTTCTTATTATTTGTTATTATTTGAGCAGTGACTTATGTAATTTTGTTGTTTTACAATGACAATAAAGCTCTACTACTACTTATAAAAAAATCAACAATGAATTAAATCTGATCCCATTTACTTCCTCACTTTGTAGTAAAGGCCTTGTTGTGCACAAATCAATCAATCAATGTTGAATATTCTGTTTCACTCTTTTGTATTACAGCAATAAAATGGGTTTCACACATATATGCTGTCAACAGTGCAGGTTGTATTTAACCATGCATATTCCTGCACTTTTTTGGCCCTTCATAGAAGTTTATTTATTTACTATATTTAGTACAACTGTTCAGTCTCCAGTGATACGCCATGTGTTGATTGATTTTCTGAAGCGCAATCATAAAGCATTTCTGCCTTCATTGTTAGTGCTTTTGGAAGGAGGAGATTAGAAATTGGAGAAGGGAATTAGGTATGCCAGCAAAACAAAACAAGGAATAAGAATCCAATCTTTTGATGGAGCAAATGAATAGTTGTTTTCGGAGGCTTTTGTCCTTGAGGAAAAATTATCATCTGTGCAGTCCAAAAAGAATTCATCATTGTATTTGCCAGATGTTTATAATTAGTCTCTCTCTCTCTCTCTCTCTCTCTCTCTCTCTCTCTCTCTCTCTCTCTCTCTCTCTCTCTCTCTCTCTCTCTCTCTCTCTCTCTCTCTCTCTCTCTCGTTGTAGCATTTGCAGGGAGTCTAAAGTTAAGTACTGAAGAACTTCTTAAGTGCTTCTTAAATGCCTAATTAAAGGGTAGACAGCAGATTTAAGTGGATGAATGTTTCTTTTTTTAATGGCCACTCAGTGTTGAACTAGTGTAAAAATATGACCAAAAAAATGTATTGTAATATTTAGATACCTAAATGTGCTTAATTCAGACTTGACCATAGATTGTGAAGCTTAGTTTATTTAGATTGCAGCATATTGATAAAGAATTGGGCATTTAAATAAAGAAAGTTCCAATAGTTTAGTGATATAATTTATCAGATTTTTGTTATTTTTTTTATTTAGAATAAATAATGCAGTGACCGACTGACTTAGTAAGTACCGTTTTAAGAAATGAAATGCTGCCTGTCTGGTTAAATAAATGTTTGATAATGTACAATTCTTTAAAGAATTCAGCCTTGAAAGGATTTGATTTTACCACAATTCTTAGGTCAAATGTGATATGGAGTGCCTAAACCCCCCTCAAACTGTGGTAAAATCACTGTCACTAAAGACATGAAATGTGCTAAAGACATGAATGTTCCAAAAAATTTTATTTATTAATATTAATCAAAATGAACAATAATTCATTAGTTTAAGTAACATTATTAGAAAAATAGGGTTTTTCTAATAATTCAACAGCCCAGAGTCAATTATTCCACTTATACTATGATACCACACCTCAAAACACCAAAAACCAGTCAGTATCTGGTGTGACCACTGTTTGCCTCATGCAGTGCAACACATCTCTTTCACATAGAGTTGATCAGGTTGTTGATTGTGGTCTGTGGAATGTTGGTCCACTCCTCTTCAGTGGCTGTGTGAAGTGGCTGGATATTGGCAGGAACTGGAACACGCTGTTGTACACGCTGATCCAGAGCATCCTAAACATGTTCAATGGGTGACATGTCCGGTGAGTATGCTGGCCATGCAAGAACTGTGATGTTTTCAGCTTCCAGGAATTGTGTAAAGATCCTTGTAACATGGGGCCGTGCATTATCATGCTGCAACACGAGGTGATGGTTACACAACAATGGGCCTCAGGATCTTGTCACGGTATCTCTGTGCATTCAAAATGCCATCAATAAAATGCACCTGTGTTCGTTGTCCATAACATACGCCTGTCCAGACCATAACCCCACCGCCACCATGGGCCATTCGATCCACAATGTTGACATCAGCAAACCGCTCACCCACACGACACCATACACACTGTCTGCCATCTGCCCTGTACAGTGAAAACCGGGATTCATCCGTGAAGAGAACACCTCTCCAAAGTGCCAGGCACCATCGAATGTGAGCATTTGCCCACTCAAGTCGGTTACGACGACAAACTGCAGTCAGGTCGAGACCCTGATGAGGACGACAAGCATTCAGATGGTTTCTGACAGTTTGTGCAGACATTCTTTGGTTATGCAAACCCATTGTTGCAGCAGCTGTCCAGGTGGCTGATCTCAGACAATCTTGAAGGTGAAGATGCTGGATGTGGAGGTCCTGGGCTGGGGTTGTGAGGCGGTTGTACGGTTGGATGTAGGGGAGCACGGGGCACAACCTAACGCGGGGTTAGCTGTAACACGCATGGTTTAAAACTTTCCACACATGCCAGGATGACGAAACTTTGTGTATTTACTAGCTGCCATATCAACATTATTTAGAGAACAAATTGCTCAAAAATTAAGAAATCTTTGGAAGATATCACTGAACATTTATTTAACCATAGCAAAAGTAAATTTCTTAAGTTTATTTTTAATCTCTGTTTTTTGTGTTTATTTAAAATAAGACAAATCTGATATTATTGTAATCTTATATCTGTTATTTAACAGTTGAGATCGTTCTTTAATGCTGATCTAACAGCAGAAGACGCGAGCCGCGGTTTAAATCCCAGTTGAGCAGGCAGGGCATGTTGTAACACTGTGTTACAATGAGCACCTATTAGAAATATGCTATTATATTCTATACTTTTATTAATTATTTTGAGAAATCATGAGAAAAGGGTGAATAATGACAGAGTCAATGTTCAGAAATTATTCATTATTATTATGTTTTTAACTCTGCTGTATAGCTGTATTTAGTGATGTGTTTGTCAAATTCAACAATGTGTATATTTTTAATTATTAAAAATTGGCATTATTTTGTTTTTTTATTAATAATTGTATTTTATTGACAAAATATTTTAGTTTGTCTTGGATATTTTTGATTATATCAGATAACATTTTAAGCTGTCCTTTGGTCATGTTACAATGTACCCCACCTATGGGGCATGTTGTCACATTTCATTTCCATTCTTTTGGGGTAAATCAAGAAAAAAGTATACACTGTATTAATGAAACAAAACAACATAATTGTAATAGACGTGTGAAATGAATGTAGGAAAAAATAAATACTCTGAACCCCAAGTGGATTTACACAAACTGAGAAAGTTTCCCTCTCCCCTACTGCCAAATTCTCTGAAACACCTTTGGAGATTGCTTATGGTAGAGAAATGAACATTCAATTTATGGGCAACGGCTCTGGTGGACATTCCTGCAGTCAGCATGCCAATTGCACGCTCCCTCAAAACTTGCAACATCTGTGGCATTGTGCTGTGTGATAAAACTGCACATTTTAGAGTGGCCTTTTATTGTGGCCAGACTAAGGCACACCTGTGAAATAATCATAATGTCCAATCAGCATCTTGATATGCCACACCTGTGAGGTGGATGGCTTATCTCATCCCTATTGTTTACTATATTTATTTTCTTGTTCAGTGTTGTTGTGGGATTTGGTTATTTTGCTGTTGTCGGCTGTAAAGACATTTGAAATAACTGAAATAATTTGGCGATGTGATATGGAAATGAAAGCGTCAGCGCAAGTTCTATCGGGAAGACTCTAATGCCACATCATTCATTCATACTAATAGCTCTGGCCAATCACTGATTTACACCTGGAGTATATAAGCACTAAACTCTCTGTTTCACGTTCACAGTTGATTCCCCTGACATCCACACCTGCCTTCATCTTCAGGCAGGATCAGCTGAATCTGCATCCTCCAGGATTCGGACGAAGGATGGGGCCTACACCAAAGTAATTTTCTAGACAACTAAACATGAATCATTGTAGCTCAGTACCATCTGTTAATACTTCATGGAATAAATACCATGCAAACATTCACCTGCCCTCTGAGTCCTCTAATCTTGGCACACCTATTTTTAGCAAGTTTCTCCCATTCTTCTTTGCAGGACCTCTCAAGGTCCATCAGGTTGAACCAGGAGCGTTGGTGCACAGCCATTTTCAGATCTCTCCAGTGATGTTCAATCCAGTTCAAGTCTGGGCTCTGACTGGGCCACTCAAGGACATTTACAGAGTTGTTCCGTAGCCACTCCTTTGTTATCTTGACTGTGTGCTTAGGGTCGTTGTCCTTTGGATGAAGATGAACCTGAAGTCCCAGTCTGTGGTCCAGAGCGTTCTGGAGCAGGTTTTCATCAAGGATGTCTCTGTACATTACTGTATTCATCTTTCCCTCCATCCTGACTAGTCTCTCAGTTCCTGCCGCTGAAAAAACATCCCCACAGCATGATGCTGCCACCACCACGCTTCACTGTAGGGATGGTATTGGCCAGGTGATGAGCGGTGCCTGGTTTCCTCCAGACATGGCGCTTGCCATTCATGCCCTGGTGTAAGAGTTAAATCTTTTTCTGTTTAATCAGACCACATAATTTTTTTTCCTCATGGTCCATCAAACTTCAGGTGCCTTTTGGCAAACTCTGGGCAGTCTGTCATGTGCCATCTGGCCATTCTACCATACAGGCCTGAATGAAGAGCTGCAGAGATGGTTGTTCTTCTAGAAGGTTCTCCTCTCTCCACATAGAAATGCTGGAGCTCTGTCAGAGTGACCATCGGGTTCTTGGTCACCTCCCTGACTAAGGCCCTTCTCCCCCGATCGCTCAGTTTGGCCGGGCGGCCAGCTCTAGGAAGCTCCTGGTGGTTCCTAACTTCTTCCATTAAGGGATGATGGAGGCCACTGTGCTCATTGGGACCTTCAATGCTGCAGAATTTTTTCTGTACCCTTCCCCATATCTGTGTCTTGATACAATCCTGTCCCGGAGGTCTACAGACAATTCCTTGGACTTCATGGCTTGGTTTGTGCTCTGACATGCACTGTTAACTATGGGACCTTATATAGACAGGTGTGTGCCTTTAAAAAAAATCATGTCCAATCAACTGAATTTACCATAGGTGGACTCCAATCAAGTTGTAGAAACATCTCAAGGATGATCAGTGGAAACCGGATGCACCTGAGTTTTGAGTGTCATGGAAAAAGCTGTGAATACTTATGTACATGTGAGTTTTTTTCGTTTTTTATTTTTAATACATTTGCAAATATTTCAAACATACTTCTTTCACATTGTCATTATGGAGCATTGTTTGTAGAATTTAGGAAAAAAAATAATGAATTGAATCCATTTTGGAATAAGGCTTTTCACAAAATGTGGACAAAGTGAAGCGCTGTGAATACTTTCCTGATGCACTGTACAGTAATCGAAGGTTTGAGATCTTTGATAGTCTTTCTGAAGACTTTGTGAGTCAAACATTTCAGTTCTTACCTTTTATAAGACTCAAACTATTGTAATCAACCCTCAAACAAACAGTTGAAATGACAGAAAATGAACCAGATGGAGTACCTTTCTGTATAAACCCCACGACCATGGGCAATATGCAACATGCTGCCTTATGAGGGCTTCTGGATTTATTTTAAAGTTTCATTGTGGCTTTTGCAGATGAAATGATATGAGAAAACTCTTGTCCTAGTGTTTTAAAATGTAGTTTACAGGTATCTGCACCAGTTTACATTAATGCACCAGTGGATGGTCTTGGAAGGGGGGCGTCTTGGGAAAACATACAATTCCCCATCCGTCTCTTTTTTTGTTGTTGTTATTTCACGCAGGTTTTCTCCCAGTTGTCCTCGTTTGTCATTTCACACGGTCTGTAGGCTCTCTCAGGCGTTCCTCCAGCTATAACCAATTAACACAACTGCTGTTTAGTACAAACATTTGAATATGAAACAGACATGTTAATGTGTTTCTTTTAAACTGCACAGCACATTAAACTGCCAAACCCAACAAACGTTTATCTGCACAGAAGAAAAAAGAGAAACAACTGTTTCGCCTCCAGCTCTGAATAAATGAATGTTAATACTTTTGTGAAATTGTTTAAAGGAGGAACTTTAAACCTCAGAAAGGTGTTTCTGACTAAATTAAAAATAAAACTGAATAACAGAATAATAATAAAAAATAAAAAAAATCTAAATATTTAAGATAGTCTCGACCCAGAGAAGTGAAAAATCACAAATGAGATCTTTTAAATATCAGATATTGTTTTACTTTTTTTTCTTTTAGAAAGACTCTCCTAGAGATTCAGAAGAGATGTCAAGTGATGTCTTAAACTGTGCTTAGACTTACTAAGTTACCAAAGTCTGCATTTCAAAAGTCAGATTTCAATATAAACTCAAACTTTTCTGATCAGATTCTTCAAAGACCAACATATCTGAAATCAGCAATTCAACTTTTTTATTTATAGTATTAACTTTAAACTCTTACTGTATATAAACTGGAGGTCATCAAACTTTTTCAGGATGAATAACTTGCAGAGACACATTAAGGATCTTATATACATAACACACAAAACGTCTCGGTTACGTCTGTAACCTTAGTTCCCTGAATAGGGAACAAGACGCTGCGTCACCGCAATGGGAACGTCTCTGCGTGATTGTGTCGTAAAGCATGTATGCAATCAGTCCAACAGAGAGACGGAACGTCATAGGCGGGTGACGTCATAGACCCGGAAACTATAAGCGCTGGTCACTCCATTCAGAGACCGCGCTACAGGCAGCTCTTGATGATGTGGATTGGGACATGTTCCGAGCGAGTTCAGCTGACGTCAGTGAGTTCACAGATGTGGCGCTTTGCTTCATCAACACGCTCACAGAGCAAGCCACGCAAACAATAACAATAACGTTGTAGCGTATGGACGGTGCTCATAAATGATCAACGGACCAATACTTTGATTATTTATAATGACTCAAGCAAGACCGGCGCCGTGAAGTCTACAGACTGACAGGTTAACGGCCCTAAAAGAACACAAAACAGCCTCCACCAGAACAGAGACTATTATAAATAACAGCCCCCACCTTCACACATACCAAAGGACATCCGAATAGATTATATGACTTTTAACTTAGTTATTTTTCATTTTAGGTGTGTTGTGTTCCCTGTATGTATGCATGCTTTTTGTTATAACCATTTTAGATGTGTTTGATAGGTTAGAAACTTATAGTCAGTGAATGTTTAAGGAAGAATGACGTCAATCCTCGCCGTTCCTTTAACTCTTAAGTTAAACTCCCCATGCTTGGTCTTGAAATCTTTGTCTCGCAATTTGTAGGCCGGCTAGGTGTGTTGTGTGGTACTATGATGCATCAAACTCTTTCTTTTATGCCAAAACCCCAAAGTCTGCATACCAAAACCCCCAAGTCTGCTTATCTAAGAGAGCCATAAACATGTTAATGAGGCGAGACCCAAGACAAAGGGAGATTTCCCGCTTCTGAGTTCCTTCGCTCTGATTGGCTGTTTCGACAAAAGAGGCGTGCCCCGTCAGGCCCCTTTAAGATGGGCTACAAACGCATCTTCTCTCTCTTCTTTTTGCTCTTCTGCCATCTCTTCTCCTTCCTCTTCTCCTTCGCCATCTTCCAACGGATCTCATCACACAAAGGAACCAAAGTTGAATTTCCCACCCTGGGAAGGACCCACCCTGCAAGATTGAAACACGGACCGGATCGCGGAATTCCCCCACACAAATGAACTCGCGATCAAGGAAACATATGCAAGTATCCCTTAAGCTGTCGTTATAAAGTCTTGAGCTTATACCAATAAGTTGGACTGATTTCTTGCTTGTGCTCAATAGGTTGTGTCGATTATATATCACCGTTGCCTTGTCTCTCTCTCTCTCTCTCTCCCTCTCTCTACCTCTCTCTCCTTCCTTCTTTCAGTTAATTTGTGTATGTTTGTTTATTGTTTGTTGATTTATTAAAATATATATATTCACACGTGATTGCGCTTAAGTTGCTCATACATAGGTCCCTTTTACGTTGAACCGATCCTGTTACAAATTAAAAGAAAGATATTTCTCCTGGCCAGAGAAACGTTGTTTAAGAGTTATTAAAAGGGAGATATTTGGTGGACAATTATCCGTCCTTTGAACTCAATTCTAGAATCAAAGAAATTTCTAAAAGTTGAATCAAGCCCTAGATATTAATAGTTGTTATAATCCGTTATAATCAACTGTTAATATCCAAATTCCCCTCTGTGCGGATCTGTGCATATTTGATCGTAACACGATTAAACGCATGCATAAATCCTGCACCATTTCCCCTGGGGCTCGATATTTGCTACAACGTCCTTCTCAAATCAGAAACCGTGGATAGACAATTCAATCCGCGCTGCAGTGAACACACGCACTGCCGCTTACAACGCCGGTCTCCTATTGGGGAATATGACTGAATACAGATCATCCTGCTATGCTCTGCGGCGTGCAGTTAAAGCCGCAAAACTCCATTATAAAGACCGAGTGGAGTCTCATTTCCAACTCAACGACTCGCGGCGCATGTGGCAAGGTCTGAGGTCCATCTGCTCTTTTGGATCTAAATCCTCTGCAGAGGTGAGCGCTGATCCGTCGCTTGTGAATGAGTTAAACTCTTTCTACACTCGCTTTGACTGTAACCGCGGCAACGCGACTCCGCCAAGTGACGCGTCAGAGGGAATTACTCAGAGCAGCAACAACCACGTGATCTCTGTCTCGGAGGATGAAGTTCGGAGAGCACTCAAGCGTGTGGACGTCAGGAAAGCTGTTGGGCCAGATGGTATTTCAGGCCGTGTTCTGCGGTCCTGTGCTGATCAGCTCACCGGGTTGTTTACATCTATCAATGAGTCCCTTGCTACATCTGTGGTCCCCACCTCCTTGAAAAAATCAACCATCATCACTGTCCCTAAGAACAGTAAACCCTCTTGCCTAAATGACTATCGTCCAGTGGCTCTCACGTCTATAGTCATGAAGGTCTTTGAGAGACTCATTAAAAACACCATTTGCGCCTTCATTCCTGACACTTTGGACCCTCTTCAGTTTGCCTATCGTCCCAATAGATCGACTGAAGATGCCATCTCTCATGTCCTCCACTCCTCCCTCACTCACATCGACAGCAAAAGTGGGAACTACGTAAGGCTGCTATTTATTGACTATAGCTCAGTCTTTAACATCATAGTTCCCATCAAGCTAACCTCCAAACTCCTGGATTTCGGCCTGAATCCTTCTCTCTGCCACTGGATTGAGGACTTCCTCACTGGCAGGCCTCAGGTGGTGAGAATAGGCCAGTCCACCTCCACCTCCATCACCCTGAGTGTGGGAGCTCCACAGGGCTGTGTCCTGAGTCCCCTGCTCTACTCTCTCTACACGCATGACTGTTTGTCCACACACAGCTCCACCTCTATCATCAAATTTGCTGATGATACTGTTGTCCTGGGCCTCATTTCCAACAACAATGAGACGGCATACTTGGACGAGGTGGAGCATCTAACATCATGGTGCCAGGACAACTGTCTCTCTCTGAATGTTGGCAAGACCAAAGAAATTATTGTGGACTTCAGGAAGAGACAACGGACATACTCCCCTCTCATGATCAGCGGGTCACCAGTGGAGAGAGTGAGCAGCTTCAAGTACCTGGGTGTAAACATCTCCGAGGACCTGACCTGGACTGCTCACATTCAGACACAGGTGAAAAAAGCCAGGCAAAGACTGTACCACCTGCGCCAGCTGAGGAAATTCAGGGTTTCACCAGCTATCCTGAAAACTTTCTATTTAGGGGCGATAGAAAGTGTTTTAACTCAGTGCATCACAGCGTGGTATGGGAACAGCACCAGTCATGACTGCAAAGCCCTGCAAAGAGTCGTGCGCTTATCCGAGCATATCTCAGGGTCAGCTCTCCTGTCTCTGCAGGACGTCTACACCAAACGCTGCAAAGGTAGAGCTACTAAGATCATCAAGGACTCTAATCACCCTGCAAACCCTCATTTCACGCTGCTGCCATCTGGTAGCGCTTCCGCCCTGATGGCCAAAACTGAGAGACTCAGGAGGAGCTTCTTCCCCAGGCCATCAGACTCCTGAACTCAGTCACTTAACACCACGTGACTTCACTTCAGGATAAACATCGATACACTGACATTGCACTGCACTTTCTGTTCTCGTTGTTACTGTGTAACAGGTTGTTATAAACCTGTTTGCACATTATACTCTTATACATTTGTTAACCACATATCTATAAGTCTACAGTTTACTCACTGCACAGTTTACCTCACTTATTTTATTCCACTTTATTCTTATTTTTTTTTACTTTTTTTCTTCTTTTTCTTCTACTTGACTTGATTATTTATAATTCTACAGACATACATATATATATATATATATATATATATATATATATATATATATATATATATATATATATATATATATATATATTTTTTTTTATCCTATTTCTATTATAATTTCCTCCTTGTGTTTTTAACTGTGAATTTGCACTGTCCATGGAGCGGACCTGTTTACATTTCACTGCCGGTTGTATATTCTGTATATAACTGTGTATGTGACAAATAAAACTTTTGAATATAAAGCATACCGGCAAGCACACACCTTTAGCTTCTGGAATATAGATGAAACAAGACGCTAGCGGGCATGCGGGGAGTATGGCAGGGTGACGCAGCGTCTCGTTCCCTATTCAGGGAACTAAGGTTACAGACGTAACCGAAACATTCCCTTTCAAGGGAACTCGCGCTGTGTCACTGCAATGGGAATGAGAATACCTGCGCCCTCATATGAGCCAGATGCCCACTTGTACATTAACTAAAGGGCGAGCACCTGAGCCCCCGGAGTTGCATTGATGTCTAGCTCATAGAACCTGACGAAAGTGTGCGGTGAGGACCATCCTGCCGCATCACAAACATCCTGCAGGGAGGCCCCTGCCAAGAGAGCCTGAGAAGCAGCCATACTCCTAGTAGAGTGGGCCCGAACAGGGAGAAGGCTGTCTGGCTGCCACATAAGCAAGTGAGATGGCCTCGAAAACACCCACCTGCTCATCCTCTGCTTTGACGCCGGACCCCCCCCCTCAAGAGTGGCCCGTAACAAACAAACAACTGTTCTGGCTTTCTCCACAGGGCGGCTCTGTGGACATATGCATCTAGTGCACGAACAGAGCAAAGCAGATTGAGTTTTTCCTGACATCTGACGTCAGAAAAGGAGGAGGACAGAAGGCCTGAAGTACTATAGGTCTCACAGTATTAGTGGGGACCTTAGGAATATAGCCTGGTCTAGGATGGAGAAAGGCCTTAGCCATACCGGGAGCAAATTCCAAACACAGAGGGTGCCACAGAGAGAGCTTGTAAATCTCCTATTCTCTTAAGGGAAGAAATAGCAAGCAGAAAGATTTTTAGAGTGAGGAATTTCTCAGGAACTTCTTCTAGTGGCTCAAAGGGAGCCACAGAAAGAACTTGAAGTTCAATAGCCAAGTCCCAGGCTGGCACCCTGGTGCATACTGCAGGTCTTAAACTCAAAGTGCCACGGAGGAAACAAGTAACTAAAGGGTGTTGCCCCAATTAATGGTCTCCAACCTCGGTTGAGAGACCAGAACTTATGAGCTGGGCCCCCTCAGAGACCAAGCCCACAGTTTCCACAGCTCTGGGCGAGGGTGCAGGATGGCACCGCCCGCCTGAGAGAGAAGGTCCCTCCTGAGCGGAATCTCCAGTGGAGAGCCGTTGAGGAGAGACATGATGTCCGAGAACCATGCCCGGGCCAGCCAGAATGGGGCTACTAACAGAACTCCCGGAAGCAGAGCAATCGGGGGAAACCTTTGGGAAAATCCCTTGGTCTTGAGCCACCACTGTAATGGTCTCATGTACAACAGGCCACAAGGAATCACATTTGACACTGCTGCCATCAGACCTAACAGTCTCTGATACTGCTTCACAGTGAGTGACTGGTCTAGATTTATCCCTTTTACCGATGAGATGATCGACCCTATGCGAGGCTCTGATAGACCTGCATAGAGACCAAATCCCAACTCACGCCCAGATAAGTATTTCTCTGTACTGGAGAAAGAACGCTCTTCTTGGAGTTGAGCCTCAGCCCTAACCTCTTCATATGTGTGAGAACAACATCTCGATGTTGAACCACCAAACAAACTGACTGAGCGAGGATTAACCAGTCGTCGATATAACTGAAAATGCAGATCCCCTGCATACACAAAGGGGCTAGCGCCGCATCCACACACTTCATGAACATGTGGGGTGAAAGTGCTAGACCGAAGGGAAGCACCTGATATTGGTACGCTTCTCCCCTGAAAGCAAACGTCAGGTACTTCCTGTGCTGCGGAAGGATGGAGACTTGAGAGTATGCATCTTTGAGATCTATGGTGACAAACCAGTCCTCGGACCTGATTTGAGACACAATCTGTTGGAGTGTGAGCATCCTGAACTTGAGCTTTGCTACTGAGCGGTTGAGGATGTGGAGATCTAAAATATGGTGCAGCCCCCCCCATCCTTCCACCCATCCTTCCACTGGCTGTAAAACCCTGACTCCCTGTCTGGTAGAGGGACCCTTTCTATAGCTGCTTTTCGCAGAAGAGTCTGTACTTCTTGAGTCATAACCAGAGCCAGTGATTGGAGTAACCCTTTTTTATAATCTGCAGGACCCAGTGAGATATATTCGGCAGATTCTCACACTCTGCTATGGAATCTACTAAGGGTACCAGCCTCTCAAAGGCTGGCCTTTGATGTACTCTGCACCGCGAGCGCAGCGCCCTGAAGCGGCGGACCGGCAGGGAAGAACTGGTTCGACAGTTCTCCTCAGATGACTTGTGAGGGCCTTCCACGCCCCGGCACTCAGGCGGGGTTGGTGGACTGACCCTATGAGGGCACTGAAGGCAGACGGGCACCGTGTACTGAGGTGAACACCGCCTGCCCCTGGGGGCGGGACCACCCTCACAGCCCTGGGCATGCTGGCATCAGGGCTTCTTAGACGCAGCCTTCCTCGAGATAATGATGGTTCTCAGATCCGTCTTACCCTTGGACGGCTGCGCCTGAGGGCAGCACCTCGAAGAGCGCCCGGCGGGACCTCACAATGCTCGCAGCCGGCCCCCTCGAGAACCGACTGTGCGTGCTGCTCACCCAAACAAACAACACACATCAAGTATGTATCCCCACTCGTAATGTAGCGAGAGCAGGGAGGGACACACTTTCTGTATTGCTGTTCACTTGCCATTATATATATATATATATATATATATATATATATATATATATATATATATATATATATATATCTCTCAAATGTCAGTGTATATGCTTTGTGAACAAAATAACAAAAGTCTGAACTCAGACACAAACACAGAGCTGACAGAGACAATGATACATAAAGCTAAAGGCATAGGCTTGCTGGTATGCTTTATAGTTTGCGGGTCTATGACGTCACCCGCCTATGACGTTCCGTCTCTCTATTGGACTGAGAACATACGTGCTTCACGACGCAATCACGCAGAGATGTTCCCATTGCGGTGCCGCAGTGCGAATTCCCTTGAAAGGGAACTAAGAATTAGGACATTTGAAGTCTATTTAAGCATATAGTGCAATATTAATGTATTTGCATACTTTGATTCTTACAATGCACTGAAATAATTACTAGAGTCATACTTTTTTTTTTTATATATAAACTTAAACCTATATATAATCATAGGTTGAAGACACCTGTAAAAATATTTCTATTAAAATATATTATAATATATTTTCTTTTTATTTAGCATTCTGAGAGGGTTTAGTGGTACTAATTAATATTTATGCAGGAATTAATTTTTCCCATAGAAAATAATAATAAAATATACATTTACTTATTTTATTTTTTTTTAATTTCAATTCATTTTAGGTTAAAATAGAGTCTAGGCCTTTAAAATCCAATTTCTTGAAGGCAGATTAGTGCCATCTGTTGAGAGTATGGAAAGAAAACCTGTAATACCCTGGTGTAACCACTAGTTGTATAGCTCTCTATAGAGCAACTTGTGAATTGCCTATTTGTTTCCAGACATAATTACATATTTTTATTAGATGGAAGATTTAAATATATATTTAAACAATCTCAAAGACTACTTTTTGACAAGTAATTTTTTTTTTTTTTTTTTTTTGTTGTTGCTAGAAATAGTGATTTGAAGTGTTAGAAAGAAGGCAAAGAAGCATTTTGTTAACCATTTTTGATTCAGAATTTAATTTAAAAAGAAATGCAATTCATTCAATCACCCTGTGACACCACATTATTACTTTTTGTGAATTGATTTCACATACTCTCAAAACTTTGCTTCTGTGTTACAGACACAGTGGTTCATAGGTGTGTGTCTGTGTGTGTGGGAATGGGTGTGTTTATTTCACGTCTTGATGTTTTAGAGTGTCACCCCTTCACTGATGTGAGCACAGGGGTTCATAGGGGTGTGTGTGTGTGTGTGTGTGTGTGTGTGTGTGTGAGAGTGGATATGTCTATATCAAATTGTTTTATGTCATTTGTCATTTGTAGATTGTGCAGATCTTGTCATTTGTAGATCTTGTTTTTACAACCACTTAGCCTGTTCAAATCATGCCCTAATTATTATTATTATTATTATTTTTTTTGTTTCATAAAAGTCGCCAAGTTTCGCACCATTCCGATGAAGCTGTGATTTTTAAATGACCGAAGAACGCTCAAGGGTTAAGGATTTTGTGCCCTTGATTGATTTATATTTTCTAAGGAAATATATTTGATGAAGGTGACACTTCAGAGATTTAAATGCCAGTATCTGTAATATGTAAACTGAAAATATTTTGGGATTTGTCCATTTTGGTTAATGTGATGTATGTGTTTACCATAGGTTTACATCATTGCTTTGTATTTAGACACAGCTGTAATAGCTTTGCAAGAGCTTTTTTGTTGTTTGCTTATACACGTTAATTGTTTTCCAGGAGACGTGAAATGTTTGAGTTTATGTGGGGTGAAATTATATTTATTTGGAGATTGGCTCCATTAAAAATCAAGCAAGTGTGTTTGTTATTTTGGCTTGAGAAGATTTCATGCTTTATTAGCCTCCGGGTAGACAGGACCTTTATCTCTGTCTCCGTGTGAGTTTAATTCACTGCTGCTTTGCTCAACAGTGTTTATGACCACGTCTGGGGCTTTATTTGGTCGTCAACCCTACCCTGGCTACTTGTTAATTAAATTTATAAGTAAACCTTAAGGACAAAGGCCATGGTTGTTAAATGCTGGATATCATGGTAGCTCTGTTTGTTTTTCTTAAGTTAACTGAAAAGTCGATTTTATCCATCAAAAATTTATTAGATCATGAAAATCTGGTGTTATCCCAGAACGGCATCAGGCGGTTTAGTGGACGGTTTTGAAAAGTAAGGAGGATTCGTGACTTTAGCCGTTAGCACTTGCTGGTACACCCTTAGAAATAAAGCTTCTTTATAGGCATCTAAGGTTCCATGAAGAACCTTTGACATCCATGGAACCTTTCCATTGGACGAAAAAGGTTCTGACATTGCAATTTATTTATTTATTTTTTCTGTTATATTTATTACAATATGAAAACATTTTCACCAGATGGCTAGCTCTATCAGGAAATAATTAATCATTGTATCATTGTTTTTGGGGTGTACTAGAATATGCTTTCATGCTTGATTGTTCAAAAAAACATAATTTTTCACATATTTTACATTATTACAGCACCTCAGTTTCAATGAAGCCCCTCCTTCTGAAATACTAAATGTGCTGTGATTGGCTAGCTGTCACAGTGTGTTGTGATTAGCATCTATTAGGAGAAGTGTGTGTTTGAGAAATGTCACGCCCCTCACCATAACCGCGAGTTTCATCTGCTCAGGTGTAAATATTAAGGATGCCGTCAATGTCAAACCAATTCAAGCCTGATTCAGATTTAGGAATGTTAACAAACAAGAGGATCGTGCTAATGAGAGCTAATGCACGGATGCAATACAATGGTACGCATCCATTTCTTTCTCAATAGTTTACGTTCACGTAAACCAAATGTGACTGTGTTTATAAGGGCACTCACCGAGACAGGTATTTTAACATTATTTTGTGAGTATGTGTCTGTTAAAGCCCAAATAGAAGTGGAAGAGAATGTGAATTGTTAAAATTGAAATTGTTACTTGAGAGCACGTCCCACAAAGAGAAGATTTTGAATTGGGATTTTTTTTTTTTGCCCACGTTGCAGCAAGAACATAAGCAGCTAAAGGAGATGGGAATGCAGAACTACAAAAGAAAATGGTAACTCTGGAATTACGGTGTAAAATCAAGTGGTCCAGACAGGGAGAAAAACACACACAAGATGTTATCAAGATCCTCTCCAAAATATTTCCAAAGATTGTGCAGAAAATTCCAGATGTGGTGGATTATGCTCATAGACTGGGACAAAAAAATGCTGATGGTCGTCCTAGAGTAATAATTATACAGTTCGCCATGCGGCTTTACCGGGACACAGTGTGGAGAGATGCCAAAGACAATCAGTATCTGAAAGAGAATCTGTCTTCGGAGGAGAGAGCTGCAAGAAAAAAGGAACTGGCCACTGGTTAAACAAGCGAGGGAAGAGGGCAAGAAGGCAGCTTTTGAGGGGGATTCGCCTTCATTGAAGGGGTGCAAATCAGTGTCCCAGATGTTACCTGAGCGGATGGTGGCTGACAGCTGTTCTCCAGGGAACATTTCAATATAAATCTGTTTTTTTTGATTCGTTCCTGTGCTTAACAAATTTAATGGTGATGTTTTGGAAACTTTTAGTTCAGAAAATGGATTATAATGTCTCTCAGGTTGGATAATTCTACTTTATTAATTTGCAGTGTCTATGGCTTCAACGTTTGCACCCATAATCTAGAAATATTTCAGAATATGTATGAAATATTAACACATCTAAAAAGGAAGTATAAAGAAGGATATGTAATTATAGGTGGCGACTTTAACAATGCTCCAGATGACCGCTCTCTGCCTAAAGACGTTTCAAGACCCAAAGTTTCAAGTTACTGTTCATGTTACTGTGACATATTTAAACCCTAATTGTTGTGATTACATATGAAATAATTCCTCCCTTTCTTTAAAGTCAAGAATAGATTACTGGCTGATTCCTCATGATTTAATTTGCTATATACAGTTGTGGTCAGAATTATTGGCACCCTGGTAAATATGATCAAAGATGGCTGTAAAAATAAATCTGCATAATTTATCCTTTTGATCTTTTATAAAAAAAAAAAAAAAAAAATAAAAAAATAAAAAAAAATAAAATAAAAATCTAACCTTTCATTGAAGTAAAAGAATTGAAAGTCGGGGGTAAATCACATTATGAAATAAATGCTTTTCTCCAAAGCACGTTGGCCATAATTATTGGCACCCTTTTATTAAATACTTTTTGCAACCTCCTTTTGCCAAGATAACAGCTCTGAGTCTTCTCCTATAATGCCTGATGAGTTTGGAGAACACCCGACAAGAGATCAGAGACCATTCCTTCATACAGTATCTCTCCAGATCCTTTAGATTCCCAGATCCATGTTGGTGCTTCTTCTCTTCAGTTCAAATAGGCCCACAACACAAGATCCAGCGGTATTTTTTAGCAGTGGAAATGGGGTACTTTTTATCCCTGTTTGCACCAAACCCATCTGGTGGGTTTGCTACTAAAAAGCTCTTTTTATAGTTTAATCTGACCATAGAACCAGGTCCTTTTTGAATTTCCAGTCGTGTCTGATAACTGAATATGCTGGAGTTTGTTTCTGGATGAGCAACACGTATTTTTCTTGAATCCCTCCCAAACAACATGTGATGATGTAGGAGTTGTTTGATTTTACATTATATAATTATTATATAGACATTACATAGTATAGACAATATCCTCTTCCAGGCAGATTCGTAACGTCTTTAGTTGATTGGAACTTCTTAAGTATTGCCCTGATGGGAATTTTCAATGCTTTAGCTATTTTCCTACAGTCACTTTCTATTTTGTGAAACTCAACAATCTTTTTCTGCACATCAGAACTATATTCTTTGGTTTCACTCATTGTGATGAATGATTAAGGGAATTTAGCCTTTGTGTTTCCTCATATTTATATTCTAGAACAGGAACAATGGCTGGAAAATGTAATGCTCCTAGTCTCTCTGGTGTGCTAAAATTGTAAATATTAATGGGAATATAATTCAGATAAATTTTAATCATAAGAATGTCTAAGGGTGCAAATAATTGTGGCCAACGTGTTTTGGAGAAAAACCTTTAATTCATAATGTCGTTCCCCCCCAAATTCATTAGTTTTACTTGAAAGAAAGTGTAGGAATTGTGGACACACCAGACACAAATTAATCTTCCAAATGAGTCGTTGAAACATAATTCCACACAAAACCAACTCAACCATCTATCACCAGGAAAGACCAGGCGCCGGTCAGTCAGCATCAAGTGACAAATCATCAGCTAAATACTTTATTGCCTTGCCAACCTTGGCAACTCTGGGCAACCCCAAAGATAACAACAGACTTTGTTGGATCTCCACGACAAAGAGTCAAACCAGATCCCTGCTGTTTCAATGACCTTTAGATGAACTCTCACTGACACGGTTAGAATCCACAGGAAAAACCCACAGAAATTGTTTGTTGCATATATCAAATCAAATCAAATCACCTTTATTTATATAGCGCTTTTTACAAGTCCAATTGTTTCAAAGCAGCTTCACAGTGTTAACAGGAAAACAATGCAACAGATTTAGGTGTCTCCAACTGAGCAAGCCAAAAGCCAAAGGCAACGGTGGTAAGGAACCAAAACTCCTTCAGGGGCAGAATGGAGAAAAAAACCTTGGGAGAAACCAGGCTCAGTCGGGGTGCCAGTTCTCCTCTGTTCGACGAACAAACAGTGTATGATTATAATTCTGGCAACATTTCAGGTCTTAAGTCATATTAGGTAAATAGATATTTGTAAGATTGTTCGAAAGATTGGATGCCGGAGATGGGTTTAATGAGGATGTCGTGTCGATGCGGCCTTAACAGGGAGAGTTTAATTGACACGCTCTCTGCAGACATTTCAGGGATGTGTTGGTCATGTCCAGGCGCAGGTCCACTATCTGATCTGGATACGGCCCGGATCCGGCTGACTGCCGGATAAACAGAGAGACTAACATTAGCGTAGATGCCATTCTTCTTATGATGTAACGAGTACATCAGGTGTTATGGGAAGTGTTCCCGGTTCTGGCTGACCTAGTTAATGCAGCCTAACAATCATTTACTGATTTGAATAATAGAAATTGATAATGTTCTATGTGTATGCCATAATAAAGATATGCGTTTTTAGTCTAGATTTAAACTGACAGAGTGTGTCTGCTTCCCGAACAATGCTAGGAAGACTGTTCCAGAGTTTAGGCGCTAAATAGGAAAAGGATCGACCGCCTGCAGTTGATTTTGATATTCTAGGTATTATCAACTGGACAGAATTTTGAGAATGCAATAGATGTGATGGAGTATAATGTGTTAAGAGCTCGCTCAAGTACTGGGGAGCTAAACCATTTAGTGCTTTGTAAGTAATAAGCAAGATTTTAAAATGTATGCAATGTTTAATAGGGAGCCAGTGCAGTGTTGACAGAACCGGGCTAAAATGGTCATACTTCCTGATTCTAGTAAAAACTCGAGCTGCTGCGTTTTGGACCAGCTGGAGTTTGTTTATTAAGCGACCACCCAGTAGAGCATTACAATAATCTAGCCTTGAGGTCATGAACGCATGAACTAACTGTTCAGCATTTGTCATTGAAAGCATGTGCCGTAATTTAGATATATTTTTAAGATTTTTTTAAGCTAGAAACGTGGCTTTCAAATGAAAGATTGGTATCAAAGAGCACACCCAGGTTCCTCACTGATGACGAGGACTTGACAGAGCAGCCATCGAGTGTTAGACAGTATTCTAGGTTACTACTTGTGGAGCTTTTTTGTCCAATAATTATTTATTTTATTTTTTTCTGAATTAAGTTGCAGGAAATTACTGGTCATCCAATTTTTTATATCAACTATGCATTCCGTTAATCTTGTGAATTGGTAAGTTTCGTCAGGGCTTGAAGAAATATAGGGCTGAGTATCATCAGCATAACAATGAAAACTAACGCCATGCTTCCTAATGATATCTCCAAGTGGTAGCATGTACAGGGTGAAAAGCAACGGTCCTAGCACTGAGCCCTGCGGTATTCCATACTGAACTTGTGATCGGTGTGACATCTCTTCATTTACTGCTACAAACTGATAACGGTCAGATAAGTATGATTTAAACCATGCCAATGCAATTCCACTAATACCAATGTAATTTTCGAGTCTATTCAAAAGAATGTTGTGGTCGATAGTATCGAATGCAGCACTAAGATCGAGTAACACTAATAGAGAGATACAACCACAATCAGATGATAAGAGTAAATCATTTGTAACTCTGATGAGAGCAGTCTCAGTACTATGATACGGTCTAAATCCTGACTGGAAATCCTCACAGATACCATTTCTTTCTAAAAAGGAACATAATTGTGAAGACACTGCCTTTTCTAGTATTTTTGACAGAAAGGGTAGATTTGACATTGGCCTGTAATTGACTAATTCTGTAGGATCAAGTTGCGTTTTTTTTTAATAAGTGGCTTGATAATAGCCAACTAAAAAGTTTTCGGTACATATCCTAATGACAAGGATGAATTAATAATATTAAGAAGAGGATCTATGACCTCTGGTAGCATCTCTTTTAATAGCCTAGTTGGTATAGGGTCAAGCATACATGTTGTTGATTTTGATGATTTAACGAGTTTTAGCCAATTCTTCCTCTCCTATAGCGGTGAATGAGTGTAATTTTTCCTCAGTGACACAACAATGCTCTGTCTGATGTGATACTGTAGTAGACTGTTGCATGGTTATAATTTTCTTCCTAATATTATCAATCTTACACGTAAAGAAGTTCATAAAGTCATTACTGTTGTGCTGTTTACAAACATCAAAAGCTTTATTTTTGGTTAATTTAGCCACTATAAAAAGAGAGTCAATAGTTTCTGTTGCAACATTGAGTTCTTCTAAGCTATCTGGGATGCTAAGGAGATGAAACTGATGAGGAAGATTATTTACAAAGCAATCTTTAGTGGCAGCAGTGATAGTCCTGCCATATTTGAAGCGAGGGGGCGGCTTTGCAGCCTTAGCTAAATTAAGTATACAAGATACTAGGTAATAATCTGAGATGTCGTCGCTCTGCTGCAGAATTTTAACGGTATCAACATTTATACCATGTGACAGTATTAGGTCTAAAGTATGATTACGGCGATGAGTGGGTCCTGACACATGTTGCCTAACTTCAATAGAGTTTAGAATGTCTCTAAATGCCAATCCCAATGCGTCTTTTTCATTGTCTACATGGATATTAAAATCACCAACAATTAGTACTTTATCTGCAGCCAGTACTAACTCAGCAAATTCTTCGATAAAGTCTGTATTATGCCCTGGTGACCTGTATACAGTAGCCAACACAAATGTCAAACGGGATTTATCAATTACACTACATAACGTTACATAAAGCACCAAAACTTCAAAGGAATTATATTTGAAACTAGACTCAGGTCTGCCCCAAAAGCTTTTCCAATTGTCTATGAACCCTATGTTATTTTGCGGACACCACTTAGACAACCAGCCATTGAGTGATGATAGTCTGCTAAGTATCTCATCACTCCTTTTAATGGGGAGGGGACCAGAACAATAAACTTTTCGAGACATCGTATTTGCGAGTTCACACACCTCTTTAATGTTAATTTTGGTGATCTCTGACTGGCGAAGTCAAACATCGTTAGTGCCGACGTGAATAATAATCTTCGAGAATTTACGATTAGCTTTAGCCAGCACTTTTAAATTTGCTTTGATGTCAGGAACTCTGGCTCCCGGTAAACATGTGACTATGGTGGCTGGTGTCTCTATTTTCACGTTCCGTGTAATAGAATCACCAATAACTACATTTATACAAAATATAAACCGCATAAAATCGTTCAAAGGATTAATTGTCGGAAATACATTCAAACAGCCTTCTACTGCATAATTTTATATCATGTCTATACCAATACATGTGACCATTATGCATATATATATATATATATATATATATATATATATATATATATATATACTATTATATATATAGTATAATGGAATTCCTGTGTGTAACTATTGAATGAGTGAATGGAATGCACTTTTTGGTATCTTTTTATTTGTTCGTTTACAATCCAGAAGATGTCTTCAGTGAAATCTGTGTATCATGTTCTTATAATAAGAAATCAGGTCTAAATGTACTCTCTGCTGGAAAGAGCAGGAAAGTAAGAGACCACAGTCCCCTGTCAACCAAGATGATACCTGATAGTAGTGGCGATATGAATGATATGCAATATAAAAGATACAAAATTGCGATAATGCGTGTTGATGACGCAATGTACCCGCAAAATTTAGAGCCATGAGCTGCAACTGGCTGCAACGCATCATCGTATTCATCATCTTGAGTAAATACGGCTGAAAGCGAAACGGAGGAGCTGGTGAAACATCCATTATTTGGATTTAAGCCATCCGACGAGCAGCAGCAAACTATACTGTAGAGTGTGTGGGGCAACAGTTCCGGCTAAGAGAGGTAACATGACTAATCTGTTCTACCACTCACAACATTCACTTCAGGAGGTTTACCTTATTGGAATTTTTGTATTATTTCTTATCATATACCTTGTACAAAAGACAAGAGTCGCGTTTGTTTCTATTGAGCCTGATTTCTCAAAATGGTGTGTGTGTGTGTGCGCTTATCCTGGGTACCATGACAACAGTGCGAGTTCTAGTAATGCTGCCTTCACGTGCTCTCGGAATTATCAGAATTATACAGAATTATATAGAGTTTCCTAGGTAAAAATTGCACATGAACGCCCTCACATTTTGAAACTTGAATGCAATGATCTCGTAATCATGACTTGAGAAGTCGGAATGTTCAAATTTCCGATACACGTGAAAGCATGTGTGCCGGCGGCTGCTGAAGGCAAATTGACCCTATTTACTTTGTTAGCACATATTAAAGGTCTTAGGGTGAACAATTAATCCGTGCAAGTTAATACACAGAAAAAAAATTGTTTGTCGCGGTAATCTTTAATCAAAATCTGAAAAATAACTTCCGGTCTGGAAACAGCGTTCCTTCTCAGATGATGTCAGTTTGATGGCTTAGGTTTGAAAATGCGTAAGCACTCCCCTCCAACCATTAGTCTGCTATGAGCTGAGAGATGGAGAGGAGGAGCGCTGAAGTAAAACCCGGCCCTCTATTCAATATTCCCTTTCACTTGGAAATACGTCACAGCACTGAAGAAAACTCACTTGCTACTTCCGGTTCACTGGGACTTTAAAGTCTCTGAAGCTAGTGTACTTGAATTGTATTTATCTGCAATAAAAGCTTTAGCTTTTTATTTCTTTCTTTAAAAAAATAAATAAAAAAAATAATAAATTTAGCAGTTTGGCTTTTCTTAGGGTCTATGTAACCTGTTCTGAAATGGTTCTATTAATTTATATATCGTGATATATATCGTTATCGCAAGAAGCTGCAATGTATAACGCAATATGGATTTTAGGCCATATTGCCCATTCCTAATACCTGTTTGGTCAGAATCCATCCAGGAGGATGGGCAAACAAATTTGAGTTTTAATCTCAGAACACGAACATAGAAATCAGTTGAGTTTAAGCTCTCAGTGCAGTTAAAGAATGTTCAAGTCGGTCTAAAGGAGAGATAGACGATCAGACGATCGTGGCAGACCAAGATCTGAGAACATGGTTTAATTTCGTTCAAGCCATCTAGAACTCTCTTCTCACTTTCCTTTCTTTTACTTAAGTTTATTTTCTTTCCGTTGAGTCTCGTGTTCTAAGTTAAGTTTCGCCGCAAAGTTTCTCTCTACGAATCTACAGCAGAGCGTGCTTCGGCTCCAAAGCACCCACGAGACTTCAGCCAGACTTCAGAGATGTCCAGCAGCCAACACGCCACATGATCGGCTTCCCAAGACGTCCATCAAAGACAGGCAAGACCGTCAGTGAATCACCGAACCTGGGGAACCCCTGCAGCCAGGAATCCCAGAGCAGTGAAACGCAAGTAACCTCCAGATTCTAAACTGAACTGGTGCAATGATATCAAATTGAATAACCCCGCCTAAGCAATGATAGGAGGGTTAAGTTAATGAACGCTGGTTCATTCAGGTCATGTTTTAAATGCATATATTGCTAGAAACTTGGGATTTCATAATTTCATAAATTCTTTCCGCACTTTCCTCAATTCCTTTCTGCAATGTGTGTGAATCTGTGTGTGTCTGTGTTAGATAGTAGTTTTACGTGTTCATCAATAAATCAATAAAGTAATCAATAAAGTTCCGCTTATATTTAAAGATAAGTGTTCTTAATGTCTTAAACTGCTGATTTAAGTTATCTGGCTGTTAAATTGTGTTTCACTATTGTGTGGATATTCATTTCTACTGCAGAGTTGATAGTTACGGCCCGTTCAAATGACAACGCCATTTTGGTGGCCTGAGAATGCAAGCGTTGAAACAGGTATTTTGGAAATTAATTTTGAAAACGATACCGTTACCATCTCCGTGTAAACTTCAAAAACATGAATCTGTGAAAATGGTGATGGCATGCACATGTGTATTACGTGTTTAGTCTACAGGCCTTTATGTGCATGAGCGCATAGTCTTTCTTTACAAAGTGACATCGCCATTTACTTGTCCGGCACGCATAATACAGTGTTTTTAGCTGTTTCCGCGGATCTGTGTGAACAGGAATCATTTTGATAACGTTTTCATCTGTACTGAGGCCTTCGCAGGGGAGAGTAGTTGACACGGTCTTTGCTGACACTTCAGGGAAGCATTGTTGTTACGTCTAGGCGCAGGTCCACCATCTGATCTTGATACGGCCCAAATACGGATGATTACTGTAAACCTCAGGATAAACAGAGACACTAATATTAGCATAGATTACATTCTTCTTATGATGTAATGAGTACATCAGGTGTTATGGGAAGTGTTCCCGGTTCTGGCTGATCTAATTAATGCAGCCGTACAACCATTTTACATGATTTGAATGATAGAAATTCATAATGTGTTGTGTATGCCAGGTTAAAGAGATGTATTTTTAGTCTAGATTTAAACTGACAGAGTGTGTCTGCTTCCCGAACAATGCTAGGAAGACTGTTCCAGAGTTTAGGTGCTAAATAGGAAAAGGGTCGACCGCCAGCAGTTGATTTTGATATTTTAGGCCAGAGTTTTGAGACCACAATAGACATAAATGACTAATTTGTTAAGCGCTCGCTCAAGTACTGGGAAGCCAAACCATTTAATGCTTTGTAAGTAATAAGCAAGATTTTAAAATGTATACAAATGTTTAATAGGGAGCCAGTGCAGTGTTGACACTGCAGTGTTGTCATACTTCCTGGTTGAACTCAAGCTGCTGCGTTTTGGACCAGCTGGAGTTTGTTTATTATTACAGTTTATTTACTGTAAATTTAAAGTCAAGGAAATGGCCATGAGAAAAGGCAAAAAGTTAAAGAAAAACAAACTTAGATTACAGAGATAACAGAATAGCATAATACTTTAATTAAAGAAAACTCGATGAATGAGAATGAAAAGACTACATTCAAATGTAACTGTTTTTTTTTTGTTTTTGTTTTTTTCAGAATAAATCTTTTTGTAAGTTACATATAAATTTCAAAATCTCATAAGTTGATTTACCAGTGGCTGGTAACATCTATCATCTCAAGATTTTTCAAGAATTTTTACAGTACAGAAATTACCCTGACAGTCCTCAGAAAGTAACTGTGGGCCCTATATTAATGATCTGAGCGCATGGTCTGAAGCACATGGTGCAGGTACACTTACCAGTGACATTCTTTTTTTTATTTTTTTTATGTGCAGAGCAAGTAGATTTCGATTTTGATCGAAGATTACGGAAATACACTGTGCTCAATAAGACCAGAAACATGCATTAAGACAGTAAATGGGGTCTATTTTGATTTAATGTTGACTCTAACCTTCTGGAAAGCAGAATGTTATTCAGTAGAAGACCAGTTCTTGCTCTCTCTCTGCTATCGTTCTCTTTGTCCACTGACTCAGTGGCTGTGGGCAGAGATTCTGGTGTGAGTTCATGTACAGGCTCTGATAAGTGTGGCTGTATAATTGGGTCAAGATTGCAGTTCTCTCTGTGTGAGACTTGATAACACACTGCTTCACACTTATGTATTCGTATTCTGGCTCCTCCAGTGGTGAGGGTCGCTCCCATGCCTAGCTATTTTATGTTCACATGAAAGCTTATGGCCTTCAAAATTGTCATATTAGGAACCATATGTTGTTTTGTTAGTAAATGTTATTTAACTAGCCACCCCGCCGCCCTTGTCTTTAGCGTAAAATCCTGTACAAAGAGTACGTAAAAATTACATGCATCTTTTTGCATGTTGCGTGTTTGTTGTTGAATTTAAAAGGCCTAAAATTAATCCTGAAAATTTCTGCAATTACGGCAAAATAAATAAAAAATAAATTAACAAAAAATGCTTATATATGTGCAGATGTGAAAGTTCAGGCTTGATCAATTTAGCCTGAAATTTTATAAGTGCTACTTATGGATGTAGTTGTGATAAAACTGGACTGTTTTTTTTTTTTTTTTTTTGTAACTCTTCAGTTTCTGCATTACTTCTACATTTAAAGAACAACATTTATCAACAAATTGCTGAATTATAGCAATAAATAAAAAAATAAAATAAAAAAATGCTTATATGTGAAAGTTCAGGCTTGATTAAGTAATTAATATAGGGTGTAAACATAAAAAAGTAGAACAAGTGTTTCTTATTTTATGACTAATGTGCAGCAACATATCAAATGATCAAATATACTTATAATAATTTTTGTCTGTTTTTCATTTTTACATATTTTAACACTATAATATATTTTTATATTTTAATAAAATATTTTTTATTAAAACCTACTTTGTTTTATTCCAGTTAGTTTTAAGTAGTCTTTCATCTAATATATATATATATATATATATATATATATATATATATATATATACAATTTCCATACGTTAAAAAACAAAGCAAAAAGAACACAATCTGATACAAAATATGTTTTTAAAATGTGTACTAAGATGTGCTCTGACTAAACAGCTAAATTAATACATTCAGGCAGCATTGCTTGTCTGTACATTTTTAAGAGGACAAAATATCCCCTGAGTATTTCAGCACAGGCTTGCTAATTAACCACTGATGAAATGTTGCTCATACAACAGTGATTAGATTTACAGTCTGACCTGATGAGTCACTGCAGTGACAGCTTTTATGAAGCAATAAATTCACCTGGTAAGACTTACCTTATCATCTCAAGATGTGTTTTTTTCTTCTTTTTCTTGTAGAATTACAGTACAGAAATTACCCTGACAGTCCTCAGAAAGTAACTGTGGGCCCTATATTAATGATCTGAGCGCATGGTCTGAAGCACATGGTGCAGGTACACTTTCGCTTGTTTAACGATGGAAAAAATGGTCGGCGTGCCAAGCGCATGGTTCAAAAGGGTTGTACCTAGTTGTACCTAGTTCAAAAGGGTTGTACCTAGTTGTACCTAGTTGTACCTAATGAGTCATGGGTTTGTTTTGGGCATAATGTGCAATAACCCGATCAGTGTCTCATCTCCCATTTCCTTTAAAAGCCAGTTGCACTTGCACCATGGCAGATTCACTATTTACATGGTGGAATTTGTGAGCGGAAAGACTGAACGCTTCTCCTAAAGAGGAATCCTTTTATTTTTTAGATTTAAAAAATGTTTGTGTGCTTCTGCGCATCCCTGTGTGTGTAACAAGCAGAGTGTACATGTGTTGGGAGCATATTACTAACACGTTCTTTAAAGGTGCACTATGTAAAAAAAATTTCAGTGAAATATCTAAAAACCTCTAGGCCAGTGTTATATATTTTGTTCAGTTGAGTAATTACAATATCTTTACTCTCTTGCTTTTCTCTCACTGCAGTGTGCAACAAGTGTCATAGCAGCCGCCGAGCGAACGCACAGAGTAACGTCATAGCATAATTTTCAACACACTCAGATGTATCTAATATGATAAACAGAGCTGCGTTACCTCATACTCATGACCGGAAAAGCAGAAATGGTGCCGGCGACTGTGGCATAATAAAAGTCCTGCTGCTCGCGAGGCGCGTGTTACGTTCATCTTATTAACAGTCGCTCCAACGGCCTTGCTCAGCTCCCTCAACACTCTGTCCTGTTCTGCTTCATACTACAGTAACGTTAATAATCGCATCCATGAACATGATTTCTGCCCGAGTCCTATCCCGATTCTTTCCCACCGGCTGTGAGGTGAAGACCACATGTCCCAAGATTCTACGCTCAAACTTGGCATCATCAAACTATGCCTTTGTTTTGAATAGGCGACCTCTAGAGGACGGAAAAGTTACATAGTGCACTTTAAATAACACAAAAAATACTGCACTATTGACTTTAGATCAGGTATTTGTTGGTCAATGGCGCTGTCGTTTTCAATTGCCTCAAAATAGCAATGCACCAACAACACGCCTGAACGCACCTCGTTTTCAGACCAGCTAGCAAACTACACTTGTGTCGCACCTGCCGTCACATTGCGCCGGGTGTATGCAGGGCCCTAAGTGTTACTTACGGTTGTAGTTGTGATAGAACTTTTTGCAACTCTTCAGTTTCTGCATTACCTCTACTGGACATTTAAAAAACAACATTTATCACAAGAGCCTTAAATGGTAAAAGCACTCTTATTTGACTTTCTCTCTAAAAAGAAAGAATGAATAACGTCAAACAGCAGTGTTGTTTGAGAATATTGTCTGATAGGAAATGTTTTGACTTGCTAGGCAATGAAACCGAAGGTCCATCTTTAATTTAGCTTTGGCACAAAACATGTTTCTGTTGTCATTGCCTGGAAAAGCTGGTTTATTCTCTGCCCTCCAGACATCTGTACTCTCGCCTGCTCAACTTCAGATGCTCATGACTCACTTCACCATGAAGCCTTGAGATTAATCACTGCTCGTAAACATCTTCACACACATTCATCACTGAATTCAATATTAGCAACCCCCACAAGAACATCTCTACCAGCACAACAAAAATACTGCTTCATTCATAAACCATGAGACTATAACTTCCACACATTTTTTTCTTGTGTTCTAAACCCGGTAAAGCTGAAAACCTGAACCAGTTTGTGAGTTTTCATTGACTTAGATGATTTCTGATTTGTTGTAACTGTGTTTTCTTTATTTTACCAGAGCTTTATTGAGTTTATGATTTGTTGGTTGGTATGATTGATTGTTTGCTCTAGGGTTGGCAAATGAATCAATACTGGTATACATATACAATTCAGCGATTTTTGTACAAAACTGAGCAAACAGAAATATTAAGTTTATATATTTTTGTTTGCTCAGTTTTGTACAAAACTGTGTGGAAATCATTCATTTATTCAGTTTCTATTTATTTTTGTATTTTATTTTATTTATTAGGGCCCGAGAAACGATGGTGCGAATTGCTACGTGTATTTTATTTTATATTTTATTATGTTAATGCTTGTTTTTGCTGCTATACAGTATGTCTTAAATATCAAATGGATAAACTCAGTAAGAATAGTTTGCTTTGTTTGCTTGGTTTTGTTACGTTTGTAGGAAATCGTGTAGAAATTATTATTTAAAAAGAATAATTAATATGTCTGTGTTTTCTCAGTTTTGTTGGAAATTATGTTCGTCTGAATTTAACCTGAATAAAAGGTGTTGTCAGGAATCTGTGGTTCACACTGGGTTTGGTTCTGGATGGCCCATTGAGAGACCTTCAGATATCACATAGAAATCTCTTCAAGGCATCTCCATTATGTGCTCATAAGAGTGAGGTAACAATGATGAAATGCTCGTAACTTTCCTACTACGCAACCTTTCGCTTCGGATCTGATGGGAGAATGCCATCTGCTCCTCTATCCCATTTGGTTTCTAATCACTCTTCTCTGAGAAATAGGAGAGGTCGGCTTCTGTTACAACTGAGATAAAGAATATTCTGCATTGATGGGATTTAAATGTGGAGGGTTGTGTAATGAACAAGACAAAAGAGATCCCAGACCTTGCATGCACATTCTCTTGCTGTCACAAGATGAGGAGCTTTTAAATTGAGAGCAGAGCCTCCCCGAATCCCTCAGTGTGGTATCATTTATTGATAAAACATGTCTATTCAGTGCACTTTTCACTTCTTCTCACTGCAGTTTTCTATGCCACATAGAGATTACGCAGAGGTTAATATTGCAAATGGAATGAATCGTGTCCGAAACCTATACATGGGCTTTTGTTTTGCCTGACTGCTCTTTGCTCCTTGGCAGGGTTAATGATATATGGAGCCATTCATCTCTATTCAAACTGGGCTGCATGCTTCGACGAGCCCCCTGTCCCTGCCTCAGTGTGCTTTCAAGATATTTCTGTTCATTAGTGCTGTAGTCTCTGATTACTCTTGGCCTTTTGTCACCAGCTCTTTTCTTCCTAATAATAATGTACTATAATAAGCTGAACAATTCAGATCAAATGCATGTGTTCTGTGGATTTGCATGCGGCATCTCTGTGAATGAGAATTTTGATATCATTGGCTTAAGGTTTGAGACTGAGAATTGATTTATTTATTTGCTTACTTACTACCTTGAAATGCTAAGGCTGCACCTTTTTCAACTATTTATATATATATATATATATATATATATATATATATATATATATATATATATATATATATACACTCACCTAAAGGATTATTAGGAACACCATACTAATACTGTGTTTGACCCCCTTTCACCTTCAGAACTGCCTTAATTCTACGTGGCATTGATTCAACAAGGTGCTGAAAGCATTCTTTAGAAATGTTGGCCCATATTGATAGGATAGCATCTTGCAGTTGATGGAGATTTGTGGAGTGCACATCCAGGGCACGAAGCTCCCGTTCCACCACATCCCAAAGATGCTCTATTGGGTTGAGATCTGGTGACTGTGGGGGCCGTTTTAGTACAGTGAACTCATTGTCATGTTCAAGAAACCAATTTGAAATTATTCGAGCTTTGTGACATGGTGCATTATCCTGCTGGAAGTAGCCATCAGAGAATGGGTACATGATGGTCATAAAGGGATGGACATGGTCAGAAACAATGCTCAGGTAGGCTGTGGCATTTAAACGATGCCCAATTGGCACTAAGGGGCCTAAAGTGTGCCAAGAAAACATCCCCCACACAATTACACCACCACCACCAGCCTGCACAGTGGTAACAAGGCATGATGGATCCATGTTCTCATTCTGTTTACGCCAAATTCTGACTCTACCATCTGAATGTCTCAACAGAAATCAAGACTCATCAGACCAGGCAACATTTTTCCAGTCTTCAGCTGTCCAATTTTGTTGAGCTTGTGCAAATTGTAGCCTCTTTTTCTTAATTGTAGTGGAGATGAGTGGTACCCGGTGGGGTCTTATGCTGTTGTAGCCCATCCGCCTCAAGGTTGTGTGTGTTGTGGCTTCACAAATGCTTTGCTGCATACCTCGGTTGTAACGAGTGGTTATTTCAGTCAAAGTTGCTCTTCTATCAGCTTGAATCAGTCGGCCCATTCTCCTCTGACCTCTAGCATCAACAAGGCATTTTCGCCCACAGGACTGCCGCATACTGGATGTTTTTCCCTTTTCACACCATTCTTTGTAAACCTTAGAAATGTTTGTGTGTGAAAATCCCAGTAACTAAGCAGATTGTGAAATACTCAGACTGGCCCGTCTAGCACCAACAACCATGCCACGCTCAAAATTGCTTAAATCACCTTTCTTTCCCATTCTGACATTCAGTTTGGAGTTCAGGAGATTGTCTTGACCAAGACCACACCCCTAAATGCATTGAAGCAACTGCAATGTGATTGGTTGATTAGATAATTGCATTAATGAGAAATTGAACAGGTGTTCTTAATAATCCTTTAGGTGAGTGTGTGTATATATATATATATATATATATATATATATATATTTGTCCACACAGCTAGGGCTCTGACTTCAATGGCACATGCTTGTTTGTCCGTCTGCAAATTGCACATTCTTTTAAACCCTTCAAGTGTGACAAGACAAAACACACACTAGCCTACATACAGAAAGACACAGGCCAGAATCACGCTTGAACAAACAATAACACACAATTATGCCAAAATGTCTGTTTTGTCAAGTATCCTTATATGAGCAGTATTAAATGAACGTAAAGAGTTGTGCGAAAATGGGACGCTTGTGAGATCCGCGGCATGTCTTAAAATGACAGCAGCCACTAATGCTGTCTGTCATTCATGTTAATCAAAGAACAAAGCAAACCACTCAATGCTCTTGACTAAAGAGCTTCTGTAGCTTAAATAATGATTAATCTATATTTACTTTATAATTTATGCAGTGCAGACTGTTTTTACCAAGCAGGCTATCAAGACTGGTATTGCCGATATTGCTACCTCTATTAAATGGAGTCAGAAACTCTTAATTCAGGAAGATTGCCATCTGTATGTACCTGCAGTGTGTATGTGGCTAACACGTGACATTCATGCAGAGCCATTACCATCCTGATAACAGATAAGGACACATAGTTCAGTATACAAAGACCATACACCATATTTGTGACTGGTATTTTGTTGCTCTGTGTGTCCATGATTCTACAGTGAGACTTTCATAAGGGTTTTTATGTCTTTTTCCCTCTTCATGCTTTGTTTCCCTTCCAGCTATCTTCATAAGTGTGTTGTTTTCTGCTATGTGCTTCATCAATAATTCTGTGCGGTAGAATCAGATCTCCAGAGACACAAGGTGGGCGCTGAGGGACACCGAAACCCTTTTTACTCATCATATTCATCCGTACTGCTTTCTCTCTCTCTCTTTTTTTTTTATTTTTTATTTCTTTACCTCATCTGTTGTTATTTATCATGTGTGCCTCATAGTCCTCCTTCCCATGCAGGACACCGCTGAACAGCTGATCTGCCGTTAGCTGCGTAAATTTCCCTCATCGTGAGCAGCTCCCAGAGCCCAGCTGAATTAATCACAGCCACACGGAAACGCAAGGGGGGGCAGCCGTGTGAGGATGAGGACAGAGAGAATGTGAAGGGTAGGGAAGAAACGACACTCAGAGGAAAGAGGATGCGAAGAGGTCGGAGCTGTAACATACATGGAGTGAAAGGGTAAGAAGGGATGCTCACAGTCAGATCATCCGGGATGAGTGGCTAATAGGGCTGGGAAGGGTTTTGTTCCCAATTCCATATACAAATACAAGTTCCTTAAATATTTAATTAAACTTATTTTGTGGAAAAACTGCCCTCCAAATAAATTTTTAATTCTTCAATTTTAAAATTTTAAAGTTGCCCTGAAATCAGTTTTTTGGCTTTTAACATGAATATGTTAGCCTTAGTGTCATCTATAAGCTAGTGTGCTCCAAAACTTAGTCTCTCACTTCCGCCAATATGGAGCAACAATTTTGATGACCACGCTGCACTTCAATTTCTGTCCAATCAAATGCTCCCTAGTATCTGAAGCGTCCCGCCCCCTAAATAGACACTGATGCTGCAGCTGTAATCGGCCATTTGTTCACAATTCAGACAGTGTAAATATGCTTTCAGTTGAGGCGAATGAAGTCTGGTTTCACTTTAGTTTCACATGCACCGCAGCAGCGCACACACACAGTCTGCTCCGGTCCAGAGACACAGCAGCACAGAGCGCGTCATATGCGCAAGTCGGTGCAGACCACAAAACATATCGGACCCATTTGAATTCTGCACAGAATGCTATATTTCGAAACGATATGGAGGAGATTGTGATGAGAAACAGTTAGAGATTAAGAGGAAACTAGCTGAAAGGCTCTGGTCAAGCTGTGATATAAACAAAGCATGGGCTATTTTAAAAAGGGGGAGGAGCTGTTCGAAACATCCCGCCCTGTCTTCCTGTTTCAGGGGAAATTACGTCAACACATTGAATAATGCTGCGCGTTTCAAGGTACTTCAGTGGGCCTTTAAGAATGTAAATCAACATTAGTTCTTCATTTGTATTACACTCCTGAACAAAATCTTAAGACCGGGGGAAACATTACAAGTATTTGCACTTCGCGTGGTGGATCGTAGCCGGGTTGGAAGTACTGCTTCAAAATGCCAAAAAAAGAAACAGGAGCAAGAGACAAAAAATAGAGAGTAGGCAATTTATTGAAACTGTATTTAAACTCAAACAGGCTGTTCATCAGCTGATCAAAAGTTTAAGACCATAGCCTTAAAAACGTTGAAATCTGCAGAAAAATATGGCTTTCATGTCATTGTCCTTTTGGTAGCCATACTGTCATGATCTCCTGATGGCAAAGGCAAAAAGGCTTTCTCTCTTTGAACGTGGCAGGATTGTTGAGCTGCACAAGCAAGGCCTCTCACAACGCGCCATCGCTGCCAAGGCTGGGCACAGTAAGACAGTCATTTAAAATTTCTTAAAAGATCCTGAGAGTTATGGGACAAAAAAGTGAAGTGATAGACCCAAAAAAAATTCACCTACACTGAGCCAGAGGATCCGACTGGTTGTCCGTGAAGACACAGGCTGATCCTTGCCCCAAATTAAGGCCCTTACTGATGCTGACTGCAGTCCCAATAACCATATAATGACACCTGCGAGAGAAGGGCTTAAAGAACAAAAAACATCTTCAAAAGCCACGTCTCCTCCCACGCCAACTTACCTGTTTGGAATTTGCAAGGGAGCACCAAACATGGGATATTGAAAGGTGGAAGAAAGTTTTATTCTCTGATGAGAAAAATTTAACCTGGTTTAATTATGGTTTAATCATTTATCCTGATGGCTTCCAACGTTACTGGCATGACAAGGAGATCCCACTGGAGGCTCCATCATGATCTGGGGTGAAAATGGATGGGAGATGATGGGAAAATGGAGCTTCAGGTTGTGCCTGGGCATCAAAAGGCGGCTGGCTATGTGGACATGTTGCAGCAGGCATCCCTCTTGACTGAGGGCCCTCGTCTGTGCGGTAATGACTGGGTCTTTCAACAGGACAACGCTGCAGTTCACAACGCCCGCCTGACGAAGGACTTCTTCCAGGAGAATAACGTCGCTCTTTTGGACTATCCTGTGTGTTCTCCTGATCTAAATCCCATTGAGAATATTTCGGGATGGATGGAAAGGGACGTTTATGTCAGTTCCAGACCATGGATGACCTTCGTGAAGCCAACTTCACCACATGGAGCAACGTCCCGACCACCAGCCTCCTGGAAACAGTCGCATCAAGCATGCCAAAACGAGTGTTTGAAGTGATCAACAAGAACGGTGGGACTACTGACTACTGAGTCCTTTTTTGAGAATTTTAGTTCTGTTGCGGGTTTTTTTTGGGGGCTATGGTCTTAAACTTTTGATCAGCTGATGAACAGCCTGTTTGAGTTTAAATACAGTTTCAATAAATTGCTCTGTTTTTGTCTCTTGCTCCTGTTTCTTCTTTTGGCATTTTGAAGCAATACTTACAACCCGGTTACGATCCACCAGCGCAAAATGCGAATACTTGTAATATTTCCCCCGATCTTAAGATTTTGTTCGGGAATGTATTACCAACCATGAATTAGGAGTGAACAATATTATGTTTATAAATTAAATAGCCTAATAATTGCTGTAAAAGTGAACTAATGTTAATGTTGTTATTGTTAATATGCTATGATTTATTTATTGTAGTACCATTTGAAAATTTGTGTTCGATACGATTATTTTTATGTTTTTGAAAAGTCTCTTATGCTCACCAAGCCTGTATTTATTTGATAAGATAGACAGTAAGAACAGAAATATTTTGAATTATTATTACAATTTAAATTAACTTTTTCTATTTTGATATATTTTATCATGTAATTCATTCCTGTGATGGTAAAGCTGAATTCTCAGCATCATTACTCCAGTCTTCAGAATTTCCTCCAGAAATGATGCTAATATACTGGTTTGGTTCTCAAGAAACATTTCTTATTATTATCAATGATAAAAACAGTTATTATTAGCTACCTAATATTTTTGTAGAAATATCCGTGATACATTGTTTTTTCTCTGATGAATAGAAAGTTCAAAAGAACAGCATTTATTTGAAATATATATATATATATTTTTTTATTAAAATGTCTTTTTTGTCTAGCCCCAAACTTTTGAACAGTACTGTACATACAAAAAAGAAGAAAAAGCCCTAAACAGCTGTGATTTTAAATGTGACTAGCAGAAGGAAAACATTGGTTGCACTGCTTATTTAAAGTGTGTGCAGTCAGCATGGACAATGCAATAGAAAAAATGTGTTCATTTATTGTCTAGTATTATTTCACAGTGCTCAGTCTTTCCATCTAATTGCATTCAATTTGATTTGTTCCTACAGAGCCAACAGTACACCACGGAGCTAACCCAAGGTCATGGGTTTTATTCCCGAGGAATGCATGAACTGATAAAAATGTATATGTTGAATGCAAGGTAAGTCGTTTTGGATAAAAGCATCTGCCAAATGCATGAATGTAAATTCAGACTGCAAACTCACAACTCAGATAAGTCATACTGATTAATGTTGGACACTGTTAGCAAGGAAGACAAACAGAGACAGCTAACTTGATGCCTCGCTGTCCTATCAGGCAATAACTTTGCAGGCAGTGTTTGTGCACTTCATGAAAATTATTTCGGACAGACTTCTAAGGCAGCATAACGATCATGATTCATGAACGAGCTGATTCTTTTCAATGAACCTGTCCATGCTCAACCTAGGGGCTAGCTCAGAACGAGGAGGCTCGAAGAAAAAGCCTCCAAAGCTCTTTCTGTAAAACTGGATGATTATCCTATTTTAAAACTACTAATGGATCTTTGGGGAACGGAGATCTCTGCAAAATGACTCTCTAATCGAGAGATGCTCACACTTGTTACTTGAAGAGAAGAGGCCTATAAAATAATAACTTTCAAAAAATGAAGGGAGACCTACAACACTCAGTTAAAACCTATTAAAACAAACACACACTATCAAGACCCGAGCCAAACCATTAGCAAAATGTTCTATCATAGATAAAAACAAAAACATCATCGGTTCAGCCCCAGGGCCTGATGTTGAGTATTACATAAGCACCCTCACCTAACTAGACAGTATGGTCACTTCCTGACCGACTGGAGGCAAGGGTGGTGGGGCGGAGGAGAAAAAAGAGAGGGCAGATGTTATGACCTTCAGAAGGAAGGAAGAGATGTTATCTGCCTCTACCAGATCCAGGACACTGCTCGTGTCTATACTGGATCACTTCCCTCAGGTCTTGCTTGTTTTTGCATGGGCAGCAACACTAGCCTTCTGGCTCTGTCTTTGGTCTTCAAAGAGAGACGGGCCAGGACCCCCTGTATGTTTGAAATGGGCATGGTTCGCATGAAAATGGCTAATGTAAAAGCATGTCATGCAGAGCTTGGTGCGCACTGAGGTTGCACTCGAACTGTGCCGCGGTTCGAGTGAATGTGAAAGCAACATTCAGGTGCGCACTTGTTCAGGAAGAAAAGTAACCAGCACATGTGTTTTAGCCGATTACAATGTCATTAGTTCAATAACGTAAGGCATGACAGTGTTGAGGATTTACCTTAGATACGACAGAGAGAGAGCCCTGCACGGGCCTAAAATCTAGGCCCCAGCCCGTGTCCGACAGCTTATCAAAATTCTCGGACTGAGTCCGACTGGAGCCTGTGTTTTTTGAAAATTTTTTAATTACACACGATTACACACTGTTGCAGCTATTAAAATAGTTCAGTTAAAGTCAAAATAATTATATTTAGTTTTTAATGTCAAAGTAGTTAGAATTCGTTTAGTTTCTTTATTAAGTTAATTTAGAAAAAAGCATTTTTTGTTTGTTAAATTAAAGTTTTGGTTTTTTAAAGTGACGACCACCCAGCTAACACAAATACGTGACTGTTATGTAACTGCAACGTAATCTGCTGACTAAACTTTCGTCGTGGTGACATAACTAGTTACGTTGTGGCAACTGGAAAAATGAAATTCCCTGATACGTTGTCACACCGTAACTTTGTAACGTTGCCAGTTAGTAACTACAATAAAACACACCCAAATTATTAAACAAAAACATAGGACATACAGTGGAACATGAATGAAAGCATTCAAGATGCTCTGTGCTTGGCATTATAATGTTAAACATAACGTATGCTGTGCTAGCGTAAGTTACCATTTGCTAGTTGACATTTCAAATGATTCAGGAAAGATACCATATAAATATGTATAAATAGGTATAAATATTAACAAAAATACTTAAAGTAGACTGTAGGTAATGTTACTTAACCAATCTGACGCCGTTGTTGAACTTTTTTTTTAGATAGCTGGCGATAAAACAGAGCGAAATGTCGACGCTGTCCTCTCCAGCTGTTTGTGTTTACGATTGCCATGGCAACTCTCTCATTCAGTATCTACTCCTGTTAGATGAGATGTAGAGAGGCCATATCTGTCATTATACCAACATTTTCTATGAAATATTATGTACTGAAATATAAAGTTTAACACCCCAGAAAAAGTAACTATTGTTGATAATAATATTGCCTACAGCACGCACACACTCTTCAGTTGTGGAGGTGTGCGCTATGTGTCACGTGACACGTCCCTGTACATAAAAAGATCATCCGTGTTCTTAATTGTTGAAAAGAAACATTTATCTTAAGGGGAATTTTAATCTTGTGTCTGATGTTTAATTACACATTTTAAAAAGCAAATTCTGATAATCAGAACATAATAAATCAGAACATAAAGAACCTGCAAATGATGGTAATGAAATTACGAGCAGGTGACGTTGCATTTACGTTGCCAGTAAATCATGGAATTACCAATATATTACAAATTTATTACGTATCTGGGGCGTCCTTTGTTATCTAATATCATTAGGAGATCGTAGGCTACTGGCGACATTGTGTGTTGGTAATTTAATGGTAATGATATTACAAGCATGCAATGTTGTAGTTACGTTGTCAGTGAGTCATAAAATTACCAAAATATTACGTGTAGAGTATGTATCTGGAACATTGTTGGTAATCTTGTAACGTTCAGAGATCGTACTGACAATGTTGTGAGAAAGTCATTTTATGGTAAGGAAATGACAGGCATGCAACGTTGAGACTACGTTGTCAGTTGGTAAGTCATGAAATTACCAAAAAGTATGAATAAATTACATAACTGTTACGTTGTGTGTTAGCTGGGCAAGTGGCCAGTGTCCGACAGTGAGTTAACCGCACGTTTGATCAATTTAGCCTCTCAAATTAACACATGACTTGTCTTGCCTATACTAAAGTCAAAATATATAAAACACTTAAAGCATATCACAATGTTGTTTAGATGTTTACTATCACCACCACAGTAAAAAGGCGTTTTTGACATGTTGAGGCAGGCTGATGGTGCTCGCAAACGAAATGGGCTATACAGTCTACAACTAAATAAAAATAAAAAACATGCAGGTTGTCTTACCTTACACCTCTCCGCAAAATTAATATAAATGTAATCTTCAATTCCCGCACTATATGCACATTTAACGGAGTTCACGTCAGCGAAAGCAACAGATATGAGCTGCGTTTTATTGATCAGCTCAAGATCAAACGCCGCAATATTGTAAATATATTATTAATATCCGATCACTAATGCAAATCAATTCTGTATAGAATTGATTTGTATTAGTGATCGGATATTAATCTGTCTCGAAAGAATTTCAAAAGTCATTTACTCCTGTTCTTTTCACAATCGGATAGATATTTGATCAGAGAAAACAAATTAAGTGACCAGTTGTCAAAAGGCCATAGCCTAACTCTTGCAGCTCTGAAAACATGGGGATTTTTTAGACGATAATCGCATATGACACATATCTGTACTGGCTTGCTCGCACATCCCTTCAACATTCGCATAATTTGCTGATGTTGATGGATGCAGGTCAAATATGGACTCTTCAATGCCTTCACGATCTCAGTATGGAGATCAGGAAGAAATGGAATTCTCACTGGATCTGAGAGGTTATGTCCCGATAGAAACCGTTCATCTAATTTCCCACGAGTAGTCTTTTCCTTCCTGCGCTTCCAAGGCAGATTAAGTCTGCCCGAAGCACGTTCCAATAACCTCCAAACCTCAACATATGTGGGGCAGGCAGGCTGGGAGGACTTGGACATCTCAACCTTTTCGCCCTCATCAGCCACTTCCTGCTTTTCCTGGCTTGCGACCAGCAGGACACTGGCTGCTGGATCGGAAGATGCGAGAGACATCTTCCTTCAGCAGCTCACTCTCAGCAGCTCACTCTCAGCCGCTGAAGAGCGCAAGAGATTTATACATCTCTCGAACTCATACACAAGCTCCATTCGAGACCCCCATGATCTCAGTCTCCTCCCCGCCTCAGCGAAAGCAGCACCTAAGCCGTGGGGTAGAGGTGCCTGTCCCCCCTCTCTTGAGAAGAGAGTCAGACAAGAGTGGAGCATTTCCAATGGAAAACGCTCACAATGCCATTCGAGACCCCCATGATCTCAGTCTCCTCCCCGCCTCAGCGAGAGCAGCACCCAAGCCGTGGGGTAGAGGTGCCTGTCCCCCCTCTCTTGAGAAGAGAGTCAGACAAGAGTGGAGCATTTCCAATGGAAAACGCTCACAATGCATGCAAACAGCCCCCTCGAGGACTGAGTGTGCATGCTCCTCACCCAAACAGAAACGTGTGTGTCATCAGGTGTCAAAAATCTTGGAAATGGATCCACACAGTTCTTGAAATGCTTATCACAAGCCATAATAAACTGCTTTCTTACCACATACTCAAACAAAACAGTCCCTGATGACGAAGAAGAGGATGACATGTTCTCTAGGCACCCTTTTATACCTCATGGTCACACTAGGGGCCCTATCATACACCCAGTGCAATGCGGCACCAGGCGTTACACAAGTGCTGAAAACGAGGTGTGCTCAGGTGCATTGTTGGCGCGTTGCTATTTTGAGGCAACTGAAATAGACTGCGCCATTGACTTTAGACCAGGTTTTTGTTGGACAATGGTGCAGTCTATTTCAGTGGCCTCAAAACAGCAAAGCGCCAACAATGCGCCTGAGCATTTCGGTGTGGATAATATTTGGGCAATATTCTGTTTGTTATTTAAAGGGTGTGTTAGTAATATGCGCCTATAGGCGAATCCATAAAGCGTGTACACTCTGCTTATTACACACACAGGGTCGTGCAGCAGCACACAAACATTTTTAAATATGAAAAATTAAAGGATTAAAATGTAAAATATTATTATTGTGTACATACATACCGGGCTGGCCCAAACCTTTATGGGGCTCTAAGCAGAATTTTATTTGGGGGCCCCTCGGTACAATTGACTATTGTCAATTCTTGATAATAATCGCACACCCATTATCAATTTTATTAGTTGTAATAAACATGTGTGTTGCTTACGTGTCTGCCTGTCATGTTTTTACCCTTATACTGTTTTTAATTGTAACAGTAGCAAACCCAGGTTTGCTACTGAGTGGTCAGGTGTTAATTTGCACTTTAATATTCAAAGTCTTAAAGTACTACAGTTCAGACTGGGATATGTACGATTTTTAAAATGTTTTTAAAAGAAGTCTCTTATGCTGAATATGCTCACAATTTTTTTTCCCCCAAGGGTTCTTTGATGAATAGAAAGTTGAAAAGAACAGCATTTATCTAAAATGGAAAGCTTTCAAAGAATCCTAAAAAACAGAAAATTACACAACTGTTTTCAACATGACAATAATCATAAATGTGTCTTGAGCTCAAATCCTCATATCAGAATGATTTCTGAAGAATCATGTGACACTTGAAGACTGGAGTAATGATTCTGAAAATTCAGCTTTGATCACAGGAACACATTACAATTTTCATTATATATACCATATATAAAACATAGAAAATCATAGAAAACAGCTATTTTAAATTGCAATAATATTTCACAATATTACTATTTTTACTGTATTTTTGATCAAATAACTGCAGCCTTGGTGAGCATAAGAGACTTCTTTTAAAAACAAGAAATGTTGGTGGATTTCTTTCAAACATTAAACAGAGCTTTTATTTTGGCGGAAACACAGGAAGACATTAGCACTTCTATTTGTTGACAACAACAGATTTATAAATGATTCTCATTACGAATTTGGTAAGGCTTTTTTGGAAGAATGAATTTGTATTCCCGAATTATAATTTTGAGTCACTCAAACATATAGCACAGAGAAGCATTTACTGTGAACAGAAACATGCAGCATAACATGCAGCATGTCAAATAAGATATTTGCACTAAACCATATCACATTCTCAAATCCATCCATTCATAAAAAGGTTAACGTTACTGGGCAACTGACCAGTAGCACCATTTCAGACGATTTTTCTTGCACTTTTGGACTTTGAACCCTGGCTAACAAGCTAATAGTGTCCAGCCGATGGTGCCGCGAGCTTGTGCAGCGCTGTCAGAATCAGTCCGTGCATATATTAGAAAACTTAACATTTTGCAGTTTATTTAGTAATTGTTTAAGGCCATTTTGCGATTTCAAACATCATAAAGTAACATATGTATCAGAGTTTTATATATACGTGTATGTGTGATGTGTGTCTCCACTTGCTAACGATTCAAGATTCAAGATTCAAGAGTTTTATTTGTCACATACACAGTTATATACATAGAATATACAACCGGCAGTGAAATGTAAACAGGTCCACTCCATGGACAGTGCAAATTCACAGTTAAAAACACAAGGAGGAAATTATATAGAAATAGAATAAAAAGTACTATATATATATATATATATATATATATATATATATATATATATATATATATATATATCTGTAGAATTATAAATAAATCAAGTAGAAAAAAAAGTAGAAAAAAATATAAATAAATAAAGAAGTGGAATAAAATAAGTGAAATAATGCTTTGATGCTTTGTTAATCACACTGAAAAGATGATTGGATCAAACAGGGATTAACAGGGCTTCCTATTGGCTGGCTGGTTCTCTTTACTGGGTGAGGCCTCATGCACTTATCAGTTTATGTGTGTAAAGCCAGGTAAGTCGTGTAATTTGATAGCTCCTTAATTCTAGCTGTAATTGTCTGTAAATTAAATGTGTGATCAATATCAAGAAAAGTCAGATTTTGATGAAGTGTGAAAAATGTTTGTTTTATTGTAGCACCAGCACGAGGAGTGTGGAATATGCTGGAATACATCCACTCACCCGGTGTTATAATGCGTTTCAGGTACATGTTATGTTTTGATTTAGATTTTGTGAGATTGTATTATTTTGAACTGTCTTTTATATTTTTGAATTTGTTCAGTTTTGTTGTATCTATCAATTTATGTGTGTAAAGCCAGCGCATATGCTGGAATACATCCACTCACCCGCTGTTATAATGTGTTTCATTGAATAAATTAATGGAAGAAGAGTTCTTGAAGCATGAGTTTATTGATATACAACACAACGCAGAGTAGAAAAGAGACTAGTTACACATGCAGCAATAAGTCATTTCATGTGCTCTTGGGGGCCCCTGGTGGCCAAGGGGTCACCCGCTTAGTTTGCTTATGCCTTGGGCCAGCTTTGAATATATATAAAAATGCCTAAATGTTACAATGGCCTACCTATTTGCAGTAATGACAAGCAAGCAAGTGTCATTGGACGAGATGATGTTTCCTCGCTAGAGATTCATTCAGTTTTTCCGCCATGTAAATAGCGAATCCGCCATGGCGTGAGCGCAACTGGCTTTTAAAGGGAATGGGAGATGAGACTCTGATTGGTTTATTGCACGTTATGCGCAAAACACTCCCATTACTCATTAAGAGAATATAGAGACAACCCTTTTAGATCATGCGCTGGGCACGCCGACCATTTTTCACATCGTTAAACTAGCAAAAGTGGATTCGGACATACCCTACGTGCACATGAGCCGTGCGCTTTAGACCATGCACTTACATTGTTAAAATAGGGCCCTAAGAGTGACGTCATAGGCTGTCGCCAGACAATGCAATTGTTGCGTTTAAACACATGGTTCAGACACCGGTCACTCTGAGGCATTCCCCATTAGAGTCCTAGGATGCAGTGCGAGTTCCCATTCAAAAGGGAATCATATTTAGGTCATGAATGTTAATTGTTTGTGAACAAAATCTGCTGTAAAAGTGTGTGCTGTTTAATCCCATTGTAATGTTTGAATGCGTAATGCATTTGTGTAGGTCTATCACCGTCTCAATAGGGTAGGTAAAACAGAACAAAACAATAAAATAACGCAAATTAATACCTATGCATCTTCCCTGCTGCCAAAGCAGTTTCAAACTAGCAAAACTAGTTGCATATCGTAGTGTTCTTTTTAATTTATGAAGAATGTTATGCGTGACATCTGTTTTTACTATATTGGCAGCGCACATTTAGAAACAAGTACTTTTGTACTTTTACTTAATTAAAATTTAAAAGGAGTACTTTATACTTTTACTGAAGTAATTTTTTATTTGGGTACCTGTACTTTTATTCAAGTAGGCTACTTGATTTCACTACTTGATTGCACTTTGTCCACCACTGGAAATTACATCAAAATGGAAAATGTTGGTAAAAAAAAACATACATTTACACACAAACTGACCATCAACCACAACTTTAAATGCCATATTTAATTTTTATCTTAACTGTCACAGAATGGAAAGCACAGGATTGTGGAATATCAAAGGCAGCGAAGGATACATCTATGATGCCTTCAAAAATTGATCAGATGAAGGTATCTCAGGAGACAGGAAGTTGAAGCTAACATTGGATTCAGACGTGTTTTGATGCCTTCCTACCTTGGAATGTATCCTCCGAAAGCAGCAATTTTAAGCTTTCGGACACAGCAGGGACTCTGGGAAAAGGGAAAGTTGTTGGTTGATGTCTCATGTTTGATATGCTTATAGAGTTTACAGACTCATATTTAGATTAGAGATCATCACTGCACACAAACTGTTATCCAAATAATTGCACTGTGCTGTAATAAATGCAACACCCTCTAGAAAAAGTGCATTACGGGTTCACAAGTTCATATAATCCTTGAGAGTGGGGTAAACAGATTGATGTAAACATATTTGGTTCGTATTCAGCAATGAAGAGACTTTAACATGAGATTGAATTGAGGCTATAAATTATTCTCTTGTCTGCTTTAATTAAAATGATATAGTAGGTATATAATAGAAAATAAAGTGGATTCTAGATTAATTATCACATTTTGGGGTTGGTAAGATTGTTTTGATTTTGAAATAATTCTCAACAAGGATTAATTTATTTGATCAGTAATATTGTGACATGTCATTTCAATTTTGAATACCTGTTTTCAATTTGTAACATTTTTTTTATATACTTTAGCTGAAACAGCCATTACTCCAGTCTTCAGTGTCACATGATCCTTTAGAAATCATTCTGATATGCTGCTCTGCAGCATATTTTGAATGATTATGATTATGCAATATTGGACCCACAGGTGGGATGCAGAGTTGAATTGGTTAAGAAATTAAAAGTAATTTTATTCTCAATGTTTAAAACTATGATACTTTTTCAGATTTGTTTTTATTTTTAAAAGTTCAAACGAAAAGCATTTATTTGAAATATTTTATAACTTTTGATCAGTTTAATGTTTCCTTGCTAAATAAAAGTATGTATATATATATATATATATATATATATATATATATATATATATATATATATATATATATATATATATATATATATATATATATATATATATAAAAAAAAAAGTAAGTAAAAACTGATTGACAGGATTCGATTTAAATGTATGCATTTGGCAGGCTTTTATCCAAAACAACTTGAATTGTATTCAAGACATACATTCCATCAATTCATGCATTCTCTGGCAATTGAACCCATGACCTTGTTGTTGCAAGTGGCATGCACTTCCTGCCCACATTTACACACTCATGCATTTGCCCCACCATATTCATCCCACGCTGCTTTAAAAAAAAAAAAAAAAAACATTTCAAAGTTGTCCAAGTTCCACAATAGTAGAAAACTTCAAACCTGTCTCTCCTCTCAAGTACATGGCATAAACACTTGAGGGAGTGGTTTTCAATCAGGCGACTTTTTTTCCTCTCGCAGAAGTACCTGCAATCAGTCAGGCTTCAAAAAAGCGGACGTTAAACGGAGGCCGCCTCGTTATCCGTCACAGAAGCCTCGCGGCTGGCCAGAGCTGGCTCCGGATCATTCGTCCTCATTCTGCTTGACATGTCTGCAGCCCTAGACATTGTAAATCACCAGATCTTCTTGTCGACCCTCTTGTCACGATAATTGCAATCCGATGGTTTGGGTCCCACTTCACTGGTAGATCTTTCAAGGTATTTTGGTAAGAAAGGGTTTCTACTGTAAGTCACTAAGTCTAACCTCCAGGGTTCAGTGATTGACTCCCTTCTGCTTGAAAATTCTCCAAAATTTGGCCCCATTTACTTCCACTCCAAGTTTATGATGCAGCTGCTGTCAGATCCAATACTATTGGCTGCTTAATCTTTCAACAAAAGTTTCTTTGCAAACTCGCCATTACACTGTGCCTTGTTAACAACACAAAATGCTCTGAATAAACATATAATCCTCCAATGTGATCCGGAATGCCATTACACTGTCAATCCATGGAGATTCACTCTACAGACACTTAATGCTTCTTAATTTAATATTCAGTAAATACAAACCACAAGACTGTGTTGCTTTCCTCTCACCCCTGTGAATAAGCAATCACACTGTGGTTTGTGAATGCTAGTGGTCTTTAGTGCTCAGCGGGGCACTGAATATATGTCTTCCTCAGAGCTCAGATCACATCCTGCTCTGTGCTGCTTATCTGCTACTGGCGAACTGGCGGATGTCTGCTGGATCTGAGGTCTCCGCAGGCAGTCAGGGCCAGTTCACTTCAGGTTTATCACTCTCACGAACCCCCACTGCTCGATCTCACTACAGCCCACTGTCCAGAGAGGAGCATCACTCCTGAAACCACATTCATATGTTGAGCCAGTTTGCAGAATATATGGACTGGAGTATAACATTTGAGGGCTTACTGTTTCTTTTAATCTGTGTGTGTGTGTGTGTGTGTGTGTGTGTGTGTGTGTGTGTGTGTGTGTGTGTGTGTGTGTGTGTGTGTGCGTGTGCGTGTGCGTGTGCGTGTGTGTGTGTGTGTGTGTAAAAACAGTAAACGGAAAGTGTAAGTGACCTTTCAGCCACAACAAATGTTGCAAATTTTTTTTTTCAAAATGTGTTAAATAGATGGTCACAAACAGAAGTCAGCTGAGATGGTAACAATAGCAATGCTGCTCAAGCACTTTCCGAATGGATTTGTATAGTAGCCTGTAAATCAAGATATCATATATGTCATTTAACTTTATTTAAAATTTTTGTATCACAAATACCATTTAAATGTTTTGGGTGCAGTACAGTTATTTTTAATTTTTTTTTTTTTTTATACTTTTATTCAGCAAAGACATTAAGTTGATCAAAAGTGACATTTTTAATGTTACTAAACAATTCTGTTTTAAATAAATTCTGTTCTTTTGAACTTTGTGAAAGCAATGTTTAAAAATAAAATGTATAATAATAAGAAATGTTTCTTGAGCACCAAATCAGCATATTAGAATGATTTCTGAAGGATCATGGGACAGAAATCATAATAGGAATAAATTACATTTGAACAAATATTTAAATAGATAATGGTTATTGTAAATTGTTATAATATTTCACAATATTAATGTTTTTACTAGAGATGAACTGATACTAAATATCTCTGCTGATACCGATATAGCCGATTATTCAGAATGATATCTGCCGATACCGATAGTTTGATTTTGATTTTGAAGTGGTCATGAACTGCATTTTTTCTTATTTTATGAAGTTTCCTGAGGTGCACTTATAATGTTAGTACGATTGTACATCAAAAATGTTCATAATTTAGAAATAAAATGTCATTTTCTACCCTGATTTTAGCCATCTGATTTGAACGCTCTGTTTAAAGGGGCATGTCTACTGTGAGACTTCAGTGTAAACGCCCACTGCTGTGATTGGCTAACATCTTTTATGCAGCATTTATATAGCACTTTCATATGTACTGCTGTACACCCAAAGCGCTTTACACTCATGTCAGGGGTCTCTCCTCAACCACCACCAGTGTGCAGCATCCATTTGGGTGATGCGACGGCAGCCACAGTACAATGGCACCAGTGCGCTTACCACACACCAGCGATAGGTGGAGAGGAGAGAGGGTGATGGAATCAATTCAATGGATGGGGATTATTTGGAGGCCATGATTGATAAGGGCCAATGGAGGGAATTTGGCCAGGACACCGGAGTTACACCCCTACTCTTTACGAGAAGTGCCATGGGATTTTTAATGACCACAGAGAATCAGGACCTCGGTTTAATGTCTCATCCGAAGGACTTTGTGTGTACGTTCATATTTTTTATAGAAAAGTTGAACGTGAGAAAAAAGTGATGACGATCAGAATGCAGAGTATTTATGGCTCGACTATTACAGACAAAAACAAGAAAATCAAATGTTGATATTTGTGCTCCAGTAGAGGGATTTTAATGCTTAATCAGTAATTATAGTATTTATCGGTTGTAATTGGATTAAAGGGTTAGTTTACCCAAAAATGAAAATTATCCCATGATTTACTCAGCCTGAAGTCATCCTAGGTGTATATGACATTCTTCTTTCAGACGAATAAAATCGGAGTTATATTAAAAATGTCCTGGCTCTTCCAAGCTTTATAATGGCAGTGAATTGTTGGGTCATTTTTTAAGTTCATAAAAGTGCATCTATCCATCATATAACTGCTCCACACACCTCTGAGGGGTTAATAAAGGCCTAATAAAGTGGTTTGTTTTTGTAAGAAAAATATGTGTATGACTAGGAAAACTTGCATAATGCCAGAATGTCTGGTTGAGGAACAAAAACTATCTGAGAAAATAAAGGAAATTAGCATCTAAACTCACTCAATCATTTAGCATCCCCATCTGAGACGACGTCACGCTGAGTGAATCATCTAAGAATTACTTTAATTTACATGCCTTTCTTTTCACTGCCTCTTCCCTCATTCCCCCTCCAGATTTCACCATCAAAATCTATATAGTTTAATGTGAATTCTCATGATACAATATTATACATGTTTGATATCGTTTGAAATGTCTCACTGCGATTGGTACAAAGATCTCATCCCCACAGAAGTAAACAAGAATATAATAAAGGTTTTAAGAAGTTTAGAGACATTTTGCTAAATACATTTTTGTGACCCCGGCGACGTGATGTTTCAACTAGGACAAGCAACGTGTTTTCAGCAAAGTATTGGATTTTAAAATCAACAAGAGGTTTGAGCTTCTCTTTCTTCAGCTGTTGTGGTAGTGGTCGTGACCTCTGACTAGAGATAACGTTGCTTTATTCAAGTGTACACAGATCTATGGGGACGAATCAAATACTTTTAGAGTGAGTGAGCATGGGAGCAGCCCTCTAAAAAGTATAAGTCATTTACCTCTGTCTACATGACCAAGACTGACAAGTTTGCGATCGTGGGCCCGCATAATGGAAAGTGCGAGGACCTGTGCGACTCTGAGAACCGAATGAACAAGTTCAATAAAAGTAAAGAGTTGAATAGAATAATCAAACGTTTATTCATATTTATGAAGTATGAAATATCTTTGGAAACCTTGCATGAAAGGAAATACAGTAACACACAGATAACCTGTGGGCGGGCTTACCTACAATTCGATTTCATTGGTCCACTACCCAGTGCCAAAAGTGGAGGGGGTTGTGTATTTGTGCATTAATTTTTTACGTTTAAAAACTACAATTGTGCATTTATTTTGTGCATTTATTTTTTTCCTTTAAAAACTACTAGAAGTGTGTCACATAATAGCAGACCAATTCATCCACAGCAAATGCTAAGCAGATGACACCAACACAGGTGAACTAATGTATGCCCACAGATCTGACTGTAATGAGAGCAACTGGAAGTCCAGAAGAATTCCCAGCAGAACTGGGGTCTCTAATGCTCACAGCAGAATGTGAAGGCTCAACTGCAAGAACAGCTCGGGGTGTGTCACACTCTGTACTGAAACAACAACAGCAATTCAGATTTGGCCGATGGAACTCTGTTTCATGTGACATCTGGGATGAAAACTGCAACAGCCACATGTCTGACTGGGAAGCTGTTGATAATGACAGAATTCACTGTGATTCTCTCTACATTTATTTTCTGTCTCAGGTTGACCACTGCAATTCCTTGGAGGATGGATGCCGGGAAGGTGTTTGACTCCAGCTGCATTAGAGCCAAGACAGCGGAATTGTTAGAACATAACCTGAAATGTGGGAGATGGGTGCTAAGACATTTGATTGGGCCATTCACACCCAACAGTATGTCTACATGGCCTCCCAGTGTAGCACTGGAACTAAATTATGCAACACTGATTGTTATAGATTGGATTCCACCCATCTCCCAGACATGAACACAGAACACACACCAGATCACTACACCCTCATATCACCTGGAATAGATCAAGTCTATCCAGGCTGAACACTACACGTCACAGACACCAAAGATGGCTTAGATTCAAAAAGTGTTATTTCACTAAAGATCTATTATCAAGGAATACACAATCTCCATTATTGTATGACTAAGCATAATTATATCTGCATTAATTACATTGGAAGATTTCTGAACAAACACAGTGATACATGTATATACCTTCATAATTGTGACTGAATATTATTGTTGTTATTATTATATGGTTTATTGATGAATATCATCTATTTAAATATATAGGTTGCACTGACTTTTTGCTACATTTCCTTAGAGAAATTCAGACCAAGAATACTTAAATTCCACTACTACTCCATCACAGTGATAGTGAAGAATTAGATGCTTTAATGAGACCACCCTACCATTCAGAGACCTTGAAAAATCACTTGAGATCAGACGTACCAATCGCACTTGCTGACATGAACCCACTTTATGTTTTTTTTTTTTTTTTGCATTATGTGTTCTCATACATTTCCTTATGACTTCAAGTTCATCAGTGTTCAGTCGTTAAGTGGCCATTAAGATGCTTTTCAGGTGTCTCACACCAAGCAGCGTGTAACGATGGAGAAGCCTTCCACCTATTGAAGTCTGCCCAGATAACCGCACCGTGGGAGGTGAGAGGTTGGACAAGGAGGGTCAGATTATCATCGGGAAGGTGCTACAGAAGCAGAAGTTTCTCCATGAAGGAGTGACACGTTAACTGAACAAGTCACAAGGTCCGAGACTGAACCTATGAATGGTGCCCACATTCTGTGCTGAACCACAGGTAGAACACCTGAACACATTCATCCACCTGCTGAACTCAAACTACATACACGTGGTGAGACGGTGTCGTGCAGGAACACAGATCCCTCTGAAGGTCTTTACCACTGCTAACTTTACAAAGACAAGTTCTGAGCTACATCTCAAGGATTACAAACCAACGTCTAACTGTGACCCCATGGGACCCACCAGAGTTTGACCCAACAGGATCAAGAGGTTGACTGTAAGACGAGGAAAACTTGCATAATGCCAGAATGTCTGGTTGAGGAACAAAAACTATCGGAGAAAATAAAGGAAATTAGCATCTAAACTCACTCATTCATTTAGCATCCCCATCGGAGACGACGTCACGCTGAGTGAATCATCTAAGAATTACTTTAATTTACATGCTTTTCTTTTCACTGCCTCTTCCCCCATTCCCCCTCCAGATTTCACCATCAAAATCTATATGGTTTAATGTGAATTCTCATGATACAATATTATACATGTTTGATATCGTTTGAAATGTCTCACTGCGATTGGTACAAAGATCTCATCCCCACAGACGTAAACAAGAATATAATAAAGGTTTTAAGAAGTTTAGAGACATTTTGCTAAATACAGTGGGTGTGGCTTTCGGCCATTTGGTCTTCTAAAAATACAGGCATATGGGAGAATGATGCAATTTAAATTCCCATTGTTAACACGTTTACATTTGAAAGAGGTTTTTATCTTGGTCTGATTTTTAAGGAGATGTTTCAGAAAGGGTCAGGGCTTGAACTTTTATATTGGTCAGCCCGTAACGCTGAGTGTCTACTAGATGCTCAGCGTTATGTCATTTTAAGAAGTCAGGTATCCATATTTTATTCTTAACTTCAGAGTATTTGATGTTATGTATGGACTATCTTTGAATTGATTATGTAATTGGCATGATACATTTACCTGACTAATAATAAATTTCACTATAGTTTTCACTGTTATGCTGACGATACTCAGCTCTATATTTCTTCACGCCCTGACGAAACTTACCAATTCACAAGATTAACGGAATGCATAGCTGATATAAAACATTGGATGTCTAGTAATTTCCAGCAACTTAATTTAGAAAAAAAAGAATTTTTAATTATTGGACAAAAAAACTCTGCAAGTAGTAACCTAGAATACTGTCTAACACTCGATGGCTGCTCTGTCGAGTCCTCGTCGTCAGTTAGGAACCTGGGTGTGCTCTTTGATACCAATCTTTCATTTGAAAGCCACGTTTCTAACATCTGTAAAACTGCATTCTACCATCTTAAAAATATATCTAAATTATGGCACATCCTTTCGATGCAAAATGCTGAACAGTTAATTCATGTGTTCATGACCTCAAGGCTAGATTACTGTAATGCTTTACTGGGTGGTTGCCCTGCTCGCTTAATAAACAAACTCCAGCTGGTCCAAAACGCAGCAGCTCGAGCTCTTACTAGAACAAGGAAGTATGACCATATTAGCCCGGTTATGTCTCTCTTAATGCATTATACTCCATCACGTCTATTGCGGTCTCAAAACTCTGGCCAGTTGATAATACCTAGAATATCAAAATCAACTGCAGGCGGTCGATTCTTTTCCTATTTAGCGCCTAAACTCTGGAACAGTCTTCCTAGCATTGTTCGGGAAGCAGACACACTCTGTCAGTTTAAATCTAGACTAAAAACGCATCTCTTTACTATGGCACACACATAAAACATTATCAATTTCTATTATTCAAATCAGTAAATGATTGTTAGGCTGCATTAACTAGGTCAGCCGGAACCGGGAACACTTCCCATAACACCTGATGTACTCGTTACATCATAAGAAGAATGGCATCTACGCTAATGTTAGTCTCACTGTTTATCCCAAGGTTTAGTGCAGTCAGCCGGATCCGGGCCGTATCCAGATCAGATGGTGGACCAGCGCCTGGACATGACCAACGCATCCCTGAAGTGTCTGCAGAGAGCGTGTCAAATAAACCCCCCCCCCGTAAATGCTGCATCAACACGACATCCTCATTAAACCCGTCTTCGGCGTGTCGACTCCAATCTTTAGAATAATCTTACGAATATCTATTTACCTAACATGAATTAAGACCTGCTATGTTGCCAGAATTATAATCATACACTGTTTGTTCGTCGGCCAGAGGAGAACTGGCACCCCGACTGAGCCTGGTTTCTCCCACGGTTTTTTTCTCCATTCTGGCCCTGAAGGAGTTTTGGTTCCTTGCCACCGTTGCCTCTGGCTTTTGGCTTGCTCAGTTGGGGACACCTAAATTTCATCTATATTACCGATCTGCCTGCATTGACATTATATGATACTTGAAATTAGCTGGATAACATCACCGTTTCACCAGAACGGCTGTACAAATTCTGTTGCATTATTTTCCTGTTAACAATGTGAAGCTGCTTTGAAACAATTGGACTTGTTAAAAGCACTATATAAATAAAGGTGATTTGATTTGATTTGAATAAATTGTTACATTTTGATCTTTTCTGATTTACTCTGGAATTGTTATCTCTAGTAAATGAACGGGTATAATTTCAACCAAGGATTAAACAGAATAATTAAATGTTAACTATTAAATATAAATGACCAAATAACCAATTGGCATTTTAACCTAATTTCGAAATTATGATAAAATGGAGCCAGATAAATATAAATTGGAATTAAATTCTTTTGCCCAGCTGAAAACACCGAACGCGCAGCGCAGCACAAATGTGTTCAGAAATCAAATTATCATTGGTAAATTCCACATTAAATTGATACAAACATAAATGCATTAAAATACAGTAGTTTGGATCCCCTTTCACTTGCATAATGTGACACATTTCTGATTAAAAATGGATATTCAATAAAAACATTTTGGGTTGGACATGTTTAGAATTTATTGAATTTTGAAAAGCTGTCTCTGTATGAATGGGTTGAAAAATAAGATCAATTTCTAATGTAAGTAAAAAGTCATGTCAAAGGCTAAAGCGAACTATTTCCTTTTGATCAAACGTTATTTAAACAAACTTTTTTTTTTGGTATTTGGAGTCCCGCAGTTGCATTTTGTTTTATTGTTATTTAAGGTTTTGACTGACTAATTGTCATCATGACATTTCTAGACAATTGACGCCTATAGGCTCCAGGCATGATATAAACGTTTTGTGATCCTGCTGAAACTCCAGAAAGCAACTCACAGGCTGGTTATGAAAATCAACTAATGAAAAGAAGTAACAGTGGAGGGAAGTTCACAGTATGGGTCTCCAGTGTCCTTCATATGTCTCTGTCCAACTCTCAGTTGAGTGTTTTTCACTGATCATGTCATCTTAGCTTTAGGCCTTTGGAGAGGCCGGGTTCTTCTAATGTGTTTGTTTTCTTACAGGAATAAGCCCTCAGCTCAATCTGCCAGCTCATTACACGGCTGGAGTGTTTAGTTGTGTTTTTTTTGTTTTGTTTTTTTGTTTCAGACTGCAGGCTGTTACATCAGACTGTGTTCTGAAATCGTGAAGTGATTTCCTGTCTTTCTTTGTGGAGTACAAAGACTTTATTCTTGAAAAGTGGTAGGAAAAATATAATTATGCCATGACAGAGAACAACAGCTCTGCGTTTGACAGCAATTTCAAGACATTCAAAATGGACATTTCCAGGAAATTCTGGCTTTACTCGCTTAATATTCACAGCTGTAATGGCCATATTTGTCAAAGATCTCAGCATCTGCCGTTTTAGTTTGACAGTAAGAGCAATGAAGGTGAAGTACCCTCTGCGAAAGTCACCAAACTCAATTAAGGTGCTTTGACCTCACTTCATGTATAACTTATTGTCATTAACACCTGAATCATGTTCTGGAGGAACTGATCATTAATAAGAAATTAAAGGAATATTCAACAATTTTTCTCCAGCAGAAATATAACATGATTTGGCAAATGAATGAATGGTGAATGCCTTGATCTCAATAATATTTAAGCACCTCATCCATTCTTCAATTGTGTGGGTGTTTTTATAATGTATAAATAATTTTATTAATTTTTAGGTTTGAATGATGATGAAGGTAAGGTTAGTTATTCAACATATATATCTTTTAAATAAATTTTAATGCATTAATTTTAAAATCATTTTAGTGCATTCCTATATGGATTATTTGGATAGTGAATATTATTTTATTCAAAACCAAGTGTTCAAATAGTTTTAATAATATGCTGTGCTGTTATTGTTGTTAAAGCTAATGAAAGCAATTTTCATTCATTGAAATAAAGATAAAATATAGATATTAGGATGAAAAACTTACATGTAGAAATATTGCTTTGGCAAACGCTCTAAAAATAGTGTTGAAGTTAAAGTTGAAGTACTAAAAGTACTAGAACTGAAAAAAAAAAAAAAGCTAAATAGAAATATTTAAAAATAAACAAACTAATAAAAATAACTAAAGCACGTAACAAAAAATTATCAAAACTGAAACTAAAATTAAAACTGAAACTGAATTAAAACTAAAAGTGAAAAGTGAAAACATAAAAACTTCAAAAATATTAATAAATACAATGGTACTAAAATAATATAATACTAGATTGCACTTTATTTTGACATTCTACTAACTATAAGTAACTTTGCAACTACATGTAAAGTACAAACCCGATTCAAAAAGTTGGTTCCAAAAAATTGTGAATAAAAATAGAATGCAATGATGTGGAAGTTTCAAATTTCAATTTTTTGTAACATAGATGACATATCAAATGCTTAAACTGAGAAAATGTATCATTTTAAGGGAAAAATAAGTTGATTTTAAATTTCATGGCATCAACACATCTCAAAAAGTTGTGAAAAGGCCATGTTTCCCACTGCGTGGCATCCCCTCTTCTTTTATAACAGTCTGCAAACGTCTGGGGACTGAGGAGACAAGTTGCTCAAGTTTAGGAATAGGAATGTTGTCCCATTCTTGTCTAATACAGGCTTCTAGTTGCTCAACTGTCTTAGGTCTTCTTTGGCGCATCTTCCTCTTTATGATGCGCCAAATGTTTTCTATGGGTGAAAGATCTGGACTGCAGGCTGGCCATTTCAGTACCCGGATCCTTCTTCTACGCAGCCATGATGTAATTGATGCAGTATGTGGTCTGGCATTGTCATGTTGGAAAATGCAAGGTCTTCCCTGAAAGAGACAATGTCTTGATGGGAGCATATGTTGTTCTAGAACTTGGATATACCTTTCAGCATTGATGGTGCCTTTCCAGATGTGTAAGCTGCCCATGCCACACGCACTCATGCAACCCCATACCATCAGAGATGCAGGCTTCTGAACTGAGCGCTGATAACAACTTGGGTTGTCCTTGTCCTCTTTAGTCCAGATGACATGGCGTCCCAGTTTTCCAAAAAGAACTTCAAATTTTGATTTGTCAGACCACAGAACAGCTTTCCACTTTGCCACAGTCCATTTTAAATGAGCCTTGGCCCAGAGAAAACGCCTGCGCTTCTGGATCATGTTTAGATATGGCTTCTTTTTTGACCTATAGAGTTTTAGCGGCAACGGCGAATGCCACGATGGATTGTGTTCACCGACAATGTTTTCTGGAAGTATTCCTGAGCCCATGTTGTGATTTCCATTACAGTAGCATTCCTGTATGTGATGCAGTGCCGTCTAAGGGCCCGAAGATCACGGGCATCCAGTATGGTTTTCCAGGCCTTGACCATTACGCACAGAGATTGTTCCAGATTTTCTGAATCTTTGGATGATATTATGCACTGTAGATGATGATAACTTCAAACTCTTTGCAATTTTTCTCTGAGAAACTCCTTTCTGATATTGCTCCACTATTTTTGGCCGCAGCATTGGGGGAATTGGTGATCCTCTGCCCATCTTGACTTCTGAGAGACTGCCACTCTGAGAGGATCTTTTTATACCCAATCATGTTGCCAATTGACCTAATAAATTGCAAATTGGTCCTCCAGCTGTTCCTTATATGTACATTTAACTTTTCCCGCATTTTCCCGCCTTATTGCTACCTGTCCCAACTTTTTGGGAATGTGTTGCTCTCATGAAATCCAAAATGAGCCAATATTTTGCATGACATTTCAAAATGTCTCACTTTCAACATTTGATATGTTATCTATATTCTATTGTGAATCAAATATAAGTTTATGAGATTTGTAAATTATTGCATTCCTTTTTTATTCACAATTTGTACATGTGTCCCAACTTTTTTGGAATCGGGTTTGTATACCCGGGCCTTTAGTAAACTTTTAGGTTAGGGTTAGGGAATAAGTTGACATGTTGTTGCAAAGTTACTTATAGTCAGCAGAATGCCTGTTCAGGGACCATCAAACAATCTACTAACAGGCTTATACTCTAATGGGAGTTAGTTGCAAAGTTACTTATAGTTAGTAGTCTAAAGTGGGCCATCAAAATAAAATGTAATCTAATACCTAAGTTAAAGTGATTTTTGATGGTTACCAAACATGTTTATGTCATATTGGAGACATGGTACCCTTGGTTCGAGTTCAAACTGTTTCAGATTTCTATAAAATGTCACCACAGGGCAGAAAACTGCTGTTGTCAAGAAATGCCATTGCATCTTAATAGTTGGATCCAGATATGGGTTATGGTTTTAAAAGCAGTACAGGCAAAGCTCTTTACTCTCACCCACTGTGTGCTTCACTCTGCTGAACCCCAACTCATTTCCTTCCCATCTCACACAGAATGTACTCGAGCAGAAACAACAAGACTGAGGATCAGCAGAGGTTCTGTAGAGGTCTAGCACACTGGGCTCTGTCTGCTCCCTTGTATTTACCGCTCTGACGACTTTCCTATTTAATGTTTTCTTGTTTTTTTTTTTTTTTTTTTTTTTTTTAAATATGCCCTCTTATTTTCAAGGATTTCTCAATGGCAGTGTCACTGCAGCAGCTGCTGGTATGTGTTTGTATGTTTAGTGACCGGTTGTGTGATTTCAGCTGGAATAAACTCTGTCTGACACCGTGGTCGGTCTTGGTTCAAAGGCTTGGGGAAACGTGTGTGTATGTGGATCCAGAGGGATGTGCTAAAGCACTGATTAGTCTCTTGTGATCGTGCTGTTGTCTTTACCTGCTGGCATCTGCCAAGTCTGTTCATCCACACATTTGTTCATTGACCTTAATAAGTCAAGCTCCCACTCAATTGTCCATTTCTTCTGCCAGACTGGAGATAATGAAGGTGCCCTCTCTTGGACCTAATATACTCCTTATATCAGTGGAACTTAAGGATGATGTGAGTAATTATTTTGATATTAAAAAAACTTTCTCTAACCTAGTTTATTATGCAGAGACTGTAAGCCATTCGTAGACTGTGTTAAACGTAGCATTGTTGCACCTCAAGTTTGCTCTGCTCCTTTGAACTTTAAACTCTGATATGTCAGTTTTCTGGCTCAGCCAGAAAGGTTTTGAGGCAGGATTACTTTATTGTTGTTATTTTTAATTTTTTTGGGGTCAGAAAATGTTTTCTAAATAATCAGATTTTCTTGTAGCAAATGATTAATAATCCATACGTCTTCCTTTAGGGAATTTCAGTAATTTCTGAAAGATATTTAAAATTTCTCCTAGAGTTTTTAGTCTACATCATCCAAATTCAGCACAGACACACAGGCCTGTCAGACATTCAGATTTGGTTCATTTTTGCTTTATTCTTCCATTTATTTTTTGCAGTTTTATTGGGCAAAGCTAGTGCACTACAAGGACTCTCTATTCTCAATTATTTTACAAAAAAAAATACGGTCAACTGATTTTGTAATATATTATTACATTGCATGTGTCAAGTTTGTGTGATGCTGGGTCTATATACAGATATCCAGAAATCCTCTGCTGGCATAGTCATGCATGTCTTTTCTTAAATGCCAAGGTTCATGTTGACTTATAGCCCCAAACGAAGTTCGTTTGGAGTTTGTTTTGGGAGTTCGAAACAGCTTTTTCTTTTCCAGAAAAGTTCACTCCAGCTGCTTTGTACTGCCATTGGTCCGTGGCGATTACGTAATAGGTGGGTGGGCTCCGCCTTCTTTCACGCTGAAATCTTTTCAAGTTAATTTTTTCTGTTGAGTCTGTCGTGTCGAGGTCAGAAGTCAGTAAGTAAAAAAATGAACACACTGGAGAGCTAGCTGCTTTATGGTATAAAATAAAGCTGTACTTCCAACGCTATCTCACAACCAATTCATACGTATTAACGAGATTGAAACATAGCTCATGCAAACATATCCACGTTGCTATGATCAGGTGCTTTTCTTATGATTTAATAAAATGCTTGGTGTTTTATTCTGTGTTTATTTTGTTACTGAGAGGAAAGTGCGCAGTAACAAAATTCATTTAAACGCTGCTCTCGGCAGTGTGCGTGGCATCGGATGTTCACTAACAGTATCGCGGGTCACATATTTCGAACTTCGTTTTACCCCTAAGCGAAACAAGCAGTCAACAAGCAGTCCAGTAATTCCTCTTTGAAAACAGTTTTATTTTATTTACTATCTTTGCTTTGGGACCACCTATCAACCTATTTTGGTACCAACGTTTTTAAACTGTGACGCTTTGAGCACTGTTGAGCGGAATTGTAAACACCTCTGATTGCCTATTGTGCTCACACACTCATCAAATATGTCTGTGATTGGCTATAATAATCATTGCTTCAGAAGCATGTTGTAAATATACATCAGTGACGTTCTTCACCGAGCGCTTACACAGATACACACAGGAGCGTTTGAAAGCATCAGTAGACCGTTCCGCTGATAGATGTCTGCTTGTGATTTCAAACGCTCCTGCTTTCAAAGCGCTTTCAAACACTTCCGTGTGCTTTCAAACGCTCCCGTGCGTTGATCACTGTAGTCAATCACAGACATATCCAATGAGCGCATGAACACAATGGCCAATCAGAGGTTTTTACAGTTCTGCTCAACAGTGCTCAACGTTTCACCTTTTTTAGTCTGTACTAGTGTCATGTGATCTTTCTGGCCAGAGCATCTGTGGATGGAATCCTGGGGCCTTTTTGAGAAAGGAGGTTAAGTGAAAACTCTGAGTATATTAACCCTGAATTGAGGGAAACTCTGGGTTTTCTGTTTCAGAATGGGAGGTATGTCAAAACCGAGAAAGCAGGGTAAGTCAAGCTCATTTCTGAAAGAGAGGTAACTTATACTCAGAGTCAGTTTCCATGGTAACTTACTCTGTGAACCTAATCTGTGGCCTGTTGCACAAAGCTGGTTTCAGTTGCTACCCAGGTAAGTTCTATATTAGTTTGAGCAAACTCTGGTTTTTCGTGCTCAAGAAGGTGGATTGGTTTTCAGCGGTGTTCATCACCATGGTAACTTACACTACGCGGCTAACCTGCTCTGGAGCAGGATTCATTCTGGGTTAGAGATCGCAAACTCAAACTGGACCAATCAGCTGCAAGTAAAACCCACACCCCTTGTATCTCTCGTTCAAATTAAAGCAGTTTATAGTGAAAAAAAAAAAAAAAAACTTTAGAGACAAAATTGCTCGTCTTTTGGTGCTAATTATTTATTATATTTATATTATGTGAATTATAATTACTTTTACAAGTAGTTGACAAGTAGCCCAATATTAATATAAATATAATACATGCATTCATAATTCTTTTAAACAACGTGTATTCCTTTAAACTCTTTGTGAACCTATAATTATTAGGCATATTTCTTTGATTCACATCATGCATTGATATAGTCAGGTAATCTTTCAAACTGTCGCTGCAGCAGAAGTGTTTATTCCTGCGTTGAAAACATTTAATTTCATGATAATTTCAATGAAAAAACGATCTCTCAATCTTCAGACGAGAAGTGAATTGTGCCGTCTCTCTTGCAAGAAGTGAATCAAACGGACACTGTGATTGGCTGTTTGCCGCATGTGTCACACTTTCAGGTGCACGCGCTTCAGAGTTAATCGCAAACTCTGGATTAAACCTGAGTTGACAGAGAACATTTATACCAAGCTTTGAGAGACCGTTGAACTTGATCTAAACCAGGCTGGATTTATCTGGATTTGTCAACTCTAAACCTACTCTGAAACTCAGAGTTTGTTCAGCTAGCTTCATGCAACAGGCCTCTGGTCAGGAGCAGGTTCTCTTCTGTAAACCCAGAGTATATTATGGTCTCCTCCCCCTTTTTTAAAGCATACGTGGTGTTTAAATACTTCATTCATTAATTCATGCTACAAAAATAATCTGAAAGGATTGAAAATAATCAAAGATATTTGATTTTTGAAAATGAACAAAGACATTTGCTTTACTGTTTTCAACCCCCATCTTTCTTATCAGAAGGGTCATTTGGAATTCCTAAAGACAAAGAAATGCTGAAGGCTTGTAGGCCAAAGGTCACACCTGTAGTACAGTGGGGGAAGTTTGGTCTGATTGGTCAGTTTGAATGTCTCACATTAGGGTTTCAGTCACATGGTCAAGGAATAGATAAAAGAAAATTGTAACTGTTGCTCTGTCTGTTTTATTCTCTGGCTCTCTCTTCTTGGGAGCCTTCTCTTTGGCTCTTCTCTTCTTTGCTCTCTTCTCTTCTTTGTCTCTTTCTCTCTTTCTATCCCTCAGGTAACATTCATACTGGGTACGAATAATGGTATAAGTTTTTATCATCTCATGCATTTATTTTGTAACTATTTTAAGTGTAACCATAACTAGATTTTGTCATTAAATTATTTCAATTACAAATGATGTGCTAACTAGTTTTGATTTGGTATTGACTTTGAAGTGTTACCTATTGCAATACAATATAGTCACATTATAGCAATGCTCTCCCACATGTTTTGCTATTGTAACTGCGCTTATTTCCGTCGTTGGTATAAGCTGCAGTGGGTGGTAAAGACGAGAAATGTACAGTTTTCTATCATCTTGTTGATAACGTTTCTTTAGTTATTCGGCAACCCTGCAGTCAGAACCACTGTAGGCGATCCACCCTTACAAATCTTAATGCAAACACAGCCAAGATTATTTTTCTTACCTCATTGGTAGATCATTTGCAAAATAAGAAAAATGCTCTTAAATATATATATATATATATATATATATATATATATCCCCAGGAAAGACCAAATATGTAGAAAATTAATCTTGATTTAAGAATCTTTAGATATTTTGACTGGAAACAAGACAAAAATGCTAAGTAAGAAAAGCAGTACATTCATTCATTGTGCAGTTTTCTATATAACATCGGGGATGCAGAGCACATTAGTAAGGCCACTGTATGCAGCGCGATAAGGAAAGGGTGCCTCGCTCTCACGCTCTTTCAGAGAGTTTGTGTGTTGTTTCCTGGGCACAAATCTGTGAGAGTAATCAAAGAGGAGTTTCACAGGTTTGCAGGTCAGTGGTGTAGAAATCGGAACAAATGAGGCTAATCTGATAAATGACGTTCACTTGATAACATCTTACTGCGACCTCTGGAAGTAACTGAATAATTATATATAAAATATAATTTCCTTTAGGATTTCCAATGTGTTTAGATGCATTGATGACCCGCATTTTCCCATCATTGTACCTTGTGAAAATGAAACGGATTACTGATGGAAGGATAGATTTATGCATTTGGCAGACGCTTTTATCCAAAGCAACTTACATTGCATTCAAGGTACACAGTTTTACATTTTTGACAGCTCTTGCTTTCCCTGGGAATCGAACCCATGACCTTGGCATTGCTAGTGCCACACTCTTATTGTTTGAGCTACAGGAAAGCTACAGGATACCAGATGGGTAGTCCAAGATATAAGCCGTAACCACCACCACAGCTGTTAAATAAACACAAATTGTTCTCAATTTATTTAGTTATTATTTTTCCTGTTGGATTTTAATATTTTTCCAATACTTAATATTGTGGCCATTTTTTTTATTTTTATTTTTTGCGAGCCTCTGCCTTCTTGAATCAAATGTCAAATGTTCATTTCATTGTCCTAATTAAGAAATGTAACAGATTGGATGATATTTTTTAATATGTCAAATGTTTGTAAAGTCATGTAGTCTACACCCATGAACCTTTTATGCTTAAAGCTTCACCTGATTGAATTATGTTTTTATACTTCATTTTTAGTTGCTGTCCATGTTCTCTTTTTTTTTCATTTATTTATGATACCATAAATACATATTAGTTTATGCATACCATGAAAATGAATATTAGTTCAACTTACCGTTCTGCTCTGAAAACTGCTAACAGTGCTTAACCCTCTGGAGTCTGAGCTGTTTTCTGGGCCCTGGAAGTGTTTTTGACATGCCCTGACATTTGTGCTTATTTCTGTTACTTGTAACATTTTCATGGCTAAAGTCTGATTACTCTGTATTCAGCACAAACACTGCTACAATAATATGGGAGCAGCATTTATGTAAAAGTTAGTAGTTTTGAGAAAATTATGTTTATGCATGATTTGTGAAAAAAAAAATAATAAAATAAATAAATATATAAATATATAATATATATATATATATATATATATATATATATATATATATAATAAAGTCGCCATAAAACCCATACCCATACTGAATATATATACAAAGACTTTTGAAAACTGGATCACATAGGCTAGAATTTTTGCTTCACGACGATGTAAAAATCACTCTGGCCACTTATTCGCATATTTTCTTATTCACAAGAATTAAACTTTGACTGGGAAGTATGCAGACATCTTTCTGTCGGGTGCTGTTGCCATGGTGAATCGTAATTTCGGAGCTCCATTGATCATGGCTTTTCATAGTCGTGGTGCATATGCTTAACTCAGAGTGAGACTACTCAGAGTTCAATTCAGCTCAATTCAGCTGTTCTGAAACCGAAAACTCAGAGTTTCCCATCTCAGGGTAAGTCAACTCAGAGTTCAAGTTTTAACTCAGAGTTGGATGAATTTTTATGATTATGTAATTTTTACCTGCATGCCCAGTCCTAGAGTGGATGTCTTTTATAACCAAGTGGGATATGTGGCTTTCTTGAGGTAGTATGATGCTTCATGGATGCTTTGTTTCTATTGACTTAATTTCTATTGACTATCCTACCCTCATGGTTCCATAGTCAATTTGTGCATCCAAATTATACACAGGGCTTGTTCTTTTGGGGTTTTCCATGTACAGTGGAACAAATAAATTGTTCAGTATTTATTTGAGGTATCATTTTTGTTCAAAGTTTATGATAGCTTTCTCTGCTTATAATATATCTTCGACTGAAAGGCACTAAAGAATGATATCAGATCTGACCTTTGGTATATTAGGATTCATCTGTTTTCTATGCCTGTACTGTGATTTAAGAATTATTTTCAGCCTCAAAATCCAAGTGACTCCCCTTCTAAGGCAATTCCACTCTCAATAATAGATGAGAAATCTGACTGTGGGGTTCTGTTCTACAGTAATGCTATTTACTGTAACTTCCCTTTTCAATTCAGGATCGTCCTGGCAGAGCTGTTTTACCCTCTCTGGGAAACTAGGCCATTCCAGCTTAGACTTAGTGAGAAATCCTGGTCCATTAATCCATGTATTGGGCTGCAGAAAAGTGCCAGATCCCAAACTACGGGATGCATCATCAGCAGGGTTTTGTTTGGTACCAACATATTTCCATTGCTTTGGGTCAGAGAGTTCTCTTATCATTGCAAGCCTGTTTGCCATAAATGTTCGTCTCATTGGCTATGTACCTCAAGACTTATGTACTGTCTGTCCAGCATCTTGTCCATATGCACCACAGATAAGCTTGAGCTGGGGTATGGTGGTTTTTATTTATTTATTTATTTTTTTTTATTTTTTTTATTAAGGGAACTACCCTAGATTTTCCAATAAAAAAATGACATATACCTTACCAATGTTGTTTGTCAGTCTAAGGTATGGAACTGATCCATATCCGGACTTGCTGGCATCGCAAAAGTGGTGCAACTGTGCCTGCTGAATGTTGTTGTTTTGGGTGTCATACATCTTTAAACATGGAAGTATGACAGGTGAGAAATATTATCCAACCAATGTTGCCATCTTTGGGAGAAGACGGGGAACTATATCATCCCATGACCATTTGAATTTACATAGATTTCGTAAGATCTGTTTTTCTCTTTTACCTCTTCTGGTTTCTCCTTTAAATCCAATCTAAAAGAAAATGTGCTGATTTTACATCCATCTCACTCCAAGTCCAAAATCCTTTTTTTTTTTTTTTTTTTTTTTTTAATTGGAAGTGGATCTTTGCTAAGCTCTTTCACTTTTTTGGCTCTGTCTTCAACAGGGATAGATGACAGGACTTTACAGCTGTTTTTGTGAGTTTGAATCCATGCATGCTACACAGTGTCCTTAATTTTCTAGCAAGAGAAACTTCTCTTGCTGTATTCTTGCTGAAACTTCTCTGCTGTATCGTGGAGACTGACTTCAGGCAATTGTCAACATAGAAGTTTCTCTTCACAGTGTCAATGGCTTCTTTACTGAATTTGCCTGCATTATTATTGGCAGTTTAACTTCTCCAAAAAGTTATTCCTACCATCCTGTATTCCTTCAGACTTTGAGTGATATCACCCTACGTCCACTACAGAAATCTAAGGAAATCTACACCATTAAGGGTCAGCACGTACCTGATGAAACATGCTTTCAATATCTGCCATCAGGACAATGGGTCTTTAGCGAAAGCGCAGAAGAACAGCTAGGAGAGTGTTAGTAAGGTCTGGTCCCTGCAGAAGTTCTTTATTTAACAAGATTGCTTTATAAGTAGTGGCAGAGTCAAAAAACACAGAGAGAGTGTTCTTTTTTATGGTAGACACTAGCACTAGCACTAGCAGATCCTCAGTTTTAACTATATAAATTCTGTTTACTTTTACATAGGGCTTACAAAATCAGCACAGGCTCCATAACCGTTGAAGAGTCTTCACTGCACAGGGCCCATTACCTTGACTGTTCATGATTCTCCAGGGCTCCATTGCTTTGGGACTGTTGACTCCTATCGGCAGTCCAATATCATCATCAGTTTGATTCAACAGAACCTCCTTCAAATATGGCTATTATTCAGATCCTCTTGATATAGAATATTATCTTTTGTAACAGGGATTTAATTTTGAGTATAGACTTCAGGAAGTGGGAGGAATTCCTCATCCTGAAGATTAGACACCTGGATGTCTGAAATCTCATAACCTTTACTTGACCTATGGTACGAAGAGGAATTTAATTTTTTCGACCCCATGCATTTAACTGTTTGGCAAATTTTTCTGTACAAAATGTAGCAGAGCTCCTGGGGTTTAGAAAGGCATATGTTTTGACGATCTTACTATCTTTGGAGAGCTTCACCTTTATTGGTAAAATAGCCAATTTACAGCCTTCCAGTCCTCCGCTAACAGGAGTTCTTTCAGGTAACTTCGTCATTTCTATTTTTTTTCTGTTTCAATATTAAGTGCACTTGGATGCTGAAGCTTACAGGTGTCACAGTTCTTTCGTCTTTTCCAGTCTTTAATTATATGGCCCTTCTTAAGAGTATGCAGCTGAAGCATACTCCCATGCTTCGGCTGCATACTCTTAAGAAGGGCCATATAAGTAAAGACTGGAAAAGTTTCCTGTAGCTCAAACAATAAGAGCATGGCGCTAGCAACGCCAAGGTCATGGGTTCGATTCCCAGGGAAAGCAAGAACTGACAAAATGTGTACCTTGAATGTAATGTAAGTTGCTTTGGATAAAAATGTCTGCCAAATGTGTAAATGTAAAAGATGAATGAACTGTGACACCTGTTCAGTTTTAGGAACTGAACCTTGTCTCTTTGTGGTTTTATTTTGAAATCTGGGCATGATTCTATCTTATGATCCCTGGAGCAGACAATTCAGGAGTTCGGAAAGGAACCACTTTAAATGGGCAGTTTACATTTTTATACTAAATGTAGACTCTGCTGAAACATCACGAGGCAGTTTAATTGTTTTGGCAAAACTACTTCCTCTATTTGAAGTTGTAATTCTGGATTTCCTTTGTTTGTTGCTTTATTTCACTTGAGGCATCATTCTGGAGCCTTGACCCGGATTCAAACTCAGGTTGCTGTGTATATATGCAGTAGCCACTTTATGTAATGACTTCGGTCTGATCTATGTTTGTCTCTTTGTCTCCGTGTTTGCGTGCTTTGTTTTCCTTGAGCACATGGTCCATGTTGACAAGTTAGCTAGGCGCTCCGCTGTCTTTGTGGTGTTTCCCCTCCCACTTGTTATCCTTAATTCTCATTTGTGTTCACCGTTTCACCTGTTGCTAATTTTCCCTCATTTTTCTCCCCTATATTAGATCTTCTTTTGTCAGACTGTTGTTGTATGTTGTGCAACGCTTTTGCTCGTGATCTACTTTCATTATTGTCCAGTCTTGCCATATCGTGCTTTTTCAGACTCCTAGTGCTGTTTGTTTTCTCATTTTATTTTTTGTTCTACTTCCTCTCTCCCTCTCACCTGCCAGACCTTTACTACTTTGCTACCTGCCCAAGCGGTCCCCGCTTTGTGGAAGCTTGGAAGCATGGCTCCAGTCCCTCTCTGCACGCTCATCGCTATCATCAGGGAATTTCCCCTCTGCGCGTTCATCAGAGAACTCAGTGGGACTTTGTTGCATCATTGGTGATGCTTGGACATGTCCTTGTTTAATGGTGCTCACCAGGCCAGTGGACATTCTTTATCTGCTTTTTGTGTTCCTGCTATTTTTCCTGTGTCTGTTGAGCTCAAAATAAACTCTTTTGTTACCTTCAACTGAATCTGTATTTTTCCCTGACAGAACATTCTGACCCTAAGATGGATTCAGCAGGTGCGGACCAGGTCAGAACCGCAGTCAGTCAACATGGCATTCTTCTGGGACAGCATTCCAATCAGTTAACTGCCACTTCACAGGATGTTGAGTGCCTGTCAGCTCAGGTAGCTGATCTCAATCTCCAGATACAAGAGCTTCAGCGGGAGGCCATGACTAGCAGATCAGCTGCTGCGTACGGCCATTCTCTGCCTCATGCTGAGCCGGAACCTCATGCCAATAGTCCGCCGCCCTATGATGGTCGGGTCACCCCAATTTGTGTCGGGCCTTCCTGTCACAGTGCTCTCTTGTCTTCGCTCTCCAGCCCCACCGCTATGTGACTGAGGAGTCCCAGGTAGCGTTTGTTATCATCCTCCTGAAGGGAAATGCCCGCGACTGGGCAACCGCTGTGTGGGATGCTCATGCCCCTTTCTGTTCCATGCTTGAAGCCTTCAGAGCTGAGATGTTAAAGTTGTTTGACTGCTCTGCTCAGGGCGATGAGGCGGCTTCCCAGTTGGTGCGGTTGAGTCAGGGCAGATGTTCTGTTACAGAGTATTCAATCCAGTTCAGAACTCTGGCAGCTGCTTGTGATTGGATCGAGGCGGCATTACGTGCAAGGTTTCGAGAAGGGCTGGACGGTGACATCCTGGACTAGATCACTCACGAGCTGCCTCACAATTTTGACGCCCTTGTGGAGATGGCACTTCGAGTGGATGAACCTCAACACCAGCGGTGGACAGCTTGAGCCTTCCAGACACTGGATGAGGGTGTGTCCAGTGCCAATTCTGTGTTATCTTGGAGTCAGTCCTGTCTTGCGTCATGTTTGGGTTGAAAGGTTGGATTCTGGAATCCAATTAAATTCATAATCAAAGCCTTAATCAATACTTATCCTCCTATATGATTTAATTATTCTTTTCAGTTATGATTTTGCTTAAGCAAGAGAACCACTGATTGTTTCTTGTTTTATAACGTATTTGGTCTCTGAGGAGTGACTGAGGTTCTGGCCTAGGGATGTGTGTGTCGCTAAACACTTGATGGCAACATGATGTCATGTGTTTGGATTTTGGAGGTATCACACACTCCTAACATGCCAGGAGTGCAGTAACAGTGCTTACTCACTTAGCCTGGCTTCCAGATATGAAATATGGATTTGTCTTACGTTTTAATTATATTCTATTCATCTTATATTTCCTTTTACTGAAACCCTAAAGAATCAAGATGAATATTGTCTGTACCTCTCACTGAGAGAAAGCACATGCTATTAGTATGTTTTGGGAAATTCAATCTTTCCCAAACTTCGGGCCAGAGCTCAATCAACTCCAACCTTGGAGAAACTGTGTATGTGAAACTTGTATCTGTGTATGTGTGCAATATTCTGTGTTGCAGATCAGTGTAAAGGTGGTGTACAATGGGCATCCTAAGAGATGGGTGGACTTGTTGTTCTGGGCAAGCTGGTGCCTGCTCCAGATCTGGAAGGTCACTACGTGCCTAATTCCAGGGGGAAAGCATTAACAAGTGATTTATGGACATGTGCATCTGCTTAATTGTCAATGTGAGGAACTTTACCATGACTGTTCATTTTTCTCTGAGTCAATCAGAATCATCCACCTTGCAGTAATGATGTGGATAGACCTTGAAAACAGTATAACTGTTGGGACAATTGTATGTACGGTACGACGAGACTGGTAGAAAGGGAACGCAGCCTACAAACTCCTCGTGAGACTTGAAGCTTGCTTCTGCTGATGAAACTGCAAACTATTCTTCAGTAAACTCTTATTTAATTAATTGCACTTCTGACTCTTGGTCTTCATTTTTCACTACTGGTCTCTGGGTCTAAACTGTTAACCCCTAACAGGGTGCTGCCTTGTCTCCTGGCTCTGTGTCTTCTGTTTTTCAGGTTGAGGAGGCAGATCTCACTAGGGTCCCGGCGGAGTACCGTGATCTTTGTCAGGTCTTCAGTAAGTCCCGGGCCACATTCTTACCTCCTCATCGGCTGTATGACTATGCCATTGATCTTCTCCCAGGCACTTTTCCGCCCAACGATCGCCCTGTACTTGCTGTCTGGTCCGGAGAGAGAGGCCATGGACAAGTATATTCAGGAGTCACTGAGTCACAGGAGTGCTCACTGGGCCAGTGGACATTTGATTTGGATTCTTTATCTGCTTTTTGTGTTCCTGCTATTTTTCCTGTGTCCGTTTTGTCTTTCGGTTACCTGCAACTGAATCTGTATTTTCCCCTGACACTTTAACTTTACTAGAGCAACATTTTAGGAGCCTTTTTGCCTCAAGGAATTCATTCTCAGGATCCATGTACAGACCGCTTTGTATCAGCTCTATTGGTCAACCTGATGTATACTGCTCTAAGAAGTATAGTTTTTCTTTGGCATTGTCTGTCTTGTCAACAATCTCATTTTGTTTTTTCAGAACACTTGGTTAGAACAGAGTCGCTAAATTCACTCGAGCTTGTCGAACTGCTTCCGGAGTTCCTTACGTGACTTACTGGAAGTTGGAGTGTTGTAAAATGTGAGCTTGGTTTTGCATTGACGCGTTCTTGACTGCCTTCATTCAGTATTGTCTAGATAGGCATTCATACCATCCCTAGGCACATTAGGATGAACTTGAGTCGACGTTTCGAGCTGCTCAATCACCTTTATCTTGGCAATGGAAGAAGCTAGTTCAGTTTGAATGTTTAGCTTTTCCCTTTTATGTTTTATCTATGTTATAAGTTTAGCCTCTTCCATGTCCAGGGCATGTTTCTCATCTATGGCAGCAGCTTGTGCCATTATATCAGCTTTCTCAGCTTCAGCCTCAGTTTGTGCGCAGGCAGAGAAAGTACTCTTTGATGCTTGCTGGAAATGGAAATGGTCTTCAGGTCTCACATGTAAATCGACTGCACCTGTGTTATCAGACTAGACCTGTGCACTGTTTGAGCTTGTGGATGGGGTGGTAAGTTTAATGAGCTCATATTATCCACCCGTATATCCAATTCCCTTTGAAACTCAATAAAGCGCTGAACTTTTGGTTCACACCAATCTACCTAATCAGCATATTTTTCATCCTCTGGAAGCAAAGCCTGTACTGAGGCATGCAAATCAATAAATTCCTTCAGTGTTTTGTTGAATTCATCAACATCTTTTAAAACATTTTCCACATTTCCTTTCTTCATAAAAGTCTAAAGCTCATTTAACATGTTAATTTATCATTAAAATGCCCATTCCTACTCTATGAGAGCCTATTCGTTTTTGTTAATTTATCTCAACAAGTGACTGATCCTCTCCTTCTTCAGGACACTACACTTTGCTCCTCTTCGCTGCCCCTCCATGGGTACATCAATTGTTTCTTTGGTGCCGCTCGCTTGAAGCCTGGCTAGCACTTGCCAGCCCATCCCACTGGCTCATGCAGACAATTAGACATGGCTACACATTTCAGTTAGCCAGGCCCTCCCCAGGTTCAACGCCATCCTCTTTACTTCGGTGGTAGGCAAAGGTGTTGCCAAAAGGGCATACTACAGCTTGCCAGAATTTGCATCTCCAACACTCCTAACACAGTTCAGTGGGCACAGTTCCATAGGGACCCCATTTGTCAGTCGACATAACGTCGTAGTGAGTGACAAGTAGGGAACATCTTGGTTACTGATCTAACCCTCATTCCCTGATGGAGGGAAGGGAGATGTTATGCCCCTCCTGGCACAACCCTGAACCACCCCACTGAATGTCCGGGACCCTGTCTCGGCTCCTCAGCATAAGAACAAGAACCGCCCATCTAGACAGGAAGACACCCTCTGATTCAAGATATTTTTTTTATTTGTGACATACATAGTTATACCCAATACATCCTGGTCTGACTGACATGTAAAGTGATCCAGTTAGTCTTTTTAACCCACCTAATGCATTTGTTCCATTTTGACCCAGAAGAGGTACATTAAATCCATAGTTTTTAGTTTGAAAATTAAACTTTGGATATGTGTTAAAACAGTCAAAACATCATTCATTCAGATTTTACATAAATGTTTTTTTATTTTTTATTATTAAAGCTATAACCTTTTGGACAAAATTTGTACACCTTTTGCATTTGAACATGAACTGTGGCTTTACACAGTTCTATTAGTTTTATGTCAAATTACTTCTTTAAAATACATTTAGCCTCTTTCCTACATATTTTTCCTTCTTACTGGGACTCAATTTTGTTTATAAACATGCTTGCACATGAACACACAATACTTCTGAAATTAAATTAAAATAAAATGACAAATATAAATTAATGTCTGTTTGTAGATAAAAATTTCATTGACCAAATACATTACATTACATTTATGCATTTGGCAGACACTTTTATCCAAAGCGACTTACACTGCATTCAAGGTACACAGTTTTACATTTTTGTCAGTTCTTGCTTTCCCTGGGAATCAAACCCACGAACTTGCCGTTTCTTGCGCCACACTCTTATTGTTTGAGCTACAGTCAAAAGAAGTCAAAAGTTTTTGTCACGGTTCAGGGTGCATCATAGGCTTCCCTGTTGTCTGTGTTATTCTGTAATTTTCTACTGCTCGTGACCTGGGCAATCAGCACTGATTTTGCAGCACGGGTGTGTGCAGATCACGAGCTGATTGCCCTCACCTGTCGCTTGTTCCCTTTTCCCTTATATTTGCTGCTGTGTCTGCCCCTTGCTGTCAGTAGATGTTGGACCTATGCTGTGTGTTTTTGTGCCCAGGATGTCTAGGCAAGGAGTTATACAGCTGGCCGTATGCTTACTGTTCTCAGACTTGTTTTGCTTTCCGTCCTGTTGGGCGTTGCACCTGAAGTGGTCTCCATGTCTGCAGGTGTCTGTATAGATGGCTCTGGAGCTCTCACACATCCCTATAGTCCCTTTTGATTAGTCAACCTTGCTATCCGCGTCGACAACCAGATAGCTCTCCGTTCCTGGCATCGGAGGGGTGTGTACTCTCACATGCTCTTCTCCAACTTGGCCTCTGGAGCGGGGGGGGAGACACTTCTTCTCAGCATCTTGTCTTGCCTTGCTTGAAGAGGAGCCCATGCAGATCGAAAGAGCTGATCTCTCACCAACAATCTGTGACTACTGTGGGCAAGCGGAGCATGTGGCGGTTTTGTGTCCGGTGAAGGGGCGGCGCTTAACATCCAAGGGACAGTGAACGTCACTAATTCTCTGCTGCCCTCTGCTGTCCTCCAGGCCTTATTGCAGTTTAATGGGGCTGCTCATCAGGTGTCAACTTTAATTGATTCTGGTGGAGGATGAGTTTATGGACACCAAGCTGGCTGCAAGCTTAGGCGTTCTGCCTGTTCCACTCGGTGAGCCCATTTCAGCCAGAACTCTCTGTGGTACTCATCTCACTAGGATTACCCATTCCACCAAGTTTATCGTTCTCACTCTCTCGGGCAATCATGCTGAGGAGATTTGTTTTCTCCTTATTCACTCTCCATCCGCTCCATTGGTTTTGGGACACACCTGGCTGGTCAAGCATAACCCTCACATTGACTGGGATCTTAATTCAGTGCTGGCATGGAACTCTTTTTGTTTATCTCAGTGTTTGGGTCCTGCATTTTTTCCTGTAATTTCCTTTTCTGTATTGCAGGAGAAACAGGTGAGCCTGGTGCGTATACTGGAGGCTTCCTGTGACTGTGCGACAGATCTGTTGCCTGGCACTCCTCTGCCTAGGGGGCACCTTTACTCTCTTTCCGGGTTTGAGAGGGAGGCCATGGAGAAGTACGCTCACCTAAAGGATTATTAGGAACACCATACTAATACTGTGTTTGACCCCCTTTTGCCTTCAGAACTGCCTTAATTCTACGTGGCATTGATTCAACAAGGTGCTGAAAGCATTCTTTAGAAATGTTGGCCCATATTGATAGGATAGCATCTTGCAGTTGATGGAGATTTGTGGGATGCACATCCAGGGCACGAAGCTCCCGTTCCACCACATCCCAAAGATGCTCTATTGGGTTGAGCTCTGGTGACTGTGGGGGCCATTTTAGTACAGTGAACTCATTGTCATGTTCAAGAAACCAATTTGAAATGATTCGAGCTTTGTGACATGGTGCATTATCCTGCTGGAAGTAACCATCAGAGTATGGGTACATGGTGGTCATAAAGGGATGGACATGGTCAGAAACAATGCTCATGTAGGTCATGGCATTTAAACGATGCCCAATTGGCACTAAGGGGCCTAAAGTGTGCCAAGAAAACATCCCCCACACCATTACACCACCACCACCAGCCTGCACAGTGGTAACAATGCATGATGGATCCATGTTCTCATTCTGTTTACGCCAAAATCTGACTCTACCATCTGAATGTCTCAACAGAAATCGAGACTCATCAGACCAGGCAACATTTTTCCAGTCTTCAACTGTCCAAATTTGGTGAGCTTGTGCAAATTGTAGCCTCTTTTTCCAATTTGTAGTGGAGATGAATGGTACCCGGTGGGGTCTTCTGCTGTTGTAGCCCATCTGCCTCAAAGTTGTGCGTGTTGTGGCTTCACAAATGCTTTGCTGCATAGCTCGGTTGTAACGAGTGGTTATTTCAGTCAAAGTTGCTCTTCTATCAGCTTGAATCAGTCGGCCCATTCTCCTCTGACCTCTAGCATCAACAAGGCCTTTTTGCCCACAGGACTGCCGCATACTGGATGTTTTTCCCTTTTCACACCATTCTTTGTAAACCCTAGAAATGGTTGAGAGTGAAAATCCCAGTAACTGAGCAGACTGTGAAATACTCAGACGGGCCCGTCTGGCACCAACAACCATGCCACGCTCAACTGCTTAAATCACCTTTCTTTCCCATTCTGACATTCAGTTTGGAGTTCAGGAGATTGTCTTGACCAGGATCACACCTCTAAATGCATTGAAGCAACTGCCATGTGATTGGTTGATTAGATAATTGCATTAATGAGAAATTGAACAGGTGTTCCTAATAATCCTTTAGGTGAGCGTATATTCATGATTCTCAGGTAGCTCATCTCCACTCAAAGTTTTTGTTGGTCGCCACAGGCCCAGGCTGCATTTACAAACTTAAAGAGTTGCTTTGTTTTGGCTCCCATCCTTGCTACTCCCGATCTGCCTCATCAGTCCTTAGCCCCCGCAGCTACCTTTACTATTTTGTCTCAGAGATCTTATTCAGAGAACACTGTGCCTTTTCTTTTTTCTCTCATCATTTAACCCCCTTGGAACAGAATTATGACATCAGGAATAGGGAGTTACTGGCTGTTAAGTTGCCGCTGGAGGTGTGGCACCACTGGTTAGAGGGTGTGGAGGTCCCTTTTATAGTTTGGACAGATTATAAGAAATTAAAGTACATCTGCACCGCTAAACAGCTAAATTCTCGACAGGCTTGCTGGGCACTGTTTTTCAGTCAGTTCAATTACCAAAAATAAGTCTGTCACACTTTTGTGGATCTTTGAGGCTGAACCTAAGTCCACTCTCTCTGTGACCGTTCTTCCTCCCGATCGGGTGGTAGCAGTGGTCACCTGGGAGGTAGAGTCCAGAGTCTGCACTGCTCTGCGCAATGTTACGGTTCCCGCAGGTTGCCCTGAGAGCCTGTTGTTTGTGTCTGAACAAAACACATCTTAATACCAGGTGTAAACAGGGCCTTAGTTACTGCCCACTCAAATGTAAAAAATACTGAATATGTCGCAGTCTAGTGTCGCAGTCAGTCCAACTCTGACTATATGACTAGCAGGAGTTCAGAAACAGTGTTCTCAGTTGATCAGTACTTTTTTGTCAGAACAAAAGCAGCAGTCTGTCTTTCTCTGAGTGCTTGTCTGTTTATCTGCATAAAGTTTCATAACACTGCTCATTTTGAAAGTGACCTCTGCACTGAAGTTTATGTAGTCTTCACTGTCTTGGCCTCATGTTTCTTTGGTCTTTTGATTGACAGGAGTTGTTCCTTGTGTAAGCTCAATGAAGGTAAAGGCAGTTCCCTGGGGTCCAGTTTGGCCCTGAGCTTACCTTCACTGAGCTGTACCACTGTGACCACTGACAGTCTGAATCACTGACTTTAAAAGATGAGCAACAGCAGGTCCAGTTTAAGATTTTTAGGGTTAGTATAAGGATCAGTGTTATTATGCCATGTTCTGCTTACTGTTCAAGCTCATGAAGTTGTTTTTCCTGAGGGTTTATATCCAGAAGTTGCTTTGGGTAATTTTTAGATTTTAAAGTATCTATCTATATCTGCCTAAACATAATGAGTATTTCTCATTAAAAACAAAACCAAAAAACAATATCTTGTATAAATTACTGTACATTCACATTTATACAGTGTAAATGTTTTGCAAGCTTATTGTGTAGTTGTGTTTGAAGTCCATTGTTTTATTTGTGATTAACGTAATGAAACACAATTCATAATTTAACTTCATTAAAATAAAACAAATACATACATTTTGCCCACTACTGTGCGTGCGCGCTGTAAGGTCCAGCTGATTGGCCCAACGTAGGAATCCAGCAGTTGGTCGAAGGACTTCTGCGTGTATGTCTTTTCTGGCGCTTCTAGAAAAATCACTTTAATTTATTAAAATGTGAAGATCCAATTCAAAATCTGACTCCATGAATAATTTTATCTGACTCCAATTCTTTGTAATTTTGTTGCATTTGTAATTTAACAGCTGATCATAAGTTTAGTTGTGATTTAATTTAGATCATTGATTTTCTTAGTATCTCTTAATTGCAAATATTCGTTCCTCCATGGGACCCGGAGTCGCTCAGAGGATAATGCTCGCGATTATAATTACATTACCTCACGGATGCAAATTAGCCAGTTCTGAGATTACAGAGGATTACAGAGTGAACTATTTTACCTTTAAGTGAGTCGCACATGCTTACTCATAACAGAAAGTGTAATTTTAGTAATAGTCACGAGAGCTGTAACTTGTTAATAACAGTGACAGTCAGAAATCGGATTGCCCCTCATGCTTAGCGCCATGCTCCGGTCATGGGGTCCTCGGTATGGATCTGTCCTGACAGAAAGATTTACGGAAACTCCTACAAACTCCTCATGCGACACTACTTGAATAAAGGAATTTAGACTCATACAAGATAAATCAAGATGAATGTTTATTCTAGCCAGGTAAACATATCAAATAAAGGAATTTAGAAAGAATCCATAATACACAACTGATCAGCATACAATATAAAACATCATTCTAAAAAACATAAAAAATAGTTTCAAAGAGTCATTGTTACCTGGCAATAGAGACACACTTCAACAGCGTGGGAAGTTCTGGTTACAGATGCTTCCCTGAGTGGTCTGCCCATTCCCTTTAAATACTCAACCAGAACAAAAGAGCAATAAACATTTAGCACCCAAATATTTATGCAGCTTTTGGTTGAATCTTTCTCGTGACCAAATGGTCACACCTAGCTTTGGGGGGATGACAGCAAATGTTTATAAAAGATCTTTATGAGCATCTCCACACCAGGGGAACAAGCTCTGTTGTCTTTATTATGACCTGTTCCTCTGATGTGGGAATGAAACCTGTTTACCAGAAACACCAAAAGTCAAAGAAAACACCTTGTGGCAGTATCTGTGAGATTTGCATGATTGTGTGGTCTCCGAGGCAGGAAGAGTGAGAGGCAGGGGAGGAGATAAGATTGAGTCTTGTTTTTCTTATTCAGATGAGTGAAGTTTTATTGTCTTAGTGCAGCTTAGATCTCTTGAGTTTGCTCTCAGGTGAAATCCATTCTTACAGTGCCTTTTAGTTCTCTTTTTGTTTTGAGTTCAGTCTCATTTATGTTTAATGTGGTTGTATGTTAATTATATTCTATGTAATCTCCTCTGTGTTTACTTGTTGGATTTATAATGAAAGGCTGTTTTTGTAGTTTACTTTATAGCAATTCCTTGGCAACTACCCATTGCAGTTGTGAAGTTGTGCCTGGAGTGTAAAACGAATGTATGTGGTCCAGGTTTCAATTGTTTTATTTGTCATGATGCAATAAAACATACCGAATTGTGTGGATGTCATTTTTGGCCAAGTGGTCATACCAAGCTTGCACTCATTATTCCCAGCCTATAATTCAACAAATCAAGTGTAGTTTTATGTAAGACCTGCTTTTCTTATTGGAGAAAACAATACAACTAATCTGGAGAGAAGATCTCGAAAAAAGATCACCTTGCCCAGACTTCTCTCCTCGCTTATCTATGAGCCCCCCTCTCCTCCCTCTTCTCCCTCTCCTTTCACCCTGGATCAAGTCAATAAAAAGTTCACCAACAATATACCACCTACGATGTATCATATGAGTCTATTGTTTTTTCCCTTTCATGTTTGGTATCATTTTAAATGTCTCCGTGCAGTTGGTAAAATGGTCTCAATTTCACCTCAATGGCCACTTGAATTATGAGAAAGACTGAAAACTGTGGCAGGTATTAGCTATATTATTAGATGTTATTTTGTGGGTTTTAGTGAAAATGACCAGATGGAAAGAGCTGTCCTCTGCAACAAAGGAGGATATTTATATTAAATATAATGGCTAAATCTGGTCAATCGGTTTTGGATATTGATGCCAATACCATGCAAAATGTAAAGTGCTGTGGCTGGTCAAGGAAGACTGTTGTGAGCATTTTGTCAGGAAGATGAAAATCACTTGAATGTAGGACAGCCTCAAAACAGCCTCCAACCTCCAATTTCAACTTGAACTGGAAGCCAGCGGCTATAAGAAGCCAGGTTAAGAGGTTGTAGTTTTATCAACTGAAAAAATAAAATAAAATGTGCAGATTAACATAAGGACTGGAGTGTGTAAAGCCTGGGATTTGCTGCACAATTTTAGCAATCCTATAAGATCATTACAAATCACACTGTGCGACATGGATCTATAAAACTTGGGTATGACATACACTCACCTAAAGGATTATTAGGAACACCTGTTCAATTTCTCATTAATGCAATTATCTAATCAACCAATCACATGGCAGTTGCTTCAATGCATTTAGGGGTGTGGTCCTGGTCAAGACAATCTCCTGAACTCCAAACTGAATGTCAGAATGGGAAAGAAAGGTGATTTAAGCAATTTTGAGCGTGGCATGGTTGTTGGTGCCAGACGGGCCAGTCTGAGTATTTCACAATCTGCTCAGTTACTGGGATTTTCATGCACAACCATTTCTAAAAAACATCCAGTATGCGGCAGTCCTGTGGGCGAAAATGCCTTGTTGATGCTAGAGGTCAGAGGAGAATGGGCCGACTGCATTCAAGCCGATAGAAGAGCAACTTTGACTGAAATAACCACTCGTTACAACAACGGTATGCAGCAAAGCATTTGTGAAGCCACAACATGCACAACCTTGAGGCGGATGGGCTACAACAGCAGAAGACCCAACCGGGTACCACTCATCTCCACTACAAATAGGAAAAAGAGGCTACAATTTGCACGAGCTCACCAAAATGGGACAGTTGAAGACTGGAAAAATGTTGCCTGGTCTGATGAGTCTCGATTTCTGTTGAGACATTCAGATGGTAGAGTCAGAATTTGGCGTAAACAGAATGAGAACATGGATCCATCATGCCTTGTTACCACTGTGCAGGCTGGTGGTGGTGTAATGGTGTGGGGGATGTTTTCTTGGCACACTTTAGGCCCCTTAGTGCCAATTGGGCATCGTTTAAATGACACGGCCTACCTGAGCATTGTTTCTGACCATGTCCATCCCTTTATGACCACCATGTACCCATTCTCTGATGGCTACTTCCAGCAGGATAATGCACCATGTCACAAAGCTCGAATCATTTCAAATTGGTTTCTTGAACATGACAATGAGTTCACTGTACTAAAATGGCCCCCACAGTCACCAGATCTCAACCCAATAGAGCATCTTTGGGATGTGGTGGAACGGGAGCTTCGTGCCCTGGATGTGCATCCCACAAATCTCCATCAACTGCAAGATGCTATCCTATCAATATGGGCCAACATTTCTAAAGAATGCTTTCAGCACCTTGTTGAATCAATGCCATGTAGAATTAAGGCAGTTCTGAAGGCAAAAGGGGGTCAAACACAGTATTAGTTTGGTGTTCCTAATAATCCTTTAGGTGAGTGTATATGTATGATGATGACACCTATCGCAGGCTACATTGCTATATAAGAGTAAAACGTCATCAGCATGCACTAGTGATAAACAAAAAGATGAATCAGACTTTAGCAGTTGTAGTTTTTATGTGTGCTGAATAAAAGAGGACGTGGCGAAAGAGGAAGGAAAAAGTTCTTGAGGTAAGCAGCTTTAGGTTTTTTAGCGCCGTCACATTTTTATTGGCTGGTCAGTAGACGTAGGTCGTAGCAGAAAACACTGTGTGGTGATCATGCTGAATTTCTGACACTGTCAGAAAGTTGTCATAGGCTATCTTTGATTTCAATACTGTGGCAACGGACATCTTTGAACCTCTCTCATTGTGCGACATAGGACCACCCATTAGCAGCCACGATCACAGAAATCGCCACGATTGTTTCACAATGGCAATCTTTTATGCCAATCATTACGCACAGCAGAGGAAATGTAATGGAATTGGGGACACATGTCTGCAGCATCTTTTCTAGCTCCATAAGGATTCACCTGTTATAGAATTAAGAGAGTAATTTTATTATGAGGTATTACGTTTGTACAGTAAATCTGTTCCCTAAAGACTTTGCCAATGTAATTATATTTGTTTTGTCTCACAGATTGTATTTTATCAGAAGCAAAAGGAAAAATCCTGTTACCAGTCCCTAATGCAGCCTATTACATTCAAGTGTAGCTCCATATTTCCTCTTTACATAGTCTGTGTGCCTCTGAGAAAACTAATCAGGTAAAATACAGCTATTCCAGAACTACTGTAAACACAGAGTCAAGGTTACCGCCTCAATCTCTATATGAAATATAATCTCATCAACTTCAAAATAGAATCTTTGAGGGGCAACCAGAAAAATGATTGTCAACAATGTGCAATCCAATCTCCCTTGTCCTGACCTGAGAGCTGGTGTTACATATAAAACCTAGTGAATAAACTTTCTTGTTTCCCAGAATTAGACTCAATTCTGTGTGGGCAGTTTTGCAGGTCAGTGAAAAATTATGTTTTGCAAACTCCGATTCCTGTGTGGGATGACCGAGGGTGATGCATTTGATAAAGAAACACAAAAGAAAAACAGTTTTCATTGACAGTGAAGTCAAAAGTCAGAGAGAAACAGCAGAAGAAACTCTGGAAAGTCTCTAGTGCAGCTGAATGGGATTGAGGTTCTAATCATTGGTTTCTGGTCTGACAAGGCGAAGAACAAAGTTATGCCGAGCTCCAAAATTCTTCTTACTGATCTGAGCTGTCAGTGTACATGATGTGTACACCAGGGGTACTTGAAAGATTAAGATTTTTTCAAAACCTTGAAAAAGAAATCTAAGTTTATTACTATGCAAAGGTCTGGTCAGTACTATTTAAAAAAAAAAAACATATTTATTTTATTCAGCTAGCAACCATTACATTTGCTCAAAAGTGACAGTAAAGGTATTTAACGTTACAGAATATTTCAATTTAAAATAAATGCTGTTCTTATGGACTTTCTAATTCAAAGAATCCTGACTAAAAATATAATGGTTTCCATAAAAATATTAAGCCGTTGTTTTCAAAATTTATAATAATACATGTTTCTTGAGCACCAAATCAGCATATTAGAATCACGTGACACTGAAGACTGATGATGTAATGATAATCTTAGCCAGGTGCAGACAGACAGATGATGAGGAATAAAGTTCAAATGCAGAGTTTAATAACCAATAACCTAGGGTGACCATATTTTGATTACTGAAAACCAGGACACTTGGCCCGGCAATGAGATACTTGTAGAGTGCCCTAGTGCTGGTCAATTGAATGTCCCAATGAAAAATAATGAAAACTAGGACATTTTCATCACTTTATAAAAAATAGCCAAGGCGGCCAGGACAGGCCTTGAAACCAGGACGTTTGGTCACCCTAGATAACCAATAACAGTCAGGTAATACATTCACAAATGCTAATTCAAACGAGACAGGACAAACACTGAGTGAAGGTGAGGAACTTAAATACAGATGATGATAAACTAAATCTCGCTGGCACTGGAAACCTAGGCAAAGCCTGAGGTAGAGCCAGAGTGCCCGAGGACTGAGGGGGAACTGGTGTAACGGAGGACAGATGCAGAGCCGGAAGGAAGGAGGAACCCACTGTAGCCATAGGGGTGGAGGGACTGAGTGCAGCAGAAGGCTCATAAGTCTGTGGTGGTCGATCTCCGTCTGCGGGGTCCTCACTTGAAGTCTCTGCGGTTGAGGGTGATGGTGGGCTGTGCTCTGGGTCTGGCTGTGTCCTTAAATACACATGGGCTGAATCCGAAATCGCCCCCTATACCCTCAAATAGGGCATTATTTGAGGGAACAGCCATTTGGCTTAACGGCTGTCCGACTTCACGCACTCATTTTCATTCACTCCTTCAAGTGAACTATATTTATGGACTAATGTAGGGAATAGTGAATGAGGGTTTAGGGGTCCATTTCAGATTCATCCATGGTGATAAACTAAATAATGAACAGCTGTGATGATGATTAGTGTCCATGGGGACTGATGAGTGGCAGGAAACTCAAACAAAGGACACATGTGACTAATGAAAACAAACTAAAAGTCCATGAAAACAAAACTAAGAACAAACCAAACGGCAACCTCCCCCATTTTCTGTTGAAGCCAATACGGAAGTGGCTTAAACTGCAATTCATCAACTGTCTGCTAGGGACAGGCTCCAGAAAGGAGCAGAATCTAATTGAGCCCCATGTTAAAATGCCCAACTTTACAGCAAAAAAAAAAAAACATGTTTACAGCCTGGTACAAACTGTGGTTTTGGTCTATGAGGCTAATTTTGCCCTTCATGACAACTGTGAGGGGGGTGAATTTTTTATAACTTCGTTTACATTATATAAAGCCTTAAAGTTTTGCATAATTAAGGGTGTGGCCACTTTGAGTGACAGGTGGATAGCCATTAATCCGCTGTCTGTTAGTCATCGCGTCACCTCAGCTCTGCCCACGTCCTGCCTCTTTGCCCATTTTCTGTTATCCGGGGTGACGTGCTGCCAAGATGGCAACGGCCAGCTCGTCTCTACTTTACGCTTCAAATCTGCTCTTCAGAATCCTATGGGTGATGTCACGGACACTACGTCCATATTTTTTTTTACAGTATATGGAACAAACACAACTGAATAAGTGTAACAGATAGGTAATGATGCTGAAAATTCTGCATTGCATCAGGAATAAATTCGATTTTAAAATACATTAAAATAGAAAACTTAAAATAGAATTTTAATTAAAAACATTTCACAATAATCCAGTTTTACTGTGTTTGTATACAAATAAATACAGCCTTGGCACAGGAACATTCATTCACAAACAAACAAACAAATAAATAAATGAATAACTCACCCTCATGTTATTTCAAACCCATATGCTGTTAACAAACAAACAAATGAAGAATCAAAAGGAATATTTTTTTTTTTTTTTGCAGAATTGTTGTGCAGCTCTTGCCAGTTGAAAGTGACCAGGGACTATCCTGCTTCAGTAAATGATAAAATGTGCCACCCCATGTGACTGTATAAGAACTCTGGATATGAAACAAACCTGATGGAATGAGATCAGTAATTTAATCATGGGATAAAAACTCCATGCTGAAGTGCCTGGGGAAATTCAGGCACCATTAATGGCAAGCACTAAAAGACAGCAATTGATTGAGTCAAATCCCATTGGGAATTTTGGTAATTTGCTTTGTAATAATTAGACCTGGTTAGGGATGTTTCTCTCCTATATTTTCAGTAGGTGGTGCATGAAGGCTTCTTAAAAACATGAATCATGATGATTTACTATTTGCTCAGTATATTGACTCCATTACCTGCCTTTAAAGTACTAATTTTTTCTCTTTATTGTACAGGCATTTATACCAGAGGATAATAGTTAGAGTTATTCACACCATCAGATATATTTCACATTCTAAAATCAGACAGGGTTGGACCGATATGAGTGTAACTGAATTTTCACTTTTGGGTGAACTATCATTTAAGAATCCATCCTATAGATGTAGATGCCAAAACAAAACATTCAAACATAGCCATATATTCTAAAAATAATATTTTTGCAAAAATCCCCTTTCCGTGGGGATATTTGCACAATATGTTTTGCTTTTAACGATCCTTCAGATTTAGTTACAAAATATGAGGAGTGTGTTATATTGGGGAAAATAATACACTGAGATTAAGATATGGTTAAGATATTAAAATAAAAAAACATATTTGGGAAGAAAGGAAAACTCCAGCATATCACAGAATATGGGTTTTTATAGTATTAGGCAAAAATGCATAGAAAAACAAAAAAACTCACAGGAAATAAAGCATACATTGACTACAATGTAAGCAGTCATTAACATTTTGCTGATTCTCCCTTAGTTTTTGATTACAGCATCCATTCTCCTTGGCATTGACTCACTAAACTTTGCACATGTGTCATGCTTAACCTTTTTCCAGTCCTCCTTTTTTCCTTCCCAAAATTGAGCTTCATTGGAAGCCCCGCATGACTTCTTACATTTCAGGTTTATAATTTCCCAAAGGTTTTCAATGGCTTTAAGGTCAGGGGACTGAGGAGGCCACTTGGAGACTTCAAAATGCTGAGCATGAACACTTTCATTGCACGCAACATTGTGTTTTGGATCATTATCACGTTGGAAAATACACATTTGATCTCCAAACAGATCCTCCATACTTGGCTACATTGTGTTCAGCAGGATTCCCAAGTATTTTCGATTTTCAAAATGGCAACAACTTTGTAGATCCTTCCAACACCTGCTGCAGACATATGTCCCCAATTCCATTCTGTTTACCTGCTGTGCTTAATGGCCCCGTGCATTTGGTATTAAAACACTCCAGTCATCTCCTACGAACATACCTGACACCAACCAATGCTAGGTTGTTAAATTTTGACTTGTTGGACTGCAGAACACTGCTCCAGTCTTACACACTCCAGTCATTATGTTCTTCAGCAAATGCAAGGTGTTTTTTTGCAGTTGATAAAATTAATAAGTGGTTTCTTTACTGTTAGACAACCTCTCAATCCAGCTTCTTATAGCCGTTGGATTACAGTTCAGGATGAAATTGGAGGGTGGATGTCTCATCCAGGTCTTTAGAAGCTGTTTTGAGGTGGTCCTACATTCAAGTGATTTTCAAAATGCAAAGTCCATTTTCGTAGGTCGGAATACTGATTTTTTTTAAAATGCAACAAATTCAAAAATATACATTTAAATTGAAAGCCAGAGGTGTGTAATATATCAAACAATACAAAAAGTAATTCTTGAATTATATTTTCAATGAAAAATACCTATCAAAGTCGTGTCTTCACTTTGTGTCAACTCTGTCAGGAATTTTTATAATTCTAGTGTAATAATTACATCCCGGTGTAATAGTTTCTGTAAATAGTTGTGGGATAAATCTTGGCATTTTTATATATTTTTATTAAAGCAGCTACAACTGAGAAAATAATAATAATAATTCTCCACTGTGTGGTTAAGGTGGAAAAATATTCAGTTTTGTCAACTCCGTCAGGTTTTATGACTGACAGAGTTGACTTGTAAGCTAATGGAATTGACAAGTCCTCCAGAACTCTTTAGGCTGTATAGTGATATTCATATACAATATACATCTACTGTCACCATGAAATCAAAATTGATGATTCTTATTTTGTTAATTGAATATTGCAGTTCTTATTATAAATAACTAATGTGTTTTGTACACAACATTTTTTTGACAACCTATTACTCACAAGTGATCGCAGCAATAGCAAACCCTGGTGTAATGGACTTCATAGAGAGCGAACATGCCAGTTTCCCACTGCTTGAATCATGCAGGTCGGCACAAATAAAATATACATAATTGATGTGGTTTAAAGATAGGCCATAGATCCTTTGGATTCACATTAGGAACATTTCTGTTGCTGCTACAGGGATGCACATAATAATTCTTACTATAAAACTTAACCTAACATATACTTCTTGTGTTCTGTGAGCTGCTGGAGACCCAGAATAAGATGTACTGTACCGCTAAAAGGAGAAAAACAATTACCACTGGAAGGATTGTTGTATTAAATAAAATATTAGTTAAAAAAAAAAAAAAAAAAAAAAATATATATATATATATATATATATATATATATATATATATATATATATATATATATATATATATATTTAATTGTCTTAATTTGTTGTCTTGTCAATCAGAATACACAGTGCATTTGTTGTGTAAGGGGCTGTATAGCCACTGACCAGTCAGGGTGCCCATGCTGACCCCTGTCCTCCGCTGAAAGTGGCAACAGTGGCACGTGAGCATCAGAACTGGACCATGGAGCAATAGAAGAAGCTGGTCTGGTCTGATGAATCACGTTTTATTTTACATCACGTGGATGGCCGGGTACGTGTGCGCCGTTTACCTGGGGAACACATGGCACCAGGATGCACTATGGGTAGAAGGCAAGCCAGCGGAGGCAGTGTGATGCTTTGGGCAATGTTCTGCTGGTAAACCTTGGGTCCTGTCATGTGGATGTTAATTTGACACGTACCACCTACCTAAGCATTGTTGCAGACCATGTACACCCTTTCATGGAAATGGTGTTGCTTGGTGGCTGTGGCCTCTTTCAGCAGGGTAATGCGTCCTGCCACAAAACAAAAAATGGTTCAGGAATGGTTTGAGGAGCACAACGACGAGTTTGAGTGAAATCCTGCCAACCAACCTCAGCATTTGCTGGTCATTTATGATGGAAAGAGCCCTAATAGGAAGTTCGATAATTTTTTAACAGACTTTAACTGCTCTCCAGACGATTTCTATTTTGAAGGCTGATGGAATAAAACCAGCAGATGATAGAAAATGTAATGACACTTTCAATGTAGGAGTAGATGTTCTTACTGACCACAAAGGAATTGAGCTTCCTTAAAAGATACTGCCACTGCTGGCATTTCTTCAATATCTCCTCTGTATTAGAGGTGAATTTCAGCATATTGTCAAAAATTGTGCCCAGGTACTTGTTCAGTAAACGCTCTCTGACACATTTAGGCAGGCTTCATTGAAGAGATCGCATCATAACAAACAGCCTTGTCAATCATCAAAGAAAGACACTAGAAATTTTAAGCAAGTAATTATGGAAAATTAAGCCCAGGGTCCCTTAATGGAAAACTCATTTGCTTAGCAGCTCTCTAAAAGCTTCGACTAAATGAATGTCAAATGTAAATGATTGAAAAACAGGCATGATGAGGGTAAACCTTTCTTTTGCCATTAAATGTTAAGAGAATAATTAATATTAATTTTAGGACTGCAATGGGTCATTACCCTTTAAGTAAAACTGAATATTGCTGCTTGAGAGAACTACAAATGAATCTTTAATTCTAGTTTTCACATGACAGTTGTAGATACAGTAATGCTGCTTTAAAAAAAAAAAAAAAAAAAGCATTGTAGGCGCTGGAAAGAGGAAAGATTTCAAGACTGTAAAGACTGTATTATGGAGTCAGTTAGGTGATTTAGCCTCTGTATTGAGTAATAACCATATATAAGTTGTATTTCCTTGCATTTCCATTGCATCAGACTCAATGGACTTGGAAATTTTAGTCTCTCCTTTTAGCTTATTCTTTCTTCATAATGACTAGGTTGCCATTTGAAACAATATTCTTTTCTGTGAAAGCTTCAGAACTACCTATGGCTGTCTAACTACTTGTGTAATTGAATCCATGGCTCTATAGATTGTCATTTGAGTGATGGAACCAAAAGCATTGCGTTGCTGCTGTCAGAGTGCAATTCAGAGGTGGCTGGCAGTATTGAAAACATGCCATATGCAGTGTAGGATTATACCAGGTAATCATCTTACTAGTCATTATTATTGATTAAATGCCTCCAGTGGATTTGATATGACATCTGGTGGAGGTATTTGCATATATTCCACACAGTGTAGCACTTGTTTTGACCTCTTTGCGATTAGCACTGTCCTGGTTGAATCATGCTAGAATTTAATGACACAAAGCAAAATGGGCATACAGAATCAATATTTTTTATTTAAAGCTCCCAAACACTACATAATACTAGTATTTTTATTAGTTTTATTTGACATCCACGAAAAAAGGGAATATTTCAAGACTGTAGTTACTCATTTTTCAGTTTTATGGTTGTGATTGTCCCCAGGCCAGTGAAAGATAGGTATTTATGCTTTTATTCCAAGCGCATTACAGTGAGTAAAGTAGTCTTTACCAATAACTTTCTAGTGTTTTATAATTTCTTACTTATAGGGGTGACTGGGACAAGTTGTGTTTTTACTCCAGGGAATATTCCTACAATGTATAACCTTAAAGTCTATTTCATTTTTTTTTTTTTTTTTGGTTAAAACAACTGTCTAAAGTAAAAAGCCATCTTCCACAACAAGTCTGCATCTATTTAATTGCTTTTGATCCTAATTTGAGCAGCAAAACATCTGAAACAATTCATGCATCTGCAATATTTGCCCTATTAAAAATAACTTGAGAGCATGTTCAGCCTTTAATTTAAAGGGCACCTATTATGCCCGTTTTTACAAGATGTAATATAAGTCTCTGGTGTCAGGTCAAAATTCTTAACAGATCATTTAATACACCATTTTGAAAATGGCAATTTTGGGGTTTGAGAAAAATTGAGCTGTTTTGAATGTGTCTCCTTTAAATGTAAATGAGCTGCTGCTCCACATGTGTGAATAAACGGATTAATTCAATCTGTTCATCATATAAAGCAATCGAGCCTTCAGCAAATTTGCACTTATAACCTCTTTACAAGCTTTTTTTTTCAAAGCATCAAAGTGGTAGTTGCGTGGACTGTCAATAAAGGGACAGATGTATTTAAAATATCTTCATTTGTGAATGAGTCTTAGATTGGGAACGACACGAGGATGAGTAATTGTTTTCAAATGTTTTAATTTAGGTGGTATGTGTCAAAGTAACATCCACATGACAGGACACAAGATTTCCCAGCAGAACATTGCCCAAAGCATCACACTGCCTCCACCAGCTTGCCTTCCTCCCATAGTGCATCCTGGTGCCATGTGTTCCCCAGGTATGCGATGCACACACACCTGTCCATCCACGTGATGTAAAAGAAAACGTGATTCATCAGACCAGGCCACCTTCTTCTATTGTTCTGTGGTCCAGTTCTGATGCTCACATGCCCACTGTTGGCACTTTCAGCGGTGGACAGGGGTCAGCATGGGCACCCTGACTGGTCAGTGGCTATGCAGCCCCATATGCAACAAACTGCGATGCACTGTGTATTCTGACACCTTTCTATCAGAACCAACATTAACTTCTTGAGCCATTTGAACTACAGTAGCTCGTCTGTTTGATCGGACCACATGGGCCAGACTTCGCTCCCCACGTGCATCAATGAGCTTTGGCCGGCCATGACCCTGTCGCCAGTTCACCACTGTTCCTTCCTTGGACCACTTTTGATAGATACTGACCACTGCAGACCGGGAACACCCCACAAGAGCTGCAGTTTTGGAGATGCTCTGACCCAGTCGTCTAGCCATCACAATTTGGCCCTTGTCAAACTCGCTCAAATCCTTACGCTTGTCCATTTTTCCTGCTTCTAACACATGAATCAGTCTGTGGTCATAATGTTACGCCTGATCAGTGTATGTTTTTTTTGTTGTTGTTGGTTTTTACAAAGCAACCGTTATATGATAATATTAGAATTTTCATTTTGAAGGGCAGGGTTATTCAAATTTAAGACAGTGTTGAACTACTGTGAATGTTTGACTCATAACTGCGATGTAGCCTCTGTGACAACTAGCCCCGATTTTTCCTACAGTGAATTGTATTAAAATACAATGTTTCTTAAGTATGAGAGATAAGATTGAAAATCTGCCAAAGAAGCAAATATTTACATCTTCACTGTGCATCTGAGGTGTAACATTTCAACTTGTTATTATGTTGGATTTAAGAAGTCATTTTTTGGAGTTGCAATCCTGTGCATTATTTGTGAGGATTATGATAAGTCTATGTTTAGTGCCTTCTTTGAAAGACATGTTTATACTTCTGCATGGCAATCAGAGAGGGATTGGCCCTCAGGAGAACCATCTTGCTTTTCCTCTCCTCTTACTCCTTTGCGCTCTCTCTCTCTCTCTCTCTCTCTCTCTCTCTCTCTCTCTCTCTCTCTCTCTCTCTCTCTCTCTCTCTCTCTCTCTCGCTCCTCATCTCTTTTTGCTTCATTTTTACCCAGCGCTGCTCTTTCATCTGCCATCTCAGTTATGAATGTTTTATGCGTAAGTGAGATGGAGAAACTCTGAAAGACAGTAAACAGCAGGTTGTTGACAATGTGAGAGAAGATGAGACTATTTTGCACTTTCAAAAATCAGTCCAGATCCCTGTTTCATTTTCCCCAGAAACCCAGTACTATCTTCTCTCACAGAACACAAAAACTATCTGCTAAAACATGAAAGGCATCATGGTTCGAATGGTGCATGTCATGAAATAGCATCAAGACACATGGTTACATTAGCACTAAAAAATGTGACGTGTTTCCCTTTTGCTGAATATAATTAGAACAACATAATTTGTGTAAAAAGAAATGATATGGTTTGTTATGATTAAAAATCATGTCATGTAGAGGGATGACTTTAGAATCAACAACATGTGGACTTATCCCCTAAATACTATCCTTTCATTTATTTGACTATTTTTGAAACACTGATGATTTTCACTCACACTGCCCTCTCTCTCTCTCTCTCTCTCACACACACACACACACACACACACACACACACACACACACACACACACACACACACACACACACACACACACACACGCATGTGTGAGTGTGTTACTTTTAAATTTTTTTTTTATTATAATATTTCACAGTATTTTTACTGTATTCTTTGATCTCTCACACTTGTAGTGCAGCGGAGGGTGATTGTGGAGAGTGTTATACAGCGCTGTTGTTTGAATCCACTAGGCACAGCTACAGCGATTTGTCACACCACATTAAAGAGCATCAAAACAACATTTATTGTTTGATTTTCCTTTGACCTTAATAGGTTTTGTGCCCCATTTCAGCATGGATTGTTTTATGAACCTGTCACAAACTAATCAGGCTTTCCAAAGAGGCTGGTACTGAAGGATGGAGCAGCACAAATTATATTGGAACTATAACAACCCCACAACCTGTGAGTAAATGCTGTTTTACATGTGATGAGGATGTTTACTTCCCATAACACCTGATGTACTCGTTACATCATAAGAAGAATGGCATCTACGCTAATGTTTAATGCTCTGTTTACCCCAAGGTTTACAGCAGTCAGCCGGATCCGGGCTGTATCCAGATCAGATGGTGGACCAGCGCCTGGACATGACCAATGCATCCCTGAAATGTCTGCAGAGAGCGTGTCAAATAAACTCCCCCCGTAAATGCTGCATCAACACGACATCCTCATTAAACCCGTCTTCGGCGTGTCGACTCCAATCTTTCGAATAATCTTACAAATATCTATTTACCTAACATGAATTAAGACCTGCTATGTTGCCAGAATTATAATCATACACTGTTTGTTCGTCGGCCAGAGGAGAGCTGGCACCCTGACTGAGCCTGGTTTCTCCCAAGGTTTTTTTTCTCCATTCTGACCCTGAAGGAGTTTTGGTTCCTTGCCACCGTTGCCTCTGGCTTTTGGCTTGCTCAGTTGGGGACACCTAAATTTCATCTATATTACCGATCTGCCTGCATTGACACTATATGATACTTGAAATTAGCTGGATAACATCACCGTTTCACCAGAACAGCTGTATAAATTCTGTTGCATTATTTTCCTGTTAACAATGTGAAGCTGCTTTGAAACAATTGGACTTGTTAAAAGCGCTATATAAATAAAGGTGATTTGATTTGATTTGATTTGATTTGATTTACATAGCTGCCTTAAAGTTCACCCAAAAAATGAAAATTCACCCTCAAGCTGTTCCAAACCTGTATGAATTTCTTTCGTCTGCTGAACACAAAAGAAGATATTTTGAAGAATGTCGGTAACCAAACAGTTAATGGGCCCCATTGACCACCATAGCGTGGGGAAAAAAAATGGAAGTCAATGGGACCCATCAACTGTTTGGTTACCCATATTCTTCAAAATATCTTCTTTTGAGTTCTGCAAAAGAAATGGATTCATACAGATTTGGAACAACTTGAGGGTGAGTAAATGATGACAGAATTTTCATTTTTGGGTGAACTGTCCATAAGGTACAGCAGCAGTTTAATTCATAGACACTATTCAGGCAGGATTACATGTAGTCAGTCCTGGGTAGCTACCGATTATATGTAATCTGGATTAAATAATCAGATTCCAAATATTAAATACTTAGATTATACACTCTCAGAAAAAAGATACAGTGCCGTCACTGGTGCGGTACCCTAAGGTACAAAAGTGAAAAGGTACCTTTGTACTTTACTCACCCTAAATGGTACATATCAGTACTTTATTAGAGTGTGTATTAGTACCTTAAAAGGTACATATTAGTACTTTATTAGAGTGTGTATTAGTACCTTAAAAGGTACATATTAGTACTTTATTAGAGTGTGTATTAGTACATTAAAAGGTACATATCAGTACTTTATTAGAGTGTGTATTGGTACCTTAAAAGGTACATATTAGTACTTTATTAGAGTGTGTATTAGTACCTTAAAAGGTACATATCAGTACTTTAAGAGTGTGTATTGGTACCTTAAAAGGTACATATTAGTACTTTATTAGAGTGTGTATTGGTACCTTAAAAGGTACATATTAGTACTTTATTAGAGTGTGTATTGGTACCTTAAAAGGTACATATCAGTACTTTATTAGAGTGTGTATTGGTACCTTAAAAGGTACATATCAGTACTTTAAGAGTGTGTATTAGCACCTTAAAAGGTACATATCAGTACTTTAAGAGTGTGTATTGGTACCTTAAAAGGTACATATTAGTACTTTATTAGAGTGTGTATTAGTACCTTAAAAGGTACATATCAGTACTTTATTAGAGTGTGTATTGGTACCTTAAAAGGTACATATCAGTACTTTAAGAGTGTGTATTAGCACCTTAAAAGGTACATATCAGTACTTTAAGAGTGTGTATTGGTACCTTAAAAGGTACATATTAGTACTTTATTAGAGTGTGTATTAGTACCTTAAAAGGTACATATCAGTACTTTATTAGAGTGTGTATTGGTACCTTAAAAGGTACATATTAGTACTTTATTAGAGTGTGTATTAGTACCTTAAAAGGTACATATCAGTACTTTATTAGAGTGTGTATTGGTACCTTAAAAGGTACATATCAGTACTTTAAGAGTGTGTATTAGCACCTTAAAAGGTACATATCAGTACTTTAAGAGTGTGTATTGGTACCTTAAAAGGTACATATTAGTACTTTATTAGAGTGTGTATTAGTACCTTAAAAGGTACATATCAGTACTTTATTAGAGTGTGTATTGGTACCTTAAAAGGTACATATCAGTACTTTAAGAGTGTGTATTAGCACCTTAAAAGGTACATATCAGTACTTTAAGAGTGTGTATTGGTACCTTAAAAGGTACATATTAGTACTTTATTAGAGTGTGTATTAGTACCTTAAAAGGTACATATCAGTACTTTATTAGAGTGTGTATTGGTACCTTAAAAGGTACATATTAGTACTTTATTAGAGTGTGTATTAGTACCTTAAAAGGTACATATCAGTACTTTATTAGAGTGTGTATTGGTACCTTAAAAGGTACATATCAGTACTTTAAGAGTGTGTATTAGCACCTTAAAAGGTACATATCAGTACTTTAAGAGTGTGTATTGGTACCTTAAAAGGTACATATTAGTACTTTATTAGAGTGTGTATTGGTACCTTAAAAGGTACATATTAGTACTTTATTAGAGTGTGTATTGGTACCTTAAAAGGTACATATCAGTACTTTATTAGAGTGTGTATTGGTACCTTAAAAGGTACATATCAGTACTTTATTAGAGTGTGTATTGGTACCTTAAAAGGTACATATTAGTACTTTATTAGAGTGTGTATTAGTACCTTAAAAGGTACATATTAGTACCTTTTCGGTTTTGTACCTTAGGGTACCGCCCCAGTGACAGCAATGTACCTTTTTCTGACAGTGTATTACATTTTAAAATACTTGTAATCAGACTAGTTACACAAAATAGCAGTAGGCTACATTATTCATAAATAATTGTTTCTCTCTAATGATTATTGTTTATCTTTCAATTTGTTCTTTCTAAAAGCCTATTGCTTATATATGTTCAGAAAGGTGTGCAGTTTTATGGAATTGACCAGCAACTAGTCAGGTGACTAAAATTGCATGGGAAATTGATGGATCATTAATATTTAATTTCATTAATATTTAATATTTTTGTTAGTTAGTGTATTATTTAGTTTTTATTTAAAAATCACTTATTTCTTTTCATTTCAAATTTTGAAGATTTAATTAATTATAAGCTTTTCATAAATGTATTATTTTAGCTTTTTCCTTCCCAAACCCTTGTTACTTGACAAGTGAACCGGATTAATACAAATTCAAAGGTTTTTTATTTATTTTATTTTATTTTATTTTTTATCAACAACATGAAGTGCATTAAATATTACAATGTTTAATCCACTTCATGTTGTTGATAAAAAATTAAATAAAATAAAATAAATTGAGGCCTAAAAGTGAGGCCTAGATCTTGTAGTGCACTCAACTAACAGTGTACTAAGCAATAGGGTTCATGTAAATAAATTATCTACAACCTGCTTTTTTTCCAAACTTCTCTGAACAAACCACTGCCACAGTCTGACAATTCTCTATTCCTCTAAACGATTGATGTGTCAGAAAAGTTTTATTTGAGAAGCAATATGACTATGAAGCAAAAAGTCAAGTGATCTTGACATGCAAAGCTGCTGTTGCCGTGTGCTGTTGTGAGCATCAGCACATGATCTTTGTTCACCTGTATCGCTTCCATTCCAGCGGCCTGTCAGCAGTGACAGGTGACAAGCTTCAAGTCCTCAAACATATTGATGACGCCAGATATTTCAATGTTGACATTTGATATCCAAAGCTGTTCAGGTTCATGACTTTATAGTCTTTAAAGAAAAAAAAAAGAAAATAGAAAAGAACTAGATTTGCATTTTTTAGGGCTTACAAGACAGTAAAAAATATTATGTTCTTGTAATTTGACTTTTTCCTCATAATTCTGACTTTATACCTCTTTAATCTTGTAATGTTACTTTATATCTCACAACGGACTTTAAATCTCACAATATGGCTATATTTCACAATTTACACTGCTGAAAAAAAGAAAAAAATACAGGAAACCATGTTTAGTGATCTTTTAATGGTCTTATCATTTTACTCTCAATTCAGTGGTTCAGTGCAAGAATTGTGCAAATACTGTAGATAAAGGACCCTATTTTAATAATCTAAGCACATGGTCAAAAGCGCACGCCGCAAGTGCACTTAGGGCGTGTCCAAATCCCCTTTTGCTAGTTTAACGGCAGGAAAAATGGTCGGCGCGCCCGGCACATGGTCTAAAAGGGTTGTCCCTATTCTTTTAATGAGTAATGGGTGTGTTTTGGGCATAACGTGCAATAAACCAATCAGAGTCTCATCTCACATTCCCTTTAAAAGCCATTTGTGCTCACGCCATGGCGGATTCGCTATTTGCTCTTTTTGTTTGTTTTTGTTTTTTATTTTTGTATATGCTGTATATATATTTTTTATATATATTATGCTGTATATTTATATTTGTAATATATTGTAAAATTGCTGCTGGAACAGAGAAAGTTTATCTTATCTTATCTTATCTTACATGGCGGAATTTGCAAGCGGAATAATAACTGACGCCGCATTTTGCCGGGTGTATGATAGGTCCCATTGTAACTAAGTCTGAGTTTAATGTGAGAGCAAATATTCACTGTAGGGTTGAAATCTGGACCAGGCCAAAAAATGAGCCCAATGGACTTGCTCTCAAGCCACTTCTTGGTTGTCTTTGCAATTTAGGCAGGATCATTGTCTTGTTGGACAATAACATCTGATCATTCAGATTATTAGCAGTTATGAGTCTTTATGCCATGCGTCTTACCCCTACACTATTGTTGCTGTTATTGATTCTGTGTTTTCCGTAGTTTTGTCTGCCCCAACCAGACGTTTAGTAAACAAGGCAATATATATTTGTACTTAATGTAAATGGCATCTACTTCATTTTTCTGTGAGAGGACACTTTCTTTTTTTTTTTTTTTCTTCCGACGCCCATTGTGGTACAGATGCATTTATTATTATATCTATCATCAGATTGTGTTTCAGTTGTGATTTATCACAACTCTGCTGAACCACTCTGAATCAAACTTCCCATATTCTGCCAAAACTTCACTCTGTCTTTGATGCAATGGCTTTTAAAGTATTTACTTAAATTTCCCAACCAATAATTTGTGGTTAAGACAATTAAGAGTTTAGTGTTTAGCCATTTTGGGCTTTGCCAAGGAGTGTAGGCTATTTTACAATCGTGACTTCTCACAATGTCTCACAATATGACTTTATATCAAAATGTGACTTTGTATCTCTCAGCTGTGGCTTTATATTTTACAATGAGTCTCTTATGCTCACCAAACCTGAATTTATATGATCAAAATACAGTAAGGAGAGTAATTTTGTAAAATATTTTTACTAGTGCTGTCAAAATGAGTGTGTTAACGCATGCAATTCGTTTTTTCAGTTTAACGCCTTAAATATCCAAAAGCATCTATTTTTTCTGTCATCCTTTGGCTAGCGTTACAGTATATGATCACGCTCTTATTTAGGCAAATGCTTTTAAACCATTCAAGCGCAACAAGACAAAAGAGAATGCGCTGTCTGTGAATGTCCTGACACACACACACAACACACAGAAAGATGTGTGTCAGTATCGAGTTCTCTTTCATGCTTGAACAAACAATAAGACACAGAATTGTGCCAAAATGGCCGTTTTGACGAGTATTTTTATAAGAGCAGTCTTAAATGAGTTAAATAACATCTTAAAGGTATCATGAATTGGCTTTTTAAAAAAATGTATACTGTTGTCTGAGGTCAACTTACGATGTCTGCATGGTTTTTACACTCAAAAACATCATAATGAATAAGTAATAGGCTATTTTCTACACTGGTTTTGAGGCTCTCTCCTGAACGCTCGGTTTTGATGGGCGTGCCGCACTGAAGACTTGGAAGTAAACGCCCACGGCTAGGATTGGATAAGATTTTAATGAGCTTCTGGTCCCCTGTCAGTTCACTTGAGGAAATGTTTTGAAAGCGGCAAACGGAATGATTCTCTCACAAGGCTTGCAAAACGTCTTTATCAGACAAACACAATGATTTATCTCTCATCCACCCGCGATTGATTGGAATATTATTTTTTTATTACTTGGCCCGCCCGGTCAGTGGATATAAGCGCAAACTGCACACGCACGCGTGCGCCCCTTCAAATATTAAGTCAAGAGAGTGAATAACGCAGATCAAGAAAGTAATATCATTTCACTATTTATGATTCACCGGCATGCCGACGGGCTTACGTTTTGGTAGCCCGTCTGGAAAACACATAGCTCCGGGACGTTGGGCATTGCGAGCTCTGGCCCATACATGTCCGAGTCTGATCCCGAATCACAATGAACCAACAAATAAAGGATTCTCCAGCCTGTGATAGTGTGCTAGGGTAAGTTCAGTTAGACATGTACACATAATCAAAACGATCTGTAACAATGCAATACTATCACATATAAAAAAACATGTTTTACAAGTGTGTTGCACCATTCCTGTCGGATCCAATATAGAAGGCACAGCATTGTGTTTTAATCCTCTTTAATATATTTCATAATATCTTTAATATGTCTGCAAATCCAGTCTCGGCCTGTGTCTTGTTTACAAACGATTCCGCAGTGAAATGAAGCGAATAAGCGTGCAATGTCTTTCCCACGTGAGCTGCATCTTCACTAAAAATAAAGTTCAACCACTCATTCCTATTAGAATCTGAAGGAAGCTTATTATGCAGAGACTGTGTTCTTCCACAACCAGGCACAGGGCAATATCTTGCTATCTTCGGCATGTTTATTGCTCGGTAGCGCGTTCCGTTTAGCTCCATGAGTCGGTGGGCGGGGCTACAGAAGCAGGAGTACATATTTATCTGTTGAGGTGCTGTATCTGCATTCTATGATGTCAATGGTCGACATATTCTGAGCTCGATCGTTTGCTGGGCCTGGTGTCAATAAAAGCTTTTCTTTGACTAACAAGGAAGTTTTCATCTCTGAAACTTACAGGATATTCTTATATCACAATGAACTTTTATATATCAAAGGCTCAAGGGAAAGTTGATTTCTCAATTCATCACCCCTTTAAATGAACTTAAAGAGTTGTGAGAATATGAAATGAGCGTGAAAGCACGTCAGATCCACGTCATGTTAGGCAGCGGCAGGTCTTAAAGTTACAGCAGCCTAAACCATTTGCTGTGATGTCTGTCATTAATGTTAATCAAAGAACAAAGGCAGCAGAGAAAATTGTTGCTTTAATAAGGTTTAATCTATATACTGACCTTCATTCATAAAAAGATGCCATTACAACAAATATTTAAAAAGTACTGTATTTAGGATGTTTCTACATTAATTTGGAGAGTAACTGAATTTATTACGATATAAAAACATAAACTAAGATGTTTATAATCGCGATTAATTACAGAAAAAGGGTGTGCTTAATTAGTTCATTATTTTTATCGATTGACAGCACTAATTTTTACTATTTTAAACAATTATTTTCTATTTGAATACATTTTAAAATGCAATTTATTCCTGCGATGGCAAAGCAGAATTTTCGGCATCATTACATCATTATCCCGGGGAACATCATATTTTCATTGTTGAGAATTGTGGTTATCAGTGTGATGGATTTGCTTGCGCTGTCATCAAATAACAGTGTATAAAACTCTGATACTGTTGTCATGCTGCTATAATCTCAAACCATTTCCATGTCAAAGGGCAACAATTATGAATCCTTTGCTCTCTGATGAGCATGTCTTTACTGTTCCCCGAGAGATTGCTTTGTTTGTTATAACAGATTTGCAGACGTGAATCTCCTCACACTTAACCATGGGTCAGGGAGTGTTTAGTCGCCACAGCTTCTCTAACTGTTCTAATGTTTCCTCGCAGGGCCAATTAATCCAGACAAGCTTTTGAAGTGCTGTTTGTAATCTTGACCTTCTCCTCATGATGTCATTGGGCTCCGCCTCCTCTTCTTGTATTTGTGGAGTGCTCATTTACATCACTCTAATGAACGAGGACTGTGGAAGCTTATTTGTGCTGTTAAATCTTCAGAACATTGCATTTGGAAGAAATTGTCTGCACACACATTCTAAAAACACATTTAGTGCTGTCAAGGGCAGAGTCTACTCTAGTCTAGCAATTATCTAATTTGGCTGACATAGAGCTTGTGTTTTTAGTGATAAAGTGGTGAAGAGTGCCTTACAGACCATGTTAATGCTAAGTGTTCGTTTTGATGCTGTAATGTAAATGCATATGCTGCTTTTATTTACTTTGCCCTCATTAATGCTTTAATTTTTATTAGTGTTTGCCAAGGCAAGCATCAGTAGTACTATCACTGTGCACTTGGATGGGAAATTTTCAGTATGGGACACCATAATCGGCTTCACGTCACTTTCACTTTTTCATTTTCACTCATTATTATTGTTCATGCTTTCTAACTTGCTGATTTTGTTATAAGCATGATTGAAAATCAAATGTTATATTAAAAGAGTTATCAAATATAAATGTTTATCTACTTACATCTTACCACACACTCTTTAATTGTTAAAACTAAAGCGTTACGTTGGAATGCGCACTTGGCTTCTGTGAACATTAAGTCCCGCCTTCTTTGATATGATTGGCCATCTCAATCATTTTGACATTGATGAGACTGCTGAGGCAGGCCAGCCTAAAAATATGACTTAAAACATTTTGTCATCCTAACAACAAACAGAGCGGTACGTGATGGAGGGCAGCAAAGCAAGCGTCAAGAATATAAAATATTTACGAGGACAATTTGGCTATTTCTAATTATTGAGGGGGACTTGTGCCCCTCAATGCCTATGGTAGTTATGGCCCTGGTAGGATTAGAATTGTAATGTTGGTGTTTTTTTTTTGTTTTGTTTTTTAATAATTATTTATGTATATACTTTCTACCGGGTGTTAAAAATAAGTATGTTTCCAGGCTAACCGGCTAACTCACGTTATTACTGTCTTACTGAAATACTTCTGCTAAGCAGCTGTGGGCCACTATTACCTAAAACTGTGTCTATTAATGCAGATTGTTCGTCATTCTTACTGCTTTGAGTTAAGATAAAGGATGGAGCAAGATTTGTTTTGCAAAATTTAATGTAACATCAGTCATTCGCGTTATTGCTGGGCTAATGTATGCACCATTCTAATGTATGCATGCAATTCTTGCATGTGCACCATAATAAATAAAAAATATACACATATGTTTGTTGATGGACACACACTTGTTAATGCTGATGATGAGAAATTACAGTTGAAACATCTCATAATGTATCTCAAATTGTGTAGCGTAGCACTGAGAAACGTCCTGCTCAAGTCGTCCTTGCGATGGAGGTTCGGGTTGAATAACTTTCTTCCACTGTTTCATCATCACACTCACGTTCGGATTGATATGGTAAAATCAAAGTCATGGTTACTGTCTTTGCAGTGTGTACACTCACTGAGCATTAGGAAGCCTCTGGATGGAGTTGAAGTACAGTTGTGGTTATGGATGTTTAGCTTCCTGTACGCGGTAGACCAATCACAACAGACTAGGCCATCTGGCCAATCAGAGCAGGCTCACAGAAAAGAGGAATTTAGGCACCGTCCACACGGAGAGGCGTTTAGCTGTATACGTAAAACTTTTGTACCGTACCAGTGTTTCGTCCACATGGGCCTTATCATTGAGTCATTTGAGAATCAATGAAAAATGTGGTGATGTGCAATGTATATTATGAGAAAATTAAAGTGTGTCTTGACCTTTGATGCATGTAAACCTGTTGTAGGAGACAAAATTAGGAGCCTTTAAAATAACAATATAGGGGCACTTTAATAAAACCAACATTTTGACACTAGTGCATTCCCAGCCATAAATAGGATGAGAAAGATGAAAGCTGTATATACTAAAGAAAAATTCACACAATATATTTGAACAGCTAATGGGGTCTTTCCATTGAGCTTTCAATGTTGCTACTCTTCAGTTCAGCTCTGGGATATCACGACACAGACTCCTACCTCTCAAATCTTTATGTAGAAAGAAAGACAAAGGGCTGGAGAAAAGAGATGTCATTATTCCTGGGACTCCCTGATCCACTGCTGCAAAGCTCTTTCACCACAAGTGTTACACAAATGTCTGCAGTTGCAGAAATAGAAATGACATCGCTTGTAATGAGAAAACAGGTCCATTGCGTCAGTAGCTTTTTTTGTGATTTTATCAGGTCACAGAAACATTGTTAGCTACCTCATTCATTGTGTCCGGTGAAATGTATGGATGCTGATTGATATCTTTCAGTTTTATATTGAGAATGTAATTCATCTATCTTTATGATCGGGGCTAGTTTAAATCATTTTAAAATCCAAAAGAAATCAGGATAATTTACTTACATAGTTCATGTGCTATATAGTTTTTGCATGTTTACATACATTATAGTTGGTTCAGTCTCTCTGGAAATCTAATAAATGATGCATCTGTTAGGGCTGGTTCACACAGAACACATTTTTGCTGTAAAAAACAGGAGACACAGGCCTAGAGAAGTATTTTTTAAAAAGGCGAAAAACGTTTAACTTGAACACTGCCTTTTTTTAGAGTGCCATGTCGTGCGAGACACTGCAAAAGACGTAGGGCACATGTTTACATGGAAAAAAACAATGGAAAAGTATCTCAATAGAAATGAAAAACATTCTGGGTGAACGGCCCTTTAGTCTGTAAGCATGCCGAGATCACCCACAGTCCGTTCACCTATGTGAACCTTCTTCAAAATATGCTTGCAAACTGAAAAGATCATACTTTATGGCTAATTAGTTTTTCACCCCACATCTGCAAATTTAATGGAGTTTATATCAGTGAAAGCAACAGATATATATGAGCAGCATTTTATTTATCATCAGCTAATTTTAAGATCAAAGACCGCAATAGGAGAGAGTAAGATCATCTAGTCTCACTACTTTTAATGAAGATGACTGTGTGTTGAGCGTTCATTTGTGGCAGTTTGAATGTCAACTTGATAAAGAGATACAAAGAAAACAATGTGTGTTGCAGTAGCACTGTCAAATCTGGCTATAACGTCATAAAGCCTATAACGTTCTCACATGTTTGTTTTTTTACATTTTGGGAGGAGTAAAATTTAGGAGATGCATTTAGGCCGTGTGTCCACCAAAGCGTTTTTTCACGCAGCTGGCTGGCGTATTTAATTGTTTTCAATGGGAGTGCCGCATTTTTAGAACGCCATGACCGTAACGAGGCACTGAGCGAGTATTTCACACTCAAGCGCTGAACGTTCAGCATTTTTAACTGGTCGTCGAGAGTTGAAGAATGTTTTAACTTTGAGTAAAACGCATCGCTCATCACTGTCACTTTTGACCCAGCCGTTCAATCACAGTGGAGGAGGGCCGGGACAAATACAGCACCGACCAACCGCCACATTCTGCTTGCACTGTACACCGTCACATCTGCAAATTTAATGGAGTTTATATCAGTGAAAGCAACAGATATGTGCAGCATTTTATTTATCATCAGCTAATTTCAAGATCAAAGACCGCAGTAGGAGAGAGAATGGCTTCAGCACCGGTAAGATCATTTAGTCTCACTACTTTTAATGAAGATGACTGTGCGTTGAGCGTTCATTTGTGGCAGTTTGAATGTCAACTTGATAAAGAGATACACAGCTACTCATCTGCGGCAATGTGTGTTGCAGTAGCACTGTCAAATCTGGCTATAACATGTCATAAAGCCTATAACATGTTCTCACATGTTTATGTTTTTTACATTTTGGGAGTAGTAAAATTTAGGAGATGCATTTAGGCCGTGTGTCCACCAAAGCATTTTTTCACGCTGCTGGTTGGCATATTCAATTGTTTTCAATGGGAGTGCCGCATTTTTAGAACGCCCTTTTTTTTCACGCTCAAGTATTTCACGCTCAAGCTCTGAGCGTTCAGTGTTTTTTACTGGTCGCCGAGAGTTGAAGAATGTTCAACTTTGAGTAAAACGCATCGCTCATCACTGTCACTTTTCACCCAGCCGTCCAATCACAGTGGAGGAGGGGCGGGACAAATACAACACCGACCAACCGCCACATTCTGCTTGTACTGTACAACGTCAACAGATGAGAACAAGCAGCATAATAACGGAACAAAATAAGTTAAAACAAGAGCCAGAGCAAATACTTTACATTGTACATTCTATCATGTATTTTATATAGAAACAAAATACCTGTGAAATGAGATACTAGTAACACATCCGCAGATATTTCGTATCATAACAAGCAGAGTCTCAACTGAAAAAACAAACAAAAATGCTGCGCTGTCAACATGCTCTCAAGCGCTCACAGTGAGGCGTTTTCAGCAGAGCGTCTAGCGTTTTCAGCTGGCTAAAAATGCTTTGGTGGACACGCGGCCTTACACTTGTCCAGTTTTGTTTAGAATGCTTCTCAAAGCATAGACTGTAAAAAAAAATCCTGTGCCAAAAATACGACTTCCTGTTTCTCACAAGTTCCTGAATTTTTTCAGAGTATGACCCTGTATGAAGTCATAAAGGGTGGAAAATCCTTGTATGGACACTTCTCCCAGAAAAGCGTGCGCACACACCAACCAGGGGTGCGTTTCCCAAAAGCATCGTTTGCCAACTAGGGTCACAAGTTCCGTCATTATCAACATAGTTCAACGAGTCTGTGTTTCCTGAAGCCATCGTTCCAACGAACATTCACAAACAGCATTGCAAACTTGTGTGGTTGCAACGACAACTCTCGACCTGTGGTTAGAAGCATAGTTTATTGTTTGCATGACATGTGGACTTAATATATCCTTATTTTGAGCAAAATAAGCAAGCTGACATTTAGTACAATCTATTTTTTTTTTTTTTTCGAATACATACAAGAGTCATTTAACGAGCCTATTTGAATCTGGAAATAAAGCAAAATAATGTCCATAATTTATAGCAAAAAATCTAGCATGAATTCAATCTCAAAATAATGAATTAAAAGCAGTTATTACTCCACCACCTGCGTGACATCATTAACCAACGTGGTTGAACGACAGATTTGCGACAATACGGTTTCGGGAAACAGTCGTGACATAGCTAGTTGGTTTCTTCAATGATGCATTGTACTATGGTAGTTAAGCAGTGAGTTACGTCGTTGTACGGGAAAAGCACCCAGAGCAGGCGCGAGAGCACGCCCATCAATCAGGTAACGCAAGTCGAGAAGGATTATTTTAACAATGTCACCAAAGAAGTGTGTTTTTGGTTGTGAGGGAAAGATAACCTTGTTCAGCTTCCCAAAGTACCCAGCGTTAAGGGAACAGTGGATGCAGTTTGTTTTTCAAGTGTGTTCTCTGCAATTTCAGTGACGAATGTTTTATAAGCAAGGCCCTTTGGATTTGTAGATCATTGCAGGTGGTGAGTGAAACTGTATCAAATGTCTGTGTTTTGTTGGCAATATAATGTAAACAACACAAACGTATAGAGAATCAAACATTATCCATAATGCGATGCAATGGGGTTACTTTGTTTTAAAAAGTGGGTGAGTGGGGGAAGTCATGTTTGACGTGATAGTTTCTTCCTTAACGTTACATCTCCTAACTATAGCATAATACAATATTGTCAGTCCCAGGTCTCTTCACATAGATTCACAGTCCAGTGATAGAGCATTTGTCTGGCGAGCATGTGTGAGGTTTGGTTCTGGGTTTGAATCCACCATCGTATATATATATATCTTTTTTTTTTTTCTCATTAAAACCAAAGGTGTTCATCAGTGATTCTGTAACAAGAGCAGGGACACATTTGTGTACATTTTATTTTTTTATTCAATATCTCTGTTACTTTCACACAGCGTGTCAATCCTGGAAAATTGCCAGAGTGCCTTCTGTGAATGCAAACACATCTCGAGAATGATTCCCGGGATCGATCCTGGAATGGGGACCAGTCCCAGAACACGCCCTGTGTGAACGAAAGCCGTAATCAATGCCATAAGGGGTGTGTTGTAGTAATGATGGCACTGAAGCTGAGATTGTTTGGCAGCTGTATGCAATGCGCTAGTTTATGATATATCTTATATATCAGAAAAATTAAAAATTAAATCGCAGATCATATAAGCAAACTTAAGACGCTGTGGAGACATTACGTCACATCGATGTTACGTCTTTACGAGATCTTTACTGGATGTGTGTGAACGTACGCACAGATTCTGGAAAATCACTGGCAGTGTGAATGAACCAAAATCAAACATTATCAGTGTATTTTCCTGGAATCTCTGTGTGAAAGGGGCTTTAGTGGAGAAGATAAGTAGCCTATTCTTAACTCAACAGAGCTGCTCAGACTTACATGTTCTGTTAAACTAAAAATAGAAAAAGACATGACTGGTAGGAAACCAGTAACAACCTGAAAGTTAAAATGTAAAGACATTTTAAGAAAGAAATTATTTATCTGTTGAGAGTGTGTTGACAGTCTGTGTAATTGGATGGCTGAGCTCCAGAAAATCAGTAATGAGGTGGCTTTGACAGTTACAGATTTGAAAAACAAAAAGGATGGGGGAAAGAACCCTAAACTCTGATACAAAGAACTCTTCAAGACAATACAGTTCTAAATAGAACCATCTTTTTTTAGAGTATAAACAGGCCCTGAGTGAGCGATTCTTAGCAAGATGCAGTGTGGACTAGGCTTTATGCCGTAAGTCAAAAGTCTGCCTACACAAAACTACCCATAGGAAAAATGTATGTTTGGTGTCTTCAAACATTTGAGATGTTGAAGAGATCTCAGTTTGGATGTTTCTTTCCTATGGATATGCCAGTGACTGGTGATTGATGGGTCCATAAAGTAAAGGTTGCAGTCAACTGTCAAACTGCTGTGGAGGCCAAAACCTACAGAAATACAAAGATGAGTATTGTTGTTTTAACTCTTGTTTGTATCGCAATTGAATCTCATTTAGTGTAAGTCACTACTCACATATGCAGATGTGTTGGTTTGCTCTTTGGTCGTTTTGTCTTTTGCTTTCAGCCCTTTATTGCATTTGTTCTTGAAAAAAGTATAATAATAAGAGGAAACAAAATAAATTATTCATTTAGATTTTATTGAAAGATTTCTTGTATTTAAAGATAATTGAAAATTATGTTATCATATTCTCACCCTCATGTTTCTCCAAACCCGTATGACTTTCATTTAGGTTCAAAACCTGAGGGTGAGGAAATGATGACAGAATTTTCATTTTTGGGTGAACTATCCTTTAAAATCAATTTTTAATAGAAAAAAATAAAATAAAAATACTTGCATTACTTACAAAAAACTTACATTGCTTTCAAGGGACACATTTTTACATTTTGTCAGTTCTTGCTTTCCCTGGGAATCAAACCCATGACCTTGGCATTGCTAGCACCATGCTCTTATTGTTTGAGCTACAGGAAAGCTTTTTTTACTTAAATTTGATATGCCATAACATCAAATAAACTTCATAAAGTTTCAAGGTTCAAGAAGTTTTCTGTCCACTAATGAGGCTCTTTTCGTGGTTGGCTCAGTGTACAGAGGGGCAGGACCGTGAAATTACTTGCCCTTCGTATTTTGCGGTGAGCACCACGCAGCCTGACTCCACAGTTCATCTTACCATCTGGTGCCTTTATTGTGAGTTATGAGGAAATTAATAATCTGTTTATTGAACAGGCTTTCTGTGGCTTGCTGAAAGAAGATATAAAGATACTGGAGCTGCAAATGCCATTGGAGATAAAATGCAGCAGGTGTCCCAATCTCACCATCATATAAAGCAGCCATATCACAACTTTTTTAATATTACTTTATTTGTTCTCTAAGGTTCAATGATAATTTAGTCAAGGTTTTTTTTTTTCTTCACTTTTTTTCTGAAGCTTAGAATTAAGGATTTTTTTTTTTTTTTTTGGTGCGTGTGTGTGTCTGGAAAAACACCCTCTTTGCATGTGAAATGAGTAATAATGTTTACTCAAGGCTTCCTGTAGATTGCTAGAGTCGTCGCTTAAATTCACAGGACTATATGAACTCACTAAACTTTTTTTTTTTTTTTTTCAGCAAATGTCTTATATAAATGTATAAATATTTGTGTGTGGTTTGTTGTATGGTTATTCCAGTGCAAATTCACAAAATCACCAAGGTGCATGGGAGGACAAAGCAAGAGTATTTTTGAACAAATAAGCAACACTTATGAAATGGAGAGATAAAAAAAAAAAAAAAAAAAAAAAAATTCAGAAGGTATTTTCACAGTGCGCTTAACCCCCCACAGCTTTTAACCCTGGGTGTAATTTAGAAGCGGGGTTAGCACTGCTTTTTGCTCCGGAGAAGGGTTAGCACTGCTTTTGTGAACCAAAGTGGCGTTAAAATGTTCTTACCTTTATAGTCTGAAGTATCTATTCAGTATAAACTCGATAATACATTAGCAAATTCGCCAATATATAATATGAGGATGTCCAATCAGTGACACTGACACCACAAATATGTTTTCGACAGGTTTTCGACCCTCTAGGGCCGAAAGTGTGGCTGAAAAAACTATACTATTTATTTCACCAATGGGATTCGGCACGCAGGCTTTCATCAGGGCGAAAAGAGTGCAAGTGCACAGAAACTATTTTTAAATACAAACAAAGACAACACAAAAATGTTCAAATAACCAATAAAAAAGTCAGATGGTATGGCATCCACCAATCACTTAACCACAATCACTTTTGTGGATAGTTTGTGTTCTCACTGCGGGAACATGACTGTCACGGCGCTTAGGTCGAGACTCGTCTACCTCCGGGAAGGTGGAGTCCCCCTACCCATACCTCGATCTAGTGCTATTCCCATGAATAGACCTACTTCAATGGATGGCCGGGGTGACCTGAGGATTACGCTTAGGGCCAACCCGCCGAGCCCTAATCCCTCCCAAGCACCGCTACCGGTTGAGCTCCCGGAGAAAGCCGCTGGCTCCACCCACGGGCACCCAGTAGTGACCTTCAGGGCTCCGGCAGATGAACAGATGTCGGTCGCTGCATCGGAGGGGGAGTTCTAGTCCTCGGAGGATGAAGATTCGGCTGCACTGCCTTCCTCTGGGAGAGTGGCAGCGGTCGAGTCGGACCCCGAGTTGACAGCTATGCTTTCCCGGGCCGCCAAAAAGGTCGGGCTTGAGTGGAACCCTCCACCACGTCCCGAACCTTCTAGGTTGGATGAATGGTTTCTCGGGGCGGGTCGCACTGGTTCTCAGTGTCCCACCCCAGTACCTTTATTCCCGGAGGTGCATGAGGAGCTCACCAGGTCGTGACCGACACCCTTTAGTGCCAGAAACAGACCCGAGTGGCTCCTCCCTACCCTTGACGGCGGGCAAGCCAGGGGGTAAGTGGGAATCCCGCCGGTGGAGCGGGCCGTCGCGATGCAACTGTGTCTGGCGACCGCCTCCAACTGGCGTGGTGACCAGCGTCTCCCGTCCAAGGCCTGTAAGTTCTCTTCCAGTCTGACTGCGAAGGCTTACAGGTCTTGTGACCTTGCATGCCATGGCGTTGCTCCAGGTGCACCAGGCCCAGGCACTCATGAACATGCACGAGGATAGCCCTGGCCCAGAGCTCCTCTGGGAGCTCCGGACGGCGACAGACCTCGCCCTCCAGGCGACGAAAGTCACCGCCCGTTCCATTGGCTGGGCGATGTCCACTTTGGTGGTCCAGGAACGGCATCTCTGGCTCAACCTGGCCGACATGAGGGAGACCGATAAATATCAGTTCCTGGACTCCCCCGTCTCCCCGGCCGGGTTGTTCGGAGACAAATTCTCAACAAAAGAGTAGTTTTCAAAATCTCTGGATGGCAAGAGAGCACGCTTGGTAGTGTTCAACGCTCCCATGCCTTGTCACCCTCAGGCGCCTCTCCTATCGCCAGCAGGGGGTGAAGGGACGCACACAAGCGGCCTCCCACACTCGCGCACCCCCTCAGCGAAAGCAGGTAAGTGTTGCAGAGCACACTCAGACCCCACTTCGGGCCGATACCATGCCGTCCGAGTCGGGTCCCCGCATGTCGCTTTGCTGCCCCGCTGTGGGTACAACTGTGGTGCCGTTGGTCCCGCTTGCACGGTCTCTGGGAGCCTGGCTAGCGCTTCCCAGCCTGTCTCGCTGGCTCATCCGTACCATCAGACTCGGCTACGCGATTCAGTTCGCCCGGCGTCCCCCCAAGTTCAGAGGCATTCTTCACCTCCGTGTCAAAGGAGAACACCCCGGTGCTTTAGGTGGAGATCGCAGTCCTACTGGTGAAGGATGCAATAGAGCCGGTCCCTCCAGCCGATATGAAGACCGGCTTCTACAGCCCGTACTTTATCGTGCCCAAGAAAGGCGGCGTGTTACGGCCGATCTTGGATCTGCGATTTCTGAACCGGTCCCTTCACAGGCTGCCGTTCAGAATGCTAACACAGAAACGCATCTTCAGGTGCGTCCGTCCCCAGGATTGGTTTGCAGCGATCTCGATTCTCCCTCGACACAGACCGTTCCTACACTTTGCATTCGACGGATGAGCATATCAGTACAAAGTCCTACCCTTCGGGCTGGCCCTGTCGCCCTGTGTCTTCACGAAAGTCGCAGAGGCGGCCATTGCTCCCATGAGAGAGCGTGGTGTTCGCATCCTCAACTACCTCGATGACTGGCTGATCCTTGCCCAGTTGCGAGAGCAGTTATGCGAGCACAGGGACATGGTGCTCAGTCACCTTTTCCAGTTGGGGCTTCGGGTCAACTGGGAGAAGAGCAAACTCTGCCCCATGCAGAGGATCTCTTTTCTCGGGATGGAGATAGATTTGGTTGCCCTGACAGAGCGCCTCCAGTCAGTGTTGAACTGCATGAAATCATCCAAATGCAGGACAGAGGCAAGCACGTTCTGGTCCGTACAGACAACACTGCAGCCGTGGGTACATCAACAAACAGGGTGGTCTATGCTCCCGTCGCATGTCACAACTCGCCCGCCATCTCCTCCTATGGAGTCAGAAGCATCTGAGGTTGCTTCGTGCCATTCACATTCTGGGCCTGCTCAATCGTGCGGCCGACGAGCTCTCACGACAGCCAGTGCTCCCGGGAGAATGGAGACTCCATCCCCAGGTGCTCTAGCTGATTTGGAGTCGCTTCGGGACCGCACAGGTAGACCTGTTTGCCGCTCCGGCACACGACAGGCAGAGATCCATCTGCGTTAGATATAGACCCGTGTCGCTAAAACCAGAATATGTAGGCTAATTAAGTTTGGCAAAACAATCATGCATTTAAGGGTTAAACCTTTTCCAATAAAGTCTACACACTCAGCAAAAAAATAAATGTTGGTGCCCAGCTTTTTGTTTTTGAACCTAGTAAGTAGAATAGAGGACTTTAGTGAACCTTCCCCCCTTTTTGCATTATTCCATCCTTTAATAAGAGCCAAATCCTGCATTTCATTATGACAGGGCCAAAAAAACAGGCTGTTCTGAAATGTGCTGAATGATCTGTTCAGATCAGACTGAAATGCTCAAAAGTTGTTAAAAATAAACTGTGCTGTTTTCTAACTTTAGGATCTTTCAGAAGCAAAGACAGATTCAGAACTTAGAGGTTTTAGGACAGTTCAAATATTCCCACAGTAAAGGATGCTAAACTGGTCCCCATTGTACTATTCTTAGTTCATCTGGTGTTAAGAATAATAGTTCCTATTGTTATCTGTTTTTATATCATTAGGGTTGACCAAATTTCTGAACACTAATGTCGTTCAATTGCTTTGATGTGCAATTTTTATTTTTGTATTCATTTTTATTTTTGTATTAATATAGCACAGTGAAGGAGGCACAGGAGAAGGATGCAGTGAAGTAGCAGAGAGCAGAACAGTATCACAAAACGCAGCCAGGTCGCCCAAGGTGCTGCTGCACCATATGTCACACCACTGCCTTCAAGGCAATGACTCTGACATTATAATATGTTTTTATAGTACATCAAATTCTTCTGATTCCCCGAAAATCTCACAATAAAATAACAATAAATACATTTGCTACTTACCAGATTGTGTTTTATTAACGCCTACACCTACCCCAACCCTAAACCTACCCTTACAACAATGCAAATACAGTAATTAAATGACGCAATATTGATGTGCGCATGCCCAGTGCCCAGTAGTTGTATCCCTTCTAGTCTTTACCGTGAGGGAAGTGGTGTGATGACATCACTGTTTCACAAAATATACGGATTGGCTGTTCATATGAAAGCGCAAGGGTGTCGGTTTCAGATTTATTAATTCTGGGACCCGGTTTAAAAAAAATATTGGTTTCATGTCCCCAAAACGTCGGATCTGTGTGGTTGAAACGCTGATACAAGAAAAAAAGTTTTACGTATACAACTAAACGCATCTCCGTGTGGACGGGGCCTCAAAGTCAACCAATATGTAAATTATTGTTGTGAAATTAAAATGCCTAATCATCTTTTGCGTTTAATATGTCAAGGATGGAATACTGTTACTGTGGAATTTAAAATTAAAATAAAATAATTTTATAATTTTGCCGCATACTTTTCAGACACCTAAATAATGAAATGGTTAAATCATCTTTATAATTTGGTAAATTTATTTAAAATGTCTTCCATACTTTTAAGGTCAAATCTTAAAGCTTTTGTGCTCATCAGTGGTTATGGGCACTAAAGAAACTTGCTAGTCATCCATATATCCTGGCATCAACAGAATATGAGAATTCTGGCTGGCACAATTGGCATGTCACAATGAGTTGCCTCTTACCATTGGCATGCTGGGATTAGACACCACCTGTTAATAACCAGAGGATTTTTTCCATATGTAAATATAATCCCAAAATATGCCAGGAAACTTCCAAGTGCATTTACATAATTGCTTCTGGCAGAGCTTTGTAAGTATTTTCCTTTGGCAAAAAAAGAATGCATGAAATTATGTGAGTTGGAAAAGCACAGTTCTTGTTTCCCTGAACTTTCTTTGACCCATTTAAAGCTTTAGCCCAAATTAATTCTCTCACATGATTAAAAATTGTATGTGCAGTTGTTTGGACAAACTCAAGCCAAAACTGAAACCACCATTTTCTTGATGAAGTTTTGAGCCTTGAAAATCCTGTCAAGTCAAGTCACCCCTATTTATATGGTGCTTTGTGCAATACAAATAGTTTCAACACACATTCACAGTAATAAACAGGAAAATAGCAGAATCAATTATGCAAACTTGAAATATGAGACAAATATGAGATCAAATATGAGACTATTCTGCTATCAAACACGTCAGTTTACTGATGACTGCTTCTGAAATATCGGAGTTCAACGCAGAATTCACAAAATGCTTGCTCTTGAAAGATGGGCCAGTACCCAGTTTATTTGGACCAGCTTGTTACTCAGAATCACAACTTGTAAGAATTATTAATTATTGATGTATATTTTCTGCCAGGTGTTAAAAATACATAATTTTGTGTTTTATATTGTGTAAATTTCTGGCTAACCGGCTAACTCAGCTGTGGGACACTATTACCTAAAACTGTGTCTATTAATGCAGATTGTCTGTCATTCTTACTACTTTGAGTAAAGATAAAGGATGGAGCAGGATTTGTTTTACAAACTTTTATGTTACATCAGTCATCAGCTTGGCTAATTTATGCGCTGTTATTGATACAGTTCCCACATGTGCACCACAATAAATTAGAAATATACACATGGGTTTGTTGATGGACATACTCTTGTTAATGCTGATGGTGAGGAATTACAGTTGCAACATCTCATAATGTACCTCGAACTGAGTAGTGTATCATTGAGATACTGTCAGAAAACAAGGAAAATCAAAGACGGCAGGCAGAGATCTAAATGCAGGGAGACTTTAAATGACAAAAAACAATAAAGACCAAAAATCAGGAACAAAATAACACTGAGAAAAAACAAAAGAAAAACACAGGGAGCAGACACCCACGCGCATAACATTAAACAACTACAGACAGAGAAACTGAGAAAACAATTGCTATATATACACAGGGAAGACTAGCTTAAAAAGGTACAAGGGGTATGGTAAATGGAAAACCCCTGGGGAGACTAATCAACATGGAAGACTACAAAGAACTACAAAATTGCCACAGGAAACAGGACACAGAAACTAGGCACAGACAACTACAACATAAAAGTCCCACCGAGCACCAGACACAGAAACAGATATGACATTACCCCCCTTCAATGGAGCGTCTTCCCTCCAGAACCAGTCACGGAGGGAGGTGAAGCGGCGGCGGAAGAGGGGGAGGGATGGAGCGTCAGAAGAGGACAATGGAATTATATACAGAATATTTATATTATATTTATATACACAATTATATACAGAATATACAACCGGCAGTGAAAACAGGTACGCTCCATGGACAGTGCAAATTCACAGTTAAAAACACAAGGAGGAAATTATAATAGAAATAGAATAAAAAAGTACTATATATGTGTATATATATATATATATATATATATATATATATATATATATATATATATATATATATATATATATATATATATATATATCTGTAGAATTATAAATAAATCAAGTAGAAAAAAATTAAAATAAGGAAATGGAATAAGATAAGTGAAATAAATTGTGCAGTGAGTAAACTGTAGACTTATAAATATGTGGTTAACAGAAATGTACAAAGAAGTATAATGTGCAAACAGGTTTATAACAGGTTGCTACACAGTAACAACGAGAACAGAAAGTGCAGTGCAATGTCAGTATATCGATGGCCATGTGATGTTAAGTGACTGAGTTCATAAGTCTGATGGCCTGGGGGAAGAAGCTCCTCCTGAGTCTCTCAGTTTTGGCCATCAGGCTTCGGAAGTGCTTACCAGATGGCAGCAGTGTGAAATGAGGGTTTGCAGGGTGATTAGTGTCCTTGATGATTTTAATAGCTCTACCTTTGCAGCGTTTGGTGTAGACGTCCTGCAGAGACAGGAGAGCTGACCCTGAGATACGCTCGGATAAGCGCACGACTCTTTGCAGGGCTTTGCAGTCATGACTGGTGCTGTTCCCATACCACGCTGTGATGCACTGAGTTAATACACTTTCTATCGTCCCTAAATAGAATGTTTTCAGGATAGCTGGTGAAACCCTGAATTTCCTCAGCTCGGCATCACAGCTGTGTCCGGGACCTCGGGCGTGAGCCATGTTTCAGACAAACAATAGATGTTACAGTCTCTCATGTCTCTTTGAAAACTTATCCTGGCTCTAAGATCGTCCATCTTATTCTCCAAGGATTGGACATTTGTGAGCAGAATGCTCGGGAGAGGTGGGCTGAATGCTCTTTTTCTCAGTCTGTTGCGGATCCCCGCACGTTTCCCGCTGTGTTTCTTGATTCTTCGCCTTCGACTCTGGCCATTGTTCAACTCGGCGTTCCAAAGAATCTCAGATGGCCACAGAGGACAAGTGCAGACAACAGGCCACTGGGCTGGGACACAGACTGGTAGCTGGCTTGTGCTGACAGCAGGCCGCTGGGCTGGGATATAGACTGGTAGCTGGTTCGTGCTAACTGTAGAGCGCTGGTTTGGGATACAGTCTGGTCACTGGTCAGTGGCTGAAACTATCTCTGGATGCTGGTGAGTGACTGGAGCCATATCTGGATGCTGGTCAGTGGCTGGAGTCATCTCTGGACGCTGGTCAGTGGCTGGAGCCATCTCTGGACGCTGGACAGAGACAGGGGACATTGCTGTGCTCTGGACAGAGACAGGGGATGTAGCTGGACTCTGGACGGAGACAGGGGACGTCACTGGGCTCTGGGCACGGACTGGAGGCACAGATGTGGTGGCCATCCTGGCTGCAATCCTCCGGCCTGACCCCACCGCAAGGACACCAATGGCTCGCACCAAGCAAAGTGCCATGTCCTCCAGCCTCGATGCCTCGATGTCTCACATACATCTGGACTGCCCTAAAGTCCTCCCCCGCAAAGATCATAACTACCGGGATCTCTGACGGCTGAGCACTCGACTTGACTTGACTCCCGCCATCAACACCGAGCAGCTCAGCTGCAGTACCAGACCCGCGTAGCACTCCAACCTCCCATCAGGCTCCCACCACGGCATCCATGAGAGGAGTGGCTCTGCCAATCCCCTCCGAAAAGAATGCCATCTGGCACTCCTCGCTCATTTTTGTCAGACGACCCAACCTTTCTCAGATGACATGTGTATTAACTCAGTGCATCACAGCGTGGTATGGGAACAGCACCAGTCATGACTGCAAAGCCCTGCAAAGAGTCATGCGCTTATCCAAGCGTATCTCAGGGTCAGCTCTCCCGTCTCTGCAGGACAGCTACACCAAACGCTGCAAAGGTAGAGCTACTAAGATCATCAAGGACTCTAATCACCCTGCAAACCCTCATTTCACGCTGCTGCCATCTGGTAAGCGCTTCCAAAGCCTGATGGCCAAAACTGAGAGACTCAGGAGGAGCTTCTTCCCCCAGGCCATCAGACTTATGAACTCAGTCACTTAACATCACGTGACCATCGACATACTGACATTGCACTGCACTTTCTGTTCTCGTTGTTACTGTGTAACAACCTGTTATAAACCTGTTTGCACATTATACTTCTTTGTACATTTCTGTTAACCGCATATTTATAAGTCTACAGTTTACTCACTGCACAGTTTATTTCACTTATTTTATTCCACTTCTTTATTTTATTTTATTTTTTTCTACTTGATTTATTTATAATTCTACAGATATATATATATATATATATATATATATATATATATATATATATATATATATATATATATATATATATATATATAGTACTTATTAGTACTTATTTCTATTATAATTTCCTCCTTGTGTTTTTAACTGTGAATTTGCACTGTCCATGGAGCGGACCTGTTTACATTTCACTGCCGGTTGTATATTCTGTATATAATTGTGTATGTAACAAATAAAACTCTTTGCTGAGCTCTTCCTGGTGAAAATGTGTGAATCTCCTCGCTGGATCCATAATTTGTTCGGTCGTTCTGTCAGGAAACACAAGGAAAATCAAAGACGGCAGGCAAAGATGAGGATCCAAATGCAGGGAGACTTTAATGACAAAAAACAATAAAGACCAAAAATCAGGAACAAAATGACACTGAGAAAAAATAAAGAAAGAAAGACGTAACAAGGGATGTGGTAAATGGAAAACACCTGGGGAGACTAATCAACATGAAAGACTACAAAGAACTAAAAAATTGCCACAGCAAACAGGACACAGAAAAGAACATAGAAATTAGGCACAGATAACTACAACATAAAAGTCCCACTGAGCGCCAGACACAGAAACAGATATGACGGAAACATCCTGCTCAAATCGTCCTTGCGATGGAGGTTAGGGTTAAATAAGTTCTTCCAATGTTTCATCATCGGACTTGCAATCAGATTGATATGGTAAAATCGACATTACGGCCTTTACTGTGTGTACAAATGCTGAGGACTGAGGAAGCCTCCAAGTTAAATAAGACCAATAACAACAGACTGGGCCATCTGGCCAATCAGAGCAGAGTAGCTTGCAGAAAGGAGGGATATAGAGCGGCTGATTCATCCATTGAGTCCCTTTTGAGAATCATTGAAAAATGTGCAGTTTATTATGAGAAAAAAGTGTTTTTTTGACTTTTGATGCATGTAAACCTGTTGTAGGAGACCTCCAACACTTTTGTGGGAGCTTTTAAAATAGCATAATATGGACATTTGAACTGAGCAGCTCTACAGAAGACAATATTGCCTTTATTCAGCTCGAGTCAGTTCAATGTTGATTCAATTCAGTTCAATAGTAGTAATGATAGTGTCAATTATGAAACAAATTCAATTGAGCTGTAATGCAGCTCTATAGAAGACAACAGTGTCATCATCCAGCTGAATTCAGTTCAAGTTTTGTTCTCATCTGATAGTTCTCATCCTGTGACAGCCAGCAACATCTGTGGAGATGAGAGCACATGTCAATCATGTGATGCCATTGAACAGTTCCTGTACAGAAAACTTTGCTTTGGAGGCTTTTTCTTTTTTTCAGAAAATCCTAAAGGAGGTCATAATCCAGTGGAATGGGATCTCTGGTGGCCTCATCCCACATGTGAGCCGGAATGATGTAGGTCAGATTCCATAGTTAATTTTCACACTTCACTTGAATTGTTTTTCTTTGCTCTCATCCTGCTAACCCTCAGAAGCTGTACAATTCACTCAGAATTTGACATTGCGTTTTTTTTTTTCTTTCTCTCGCCTCTTTATTTTGCTCCAATCATGAACCACCCACCCTCTCCCCTTTTTCTCCCACAGGGAGTGTTTCTGTTTCAGAAAATGGATGGAACTCTCCATTTTCTATCTCTCCTAATGTTATAACTCACATCCCACATCAATCCATTCATCCGTCCATCCATCCATCACCTGTCGGCTCTTTTCATTACCTGCCCTGCTCTTGTGGAATAGAAGGCCATTTCCACCACACTTCGCCATAGATAAGGGGGTGCGAGTCAGTTGACACAGAAACTGTTATCAGAAGTCTCGCTTTTATATAGTGACCACCAGGGATTCTCTAGCATGGACATGCCTGGGGTAACATAACCAGCTATTTTCCCCCCTGCAGAGGTCTCTTTTTACCTGCTGTTTTAGGTTGTTCATGGCTATGTCCTCTAGTCACACAACAACTACATTATTGGAATATCTGATTAAAGCCATCTGTGCACTCTGAGGTTGATCAGATCAATTTAAAACTCATTACTGATTTTAATGAAAGGGTAAGTGCTGAACTACTAATAACAATATGCTTTTAAAGTCTGTCAGTGTGAAAATCCATTGTAAATTGTTGCCAAGGGTTACTAACTTATTCAATTCATAGAGGGAGAGCGAGAAAAAAAAAAAAGTACTTGTGCTGTAAAAAGCCATGCTGTGAGATTCAGATATGGAGATGCAGTTTAAGGGAACAAGAGAGGTGAGAGGTGCCATGTAAAGATAATAGCATTAATACATTAGCAGCTGTAAACAAAGCAGATTCAGTGCAGTCTGTCAAAAACAAATATAAAAAGACATTATATATATATAGGCTTCCTCTCATGCTGACAGGATAGACGTGGCAATTGCTGATGACGAGTTGATTGGGTAGATTATTTGAACGTGCTTCTCCTGAACTTTGCTGAAACATCATTTGTCTAACATTCTGTCAAGGTTCTCTTAAGGTTATGAACAAACGTTCTTCCAGGAATGTTAATGGAACATTTTGCCAGAGTTATCTGGATGTTCTCAGAATGTTAGCACAAAAATGAAAACATTTTCTGAAATGTTTTTTTCTGAGTTTTTATATATATATATATATATATATATATATATATATATATATATATATATATATATATATATATATATATATATATATATATAATGTTCTCTCTTAAAGGTGGGGTAAGTGCTTTCTGGTAACTGTTGTTGATATTTCAAATCACCAAAACAAACACGCCCCTATTTTGATAGCTCCGCCCACATATATGTAACACATGTAACGACTATGGTGGAATCTGTGTTACTATGGTAATCCAGGTTGAATCTTCAGTGAAAAAGTCATCCCTTCCATCACAAAAACACAAACAGTTCTCATGAACAACTCAATGGCACGAGCACAACAGTCCAGCTAACAAAGATATTACAATTATGAAAAGATTAAAGAGTTACAGCAATCACAAAAGCACAAACCGTTCTCATGAACAACCCGATAGCACGAGCACGACAGTCGAGCTAACGAACATATTACAATTATGACAAGATTAGAGCGTTATATCGATCACTAAAAGAGGAACCAAAGGAAACAAACATATTAGGAGTATATTATCTTACTGTTCGGACACACTTTGTGAGCTGACACTTGAAACAGACAGTGAGGAGGTTTAGACACGCCAGGCTTATACGGTGTGGAAATGAATGGGTCTTTATCATCGCTGAAGTGAGCGACAATACGATCGCAAATGGACAAACACACGAACATGACACACGAGCATATTCAAGCAAAAGCCAGCATGTATTAGTTCTGTGAAACAAAACAAAATCAATGTTACTCGCCTATCAAGAAGAAATAAAGCAACCTCGGCCTTCGCTCGAGTTCTCTCCAGCGCTGGAAAGCTGATACTTCTTGCCTGATCGTAAGCTTTCTTTTGTTCCACAGACATTTTCCCTTTTTTTATTTTTTATTTTATCTGCCATCTCTCTCTTTCTGTCGTCGCTCGGCTAATGTCCGTTCTGTGTGTTGTGTCTTTTGAATAATGACGTGCACCGAGCGCTCTCTTCTCCCCGTCATTAGTAGACACGCCCCTTACTGCTGATTGGCTATAAGCTTGTTTAGGTACTCTCGCCTGAGTCCGTTTTGTAAAGCAGTTTTGAAATTACACTAACCTCACCTTTAAAGGGGTCTTCGGTCTTCTCCTTTTTTCCACAAGTTGGTATGTTTCTTTATGGTCTTCGTGTAAAGTTTGTAACATACTTTGGTTAAAATCCCTCAATGTTTGTGTAAAACAACACCCTTTTTAAATCACGTACAAAGTGATCTCATGATAATATGTGTCTATTTTTACATAAAGTGTGGTTCTATCACACATACATTTAGGGGAACGCGGGGCACAACCTAACGCGGGGTTAGTTGTAACACACATGGTGTAACACTTTCCACACATGCCAGGACGTCGAAACTTTGTGTATTTACTAGTTGCCATATAAACATTTAGAGAAAAAAATGTGCCAAAATTAAAAAATCTTTGGAAGATATCACTGAACATTTATTTAACCATAGCAAAAGTACATTTCTTAAGTTTATTTTTAATTTCTGTTTTTTTGTGTTTATTTAAATTAAGACAGATCTGATATTATCTTAATCTTATATCTGTTATTTAACAGTTGAGATGGTTCTTTAACCACCGCGAGACGCGGGTTAAATCCCAGTTGTTCAGGTGGGGTGTGTTGTAACACTGCGTTACAATGAGCCCCTATTAGAAATATGATATTATATTCTATACTTTTATGAATTCTTTTGAGAAACCATGAGAAAAGGGTGAATAAAGACTGAGAGTCAATGTTCAGAAATTATTCATTATTATTATGTTTTTAACTATGCTGTATAGCTGTATTTAGTGATGTGTTTGTTGTCAAACTCAAAAATGTGTTTATTTTTAATGATAAAAAATGCCATTATTTTATTTAAAAAAGTTAATAATTGTATTTTATTGACAAAATATTTTAGTTAGATTTTTCTTGATTATATCAGGTAATATTGTAAGATGTCATTTGGTCATGTTACAATGTGCCCTGCCTATGGGGCATGTTGTCACATTTCACTTCCATTCTTTCGGGGTAAATCAAGAAAAAAGTATACACTGTATTAATGAAACAAAACCACATAATTGTACTAAACGTGTGCAATAATGTGGAAAAAATAAATACTCTGAACCCCAAGTGGATTTACACAAACTGAGAAAGTCAAAAAGCGTTAGGTTGTGCCCCGCTCTCCCCTACTTACGTTTTCATACACACTATAACATACAATATTAATGTATTGACAATCATATTTATGTATTGGCAGCACTAAAAACTTAAAATATTTACGTATCCGTGTGAATGTGTAGCAGTTCCCATGTATGAATATTAAAATCGTGGCATTAATGTTTTTATTCTGTTGTATTTAATTGTCATATCAATTCCATGTTTTCAGTCGCATTTATTAAATGCAGTTTACTCGTCTACTTAGTGTAATATTTCTCCTATGCAGGGACTGACAATACAATCTTAGAATACACCAAAACACAACATAAATTCACAAAAGACATCAATTTTATTTGTTTGGTGTAATCTAAATATTTAGAATCCATATCCCTTACAAAAAATAACCATGGTTTTATTGTAGTAAAAGTGTAGAAACCATGTTTTTTTGGCTAATTGATTACCATTTATATAACCACAGTTTTACCACAAATACCATGGTTAAACTATGGTTAGAGTAGCAAAACCATGGTTAATTTGTGGTTACCATGGTTTAACTACAATAACCATGGTTTTTTGGTTTTATTTGTAGTAAAACCATGGTTCATTTTCGTAAGGGATGTTTGCAAGGATCAGATCCAAATTTAGCCCTTTATCCAGCGATCTTCATCTCCATTCTAAGCAGCGACCTTAAACGTCAAATCCCGCACTTCACTTGTTATGAATGAGTGTTCAAGAAGTGTTATGGCATGTTTTACGGCAGTGGTATCGAATGCTCATTGGCTCTCGCCTGCTTCGTCACAGAAAAATTAGTCGATGTACATTTGAAATGGGAAATGTTCGCCTTCACAGAAAGAAGCCGGATTAACATTTTTATGGATTAATAATTTTAATTCTTCTCTGTACCTCATACAAAACTATACCACCAGAGAGAAATGGGACTGCAACACATCGTCAACTGAATTACTTCTGGTATAGAGCTTTTGACTTTTTTTTTTTTTTTCTTTTTACAAAAAAATAAAAAATATAATTCTGATTACACTTGTCTGTCCATTATGTTATTTATAACAGTATGTAGTTTTGAGATATGGTTATGCTACCTATAGGGGTAGGTGTAGGATTAGCGGCTCAAAATATCCTTCTGTTAGCCTGCACCCCCGCTTTTGAAAAAATCCTAAAAAAATGGCATACTCAAGACAAAAACCGATACAGTTCATGAATCCTTTGCAGTAAAAGCATAAGTGTGGTCTCATTTGAAAGCAGACACTTGGCAGTTTACTGTAATATACTATAATTATTTTCATAATCAAAAATAGCTATAATAAGCTTCAAAGTTATTATAAATTTATTTGTGTGAAATATCTTTTATGAAAATAAAATTGAAGTTGGCCTTGGAGCAATCTAGAAATGCACTACAGCTAAAGCCACAAGTCTCATCATGTTATATTTCAAATCTGAAGATGATACGTCTAAAACTCTGAATTGTATTAAATATTTTACAAGATCATGTCATGTGATTTTATGCTGGGATTTCTCTAAAATGTTAACTGATGTTTATTGCCATCTCTTCTGAGCTTTCATTCAGTGTATTGCCTCTATTGTTTAGAGGTGCAAACTGCCCCATTCAGTTTGTCTCCCCAGCACACATTCACACCTATTAGGCCTGGTTATGGCTCTAATTATTTATTCTTTTGTCTTCATTGTAATTACTAATGACTCTCTATTCAAACTGTTCTATTCAAACCTCATTTCTTTTATCAAACGTCTCACTTCACCTTCTCTGAAACTCAATCAAATGCCTTTTTTTAAAAATAAACATTTCAATAGTTTTACATTTCAAAAATGTTCATAAAAATAAAGTATTGCATCTGGCAGGTGCATCTTAGGGCAAGCTGGCATGTTAGCTTAGCACACCATCAAAACACAACAATTTATGAGATTAAAATAATGTTTTACTCCAAACTTCTTTTATATCACTTTATAATTCATAAGTCGAGTGTTTTAAATAACCTTCTGTGATCTCATTTGGCTTCGGGTCAAAAAATCAGACAGAAAATATATAATTTATCAGTATACTGTACAATGATGAAAGCTATGTCGAACAGCATTACATTATAAATAGAATCTATTATGAAAACACCCAACATGGCATAAAGAACACAGACCAACCATATATTGTCGCGATTGTGTGTTTATTGTCTCCAAACGTGTCTATCTGCATGTTATAGCGATCTCTGGAAGCTTTGTTTATGCGTCCTGGACACTTCCTGGAATGTCACATGGTTCGTCTCTTCATGAGTGCCATATATGGACTAAAATGTGCCACAGGACGCCCTCCGGCTGCCTGTATGAACTGGAAACACAGCACATCAGAGTATACGGCGCTCATAATGACACATATGCGCCTTTTGGGTAATTGAATAAATAATACTTCTCTGTATAGAAATTTGACACAAACATATGAGAATCAATATTTCTCTACATCTGCAAACTTTTGAACTAAAAGCCCTGAGGGATGTGGTTTTGTCGAGAGTCTTCATGACGAGCATAGAGGAGTTTTTTTATGAATGAGAGCAGCTCACGCGAATATTACAATAAAAAGGTACCAATGCCGGTTTTCATATCCATAACTCCTGACACATATTAACAAATTACAGTCACTATAAGATTTTGAGAATAAAACAGAGGAAAAAAATCAACTTTAGTCTTAGATATTTGTAATGATGTATAGTTTGTCAAGGTAATTACTTAGATCTGACAGTAATTTTGAGCTAATTTAAGCAAAGAAAGGTTCAGTAAGTCCTCGTCCCCCCAAAAGTTAACAGGTTAATGCTATATTGGCATGGTTTGTAGCAGTAAATGAAGAGATGTCACACCGATCAAGTTCAGTATGGAGTACCGCAGGGCTCATTGCTAGGACCGTTGCTCTTCACCCTGTACATGCTACCACTGGGAGATATCATTAGGAAGCATGGCGTTAGTTTTCACTGTTATGCTGACGATACTCAGCTCTATATTTCTTCACGTCCTGACGAAACTTACCAATTCACAAGAATAACGGAATGCATAGCTGATATAAAAAAATTGGATGACTATTAACTTCCTGCAACTTAATTCTGAAAAAAAATGAATTTTTAATTATTGGACAAATAAAATAATATTTTATCTTGTATTCTAGGTCACAAGTAGTGACCTAGAATACTATCTAACACTCGATGGCCGCTCTGTCAAGTCCTTGTCATCAGTTAGGAACCTGGGTGTGCTCTTTGATACCAATCTTTCATTTGAAAGCCACGTTTCTAACATCTGTAAAACTGCATTCTTCCATCTTAAAAATATATCTAAATTAAGGCACATGATTTCAGTGCAAAATGCTGAACAGTTAGTTCATGCGTTCATGACCTCAAGGCTAGATTATTGTAATGCTCTACTGGGTGGTTGCCCTGCTTGCATAATAAATAAACTGCAGCTGTTCCAAAATGCAGCAGCTCGAGTTCTTACTAGAACCAGGAAGTATGACCATATTAGCCCGGTTCTGTCAACACTGCACTGGCTCCCTATTAAACATTGTATACATTTAAAAAATCTTGCTACTTACTTACAAAACACTAAATGGTTTGGATCCCCAGTACTTGAGCGAGCTCTTAATGCATTATACTCCATCACGTCTATTGAGGTCTCAAAACTCTGGCCAGTTGATAATACCTAGAATATCAAAATCAACTGCAGGCGGTCAATCCTTTTCCTATTTAGCACCTAAACTCTGGAACAGTCTTCCTAGCATTGTTTGGGAAGCAGACACACTCTGTCAGTTTAAATCTAGACTAAAAACGCATCTCTTTACTATGGCACACACATAGAACATTATCAATAGACCAGGCTGCGTATACACCATTCAACTTTTGCCTCAATAAACTTGCTTATTAATAGTTAGTAAGGTAGTTTTTGTAGTGTTTAAGTTTAGGTATTGGGTATGATTAAGGGATGTAGAATAAGGTCATACAGAATAAGGCATTAATATGTGCTTTATAAGTACTAATAAACAGTAAATATCCTAGTAATATGTATGCTAATAAGCAAATAGTTGAGTTAATAGTGAGAATTGAACCCTAAAATAAAGTGTTATCATAATGTATATCAACATTGTTAAAAGATTTACACATAAAGAAATTAAAAGTATGTTTGATAAAATATTTAAAGTGATGTACATTCACATCAGATGAAGACTGTATTTGTGAAGAGAACATAGAGAGGGTCAGCTCATGAGGTTCATGTTGCAATGCCATGAACCATATGAATATTTTAGTGATTTTGAAGAGAGTGAATTCATTGCCCCAAGTTGTATAATTTTAAGCATGAATTAAATGTTATTTTATTTTTTCTGGGAAAACAAAAATATTGATGACTCATCCTGCACTCATTATACCACTTTGACATCTAGTCAGCAAATCATGTTTCATGTCTGTGACTGGGGAGTGAATTTTGTTACTGGCTGAGTAATATGCATATATCTGCCACCACAATGTGATGAATCACTTGTTTATCAGGAGGTCTGCATGAAATGATTATTTATTTGTAGCATTTGTCTCTATTGCTGATTCATTCAAATCAATCCCCTGCAGTCATGACTTGTGTGTTTTTGATTGTGTGTTTTCTGAACAGCCAGAAACTGCAGAACATTTATCAACAATATCCTCATAACGTATTCCTGTTTACTCCAGATAATATTTTCACTTTTGTGTTCTAAATAATTCAAGTTAAACAAGTCCTCGGTACTGTACGCCTGGATGGAATCTGCAGTATTATTATTATTTAAATTTTTCTTTACCTCTAATATTAATAAAATCTGCTGAAGTGCTTGTAGGCCCATCAGGCAGGATGCTGAAGGGTGAGGTGTATAATCTTGGCACCTCAGGGATTTTCAGCCTTTGTATTTTATTTCCTCAAAAGTGCTGTAAGTGATGTTATAGCTGTCTCACTAACCAAAACCCCACCCTCAACAGGCATGTCAGCAAACCTGAAGGCTTATAATGAGTGACAGGAAGTGAGCACCTCAGAGACTTCTGATTGGCTAAACAATAGCATCCTGTGGTCATATTCTTTGTTTGCTGTTTACAGAGCCTAGGGCTGTCGCAGACAGGTGGGATTTCTCAGGACACCTATTTCAGTGATATCTGTCAGGTTGGTAGGGACCATGACTGCATGCTACTCTGTAAAACGTCACTCACAGCACCTTTAAAAACACATAGTGTTGGTGAAGTATTCAGGTTGTCTTTAGAGATCTTAAGCAGAGATTCTGCAAGGATTTTTTTTTTTCTTTGAAATTGTATGAATCAATCTGATTTCTCATATGTTTTATAAATGGTAGTAGGTTAATTTAGTTATGGCGTTAATGTGGCTTGTGATAGCTAGATCAAAATCCAGGATGACAGCAAAGCTGCATTTCCACTGCAGGAACTTTGCCCAGGAACTAGGGACTTTTGGGTGGTACTCTGTGTTTCAACTGCAGGGACCAGGGTCTAAATTAAGTTCCAGGTAAAAATGTCCCCTCAGAAAATCCCTGCTCACAAGGTAGTACTTTTTCAAAGTTACGGAACTTCTGGGGGTGGGACTTGGGCGCTGACCATGCTGATTGGTTGAGTTCATGCAGCATTTTGATTGGTTGACTCCACGCAGCATTTTTTATTTGAACCACCATTGTTAAAAGTATGTTGCGGTGCGTGCAGTAAGAGTTGTTTGTAATACTTTAGATTAAAGCCCGGAAAGTACTGTGTAAGTAAAGTGAATTTACAGCGTATGAATCTGCGGGCTGTAAATTAAAGTGATGTTTGTTCTCCTCTTGTTTCATGCAGTTACAGGGTAAGTACAATCAAAATATCACTCGGAAACCTTTATTTGAAAAACAACATTTTTAAAACAGATTTACAACACTTATTTGCTTCTCTCTTGGCTTCATCCTCCTCTTGTTCCTCTTCTTTTTCGTTCTTGCCACAAATTAATCTTAAGAAGTATTCCTATGTCTCTAGCTATTCTGTATTAAGTATTTTAAAAAATACACCGTTTACTCGTCTTTTACCTTCATGCCATCCGAGATGTATATGACTTTATTTCTTCACATGAACACAGAAAAATAAATAATCTCTGCTAATGAAAACTCAATTGGGTTCCTAAAAGTTGAAGCATCAAACAGCACATACAGCAATAACTACAGTAATCTATACGATCCCAATGGATGAATCAATGTCTTCTGAAGTGAAATGATAAGTATTTGTAAGAAAAATAACAATATTTAAAAAATGTTAAACTGTAGACTATCACTTCCGACCACATCGCTTTGTGAAGAAACTTTGTGCCGAGAAACTCTGGTCACGCGGATGTTGGATGCTGTCCGTTTTTTTTTTTTTTTTTTTTTTTTTTTTTTTATGAATGCTCACAACAGTATACAAACAATAACATAATATATGATAATAGCAATGAGAAACAAACAAGACTAGAAGACACACACTGCACTGGTAACAGCTGGTCAGATACAAAAAGATTAGTAAATTATGAGAGCATTTCTGGGTGTACTTTTTCTTTTTCCTTTTTTTTGATAAATAATAATACAGAATATCAAAAGACATGGAATTCCTTTTAAGATCCATCAGTGGAAATAATGAAAACGAAGAAGAGGAACAAGAAGAGGAAGACAAGCAAGAGAGACAAAACGTGCCTCTTTCTGTCAGGACTTTATTATTTGCAATGAAAAGTTTAAAAATAAATAAATAAGTGTTGTAAATCTGTTTTGAATTAAATTGTTTTCAAGTAAATGTTTCCAGGTGATTTTGTATGTGTTTTTTATTGTACTTACCCTGTAAACTACATGAAACAAGAGGGGAACAAACACCACTTTAATTTACAGCCCGCAGATTCACACTTACCCTGTAACTACATGAAACAAGAGGGGAACAAACACCACTTTAATTTACAGCCCGCAGATTCACACTTACCCTGTAACTACGTGAAACAAGAGGGGAACAAACACCACTTTAATTTACAGCCCGTAGATTCACACTTACCCAGTAACTACACGAAACAAGAGGGGAACAAACACCACTTTAATTTACAGCCAATAGATTCATACTCACCCTGTAACTACATGAAACAAGAGGGAAAGAAGAACCACTTTAATTTACAGCCAATAGATTCATACTCACCCTGTAACTACATGAAACAAGAGGGAAAGAAGAACCACTTTAATTTACAGCCCATAGATTCATACTTACCCTGTAACTACACAGATAATTACCTCTTAATTAAAAAATACTTACAGTATAAATAATTTGTTAATTTTCCTGATAGTTACCCCTTTATTCCCCCAATATTACATATTGTTCCCTTATACTTACACTTATACTTACACTATAATTACAGAAAGTTACGCTGTAAATTCACTTTACTTATGCAGTCCTTTTTCTGGGCTGTAATCTAAAGTGTTACTGAGTTTGCTGTTCGAATCAACAACGGAGTTTAAAAAATACGACCGATGGATCGACAACAAGGTTCAGGCTTTATTAAGCTTATGCGGATGACGAAATCCAGCGGGAATTGGAAAGTTGTGCGCAGTTCTATGTCACCGGACTAATTTGCCTAATTTTCATGTACTTTAGACCGCGATGAAAACACAGACAGCAACAGGTCTGGGGGGATAAAGTTCCTGGGACAAATTGTTCCGGGTAATTTCGGTGGAAATGCGGCTCAAGATTCTAAATAATTTTTTGTCCATGTTTTTAGACCCCTCGGGGTCAAGGTATTCATTCACCTTTGATATTTCATTTTTATTGCCAGATACAATGACCTCTGTTTTATCTATTTAACTGAAGAAAGTTTTGGCACATCCAACTGTTAATTTCATTTAAGCAGTGGCACAGGAAGTCTATCGGACTGAAGTCACTTGGTGATAGAGCTAGGTAGATCTGGATGTCATCTGCATAGCTGTGATAAGCAAGAGTTCTCTGTGACCTCAGAAAGGACATGGTCCACTAACAAAACTCTGAGGCTTTATTTTTTTCTAGGGTTTTGAAAAGTTCCTCTTTAGGAGTTCTGACTGTTCTAATAAGTGTTGGGGAAAGTTACTTTTAAAAGTAATGCATTACAATATTGTGTTACTTCCTAAAGTTTTAATGGAAAGCAATGTGTTACGTTACTTTTTCTCACCTGGGCTGGGCTTTCTTGTTTGTTTTTTAATAACAAAAAGCCTCAGGCTGAAGGAAATGCAAATTCACGACTGTACAGTTTAGGGCACAACTCAAACAAACCTTTCAGCTGTTCTGCCATTCTGAATTGCAGAAGAATAGGATGCAGGAGAAGAAAGTTCAGCACTCTTACTTCAGCAATTAAAAAAAAAAGTGATGTTTATCTAAGGTCATTTTAACTTACTAGTATTGTTAATTAATTAATTAATTAATTAATTAATTAATTGGATCATCATATGTCAGCAGCAAAGACATTAGTTAATAAAGTGATATTAAATGCATTAAGTATATTTGTGTTATTTATATTTAATTATTGCAGATTTGCACAATATTCTGAGTTTGTATTTCCCTGTTTTATTCAGTTTGAGGAATACTGAATCTGTTTTTGTGCAAGTGAGGTGAGTAAATGCATGCTTACATTTTTAGAACTACAATAACCATCATGTTTGCACAGCGCACACAACGGATCTGTACTTCAGATTTCTCTCAGCATGGGGACAGGGGAGTTGTCAGTCATTAAATGGCAAAACAAAGTAACTTGCGTTACTTGTTTGAAAAGGTAAGTCAGATATTTTGTTGTATATTTAAAAGTAATGTGTTACTTTACTAGTTACTTGAAAAAGTAATCTGATTACCTCATGCAACTGTGTATAATAATTTGAGTGACAGACTGATGGTTTGTCAGTATGTTATGAATTTCCTTATTTAAATACAAAACTGTTGCTCTGGGCAGGCAGTAAGTAGTGGTAGCCTTGCCATGTGCATGTCTGATAATAGTCACCCACAATCAGAGTGTTGTGCTCAGCCATTATCTTAGCAGGGTACCGTTACTTGCTTGGCCTTGAGTGTCTGCTAGCTGGAGTATTTGTGCAAGTTTCTGACTCATTTCTTTTCTGATTTCACTTGAGGTATATTCTTTACTCATCACGTTCATTAATGGTTCAAATCTGTAAGAACGCTGAAAGAGTACCAGCATTATATTAGGGGTTGAGGATGCTAGTTTCACAATATTTGATTCCCCCGAGATTGCTCCCTGTTTATGCCATTGGTATATATTCTCTGCTGTGTCAGTTAATTTTGGAGTTTCTAGTTCAGGTTTATCTAGACAGGACTCACCAGCTACAGGATGAGAGGTTGGAGGTTGAGGCTCCCCTGTTTGTTCCTATCGGGGTGGCACTGCCATGAGTAGCTTTGTTTCAAGGACTGTAATCCTTTAGAAGGTGTTGCAGTTTAATGCAACAAGTGGAGCTTTAGCCAAAAGGAGGCATTTTCCTACTAGTCTGTCTGTGTGTAGATGAATGTGCTATTGTATCATTTTAGGAAAGTAGGCTGAGGGTTGGTAGATATATAGTATAGTAAAATATGTTTTGGTGTCTGAGCCAATTCAGATTGCTTAAGTGTTGCTTGTGCTCCTCTGATCAGGAAATTAAAGAGAAATTCTGAAGTGAAGTATAGTGAACAATGGACTGCTGAGCAGAAGCGTTTAAACGGTACCAAAGCCGAAATAAGAGAAAACAGAAAACAGTTGATTTAAATATTAATATTTCACAATTTATGGTTTTTACTGTATTTTTTGTTTTTATTTATGCAGCCTAGGAGCAAAGAAGACTTATTTTAAAAACATAATATCTTTTTGACCATTTTTTAATGATAGTGTATTTCTAATGGCCATTTCCATAACTTTGTTCATCATTTTGGATAGATTTTTATTTATTTATTTATTTATTTATTTCCACTGAGCTGGTTTCAGCATGTTATTGTTGTCACGGACTCAGCCACGCCCTCTGCTCCAGACTCCCACGTTCCGCCCACTCGTTCCCAATCACCTGAGTACTGAGCACCCGCACCTGTTTCCCATCACTGAAGCCTTTATCACCAGCCCTCTCCCCTCACTCAGTGTCTGGTCTCAGCTCACGCTAGTCCGACTGTCCCGCTACTCTGCGCCTTCTGCAAGCCTTCGCTAGCTCTACTTCCGGGTTCTCCGAGATTCCACGCTCCCCAGTCCCTTCGTGTTGTCGTCCGCCTTCGCCACTCCAGCTAAGCCTCGCACCTCCCCTGTGTTTTCACCAGTTCACTGTTTTCACTGCCTGACTCCAATAAACTTGTCACCGCTCACTAACCTCTGTGTCCTCCAGTCTGTCATGACAATTGTATTCACCACTGCTTTAGAATCTGGTCAAATGACAGTAACTTCAAAAATAATAATGATGCTATTAGTGTCTCACCTGATGCCCTAAAATGCAGGTCACTGGGTTTTAGAGTTCCAATGTACATGATTTTCTGAATGTTAAATCTTTTAAAGTCCTGTGCCAGATGTTTCACAATCTGAAATGATCTGATAGCGCGGCAATTCTGATAATCATCTGATTCAGTTTCCAGTTATCTGAAGGCTCTCTCTCTCTCTCTCTGTCTCTCTCTCAGTGTGAAACCCCTTTGGGTTTAGTGTTTGCGTCAGTGTACAGTCCAATGAGCATATAAATCACACTAAAGTCAGTATATAAGTTACAGTCATCTGGAGGATTTATGGGTTTCTTTATCTGCATGTCTTTAGGGAGATATGTCAGAACTGTGAGGTAAACAATTCAGTTCAAATAAGTTACAGGAATAGTTCACTCAAATAATTAAATTTCTGTCATCATTTACTCATTTACATCATTTACAGACTTTATTTCCTGTTGAACAAATTTGGATGACTTTTTTTAGGCTGGTTTCTTTCATAAGTAAATGAGGACTGGGGTTGGGAAGCTCCAAAACAGATGAAAAAGCACCATAAAAGTACTATAAATTAGTCCATACAACTGGGACAAATGCGGATACAAATGCGGACCCACTTTATATTAGGTGGCCTTAACTACTATGTACTAACATTTTAATTAATAATTTGATACAATGGACTAATTGTGTACATGCATGTTTTTACATTGTACTTACATTTTTTAAATTAGTTGCATGTAATTACAGCTGTAATTAATTTCTGTAATTACATTTATAATTACACTGTTGACATTTCCCTTGCACCTAACCCTACCCTTAAACTTACCCATACCACCACACCTGTCCCTAACTTTACCCTTAAACTTACCCATACCACCACACCTGTCCCTAACTTTACCCTTAAACTTACCCATACCACCACACCTGTCCCTAACTTTACCCTTAAACTTACCCATACCACCACACCTTTCCGTAACTTTACCCTTAAACTTACCCATACCGCCACACCCGTCCGTAACTTTACCCTTAAACTTACCCATACCACCACACCCGTCCGTAACTTTACCCTTAAACTTACCTATACCACCACACCCGTCCCTAACTTTACCCTTAAACTTACCCATACCACCACACCTGTCCGTAACTTTACCCTTACACTTACCCATACCACACCTGTCCCTAACTTTACCCTTAAACTTACCCATACCACCACACCTGTCCCTAACTTTACCCTTAAACTTACCCATACCACACCTGTCCCTAACTTTACCCTTAAACTTACCCATACCACCACACCCGTCCCTAACTTTACCCTTAAACTTACCCATACCACCACATCTGTCCGTTACTTTACCCTTAAACTTACCCATACAACCACACCTGTCACTAACTTTACCCTTAAACTTACCCATACCACCACACCCGTCCGTAAATTAACCCTTAAACTTACCCATACCACCACACCTGTCCGTAACTTTACCCTTACACTTACCCATACCACCACACCTGTCCCTAACTTTACCCTTAAACTTACCCATACCACCACACCTGTCCGTAACTTTACCCTTACACTTACCCATACCACCACACCTGTCCCTAACTTTACCCTTAAACTTACCCATACCACCACACCTGTCCCTAACTTTACCCTTAAACTTACCCATACCACCACACCTGTCCCTAACTTTACCCTTACACTTACCCATACCACACCTGTCCCTAACTTTACCCTTAAACTTACCCATACCACCACACCTGTCCCTAACTTTACCCTTAAACTTACCCATACCACCACACCTGTCCGTAACTTTACCCGTATCCCACCTCAATATTTCTGTGCTGGTATAATACACACAAACACGAAGATGAAGATTAAGGCAGTCTTTAATAAATTCAATTCAAATCACATTTATTTGTATAGTGCTTTTCACAATACATATCATTTCAAAGCAGCTTTGCAGAATGCATCTACATTACAATTTAAAGTGGTTTGTTGTCAGAGGAGACTGTGTCCAAGTTATGTATTTCAGAAATGTACATATACAAAGCACACAGTTAGCTAACAATGTATTATTAATCAATATGACAATAAATTAAGGCACAGACAGTGGGCTATGTGAAATAAGAATATATGTTGTTAACAATGATTAGGGTATGTAGAAATTGAGCATGGGTGCGTGTTGATGCAGAGCTGCGTCATCCGAAGTCCTCGCAGGAGTTGGAGTTGTCTCTTCACAGGTGATCCGAAGTCTTCATAAGAGGCTGAATCTCGGAACCTCGGAATGGCTATCCATAGAGAGCGAGAGTAACATCTAGGTCGGGTCTTATGTCACAGACTGTGCTGGTATAATACACACGAACACGAAGATGAAGATTAAGGCAGTCTTTAATAAACCCACAGACAGCAAGAGTAACATAACACATCCAAACATCAATGAGTGCGTTTACAAGCACGTTCTTAAGCCGATTGTGCTTAATAAGCCGACAATGAACATGGTCATGTAAATGCGGTAACATACTTTTATCGGAGTAAGGTCAATGGCTTAAGCATAAACCGGTCAGAACAAGTGTTTTGCCTCTTTTACCCTGATTTTGCACGGCATGTAAACGCATTAACCTGCTTTCTGACAGCTTATTGAAGTGTGCATGTGTTATAGGTGACGACAAACGCATACTTAGAGCACATTTAAACACATCCAGACAGAGTGAGCATTTTGCATGAAAGTAAGAATGAACTATATCACAAATGCAGACTCTTTTAAGACCCAGAAAATTGTAAAAATATGTTCTCATCTAGTAGTATAGAAGTAGAAAGAGGTTCAGTCAAAACGCTGCATCTGCAACTGCATGAGAGAATAATATGAGGTGTAAATTTCCCACTGACACGTTGCAAGCTTTAACATCACAACTGACATAACATTTGGAATACTCTGAGTCAGATACGGAAATTATTATTTTTGACGTCACTACAAGGAAATCACCCGGTTTAATAATAAAGTTATGTAAACGCGGTTTACTTGCATTGTCAGTTTACTGGTTTGCGTGTAAACGGGGAAAACTGGTTATTTCAGTAAGCTGATATTTGTGAGTTATCAGCTTACTGGTGTGCATGCACCCCGACTGAGCCTGGTTTCTCCCAAGGTTTTTTTCTCCATTCTGACCCTGAAGGAGTTTTGGTTCCTTGCCACCGTTGCCTCTGGCTTTTGGCTTGCTCAGTTACCACACCTGTCCCTAACTTTACCCTTAAACTTACCCATACCACCACACCTGTCCCTAACTTTACCCTTAAACTCACTCATACCACCACACCTGTCCCTAACTTTACCCTTAAACTCACTCATACCACCACACCTGTCCCTAACTTTACCCTTAAACTTACCCATACCACCACACCTGTCCGTAACTTTACCCGTATCCCACCTCAATATCAGCAAAAGTGTTTTACAATACAATATGAACACAATAAGTACATTGTTCTTATTTTATTTTATGTAAGTATATAGTAGTTAAGGCCACCTAATTTAAAATGGGGCCTCATATACTATATTCCAAGTCTTCCGAAGCTGCGTGACAGCTAAGTTTCATGAATAGATGAAAATTTAAATGATTTTATAATTAAATATTGATTAATCTTGTCTTGAATATATTGCTTGACAGAGTATATGGGAAAACTGACTGAAAAAAAAAAAAAAAAATTATATATATATTTTCTGACATAAGTGACACATTAATTACCCTTTAACTATAAAATACATTATAATATTGATATCCTGACCTTGAACCCGTGACAGTGGAAGGCAGAAGCACCTGGTCATGGTTCACTCGTGGCAAGAATATAGCTAATGTAAACAGTGTTTTGCATCTCATATACACAGAGCAAGACTTAAGGGACTGAGGGGTGATCTGTCAGGTTGATGGTCAATAACAGAGCAGTGAAGGGCCAGTGGAAGCACAGATCAACCCTACTGCAGACATCCAGACTGCATAACATCTCCAAAATCTCTCTCTTGCTTTGTATTGTCTCGCCTTGTGTCATCTCGCCTCGTACCGATACATACCGGCATCACATTGATACCTCTCAACAGTGTATCGTATCAATACCATTTTCAACAGTGTCTCAAACTAGGCATGTACCAAAATTTCAAACACTGAATATTTTCGCCCGAAACAGCTACAGAATTTTCGGTTTAGGGACGAAATGGTTTCGGAGGGCTGAAATCAATTACTGAAACAGACGTTTAATTAACGCTTCTCTAATGTGTTTCGTGTGAGTGCATACAACGTGGATAAGCTACAACAGTTAAACGTCATCAGTGTGGAAACTAGCTCTGGATTGCCAATATTAATTTTTTGATGATGATATGGTTTAATTTCTGTAATGATATGGTTTCTTGAATCTAAAATCTTTTAGTCTGTGCTGTTTTCTGTTGATGCACAGCGTAAACGAAACCTTACTAAACATTTATAGAGTGCCTGCCATCCAATAATGACAAAAAGCTTTGTGCTTTATTACTTTTAATATGATATAAAGTCTCAAATTAAAAATTCTGTTGATTTTATTATGAAATTCAAACAATAAATGTCGTTTTGCCACTCTTAATACACAGTGACAGACACATACTTAAACATACTTAAATAAAGGCCTACTTAGATAAAATCATTAGTTAGCTAAAAAAAGAAAGAAAATGAGGAACATTTTGCTAAATAGGCTATATGCACTGTATTACATATTCATTATATTTTTACTTAAACTGTTAGTTAATCTTCATTAATAAATGGAGAATTTTAATAATATAAGTATACAGTTTACTGTAATTTAAATGTTTATATTATTATTACATTTTTGTATTATTATTACCTTTGAATTTCTGTTTCCATTTAACAAGTTTTATCGAGTGTAATGCTTATAAGGTACATTAATAATTATTATTATTACCAAATGTGCTACATTTCTGTGCTGGTATAATACACACAAACACGAAGATGAAGATTAAGGCAGTCTTTAATAAATTCAATTCAAATCACATTTATTTGTATAGTGCTTTTCACAATACATATCATTTCAAAGCAGCTTTGCAGAATGCATCTACATTACAATTTAAAGTGGTTTGTTGTCAGAGGAGACTGTGTCCAAGTTATGTATTTCAGAAATGTACATATACAAAGCACACAGTTAGCTAACAATGTATTATTAATCAATATGACAATAAATTAAGGCACAGACAGTGGGCTATGTGAAATAAGAATACATGTTGTTAACAATGATTAGGGTATGTAGAAATTGAGCATCCAGCATTCTGACCCTGAAGGAGTTTTGGTTCCTTGGCACCGCTTGCTCAGTTGGGGACACTTAAATTTCAACTATATTACCGATCTGCCCGCATTGACACTACATGATAATTGAAATTAGCTGGATAACATCAACGTTTTCTCCAGAGCGGCTGTACAGCCGAATCAAATTCCAAATTCTGTTGCATTGTTTTCCTGTTAACACTGAAGCTGCTTTGAAACAAATGGCATTGTAAAAAGTGCTATATAAATAAAGATGACTTGACTTGACTTGACTTGACTTGACTTGACTTGACTTGACTTGACATGTAAACGTGCTCAATGAGACCCGACAACAATGAACAGAAACAAGGGAACTTGTATACAGGTGCAAATGAAGGTGATTGACGACACACAGCTGACAGTGACTCGAATCAGACACTATGACAACAAACAAGTCAGGGTAAAACGGTGAAAATGAAAACAATGTCCAAACTGAGTGACTGTCACAGTGACATTATGCAGTAATTATAATTAGATTCTGTAAATCCATTCACATTTTTCTACTTTCTGGAAATCATATGGCCCTACATTTGAGACAAATTTGATAAAGAAATATAACTGAGAAAACTCCTGTGCTACAAACCAGTGTACAGAAGACATGAAAATGTGGTCATCACTTTCAGACAGCCTTTGAATGGAGCAAGTTTTTCATTATTTTTAACACCAGAAACCCCCTTACATAGATTGGACTGGAAAATGAAAACAGACAAGATATCTTCACATGTGTCGTTCATTGATTACTTCTGCTTTGTTATGTAGATGCTCAATGGAAGAACAGAGACAGAGTTTCATGGAAAATTCTGACAGGCGTTTGTGATTTTGTTCAGATAGTGTTTTTGTATAGACCTGTCATCCAATATTTTAGATAAGGGATATTCTTCTCTTCTGATTTAAATCTTTTATTCCAGACTGAGAACAAAAGCATGTCTTTCTAGTTTGACTTTCATTCTTTGACTTTCTTTTCTGTGAAAAGGTGTTACAAGAACTCTAATAAAGCACCTTTGAAGTCACACCAAATCGGATATAATCAAAAGCTCATAGCTCAAACTCTGCCATTCTACAGGTTTTCTTCCACTGAGAAAGTTGATATTTTTTCAACATGTACTGCATTGAGTCCAAAAGTCATGTTAAGAGAAGAGGGTGAGAAAAATGGATCTGATGTAGATAAATGAGAAGGAACATTACAGAGGTCTGAAAGACACAGCACACTTCAGTCTTGATTTGTACACTCTAAAAAATGCTGGGTTAAAAACAACCCAAGTTGGGTTGAAAATGGACTAAACCAGCGATTGGTTTGTTTTAACCCAGTGATTGGGTTGTTTTAAGCAAACATTTAACCCAACCGCTGGTTTAAAACAACCCAATCGCTGGGTTAGTCCATTTTCAACCCAACTTGGATTGTTTTTAACCCAGCATTTTTTAGAGTGTATGTGTACATTTTAACATAATATACTTTTTAATAAATATAAGTTCTGTCAAATGTTAGCTATGAAGGCTTTTGCAAGTGTCATTGGTTTGGTGTATGAAAAAAAATCTTGGTAAAAAACAAAATTGGTAAAAATCTTACGAAGTGAAGTTATTAAACATAATTTTGGGAGGAGTACGCCCATCTAATCTTCAAATTAATACCAAGGCATAAAACCAGCAGCTTACCTCTTCCCGTTGTTAGTTCTTGCAGCATCCCTCCTCCTCCCCTGCTCCTCCTTTTTGTACAATTTTGCCTGTTATAGGGGGGAAACCGGAGCTCGGGTAGAATATCTTCTCCGAGCCCCTCTATAGCAGACAGCAAGCCAAATCTGTTTACCACTTTCACTAAGATTATATGACCACACAAACTCGTGAAAGTGCCAATAGTCTCTTCTTCCCCATTGTCACGTATATCCAAGCAAAATGATGGTTGATTTTGTCCATCAACCAATTGATTGGATGGTTGTGGTTTGCTGTTGCTGTGATCTCATGAGTGACAGGTTGTCCACCCTCACACCAATAAACACATCATCAGCAAGCGGCAACCTCCCACAATCTCTCTTGAAGCCAACACGGAAGTGACTTAAACTGGAATTCATCGACTGGCCGCTAGAGACAGGCTCCCAAAGGGAGTCAAATCTGTATCTCCCCCATGTTAAAATGCCTAACTTTACAGCAGATTTATTTGGTTTTATTTTTTTTACAGACTGGTGCAAAAAGTGATTTTGGTCTATACAGCAACTTTTGCCATTCATGACAACTGTGATGGGGTGAATTTAAACTCATCTGTTTAAATTATATTAAGCCTTAAAGTTCTGCATAATTAAGGGCATGGCCACTTGAGTGATATGTAGATTGCCACTATGGTCGAGCTAGACGGGTGTGGTTTCAACAACCAGGGCCCTCATCTCCACCCACGTCCCGCCTCTTTGCCCATTTTTAGTTATCCGGGAGTGACTCGTGATGACGCGCTGCCAAGATGGCAATGGCCGACTTTAGGCTTCAAAAATGCTCTTCAGAAACCTATGGGTGACGTCACGGACATTACGTCCATATTTTTTTTACAGTCTATGATCATCAGTGAAGAGAAGAGATATTGCAAGATTTTGATTAAAGATTACGAGGGCACACACATTTTTAAAAATAATAATAATAATGTGCACTGATAAATTATTTATGATAAATACTTTAAGTAGTGACAGATCTGGTCATATAGACAACATATGGCATAGTAAAAGAGTTTAGCATTAAATTGCACATATAATGACAAGCAGAACTGAGAGATAGAGAAGTTTTATGGCCAGATTTACTAACACCTGGTGCCAGCGCAAACCCTCTTTTGGCGTTAAAAAAAATACTGTCAGGATTTACTAAAGACACAAAGTGAAAAATTTGCACTAAAAAGATGTGGACAGGGTTATTTTTGCGGCTTACCTTATTGCATATTTGTAGGAGTTTCCCTTTCAGTCGCAAAATTTATGGGGATGAGAGTATTTAAATTAATTTTAATTTATAAATATTTTAAACCTTCACAATAAATGGTGAAAATCTTGGTCACACTTTAGTTTAGGGTCCAATTCTGACTATTAACTAACTACTTTTGCCTCAATAAACTCCTAATTTCAGCTTATTAATAGTTAGTAAGGTAGTTGATAAGTTTAGATATTAGGTATGATTAAGGGATATAGAATAAGGTTATGCAGAATAAGGCATTAATATGCGCTTGTGGCGAGGGGGGCGTGGTTTAGCAAGGTCTGTGACGGGAGAGAGAGTCAGAGGACGAGTAAGTGAATCAAGTGCAAATGATAAACACCTATCTCTTGTTTCAGTAATTGGCGTGGCGAGACCAGAGGACCAGAGAGAGAGAAGCTGGATGCACACGCTGGAGACTCGAGCAGAGAAGGACGTGCAGAGAGGAACTGCCAAAGTGAAACCATTGATGTTACTGAGAGCTGAAGTTTATTTGAGTTGTGCGATGTGCACCTTGTTATGTGACCTGAGTTAAAGAGAATAAAATACCTGTTTCGAGTTTCCAGCCAGCCGATCCCTTGTCTTCTTCCTTGCCCATTCGCAAACTTTGTTACAGTGCTTTACTAATAAACAGCCAATATCCTAGTAATATGCATGCTAATAAGCAACTAGTTAACTCTTTCCCCGCCAGCGGTTTAAAAAAAAAAAAAGTTGTCAGCAACCGCCAGGGTTTTTGAACATTTTTACAAAAATGTAATGTCCCATATAATATTTTGTTGTATGAATATCTGAGCATGCAATATATCAAAAGAAAGAACAGACCCTCTGCTTTAAGTTTTATTCTAGCTTCATGCATTCCTTTTTATCAACTCTTGAATATGGGTAAGTTTCATAAAAAATTAAAAAAAAGCAACATTTTGAACAAAAAGCTGAGAAAATCACGTTTTTGTCAAAGACTACATCCAGATCAGATTCAGAGCGATGACCAAACACAGATGGAGTAGATCGAGTCCATCAACACCTCTAATGCTTGCACAGTCCTATAGCTCGTCCTGGGTCCACATTTCATTCAGTAACATTAGGCAGTTTTGATTTATATGATGTTTAATATTGATGGTCACATTATTTTACATATGCATCGCTTGGTTTTTTTGCGTCTTCTTCGTCTGTATTTTGATCAGGAGATTCTGTACTCATTCAGAAGATGCGTAATAGCGCCCCCGAGCGTATAACAGTGAAAAAACAGAAACACAGAAAATTCCATGTTTGGGAAGCGTTTTCTCCCAAATAATGGAAAATTCTGTGTTTGGCGGGGAAAGAGTTAATAGTGAGAATGGTACCCTAAACTAAAGTGTTACCCAGAACTTTAAGAAATAATTGAATGTTTCAGTCAAAGACTTTTGTCAGGCACTCAGAATAAAAGGAAAATATTAAACTTTTTTTCCCTCTAAATCTTTGCTGTATTGAATATTTCATTCTATATTCCATTACAGATGTCGCCTCTCCAAAGACTTTTGTATTTTCCTCTCTGTGCTGACGAAGGCCTTGTAAAAGCTAATGTTGTAATTTCACAGACCAGCAGGATTTTTCATTGAGTTTGTTTTGTGTGAACGAAAGAGATGCAGATGTATTTTTTTCCCACCCAATCTGCAAAGTAATGTCATTGCAATTTGCTAAATATAAAACTGCGACAAAGCCCAGGCTACATTTACACTAGAGGTGAATCTGACCTCAGCAGTATCTCCTGCTTCTGACTGAGAATCGTTTTTAATGAGGAAAAAGGTTAATGTTTTCATATGTCTGATTGAGTAGTCGTATTTCTGTTGGCTTTTTCTTTTTTCTTTTCCACAATCTGCAGTTGCTGATGTTTGGAGCCATTCGGAATGAGTCAGCTCAGCTTCACGTTTGCTACTGCTGAACTGCTCGGTGCTCTCTCTGTGACCTTCTCGGTGAATCTTTGACGCAAAATACATGTTTACAAACACACTAATCAAAAGTCGAAGGCATTTATACGCCTGCGTTAAAAATCCATAAATTGCTGACTTCACAGATCAAGCATGTTTTCACATAAATTCACTCTATGTCTCTCTCTTTCTCTTCCTCCTCAGCTTCCTACATTTTTGGTGTTAAACGAGACTGGAGTCATTCCAGAGCCATATAGACCTTAAACCTGTCTGTAAGTTTCCATCAGTGAGGGGCTGCTCACAATTAACCCTATTTTGATTGCTGAGTGAATCAATTTTACACAAACTCTTACTCTTTTAACAGTCCTGATTAGCCTTGTTTTTTTATTTTATTTATTTATTTATTTATTTTTTTTATTCAGTATTTATCATCTCTCTCACTTTCTTTCTTTCAGTACTTCTACAGTCTCATTCCCTGCTTAGCTCCTATTACTTTCAAAAACTGGAATAGACCATTTGTATATAGGAGGATATTTGTTTTTAATGACCCTACAAGTTATATGCTTTGTTTCTCTCTTATTTTAGGATGCGTATATGACAGCCTTGCCAAAAATTATGTCCACAAAATTTTGTCATGTTTCATTGCATTATTTGACTTCAAGCACTACTACACAATAAGCTTACAACATTTAAAACATTGTTTGTAATAATATTTGACTAAAGGGTAAAGAATTTTCACCACTTTTGGCCACTACTGTTTATATCTATCTGCTTTATATAGAGATCTATAGACTGATGTCCGACTGAAATCCGCAATATGAGCTTGTTTGAGATTTCGTTGTTTCTATAAGAGAAACCATCGATCAAGGTTTTGACATTATCATCTGTAAGCACTTTCTAATAACGCAGCTCCTTTCATTTCTCATCCAGTCAGCAGCTTCAACATCTGTTCCTGAAATCTCCCCAATTCCAACCCATTTTCCAAAAAAAAAAAAAAAAAAAGAAAAGAAAATAGGAAATGGACAAACGGACAGAATCTTTTAGAGGTTAGTGCTGGCAAAGCATTATTGTGTATTGCTTTGGCAGTCATTAATAGCCTTACAGACCTGTTTCTTACTCATTCAGGTGATGAGTAAGAAACAGAACACAAAAGCTTTTGAGGCATATGATGACTGACTTTTTTTATTTAAATTTTTTTTTAGTTAATATTGTCTCCTGTTCTGGACTCATGGGCTGTTCATTATAGTTTGCATTTCTTTGCTTCTGAATGATGCCTTTTATACCAACCACAGGACATTTTTAATCCTTTTTATTTTTGGTTTCTTAATAATCTCCTGAGTAAGTAACTGCTGGAGTGCAATTCATTAATTGTGTGTTTTTTGTGTGTATAGTGATGTCCCTTTATAAGGATGTAGTTTCAAGAATGTGATACGGCCCCTTTAAGAGCGTTTCTACGTAGGTGCAAGTGTGTACGCTAGGACATTTCCGCGTGCTTTATAAGACAGGGAGGAGCGGTGGTTTGAGGAGAGTTACCAGCTTGATTCTCCATTTGATTCCGGCTCAAATAAGGCTGTTTCCCCCACGCTTGTGTGCGGGTGTTGGGTATTAGGTATGAGGCTAATTAGAGCTCCCTGTTGGTCATGGGGCTGGTGAATGTATGGTTAAAGACCATTGAAAATGGCACTGTGCTGCCATTCCACCCATTAGAGCATCGGAATTGCCCTTTATTTGCCACTGCTGTCTTTCCTCCCCCTTTTATTTCCTTTTGGGATATGTAACTCTTTTCTTTTGTTTTGTAGATTTTGGTCGGTTTATTATGTGATATTTAATATTGTGGTGTGCCTAGTGTTGCTGATTATTGCTGCTGTTATGAGTCTATAAATGGGCTGCTTAAACCATTAATGGTCAGTTTCTGAGCATTTTTATTCTGTGAGTAGAACTAATTCTATTTCTCTTTTTTTGTTGTTTCAGTGGATCACTGAGGGGTGCTGGTTGGATCATTGGTGTGGTCCCTTTGGTGGATACTCTTTGGTTGCACTGCATGTCCAGTGTGTGTGTGTGTGTGTGTGTGTGTGTGTGTGTGTGTGTGTGTGTGTGTGTGTGTGTGAATATCTTTCACAGGCACATTTGTGGGTGATTTTCTTTATAGGGGCCATAGAGCATGCTGGCAGCCAGTCAGTCCTCCTCAAGTGTCCGCTAGTTTCAAGTTTATTTGTTTTGTTTCTTGTCGTTGGTATTCTCTCTTTTTAAAGGTGCAGCTTACTGTGTTCTTAAACCAACAAAGAACTTTTGAATGGTATAGTACAATATTACAAAAGCTTTCTATTTCAGATAAACACTGTTCTTTTGAACTTTCTATTCATCAAAGAATCCTAAAAAAATCCTTTCAACATTGATAATAATCATACATGTTTCTTGAGCAGCAAATCATCATATTAGAATGATTTCTGAAGGATCATGTGACACTGAACACTGGGATAGTGATGCTCAAAATTGAGCATTTCCATCACAGGAATAAATTACATTTTAAAATATATCCAAATAGTAAACAGTTATTTTACATTTTAATAATATTTCACAACATTACAGCTTTTTATTTTTTATTTTATTTTTAATAACACAAATGCAGCCTTGGTGAGCAGAAGAGACGTCTTTAAAAACATAAAAAAAATCTTACCTATTCAACCTATCTCAGGGAAGAAGAATTCAAATACTAATCAATGAAAGTTCAAAAAATTGGTCACATGACCCATAGGGATCCATTTTGTGTCCTGTTTCAGCACATGTGCACAGGTCACATGGCTCCATATTTTCTCCAATGAAAAGTGCATTTGCATCAGAACTGGACCACGGAGCAATGGAAGAAGGTGGCCTGGTCTGATGAATCACATTTTCCTTTACATCACGTGGATGGTCGGGTGTGTGTGTGTCACTTACCTGGGGAACACATGGCATCAGGATGCACTATAGGAAAAAGGCAAGCCGGCGGAGGCAGTGTGATGCTTTGGGCAATGTTCTGCTGGTAAACCTTGGGTCCTGCCATCCATGTGGATGTTATTTTGACAAGTACCACCTACCTAAGCATTGTTGCAGACCATGTACACCCTTTAATGGAAACATTATTCCCTGGCTGCTGTGGTCTCTTTCAGCAGGATAAGGCACCCTGCCACAAAGTAAAAACGAATTTGAGGAGCACAACAATGAGTTTGAGGTGTTGACTTGGCCTCCAAATTCCCCAGATCTCAATCCGATCGAGCATCTGTGGGATGTGCTGAACAAACAAGTCCGATCCATAGAGGCCCCACCTCGCAACTTACAGGACTTAAAGGATCTGCTGCTAACATCTTGGTGCCAGATACCACAGCACACCTTCAGGGGTCTAGTGGAGTCCATGCCTCGACAGGTCAGTGCTGTTTTGGCAGCAAAAGGGGGACCAACACAATATTAGGTCATAATTGTCATAATGTTATGCCTGAACGGTGTACATACACACATACATATATTCTAAAACAAATGCATTTAATATTAATCACTTATCATACACATCAGTGATCACTACATGCAATTTCACAAAGTGGCCTTTTATAGATTTGTTTTATAAAACTAAAATTTGTTTTTAGAAAATAATAGTGACTTTTCTTTTCTTCAAAAGTTGTGTAGTATTTAGCTTTAAGATTTAGACTTTCAGGTTGCCTTGTTCAAGATAGCATATGTCTATGTGTCCTTTGTATTGTGGCACTTTCCATCTTACTGTCTCCTTTGGATGGATCATTCTTTTATAGCTTTTCTACTTTTTATGTAGCTTATACAAGCATCTGCTAAATACATAAATGAAAATGTAATTGGATTGTGGTTTAGATGAATGGCCTCTGTCTGTGGTGCTGATCAGCCTAATTTCTTTGCATAATAGTATTGGTGCTGTCCATGGTTCTAAACAATGCATGACAACTATATAGAAGGAAACGACATGCTGTTTCTCCCAACCATTTCTTACATTCATTAATTTCAGAATCTGACATCAAAGAAAATGTACTTTAATTCAGTAGATATGTGAAAGTGCCATACACATTATATTATAGGGCCATACACTATTGAAAACATACTACAGAAGAATAATAATCAAGATAAATGTCATGGTGGATGGAGCATTCATGAAAGCAGGGCTTTTAGTGTTAAATATGAAGCTCTATCAATGGCTTTTATCAGCTTTAATGACGCAGTAAGATTCTGCTAAGATCCTTTTACTACCAATAAAATAAGGGGATGATCACACTTTTCCTGGTTTCACATTTGTTTAGCATTTCAGCCTGCAATTTTGTAAAATGTGCAAAATATTTGTGATTCTTGTTTGTTCTCTGTTCTTAGTATCGAAGCTACTGCTATGAGAGGAACATTTTCCAGATAATTTGCTTGTGCCAAGTATAATTCTCTCCTTAAATCTCAGTTTGAAAAAATACAACTCTCTGAAGTTTGCTCAAATTAACTGTTACTGCTCTAAAAGTTTGGCTTGTTAAATACAAACCTGATTCCAAAAAGTTGGGACACTGTACAAATTGTGAATAAAAAGGTATATATATATATATATATATATATATAACATATCAAATGTTGAAAGTGAGATAATTTGAAATATCGTTGCCAAATATTGGCTCATTTTGGATTTCATGAGAGCTACACATTCCAAAAAGAGAATGTTGGGACAGGTAGCAATAAGGCCGGAAAAGTTAAATGTACATATAAGGAACAGCTGGAGGACCAATTTGCAAAATTCTTATTAGGTCAATTGGCAATTGGGTATAAAAAGAGCCTCTCAGAGTGGCAGTGTCTCTCAGAAGTCAAGATGGGCAGAGGATCACCAATTCCCCAATGCTGCGCCAAAAATAGTGGAGCAATATCAGAAAGGAGTTTCTCAGAGAAAAATTGCAAAGAGTTTGAAGTTATCATCATCTACAGTGCATAATATCATCCAAAGATTCAGAGAATCTGGAACAATCTCTGTCTGCGTAAGGGTCAAGGCCGGAAAAACCATACTGGATGCCCGTGATCTTCGGCCCTTAGGACGACACTACATCACATACAGGAATGCTACTGTAATGGAAATCACAACATGGGCTCAGGAATACTTCCAGAAAACATTGTCGGTGAACACAATCCACATCCAAAGTGCCATTCGCCGTTGCCGGCTAAAACTCTATAGGTCAAAAAAAAGCCATATCTAAACATGATCCAGAAGCGCAGGCGTTTTCTCTGGGCCAAGGCTCATTTAAAATGGACTGTGGCAAAGTGGAAAACTGTTCTGTGGTCAGACCAATCAAAATTTGAAGTTCTTTTTGGAAAACTGGGACGCCGTGTTTCAGATCTTTCACCCATAGAAAACATTTGGCACATCATAAAGAGGAAGATGCGACAAAGAAGACCTAAGACAGTTGAGCAACTAGAAGCCTGTATTAGACAAGAATGGGATAACATTCCTATTCCTAAACTTGAGCAACTTGTCTCCTCAGTCCCCAGACGTTTGCAGACTGTTATAAAAAGAAGAGGGGATGCCACACAGTGGTAAACATGGCCATGTCCCAACTTTTTTGAGATGTGTTGATGCCATGAAATTTAAAATCAACTTATTTTTCCCTTAAAATTATACATTTTCTCAGTTTAAACATTTGATATGTCATCTATGTTATATTCTGAATAAAATATTGAAATTTGAAACTTCCACATCATTGCATTCTGTTTTTTATTTACAATTTGTACAGTGTCCCAACTTTTTTGGAATCAGGTTTGTATTACAATGCAGATGATTATTAGTGAAAATATTGATTCACAAATTTCCTGCCTGTTGTGCTATTATATGTGGTGTGTCTGGTCAGTTTTTGTAGTTGATAAGATGGTAAGAAAACAATTAATTCTCATAATCAGCGTTTTCGATGCAGGATAAATGGACAGGAATAAAGATCTGAGCAACTTTGACAAGGGCCAAATTGTTATGGAAAGGCAACTGGTTCAGAGTATCTTTGAAACGGCAAGACTTGTGGGTTGAATCCGGTCAGCAGTGGTGAGAATTTAGTGTTCCGAGGAGGGACAAACCACAAACCAGTGACAGGGTGTTGGACGCCCAAGGCTCATCGATGCATGAGGCATTTACTTGGGGAAGTGATGGCACCAGGATGCACAGTGGGACGACTACAAGCCAGTTGGGAGGGAATGTGATGCTCTGGGCAATGTTCTGCTGGGAAACCCTGGGTCCGACCATTCATGTGGACATAAATTTCACACGTGCCACCTACCTAAATATTGTTGCAGACCAGATACATCCCTTCATGACAGTGGTGTTCCCTGGTGGAAGTGGCTCAGGATAATGTGCCCTGCCACACTACACACATTGTTCTGGAATGGTTTGAGGAACATGAAGAGTTCAAGGTGTTGCCCTGGCCTCCAAATTCCCCAGATCTCAATCCAAATGAGCATCTATGGGATGTTCTGGACCAAAAAGTTCAATCCACGGCAACCACCTCGCAACCTACACTGAACACGAGCAGTTGTTGCTTTAAGGGGGTATTTCTACCTGATTCGACCTATAAATTCAAATTTTGTTATTGTAACAACTTCAATCAGTAACATAAAACAAGGGAATGCTGTTTTAACCTTACTGAGTTACATTGACCCAACATACAATTTCCAATAAAGTTCAGAATGGACACATTCGACACATGCACTCAAAAATTAGCTTGTTGGTCTAACTTAATAAAATTATGACACCTACTTCCACACAGTTGAACTGATTTATTTGAACTTAAACTAGGTTAATTGCACTGATGAGTAAAATTCATCTTAAGTGAATGAGCTCACACACCGATTTCATTTGACATATTCTGTCAATGTTTCTTGAACCAACCAGGGCTGTTGCTGTTCAGACTGGTGCCCTTGTGCAGAGTTGCGTGAGTTTTCTGTGTTTTTTTGTAAGAAAATCAAAGGACCTGTTAAGTGTTTAATGTTTAGTTATTTTGAACATTTAGAAGAGTTTGTAGAATATAAAATTATGTTTGTTTGTTTTCTGGTTACCATTGTGGTGAAGAGGTGAGCTTGTGCTTAGGTTGTGAGTAGCTGTCGTACACACGCACACGCATGTCCCATGATTGTTTGATTGAGAGAGGTAGAACTGATGACCATTATGTAGACTGTGTAAATGATGTGCTGGCTCTCAAACTCATTTATTTAGTTTATTTTAAAAATAATAATAATAAAAATTAAAAAAAAATAGCCAATGCAGCACTTGTTCACATGCATATTTTAGCATGCAAGTAATGATCAACTAAAAAAATTCTCATCACTGGTGTTAGCACAGTTACAGTTCAATGAGAACAGCATGGACTTATTTCACATAGCCACCCCCATTCTAACCATAAGGTCTACACTTCAAGATAATGGTAACCAATGGTAATGGTAATAGTGCTAAAAAAATAGACATAATATAAACTCTTTTAAATGTCAAATATAACTGAACATCAAACTTTAACAGGTCTTTCCCTTTACTAAAAACACTTAATTTCAACATTTACTCTCCTGGGGTGTATTAAAGAAATATCTTATCTTTAGAATCTTATCTTATCTGTTTGGTAACCATGGCAATTTCAGTTAGGACCTCATTTAGGACAAAAGCTATTACAGAATGACATTTCTTAAGTGCATAATCTTATCTCAACTATGGATAGGAAACGTGTATTGTAAACGTGGGTATCTTACAGAAGTGGCCAGGACAATCAATGCTTTAGCGCCTACCTACATTATGTTTCCAAAGGGAAAGAAGCGGTCAACCATCAAAACTGCTGAATAAAACGGGCTTTACCTTTTCAACGGAGCTTATACAAATTTTAATCTCTGCCGCACTGAAATTAAAACCATTCCGTTGTTTCTCCATTTTGATTTTAGGTTTACCTCAGAAGCAGGTTGTGCTTTGTTGGTAACATGCTTGGTAACAGACCTGACAGTTGATTACTGAACTTGATGGAGTGGTTTAAGATTTCCTAACTACAGATAAGATGAGTGTGGCAGGCAGCGAGGCGAGGGACCGTGAGAGCGGGCCGGTGGCGAGTGATGATGAGCGTCAGCTGCGCGCCACACCGGTCTCGTCTCATGGAGGAGTGACAGGAGCATAAAAGGAAGAGCGACGACAGTGCAAGACGAGAGAGGACCAGGCCTGGATTTTATGTTGTGTTTTGTTTTGTATATAGGCGGCAGTCATCCGTGAGGGGCTGCCGCCGTTATTGTATTTTCTTTGTTTATTTTGGATTAAAGTTTTTAAATGTTCGCCGGTTCCCGCCTCCTTCTTCCCTGATCCTACGAACTTCATTACAATGAGATTTTGTAAGATAGGATGAGAATCCTAAATCAAGTTAAGATTTGCTTCTGTAATATGAATGTGAAAAATCCTAAATTAACTTATCATATCTTAAGTTAAGACCTAAAATAGAAAGTTTCTGTAATACACCCCCTGATTTATCCCCATGCAAAGCATGCTGGGAACTAGAAATCCACTGCAGTTTCAGTCAAAGCAACAGAAATGATTTGTGTAGTCCCAACACAAATGGATTAAGTTCACTTAACATTTTACAAATTTAATTTAATTTAACGTAATAAAATTGAGTGCAAATGACAATTAAGTAAAAAACTAATATTTGTGTTGTTTCAACTTGTTTTATTTAAATAAACTAAGCAAACAGCTAGAATCATTGCTCCTTGATCTGTGAATTTGCTTCAAATTGTGATTTGGGGTTATTAAACACATTATGTTGCATCAAAGTAAAAATCACAATTAACAGTGCTCCTCTTCAGCACAATAGTAACCACAATATTCAATAACAGAAACTCATATAAATGTCCAACATAACTGAACATTAAACATTAACATAAACTACCAACATCTTTCCCTTTACTGAAAGCACACTTAATCCCTAAATTTACTTGCATTTACACTTGCAAAGCATGCTGGGAACTACAGATCCACTACCCAGTTCTGCGTTTCCCAAAAGCATCATAGAGCCATTGCCACTAATGGTCATCACCTAATATTTTATTCACAGACTATCTCTTTATAATGTTGTTGTCACTATATCACCCTGTTTGTTGACTGCATTCCTGTTTCATTTTGTTTTGGGAGCTTTTGTAACTTTAACTGACATGGCTATAAATGGAAATTAAAGAAGAGATAGAGGGAATGGGATCAGGACATGACCATGGTCATACTCAAACTTGACTCTCTGTGAGTCAACATCTCTTGTGTTCTGAACATGCACACAGCCCATAGTTCTCTGTTGTTTTCATTTATGTATTTATTTTTCTTTCATTTTAGTTTTGCAGGCTGTCATGACCAATCAGGTGAGTCCTGAAAGTGAGTTGAAAACCTGTCAAGAGCAGCACACGTAGAACAGCAACTTTGAGGACAGGCCGTCATGACTTAAGTTTTATCTGACGCTGCTGAATATTCATTGAGTTGCTGATTAAAGCACCGTTGATGACTGTTGGACATTAATGGAAAAGTTTGAAATGTTTTAAGTAGACGTCACTTCAGCAACATGTTTTAACGCTCACTTCTTTGGTGTACTTACTTTCAAACATGTCTCTGTTGGCTTTTACTATGTCCAGACATAGCTAGGTGTGAAAATGACATTGATAGTTAAACATATCATGAGATGATGCCAAATGAACGACATCTTGCAAGACTTTCATGTTTCCCATTTCCTTTTTTGCGGTCATGGAAAAAAATATGACCGCTATTTATTTGTATCTGCTTGCCTATTGCCTATTGTTACATGTTCAGAGCAAAATAATGGATCTTTCCTAGACATGATTACATACAGAAGATAAACTGCTGTAAGGCATTGACAGATTGGAAATGGTGCAGTTTTGAAATTGACATGTTGGAGACAGATTACAGGCGTTTATGCTGCCACACTTCAAACTCAATACACACCCTGTTATCAAGGTGAGTGTTTGAAAGGACAGCATGATATTGATGTGATACGTGAATATTTGCTCCAATCTCTTCTTTCAGCCAATCACTGTCCTTCTCTGGCTAAAAACAGAGGGTGGTCTGTCATCCACCTGTAATCATCTGGAATTCTTTTTATGAAGTTTTTTCATTTGGAGAGGTTTATTTCATAATGACAGTGTATGTGCAAAACATTTACCGAATGCCTCCAGGTGTTGACGTGTGAGCGACGGGGCTGCTAGATATATAACTGCAGCCCATATGGCTGTGATTTAACCTCTTTGGATGAACGAGAAACAAATGACGTCTCGAGAGATATCTTCATAAGCAAAGACACACTCCTGAGATTGCGTGTGGTGCATTTAGGTAAGCTGCTACACTGGATGCTTGAATAGTTAGACACTAAGATGCATATATTCAGGCACTCTAATGCACATATGTATATGGCAAGTCATTTTCGTTTTCTTTTTCCCATCTTGGAAAACTATTGATCTCCAGAGGCATATTGTTTCTTTTATTTGTGAGCTGTTGGAGATGAATTATTTCTATTTTCTGAAGCTCAGATTCAGTTTAGATTTGATTTGAGCCAGCGGCTGCTCTCAGCAGCCAACGCCTGCTTCAGTTCAAATGAATGCTTGTCACTGAATGTAAATGATTATGATGAATTTATTGGCAGCAGAAGCTTAGTTTTGTATACATATTTGCCTTGCAAAGGTTAAATATCTGAAATGTATAAATCTGAAAGGATATCTTTCCTCTTTGGAAATTATATTAATTGGTTCTTTTAAAACTTATTCAGTGTAGAAACATAAAATAAAATAAAACAAATATTTAATGTTTTATAAAATTAAAATAAATAACCTGATGCCCTTCCATTTAGTACAGTGATGTTATTATTTATTTATATATTATTTTATATTGTTCAACAATTTGGGGTCAGTATAATATATATATATATATATGGGGTCTATAACGTTTTGAGTTTGTCCACTACTTCAACTACTTCCAGTGTCACATGTCTGTTTAGTTCATCTTTCAGTTGTTTTCATCCTGTCACATGTTCCTTTGTCTTAGGCTGCGTCCGAAACTTGTAAAATGCTGCCTTCGGAGGACACATTTCAAGGTAGGAAGGCATCAAGGCACGTCCAAAACTAAAGTTAGTTTCACTTCCTGCCTCCCAAGAGACATTCATCTGATGGATTTTTGAAGGCAGCATATATGTATCCTTCGCTGCCTTTGATATCCCACAATCCTGTGCATTCCATTCTGTAACAGTTGAGCAAGAAAGTTGTGTTTGCTGGTCAGTTTATGTGTAAATGTACGTTTTTGACCAACATTTTCCACTTTTCTTCCACTTTACTTTTTCACAATTTTCTCACCAAAGCTCTCTCTATTTTGCTGTAGATCATTAAATGGTTACACTAAGAAGTCTGTCCGAAATCAGTTTTGTGAGGTGCCTTTCATGCACAAACGCTGCCTTACAAGTCATCGTCTGATAAGGCAGCGAGGCAACGAGTCAGCCTTAGGCAACATCCACACAAAGCCAGAGCTTTTTCCTTCTTTATCAGAACTTTTTTTTCCCTCGTCTCAAGAAATATCCGCGTACACACGAAACCACTGAATCCGACTCAAAACGATGTAGTATACATGCCAGGCCAGTGTGTGGCACTGTAATTCTGCCACAGAAATACACTAAAAACAGAGAAGAAGCGTTATGGCTAGAAGGGGTAAAGCAATGGTAGGAAGTGAGGCAAAATCTCACGTTAAATAACAATACATTTGCTACTTACCAGATTGTATTTTATTAACGCCTACACCTACCCCAACCCTAAACCTACCCTTACAATATTGCAAATACAGTAATTAAATGACGCAATATTGATGTGCGCATGCCCAGGGCCCAGTAGTTGCATCGCCTTCTAGTCTTTAATATGCAGGACGTGGTGTGATGACAAAATATATGGATTGGCTATACACACGAAAACGCAAGGGTGTAGGTTTCAGATTTCAAAAAAAAAGATTTCCCGGTTTCAAAAAATACCGGTTTCAGGCTCCTAAAACGCCGGATCCGTCTGGACAAAACACTAATACGATAATTTTTTTACATATACAGCTAAACGTGTCTCTGTGTGGACGGGGCTTTAGTTTCCCAGCCACTTATCTGTTTCCGGTTACACTCGTTAGTTTAGTTCTATTTAGCTGTGTCTTGTTAATCATCTCGTTTCTGTTCACTACTTAAGTTACACCCTCACCTTCAGTCTTTGGTTAGTCACTGTTATGTTAAGTTGGATTCCCATTGCCTGTTTTGAGTTCTTTGAGAAGTTCAGATTAAAGTTTATGTTTGATTATGATCTTCTGAGTCTTCAGCCTGTTCCTGTGCACACCAACCGTGACACAGAGGCAATCAAATACACATTTTAACGGATTGCTTTCATATGTAGATGCTCTTGTGGTCGAATGCATTCAAACGGACACAAGACTGCCAACTCTTCGCCTGCAGACCTAATGTGTAAACATTGTGGGTAGCACGGTAGCCAGATGGGATTTAAACTTTGTCGGATGAAGACCCAAGTTTGGTTTAGAGACAAAATCGTATCAAGCACAATATTCTCTCACCATTCCTGATTTCTAACACAGGTTTGGCGTGGTCTTGCAGCTATCAGAGCAGGGGGGTATTCCAGAAAGTAGGTTATGTGACATACCTGGGTATGTTTAAGGGTAAGTGCATAACCTCAACTTTTGGTTCCAAAAATGGAGTTAACTTTCAGGGTATGTAAGTAGCCATGGCAACTCACTCTCTGAACATAACCTGCTCAGGAGCAGCTCATGATCCAGGGTTAGTTTGCTTAAGAGATATTCAGATGTGTGTAATATCCTTTATATAAGTTATATTAATATAACTAAATGTGTTATATAGTTACAGTTATAATATATAATATTATATATTAATTCTAAAGCACTATTATAACAAGGTAATGTTTAAATGTTAATTCAATTCAAATATATTTATCATGTATTTTATTGTCATCTCACACACGGATATGCATTCAATTAATTAGCATCAAACAAACAATATAATCTTTATTCTCAGTGAATAAAGATTACTTATTAAATGAAAAGAAAAAAAATGGATTGCACAACCACTAAATAGGTGGCGATAAGCACTAAGTAGGTTATGTAAATCTCCATTAAACAAAAGAAGGAAATAGTATGGCACACTTGTCCGTTTCCATGGTGACTCGTCAATTTGTTGCTCTGCTGAGAAAGTCTTGTGTGTTCATGGTTAACATACTCTGAGTTGTCTGAATTTACTCCCGGACGCATTTTTGGAACCAGCATACCACGAGTAAGCAAGGTTTGGGTTAATCAACCGAGAGTTCAACGTATATGTGACGGTAAGTTAACCTTGCTTTCTGGAATATCCCCCAGAAACAAAAGCTGCTGCTCTCCGTATGCTTTGGTGGATGCTCCTGTAGTAAGTTCAAGCGTTTTGAGATTTTCGCACAATTTTTCATGTTTGAGTATCATGTATTTCAAGGGTATACACTCACCTAAAGGATTATTAGGAACACCATACTAATACTATGTTTGACCCCCTTTCTCCTTCAGAACTGCCTTAATTCTACGTGGCATTGATTCAACAAGGTGCTGAAAGCATTCTTTAGAAATGTTGGCCCATATTGATAGGATAGCATCTTGCAGTTGATGGAGATTTGTGGGATGCACATCCAGGGCACGAAGCTCCCGTTCCACCACATCCCAAAGATGCTCTATTGGGTTGAGATCTGGTGACTGTGGGGGCCATTTTAGTACAGTGAACTCATTGTCATGTTCAAGAAACCAATTTGAAATGATTCAAGCTTTGTGATATGGTGCATTATCCTGCTGGAATTAGCCATCAGAGAATGGGTACATGGTGGTCATAAAGGGATGGACATGGTCAGAAACAATGCTCAGGTAGGCCGTGACATTTAAACGATGCCCAATTGGCACTAAGGGGCCTAAAGTGTGCCAAGAAAATCCCCCACACCATTACACCACCACCACCAGCCTGCACAGTGGTAACAAGGCATGATGGATCCATGTTCTCATTCTGTTTACGCCAAATTCTGACTCTGACCATCTGAATGTCTCAACAGAAATCGAGACACATCAGACCAGGCAACATTTTTCCAGTCTTCAACTGTCCAATTTTGGTGAGCTCGTGCAAATTGTAGCCTCTTTTTCCTATTTTCCTATTTGGTACCTGGTGGGGTCTTCTGCTGTTGTAGCTCATCCGCCTCAAGGTTGTGCGTGTTGTGGCTTCACAAATGCTTTGCTGCATACCTCGGTTGTAACGAGTGGTTATTTCAGTCAAAGTTGCTCTTCTATCAGCTTGAATCAGTCGGCCCATTCTCCCCTGACCTCTAGCATCAACAAGGCATTTTCGCCCACAGGACTGCCGCATACTGGATGTTTTTTCCCGTTTCACACCATTCTTTGTAAACCCTAGAAATGGTTGTGCGTGAAAATCCCAGTAACTGAGCAGATTGTGAAATACTCAGGCCGGCCCGTCTGGCACCAACAACCATGCCACGCTCAAAATTGTTTAAATCACCTTTCTTTCCCATTCTGATGATCAGTTTGGAGTTCAGGAGATTGTCTTGACCAGAACCACACCCCTAAATGCATTGAAGCAACTGCCATGTGATTGGTTGATTAGATAATTGCATTAATGAGAAATTGAACAGGTGTTCCTAATAATCCTTTAGGTGAGTGTATTACAATAATATTAATATTATAACACTTTTAGTAATGCATTACTGCCCAGCACTGTTCAAGAGTATTTTCCATTCAGTTTCACTATAGGATACAGTTTATTTCTACTGTGATTTATTTCAGTGTGTGTTTCTCATTTGCATTGGGAAACTGGAGGAATCACTATGCAAAGACGAGCAAGGAACGGAGCAGCATTTCACTTGGGCAAAGATGTGAAGGGTAGATCCTAGGTGGTTGTCAGCAGCATGCTGCCTTCCTCTTCCCCCCGATGACTAAATAACCAATTTATCTTGACTGCAGCAGCCCAATTATACTTGTCCTGAATACTGTGTATGTTCATGTGTTTGTGTGTGCTTATATGTTCTCAGCATGCTGTGTTTGATTGAGGCTGACCTGTGTCAGTGTTCAGCTGCTCCTGCGTGCCACATGCACATCTCATGCATGTTACATGGAATTCGTTTAACACATGTTAGTGTTAACACAGACATTTTTCCAGACACATTAGAGATGTTGTTAAACTTGCTTTAGCTTAATGTAAGAGAGTGAAGTGTGTGTGTGTGTGTGTGTGTGTGTGTGTGTGTGTGTGTGTGTGTGTGTGTGTGTGTGTGTGTGTGTGTGTGTGTGTGTTCATGTTTTTCAATCCCGGTGGAGACTTGAACCTGAAGGCTCATGGGGAGTTGTATAACCGTGGGGACCTAAATTGAGGTCCCCATGAGGAAACAAGCTTATAAATCATATAGAATGAGTTTTTTGAAAATTATAAAAATGCAGAAAGTTAATTACTTGGACTATAGTGAAGATCAACACAGCCCCTTAACTCAAAATCTGTGGCAGTTTCACGTAATCGCAGAAAATTCTGTGATGGGTCCATGGTAGGTTTAGCGATGCATAAAATCATGCTAACATGAATAAGTCAATGACAGTATACAGGATGCTGCCTGTCATTGACTTAAATAGACATCACTTCCGTTGGGCATGGTTATCGTCGCTGTGAAACCATGAAAAGCATTGAAACTATATATTGGTGACTATGATTGAAACTATGATTGCCATTATGACATGTAGTGCGATTCTTGATTTAATCAGTCAGCATAATTTTATTTACATTTATTTTCTTTTACACTACCCTCAGACAGTTAGCATTGAAGATTACAGTTTGTATAAGTTTTAAATATGAAATTTTTTAACAAATGCACTTGTATTCATCGCTTAATATTAGCATTTTATTTCAGGTGAACATTCAAAAGTTTTTTTAATTATTATTTAAGGCCTTTATTAACCCCCTGGAGCCACTGTGGAGCACTTTTATGATGTATATATGCACTTTTATGGACTTTAAAACAGAAATAGCCATTCACTGCAACTTGCATATTTGCATCAGTATTATTTAGATATTATTATAAAGCATGTATTTGCCTGAAAGAAGAATGTGGTATACACCTAGGATGTCTTGAGGATAATACACGTCATGTATGGCATTCCCAAATATAAGACTAGGTTTTTATTTTTTTGTCCTAAAAACTAGAACTTACGCTGAAAAAGTCTCTTGTCTTATATTCAGTTTGAAAGTTTTAAATATGGAAATTTTTCTTACAAAATCACGCCTTCGCTTCAAAAGGCCTTTATTAACCCCTGGAGCCACGTGGAGGATAAAGCTTTAGAAATAGGAAACAGTAGAGGGCGCCAACACGGGGGGACGATAGGCTACGTAAAACGTGTTATGAATTAAATAAACAGTAAAGTGCCGCCATGGAGAAGAGATCATTTTGAGAAAAGAGCTTCAAAAGTTGGTCAAATAAACCAACACGTTCGAAACAGTTATGACACCAACTTTAAACTTATGGTCGTGAATGAGGCAGCATCATCTAATAATTGCAAAGCTGACAAAAAATTTGGAGTCACAGAATGCAATGTTCGGAGGTGGCGAGCACCTTTTTTCCCCAAAAATAAGTCTGGAAAATGGGGGGGTTGTCTTATATTCAGGGTCGTCTTATATTCGGGTATATACGGTAAATCATGGGCTAATTTAAATTTTTAGGTGAACTATCCCTTTAATGGAAACGTTCATGTTTGACCCTGTCATGGGGTAACTTAGGTGTAAATTGCAGAAATTACATTTATATTACATTTTATACAGTTACATTTATAAGTTATATTCGGTTTATTGCTTAACTGTGTCGGCACAGATTAGTGAGAGTTATTAATTATTAATAATATTAATAATGAATAACTCCCAATAATATTAATAATATTATTAATAATCCAATCCGGTTTCTGGAGGGACAATGTCCTGCAGAGTCAAGCTGCCACCACAATTAAACACCTGAACCAGGTAATCTTACTGTTCTTACCAGTGCCCGAATTTGTGTACACAATATGCTGATTCAGGAGCTAGGGAACTAGGGAGCTGATTGAGACGTACCCTCTGGCCTCTTATGATGCTACAGACTCACTGCTAGAAGATACTCTACTAGCCTTGTTACCTCGATTCAGTCATCATACAGTCATCCCTCGTCTTCTCATCTGTGCCCTTGTGTGTGCGTGCTCTGCAAACCTGTAAGACAAGCTCAACGTTTAGCCTATATCAGGGGTGTCCAAACTCGATCCTGCAGATTTTAGCTCCAACTTGACTCAACACACCTGCCTGGAAGTTTCTAGTATGCCTAATTAGACTTTGGATTCTGGCTCACTACACCTTAGGACACTAATGGTGACATTACAACAGGGTTCATGTTTGGTTCAAAAAGCAATGTTTTTGATAGAGAAAATATGGAGAAAATGAATGGGAGAACTATTTTAAGTGTTCGTGGGGCAACACCATTTGCGGAACATGACAAACAGTCAGCGTGTTGTGTGCATAGATGCCTGTGGTTTTAGAGTGTGGAGAAGTGGTGCGAACGGCTCCTCACATTCTCAGGGACAATTAAAGTGCTTGATTCGGTTCAAACACTGCTGCATTTCTCAGAATTTGCTTGCTCCCTGTGGGTGCAGTGTGATCCTGTGAGCTCCACAGTTTTACCTCCCTCAGCACTCATTTTTTTGATGTTGAAAATTGTGATTTAAATGAACTTGCTGAGGGTCCATTAGTGTAGTGCACAAATTCAGCACATTTTCTGTGATAATGAAGATGTGGTTCAGGTTCTGCACATGAGTTATTTTATAAACAAAAGATAAATGCTCTTGTTTAGTATGCCAAAGACAAGACATCCCCTATGCACATCCCCTATGCAGTCAGTACATCCCTACAGCTGATACTACAGGCAATGTGCCTCAACAAACCACTATAAAGAGCAGCCAGAGCCGTCCACACGGGATACATTCTTGAATTTAAAGAAAGCACAACAGAATACAATAGAAAGCAGGAGGGTTATGTTCTGAAGTTGAATTACTTTTAACTAGTGCTGCCAATCCATAAAAAAAAAACTAAATAATCACACAAATTGCAGTTTTAAATATACTTTTATATAAGCAGCACAACTGTTTTAAACATTGATAATACTAAGAAATGTTTCTTGAGCACTAAATAATTACTATATTTAAAATAGAAAACTACGGTGACAAAGCACTACAACTGATGAAAACACCAGCAAATAGAAAAAAAAACACCAGCAAATGACATCTTAAAAAACATCTTAAAAAACATCTTAATCAGTTTGACAACATGTGCCGCAAATACAACGCAAACCAAACACAGAAACGTGCTGCAAATACTCACAACGCAACCAAATACAGAAACGTGCTGCAAATACTCACAATATATCCAAACACAGAAACACGCTGCAAATACTCACAATGTATCCAAATACAGAAATGTGCTGCAAATACTCACAACACAACCAAATACAGAAACGTGCTGCAAATACTCACAACGCAACCAAATACAGAAACGTGCTGCAAATACTCACAACACAACCAAATACAGAAACGTGCTGCAAATACTCACAACACAACCAAATACAGAAACGTGCTGCAAATACTCACAATATATCCAAACACAGAAACACGCTGCAAATACTCATAATGTATCCAAATACAGAATGCAGTGCTGCAAATATCACAACACAACCAAATACAGAAACATGCTGCAAATACTCACAATATATCCAAACACAGAAACGTGCTGCAAATACTCACAATGTATCCAAATACAGAAACGTGCTGCAAATACTCACAACACAACCAAATACAGAAACATGTTTTGAGTATTTGTAGCACATTTCTGTATTTGGTTGCGTTGTGAGTATGTCCAGTGCGATTCTGTCTTAGGTTGCATTGTTAGTATTTGCAGCATGATTCTGTATTTGGTTACATTGTGAGTATTTGCAGTGCGTTTCTGTATTTGGTTGCATTGTGAGTATTTGCAGTGTGATTCTGTATTTGGCTGAGTTGTGAGTATTTGCAGCTCAGAACAGCTTCTTAATATTTTTGTGGAAAATTATACCTTTTTTTCTTTTCTTTGATGAATAAAATGTATAGCATTTGAATGAATAGCATTATAGCATAGAAATATAAATCTGTAACATTACGTGTTTACTGTCACTTTTGATTAATGTATCCTTGCTGAATGACAGTTAATTTCTTCTTTTTTAATAAAAAACTTTTTACAGAACATTTCAGTGAGTAGATTATCATGGTTTTCACATACATACTAAGAAGCAAAACTCAAAAATATTAAGCAGTACAACTGTTTTTAACATTGATAATACTAAGAAATGTTTCTTGAGTATTAAATAATTACTATATTTTAAAATATAAAATACAGTGGCGTAGCAACGCGCTACAACTGATGAAAACACATGCAAATAGAAAAAACACCAGCAAATTAAGAAAACATCTTAATCAGTTTCGCAACATGTACAAATACTCACATCGCAACCAAATACAGAAACGTGCTGCAAATACTCACAACGCAACCAAATACAGAAACGTGCTGCAAATACTCACAATACAAGTATTGCAAGTATTAGCTGTGCGTTTCTGTATTTGGTTGCATTGTGAGTATTTGCAGCGTGATTCTGTATTTGGTTGCATTGTGAATATTTGAATAACTGTTCCCATTCAGTCGGTCACTCTCGACGCCTCAGCCAATCTACTGTGAAACTAAACGAGCCAATGCACATTGGCATGAAATGATTGCACCAGGTGCTCATGCCACACAGCATGGGTATAAATGTGACACAGGTGTTTGCATCAAATTAGCTTTTTGCTTCGGAGCCGAGTGGTAGATGGTTCAGCCAGATATTACTCGCTACTTCACAGTCCTGACTGGAAAGAAGCCTGCCTTTTTGGAAGTGATCTCTTCAGTCGGTGTTGGTGTGATGGCACAGCAGCGGGTTGTGTGTTTTTTTTTTTATCATCTCTCTTTTTTGGTCGTAAGAGCAAACACAAAGACTGTTCTCACAGCTGGTTTGGTGTGCTAGGTGGAGAGCACTGAAAAGCCGTTCTTATGGCTGGAAAGAGAGCACCTTTGTGTGAGAGAACGCGCACGTCAGGCTGCACTATTCCCTGACTGTGTCGCCGCGACCCCTCTCCCTGCATGCTTCAGCACCAAGGAGAGCCTGTCCTTCTAAACGGGCAAACACAGATAGAGCTTGCGTCCACACTCTTCCGGACCAAACACCGGACCACACTCTTCCTCCCCCTTCGCCAGCGGGCAGCAGTGGGTGGCTGGAGGATGTATCCAGACCTCCTCACCTCCCCTCTGCCCACTCGTGGAATCAGGTAAGTGTTGCACGGCACACTCACACCTCGCTGCGGGCCACCTCCACGAGACGGCTGCCCCAGCCTGGTACCTGCATTCCACCTCGCTGCCCCACGGTGGGTATGCCAGTGCAAACTGGCGAACAGTCCTACTGGCGAAGGATGCGATAGAGCCGGTCCCTCCAGCCGATATGAAGACAGGCTTCTACAGTCCGTACTTCATTTTACCCAAAAAGACCAGTGAGTTACGGCCAATCTTGGACCTGCAAGTTTTGAATCGGAGCCTTCACAAGCTATCAGTCACTCAGAAGCGCATTTTCGAATGCATCCATCCCCAAAATTGGTTTGCAGCGATCAACCTGAAGGACGCATACTTTTATGTCTCAATTCTTCCTTGACACAGGCTGTTTCTGCACTTTGCATTCGAGGGTCGAGCATATAAGTACAAAGTCCTGCCCTTCAGGCTGTCCCTGTCCCCCCGTGTTTTCACGAAAGTCATGGAGATGGCCTCTCAACGACTGGCTTATCCTAGCACAGTTCCAGGGATCAAACACAGGGATTCTAGAGCCTATGTGTAGAGCCGGTTTCCTCCTGTGTTCTCACCTCAAACGGGTAGAAGCACTGAGAGGCCCTGGTTCTTGTCAGCTTACTGCGCTACGGTGCTTATATTCTCCAGAAGCAAACTCTGTGAGTCCTCCATCACCCTCGGTGCTATACGTGGCAGAGTGTCTGGCATCAGGCCCCTTGCTGCTGAATCCTTGACAAATGGTACTAGGCTGGGGTTATATGAGTGACCCTGCGGGGATCCCATATATTTTTCCACAGACGCTCCTATGGAAGCCTGTGTCTTTCCCTTGGGAGAGCCCACCATTCAGTGGGGTTGGAGCCCCCTCTCAGTTGCGGGCTATGGCTCAGCATTGTACTCAACATAATTGTACTCCAATATTTTGACAAATAGATGCAGCCTTGGTTAGCATATGAGACTTAAAAACAAAACAAAAATCACTTCTTATTCTAATGACTGGTAATGTATATAACAGTTAATGAATATATTTTTACATCAATTAAATAATAAAGATAAATGAATAAATATCGGTTAAAAGTGTCATAAGGGTAATACTTTATTTTCTCTAAATGTCAGTCTTTTTTTTTTCTGAGAGAAGAACTCTGTGTGTATTCAATGTTCCCTGATGAGAGAGGCTTGTTTGGGTTTCTTAGCTGTACTACACCAATAAAAAAAAGAGTGTGTCAGATCAGAGAGCAACATGTCCCATCATGCTGTGGCTGCACTGCATGATGGGATATGGGTTAGAAAGAGCTCACAGAATAGAAAGTTTGAAAAGAGACGTCAAGTGGAATAAGAGTCAGAAGGAAGTCCTGAAAGGTAAAGAAACTCTTCCACTGTGAGAAATCCAAATATCAAAGATGAATAGCCTACATAATAAAAATGTGAATCACTCGTCTCACAAGAGCCTAAATAATATAGTTCAAAAAGAGTTTTTGTAGAATATAGTAGGCTATAGCATTAACAAAACTACTGACATAATCTAAGTTGCTGCACAAAGTCAACTTCAGAGTGAAATCTGCATTAGTGTGCAAAGAATTGTCTCTCCCTTGACCATTTGCTGATTTTGCAACTCATCTTGTCCACAAATGCAGTTTGCTGGCTGTACAATATAAGGGAAAAGTCTGTTCTCTAACCTCTTAAGTATTTTTATTTAGTTATGATATTTGGTTTGACTCCACTATTTGTTTTATGAAAATGTTGACCTTAGCCCCATGCATAGCATATCACTTTTATGGGTTTTATAGTGTTTTGTGGTTCTTTTTGGAGCCTGAAAGTCATTACCACCATGAGTGATCATTCTGATATGTTTGAGGTTGAGTAACTGACCTGATTCTTCCATTCATGTAAAGTTAATCCTGTTGTTATCCCTTACATTTATTTATTTAGCAGATGCTTTTATCCAAATTGACTTGACAGATGACGAACAACAAAAGTGATTCACCCTAGACTAGAGAGACAGTAACATTAGATATGCTGCAATGAAGTTCCAGAACTGCTCAGAAACATGGATGGACTGGCTGTATAGAGCACCGGGGCTTTTCCCAGTGGACTGACCAACTTGGGCTATGAGCCCTGTTTCTTAGGGTATGTTTACATGACAATGTTTTCAACTGAAAACTGAAAACTTTTATGCGCTTTGGCCATTCATTTACACGACAACGCTGTTTTGGGGGCCTGAAAATGCAAGGTTTTGAAAACTATACCTTTACCGCCTCCATGTAAACAACAAAAATGCAAATATGTGAAAGCTGCGATGTCATACGCATGCGTGTTAAGTTCATGCATGTGTATTACGTGTCTGCAGGGTGTTTCTTGACAAAACAACATCTCCAACTACTGGCTTGGCATGCATAATGCAGCCTTTTTAGTAATTTTCACAGATTCGTCTGTTTTTAGTACATTGTTGTTGTGTAAATGTACCCTTAGTTTACCACAAGATGGAGGGTAATAACATTGGTTCTATATTTCTTACTTACTAAACTATTTTAAAATGTAATTATTGTGAAATCTAATATGCTGTACAACAGTGTTCTATAGTTTGGAGTTGATAATGTTTTAGTATCTCTTTTATGTTCACTAAGGCTGCATTTATTTGATCAATAACACTGTAAAAACAGTAATATTGTAAAATATTATTACAATTTAAAATAGCTGTTCCCTTTCAGTTGGACGTCATCGACAAATTGGGATCACTTCTGGGAACCCTGTCAGCTTCGAGTGTCTACAGAACGAGCCAATGCACATTGGCGTGCAAGATCTGGCGTTCCGCCCCACAGTGCGGGTATAAATAAGGAAGCAGATGCAGTACACCTTGGTTCTTCACTTCGGAGCCGAGCAGTTCTGTACTCTCTCTGAAAAGTGTGTATACAATGACTATGAGTCAAAAGCAAGCTTTATGGACGGTGTTGGTGTGATGGCATGTAAAGCGGTGATCGTGAGCATTGCTCAACAACTGCTCTTTTCACAGCATTTGAGGGGGCGTCTTCTATTCAGCTGTGAGAGTGTGGTGAAGGCATTCCTTGTTGAGTGTGCACAGCAGGATTGCACTATTTCCCTATCTGTGCATGACGGTCATTCCTGGGTGCTTCAGCACTAAGAAAAAGAGCTTTTTTCCCCCTAAAAGAGTAACACGAGTGTGACACTGCATCTTTTTAAAGACAACATTCCACTTGTGTATTTTTGGATGTGATCATTCCTTATCCTCATTATGACGATCACTGTCTCGCATGACTGGGCATAAGCATGCTGAAACTGCATTCATGGGTGACTTATGTTGTCTCAGGAGAACATGTGACCATGTCGCCACGCTGTTCGTTTCACCCTTTGCGTAAGGGCTTAGGATTTCAGCATCAGCGAGATGTGCCGTGGGTTGTCACAGCAACCCAGCGCTCACTCAGTGCTCTAGATGCGTGGTCGAGACTTTGAAACCTCAAACAGGGTGGAGTCCCTTTGCCTATTCCCCGATCTAGTTTCTTTTCTGGTGCACCAGAAAAGGGCTACTTCAGCTAATAAGCCTTGGTGACCTGAGGATTACAGTGGGGCTTTCCCTGCCGAGTATGTCTCCGTGGCTCTTGGTGGTCCAGAAGCTTTGCCACCCTCAGCCCCCTCTTCTATTGCCAGTGGGCAGTGTGTGCTTAGAGGACGCAACTAGCCTTCTTACACCCCCTGCCCAATAGTGGAACCAGGTAAGTGTTGCACTGCACACTCAGACCCCACTTCAGGCTGCTATGCCGTCCGAGTCTGGTCCCTGCATTCCACCTCGCTGCCCCACTGTGAGTATGTCTGTGGTTCCGTTGGTCCTTGTCACAAAGCGACCCCTAGGGATCTGCTTTGGATAGCGTGAGAGTTCGTTTGGTTGTAAAAATAATGATGGCTCAACTCGCAACAGCACTGTCGTGCAAGGTGTTATTTATTGGAGACACCGAAGGCATGTACAAAAAATCCACGAGTGATGGAGTATGTACATATATAGAAAAAAAAGTGAAATCTCTCTAAACTATAAAGTATTAAAGAAACAACAAACTGAAAAACAAAGATGAAAAAAAAATCTATCTATATACAAAAAGGGTATACTTTCTTGGTCTTTCTCACGGCACCACAGCTGCATGCTCTGACTTGGTCAACAAGTGCCATTTTGAGTCTGGTGCTCTCTTTTATACACCAGACTCCGCCCCTCTATGGCTGTACCATTTCCTTGGTCATTAACAGTCAAACTCATTAATACATCAAACTTCCCCTCTACATAATAGAGACAAGTTTAAACACAAATTCCCCCAATAAACATAATAAAACACATAACAAAATGAAACCAAAACATAAACATAAGTTATAACTCTTCTGATTTTGGGCGCCCCCTCTAAACAACACAAATGGTTTCGCCGGACTTTGCATGCAGAGTACCGGTATGACGCTAACAGTGATGTCATCAGCATGCACCGATCAAGCGCTCGGTTTCACCAGCGCCACCAACCAGTCTTGACAAACATTTGCAATACACGACAATCACAGAACACATAAACAGGACAAATAAAATGTTTAAGATGTACTATGTGTGATCGGGAAACAATATAGCAGGGAAATGGAACATGTAGTGTGTGAAACGGTCCATGGGCTATCAGCTGCGTGTGCACCCGCTCTGCCGACAACCAAACGGGGTGGGAAGAGTGTGTGTAGCGCGATGTATGTGGTGCGATGTATGTGTATGAGTGTGCGCTATGCCCAGCGGGACCATCTACTTTATCACAGTCCTGCTGGTACAGTCACTGGGAGCATCACTAGCACTTCCTAGCCCTTCCCACTGGCTCATACGCACCATCAGACTCGGCATACAATTCAGTTCACCCGGCATCCCCCCCAAGTTCAAGGACATTCAGTTAACCTCTGTGTTGAACAAGGATGCTCCGGTGTTACAGGGGGAGGATGCGATAGAGCTGGTTCCTCCAGCCGAAATGAGGACGGGGTTTTCAACCCATACTCCATTGTACCCAAGATTGGTGGTGGGTTACGGCTGATCTTGGACCTGCAAGTTTTGAATCGGTCTCTGCTCAGGCTGCCATTCAGAATGTTGATGCAGAATGCATCTTTGGATGCATCCGTCCCCAAGACTGGTTTGCAGCGATCGACCTGAAGGACACGTACTTTCATGTCTCAATTTTCCATTGACACAGACTGTTCCTATGCTGTGCGTTCAAGGGATGGACATATCAGTACAAAGTCCTACCCTTCGGACACCTAAGCCAGTTGGGTCTTTGGGTCAACTGGGAAAATAGTAAACTCTCCCCGTGCAGAGGATCTTGCTCAATCAACCTAACAGCGTTTTCCATAGGGATCCCAATTCGTCTGTGACGTCTAACATACATCGAACGTGACCATCTGAAAGGGAACGTCTCGGTTACGTATGTAACCCTTGTTCCATGAAGGAGGGAACGGAGACGTACATCCCATCGCCACAGTTACTAGCTTGGCTCCTCAGTGTAAAACAATGTGTACTGCATCTGCTTCCTTATTTATACCCACTCTGCGGGGCATAGCACGAGATGCAAATCTTGCATGCCAATGTGTATTGGCTCTTTTTTTAGGCACTCGATGCTGATAGGGCTCCCAGAAGTGATCCCGATTTGTCGGTTACATACGTAACCGAGACGTTTTCTATTTCAATGTACAAACCCGATTCCAAAAAAGTTGGTACACTGTACAAATTGTGAATAAAAAAAGGAATGCAATAATTTACAAATCTCATAAACTTATATTTTATTCACAATAGAATATAGATAACATATCAAATGTTGAAAGTGAGACATTTTGAAATGTCATGCCAAATATTGGCTCATTTTGGATTTCATGAGCACTACACATTCCAAAAAATTTGGGACAGGTAGCAATAAGAGGCCGGAAAAGTTAAATGTACATATAAGGAACAGCTGGAGGACCAGTTTGCAACTTATTAGGTCAATTGGCAACATGATTGGGTATAAAAAGAGCCTCTCAGAGCGGCAGTGTCTCTCAGAAGTCAAGATGGGCAAAGGATCACCAATTCCCCCAATGCTGCGGCCAAAAATAGTGGATAGATATCAGAAAGGAGTTTCTCAGAGAAAAATTGCAAAGAGTTTGAAGTTATCATCATCTACAGTGCATAATATCATCCAAAGATTCAGAGAATCTGGAACGATCTCTGTGCGTAAGGGTCAAGCCAGAAAACCATACTGGATGCCTGTGATCTTCGGGCCCTTAGACGGCACTGCATCACATACAGGAATGCTACTGTAATGGAAATCACAACGTGGCCTCGGGAATACTTCCAGAAAACATTGTCAGTGAATACAATCCACCGTGCCATTCGCCGTTGCCAGCTAAAACTCTATAGGTCAAAAAGAAGCCATATCTAAACATGATCCAGAAGCGCAGGCGTTTTCTCTGGGCCAAGGCTCATTTAAAATGGACTGTTGGCAAAGTGGAAAAATTTGAAGTTATTTTTGGAAAACTGGGACGCCATGTCATCCGGACTAAAGAGGATAAGGACAACCCAAGTTGTTATCAGCGCTCAGTTCAGAAGCCTGCATCTCTGATGGTATGGGGTTGCATGAGTGTGTGTGGCATGGGCAGCTTACACATCTGGAAAGGCACCATCAATGCTGAAAGGTACACTCATCTAAAGGATTATTAGGAACACCTGTTCAATTTCTCATTAATGCAATTATTTAAATCAACCAATCACATGGCAGTTGCTTCAATGCATTTAGGGGTGTGGTCCTGGTCAAGACAATCTCCTGAACTCCAAACTGAATGTCAGAATGGGAAAGAAAGGTGATTTAAGCAATTTTGAGCGTGGCATGGTTGTTGGTGCCAGACGGGCCGGTCTGAGTATTTCACAATCTGCTCAGTTACTGGGATTTTCACGCACAACCATTTCTAGGGTTTACAAAGAATGGTGTGAAAAGGGAAAAACATCCAGTATGCGGCAGTCCTGTGGGCGAAAATGCCTTGTTGATGCTAGAGGTCAGAGGAGAATGGGCCGACTGAAGTTGATCGTTGATCGTGAGTTCAAGTTGATAGAAGAGCAACTTTGACTGAAATAACCACTTGTTACAACCGAGGTATGCAGCAAAGCATTTGTGAAGCCACAACACGCACAACCTTGAGGCGGATGGGCTACAACAACAGAAGACCCCACCGGGTACCACTCATCTCCACTACAAATAGGAAAAAGAGGCTACAATTTGCACAAGCTCACCAAAATTGGACAGTTGAAGACTGGAAAAATGTTGCCTGGTCTGATGAGTCTTGATTTCTGTTGAGATATTCAGATGGTAGAGTCAGAATTTGGCGTAAACAGAATGAGAAAATTGATCCATCATGCCTTGTTACCACTGTGCAGGCTGGTGGTGGTGGTGTAATGGTGTGGGGGATGTTTTCTTGGCACACTTTAGGCCCCTTAGTGCCAATTTGGCATCGTTTAAATGCCACAGCCTACCTGAGCATTGTTTCTGACCATGTCCATCCCTTTATGACCACCATGTACCCATTCTCTGATGGCTACTTCCAGCAGGATAATGCACCATGTCACAAAGCTCGAATCATTTCAAATTGGTTTCTTGAACATGACAATGAGTTCACTGTACTAAAATGGTCCCCACAGTCACCAGATCATGGAAGTGATTGGAACACCTGAATTCAATGATTTGGAGGGGTGTCCCAATACTTTTGGCAATATACACTCACCTAAAGGATTATTAGGAACACCTGTTCAATTTCTCATTAATGCAATTATCTAATCACATGGCAGTTGCTTCAATGCATTTAGGGGTGTGGTCCTGGTCAAGACAATCTCCTGAACTCGAATCATTTCAAATTGGTTTCTTGAACATGACAATGAGTTCACTGTACTGAAATGGCCCCCACAGTCACCAGATCTCAACTCAATAGAGCATCTTTGGGATGTGGTGGAAAGGGAGCTTCGTGCCCTGGATGTGCATCCCACAAATCTCCATCAACTGCAAGATGCTATCCTATCAATATGGGCCAACATTTCTAAAGAATGCTTTCAGCACCTTGTTGAATCAATGCCACGTAGAATTAAGGCAGTTCGGAAGGCGAAAGGGGGTCAAACACAGTATTAGTATGGTGTTCCTAATAATCCTTTAGGTGAGTGTATATCCAAGTTCTAGAACAACATATGCTCCCATCCAGATGTCATCTCTTTCAGGGAAGACCTTGCATTTTCCAACATGACAATGCCAGACCACATACTGCATCAATTACAACATCATGGCTGTGTAGAAGATGGATCCGGGTACTGAAATGGCCAGCCTGCAGTCCAGATCTTTCACCCATAGAAAGCATTTGGCGCATCATAAAGAGGAAGATGCGACAAAGAAGACCTAAGACAGTTGAGCAACTAGAATCCTGTATTAGACAAGAATGGGACAACATTCCTATTCCTAAACTTGAGCAACTTGTCTCCTCAGTCCCCAGACGTTTACAGACTGTTATAAAAAGAAGAGGGGATGCCACACAGTGGTAAAGATGGCCTTATCCCAACTTTTTTGAGATGTGTTGATGCCATGAAATTTAAAATCAACTTATCTTTCCCTTAAAATGATACATTTTCTCAGTTTAAACATTTGATATGTCATCTATGTTGTATTCTGAATAAAATATTGAAATTTGAAACTTCCACATCATTGCATTCTGTTTTTATTCACAATTAGTACAGTGTCCCAACTTTTTTGGAATCGGGTTTGTATTTTAAATAGGGCTGTTGATCTAACGTGTTAATTAGATTAATTAGTTACGGTAAAAAATAACGTGTTAAAATTATTAACGCATGTAACGCACTTGCCCCACCCTGGACCTACTTAGGTCATCTTTTCATACAGTTGATTGATGAAGAATATGATGCAAGGCAACAACTCATTGTGTTGAAGTCTATAGAATGCATTTAGAATGTCCCTAAAATTCAAGATATGGGACGAAAATGGCAGTTTTAGTCTCAGGCTGCTTGTACACTGGTACGTTTGATGTGCTCTGCGTCAGAGCACAATTGTTCCGGCTGGTGCTATGCGTGAATCACAAATCTCAATTCGAGCACAAGTTGTGCAACCGAACTCAGACCACCTCCTTGCCACCATCTCGAATTCGGTACCCCTGAGCTCAACTCACCTGGGTCCGCATAACAGCTTTCACATTACCAATTTATTTTTTCATGTGAACCGTGCCCCATTTCGAGCTAAACTGCCAGTGTGAAATGCCCTTAAATCATGGCCTAAATATCACACAAGTTATGTTTTTCTGTCCAGAATAGCACGAGATGAGTGCAAATATGATACTGCTCTTATACAACAGTTCCATAAAATAAATACATTAATATTGTGTTATTTTAGACATAATGTCTGTTTTGCTCGGTTTTGCCAACGACAATATAAAGACAAATCAAAACTGTGTCTCTGACCATTTACATGTACCATTTTCATAAAGAGAACCATTCACTTTACTCCTGAATGAATCAACTGTTTGAATGAATCGAATTAATGAATGACTCAATGACTTACTCAATTAGACATGTACCGCCGCCTACTGGCAGTTTCTTATTTAAAGTATAATTTCATTCAAAATTATTTAATATTTCCATATTAATAAAAACAAACATTAAAGATACAGTTTACCCAAAAATATTTCTTTCTGAAGCTACTTTTGTAATGTCTATTTGTTTGTTTTTTACACAATAATGACTTAAAATTATCTATTGGGAGTAATTTCTCAGCCAAATTTGATGTGATTAATTTGCGATTAATTTGATTAATTAAATTGCCACATTGTGTAATTAATTATATTAAACATTTCAAATCGCTTGACAACCCTAATTTTTAAATATAATTTATTCCTGTGAAGGCAAAGCTGAATTTTCAGCATAATTACTCCAGTCTTCAATGTCACACGATCCTTCAGAAATCGTTCTAATATGCTGATTTGCTGTTCAAGAAAAAAATTTTTTACTATCCTTATCAATGTTGAAAACAGTCATGCTGCTCAATATGTTGTGGAAACCTTGTTAAAAAAAAATAATAATTCAGGATTCTTTGATGAATAGGAAAAAATATCATCCAAAACTTATCCTTTTATCCTTCCAGAGCTCCTCCATGGGAGTCAGACCAGTGTGACGCTCATTAACACTATTAACACAATATTTGCGTCACCGACCTCACTCCATTCCCACTGCCTCAGGCCCTGCCTTGCTGTAGTCTTTACTATTATTTTTGATCAATTTAATGCATCTTTGCTGAATAAAAGTATTGATTTCTAACTCCAAACTTTTGAACGGTAGTGCACAGTGCATCAGTAAAGTATTCACAGTGCTTCACTTTTTCCACATTTTGTTAAGTTACAGCCTTATTCCAAAATGGATTAAATTCATAATTTTTTTTTCCTCAATTCTACAAACAATACCCCATAATGACAGCGAGAAAGAAATTTGTTTGAAATCTTTGCAGATGTATAATTATTTAATTTTTTTAAACCACATGTACATAAGTATTCACAGCCTTTGCTCGATACTTTGTTGAAGCACTTTTGGCACCAATTACAGCCTCAAGTCTTTTTGAGTATGATGCTGCAAGCTTGGCACACCTATTTTTGGAAAGTTTCTCCCATTTTTCTTTGCAGGACCTCTCAAGCTCCATCAGGTTGGATGAGGAGCACAGCCATTTTCAGATCTATCCAGAGATGTTCAATCGGGTTCAAGTCTGGGCTCTGGCTGGGCCACTCAAGGACATTCACAGAGTTGTCCCATAGCCAGTCCTTTGTTATCTTGGCTGTGTGCTTAGGGTCGTTGTCCTGTTGGAAGATGACCCATCGCCTCAGTCTGAGGTCCAGAGCGCTCTGGAGCAGGTTTTCATCAAGGATGTCTCTTTACATTGCTGCATTTACCTTTCCCTCGAGCCTGAATAGTCTCCCAGTTCCTGCTGCTGAAAAACATCCCACAGCATGATGCTGCCACCACACTTCACTGTAGGGATGGTAATGGCCAGGTGCTGCAGAGACGGTTGTTCTTCTGGAAGGTTCTCCTCTCTCCACAGAGAAACGCTGGAGCTCTGTCAGAGTGACCATTGGGTTCTTGGTCACCTCCCTGACTAAGGCCCTTCTTCGATCGCTCAGTGTGGCCAGACGGCCAGCTCTAGGAAGAGTCCTGAGGGTTCCAAACTTCTTCTATTTATGGATGATGGCCACTGTGCTCATTTGGGACCTCCCGGAGGTCTACAGACAATTCCTTGGACTTCATGACTTGGTTTGCCACTGTTAACTGTGGGACCTTATATAGACAGTGAGCCTTTCCAAATCATGTCCAATCAACTCAATTTACCACAAGTGGACTCCAATCAAGTTGTAGAAACATCTCAAGGATGATCAGTGGAAACAGGATGCACCTGAGCTCAATTCTGAGTGTCATGGAAAAGGCTGTGAATACTTATGTACATGTGATTTTTATTTGTAATACATTTGCAAAGATTTCAAACAAACTTTTCACACGGTCATTATGGAGTATTGTTTTTAGAATTGAGGAAAAATATAATGAATTTAATCAATTTTGGAATAAGGCTGTAACAACAAAATGTGGAAAGAGTGAAGCGCTATGAATATTTCCGGATGCACTGTATATCAATTAGATAACACATCAAGCAATAGTTTGTACAGTATTATAGGCTACACAAATACTCTGCTGTACATAGCCTTATAAATTGTGGGTTATTTTGGGGATCTATCCAGAATGTGTTTTTTTTTTTAGTCCCTGTCTAGAAATGAAACAAGTGAGGATAAGAAAATAGCAGAAAGGTTGTCCTTGTTAAGAGAGTTAGTGCATTAACTGTTGTCATTCCAGTGCTCAGGTGGAGATGGAAAGATCATTCATCTTTGACGTGATGTACAGTGAAAGTGAAGGTTTGGAAAAGTGTTTTTTGCCTTTCGTGTGGGTGCCACAGGGTGCCATTGACTCAGTTATGAACTTGACACAGATAGCAATTGGCAACCAGTGGAGTGAGAACTCTCTTGGGCATGTTGAAAACCAGTCACACCACAGAGGTATGAATGCACATGCAGGATGGCTGGCACAAAGAACATTACAGTAGTCTAGTCTAGAGCTTGGTCAAGTTGTATGCTTGGTTGGATAATAAAGGATTTCTCCAGATATTGTAAAGCACAAATCCCTATTCCTTTCATAGAAGAAAAAACATATTTACTAATTATTGAAAAGAACAGACAGCTTTGCAACTTTGATGCACTCAAGAGTAATTACGTCATTGAATCACTGTCATTTGGCATTTGCATTCTTATTTTTCATTCCATAACACTGTTGTTTTTTCCTCATATTTCTCTGTCTCTAAATATCAGTCCAAGTGTTTTGGGGATTCAGCTTCAAAGATCTTTTCTTGAGTTTATCCAGGGAAAGTGATTCACATGAGATATTTGGAATTGAGATGCCGTCTAAGATGATGTTATATGGTGAAGTAAAATAAAGCTGCTTTATTTTGCTTTCAGCAGGTTGTCGTGGTTCCTCATGTTTTTACCAGTGTGTCTGATTATTGATTTCATTCACCTGTTCTGTCAATTATGTCATTATTTCTCCTTGTTATTTAAGCCCAGTGTTTCTTGTGTTCATTGTTTGGTGTCATCAATGTTTGATTTTGGTTGTGTTCTCCCATGTTCCTTGTTGGATTTATTATTAAATACTATTTTATTCCTTGATCTCCTGCGTTTGCGTGATTTGTACAACCAGATTGTGACAGACCACCGAACCAAAACACAAGTTAATTTTGCAGCATTTTTCTATTTTTTCCTCCCCATCACCATGGACCTTCCCTCTGTTCAGTTGTTGTGCCTGGAGCAGGAAGACCATCTGCTGGAAGACCACACCCAGGATTTCATCCAGCTAACGCACCAAACGCACTACCCGGCCTGAGCGAACGGTCCATGTCATGCCTTCCAGCAGACAGTCCAAAAGAGGATTTTGTTCATCAGAGATACTGTGACTAGATCCTGAGGCCCATTGTTGTGCCATTCATCCACAACCATCACCTCATGTTGCAGCATGATGCAGCATTGCAAGGATCTGTACAAAATTCCTGAAAGCGGAAAGCATCCCAGTTCTTGCATGGCCAACATATTCACCAGACATGTCACCCACTGAGCATGTTTGGGATGCTCCGGTGGCACCCCAAGTTCAGGGGCATCCACTTCACCTCCGTGTTGAAGGAGGGTGCTCCTGTTTTACGGGCGGAGATTGCAGTCCTACTGGCAAAGGACACTATAGAGCTGGTCCCTCCAGCCGATATGAAGACAAGCTTCTACAGCCTGTACTTCATTGTACCCAATAAAGGTGGTGGGTTACGGCCAATCTTAGACCTGTGATTCTTGAATCGGTCCCTGCAGAGGCTACCGTTCAAGAAGCTAACGCAGAAACGCATCTTCTGGTGCATCCGTCCCTGAGACTGGTTTGCAGCGATCGACCTGAAGGACACTTACTTTCATGTCTCGATTCTCCCTCGACACAGAACGTTCCTGCGCTTTGCGTTCGAGGGGTGGGCATATCAGTACCCTACCCTTTAGGCTGTCCCTGTCGCCCTGTGTCTTTACGAAGGTCGCGGAGGTAGCCATTGCTCCCATGAGAGAACGTGGTGTTGGCACTCTTAACTACCTTGACGACTGGCTGAGGCCCCGATCAGACAGAATGCAGAAAGTTTTTGCAGTGAGGCACACCTTTTTTGAATACTTTTCTGTTGGCAGTGAGCGTTATGCGCGCTTGCTTATGCGCCCTGGACGCCTCGCATTTTAACCGCCTGCTGCAGCTCACGTTTTTGAAGGAGCGCTCTGAGCGCAGGACGTTGAAAAAAAATCCAACTCTGGGCAGAAAAGCACCCAACGTCATCACTTTTTTTTTTTTTTTTTTTTTTTTTTTTTCCGAGGCGGGCCTTCCGTTTTGGTGACTGCTACCTTGATTAGACTGACAGGACAGCTGATTCGGGTGTTTCCTATCAACATAAAAAAACAGCGCACTGGTGCGCCTCGCATTTTTAAACCTGAAAAACACATTCTGTCTGATCGGGGTCTGATTTTGGCCCAGTCGAGACAGCAGTTGTGCAAACACAGGTACATGTGCTCAGCCAGTTGGGACTTCGGGTCAACTGGGAAAAGAGCAAACTCTCCCCCATGCAGAGGATCTCTTTTCTCGGTATGGAGTTGGACTCGGTCAATCTGATCTCACAGAGAGCATCCAGTTGGTGTTGAACTGCTTGAATTCATTCAGACGCAGAATAGCGGTCCACTGAAACATTTTCAGAAGCTCCTGGGGCATATGGCATCTGCAGCCACAGCATTGGACAAGCGTTGTATTGGCCCAACCAGACCCGGGTCCTGGAACTAGTGCTCCTCGCAACAGCACCTCCTTGGCCCATTCCTCTGAGGAAGGATCTGCTTTCTCAGAGATGGGGCACCCTATGGTACCCACGTCTAGACCTCTGGGAATTCCATGTCGGGTCCCTGGACAGGACATGGAGGTTCTAGGTGATCTGCCACAAGCAGTGGTAGACACCATCACTGCAGCTAGAGCCCCCTCTATGAGGCGCCTCTATGCTTTAAAGTAGAACCTATTCAATGATTGGTGCTCTTCTCGACGAGAAGACCCCCAGAGATGTTCGGTCAAGACGGGTTAGAGCAAAGGCTGTCTCCCTCTACTCTCAAAGTGTATGTTGCCACTATCGCTGCACATCATGATGCAGTTGATGGTAAGTCCTTGGGAAAGCATGATCTGATCAGGAGCCTGGATATGTGCCCAAGGTTCCCGCCACTCCCTTCCAGGACCAGGTGGTGAACCTGCAAGCTCTGGCCTCAGAAGAGGCAGACCCAGCCCTGGCTTTTCTCTGTCCCGTCCGTGCTCTGCGGTACCAAACCCAAGGCATGCCTTGCCCACTCAGGTTGAGAGCTCACTCCACTAGGAGTGTTGCCTCTTCCTGGGCGCTGGTGCATGGCGCCTCGCTGGCAGATATATGCAGAGCAACTAACACTTTTGCTAGATTCTATAGCTTCCGTGTAAAGCCGGTTTCGTCCAGTGTGCTTGCATCAACCAGCCAGTAACACCGAAGTGCCCATTCTAAGTGTCGGCTTGCTGTGCCATTCCTCTCCCGATGGACCAGATAAGTGTGCTTTATTGCTCCAGTAAGTACCCACGGCTAGGGGAACCCTGTTGAGTTCCTCCAAAGTGTATGTTGATGTGGCGGAGCATGTGATGCCAGGCCTAGTAGTGTAAGTGCACCCCTGCGCCCCCTGCTGAGCTAGGTCCCATATGTTGTGACTCCTACGGCGGTCCCATATGTGTATCCTTTCATGGTACGGTGTCCTTCCCTTGGCAGAATCTGATATGCTGTCTCTGGCCGGTGTACTCTCCCACCTAGGTTGGCCAGAACATATGTGTATCTTCCACATGATGCCTCCCTGCACGTAGGATGTGGACTCTGGGCACGCCTTCGATTTATAATCTGAGGGGCTTACCGAGGAGACTGAAAGTGGAAACAGCCATGGCGTGCCGCTGCATCCGCTTCCATATTTATACCCGCACTGTGGGGCGAAACGCGAGATGCAAATCTTGCACGCCATTGTGCATTGGCTCGTTCTGTATACACTCGAAGCTTATATCGAGCAACCTGGGTGTGCTCTTTGATACCAATCTTTAATTTGAAAGCCACGTTTCTAACATCTGTAAAACTGCATTCTACCATTTTAAAAATATATCTAAATTACAGCACATCCTTTCGATGCAAAATGCTGAACAGTTAATTCAATAATTTCAGATTTCTGTGAGTACTGAACCGCTTTCTCAGACAAAGGTATTATATGATTTGTAATATACTGTAGTGCACAAGTTGTATGGACCATTTTTTTTACTTTGCGTTCTTTCACCATCAAAGACCCAAATATAGAAACGTACACTAATAATCACACAAGTCATATTTTTATGAAAAAGTATTTATTATTAAAAAAAGTGTTCAGATTGTATTTATAAAACCTGATGAACTGAATGAAAACTTTGGCATTTATGTGATTTAATTCGGTTTATAGCCATATTCAATTATGAAGTCCCAAAGAAGCAGAGGCGGACATTGCACTTGCTGCGTAGTGTGTTGGTGTAGCCTTTACCACAGTGTCTGCAACATCATATCTCCTGACACAAACTTTTGGAAATACTCCAGTGGTGTATGAAGGGAGACGGCATCATTAGTGATATCCTGACCTGAAAAATCAGTGTTGGGACTGATAAAAGAATTTTTCATCCAGTGATACCTGTCACAGGGCATGTTCTGTGCTCTTGAATAACTTGATTTTGTTGGCACAATGTCCACATAATCATCAGATATGTGTTCACTGGGTTGTTTATTTTCCTTTTCCACTTCACAGGCATCTCCACATTCCTCTTCCTAATTCGTATCAGAATCCATTTAAAAATCACTGTTTCCATTTTGGACGGCATCAATGACATCATACAATTTGTAGAAAATGTCTTTCCTGGCTGGTGGCATTCTGAAAAAAAAAAAAAAAAAAAAAAAAAAAAAAAAAAAAGGTAATTTTACATATCCCAATCATACTTACACATGTTAAGGGATTCACACATTCCACATAATTCACACATTCCCCAGAATTCACACAATACATTCTCTATCATGCTAATATCATTTATACTTGTCACATTCCAGAACATTATTGCCTGACCCTCATGAAGCAAGCAGATATTTGGGCAAACAATCAAAGCCCAGAAAAGAAAACAGAACCTGATAAATGATAAGATACAGATTGCTTCAAATATTGCTACACAAATACTTTCAAATTCATTTCATACTCTCAAATAATTATTCAATTTTGATTAAAACTCTTAAAATTGTAACAATGAAGACATTTAAAACCTAAATATCAAAATATCAAAAACATTGTTTCTATTGGTATTTGTTTCAAGAAGTAGAATTCATCCATGTAATATGCAATAAGGTACACAGGCAAATTTTGCCCTTTCACCCAGTCTTGTAAAATTACAACATTGACATTACAAGCTCAAAATCTAATATAATTAAAGCATTCACTGCATGATCAACATAATACTAGTCAAAAAACAAAAAAAAACAAACAAAAAAAAACACATATTTTGACCATTTTACTTACTTGAATAAGTCCAGTAAAACATGATGATGTGCTTCAGGTCGAGTTCGTAGATTGTGTGAGTTCATGGCCAGGTGAACAGGCCTATTCACTAAATATTCCATCTAATAACATTCCAAGGCTGAACAAGAAGACCTATTAGTTGTGTAAATGTGCTCTTAGGGAGAAAAAAAGCATCTGCAGGTTTATTTTAGTAGAGCTAAAATTTATGTTATAATATTACAATAGTGGGCCTTGCAGGGTTAAGCATAAAAGCTCCAGTACATATTTTATTAATTGTGTTATTCCAGCTATAGGTCAAGTGCAAACCGTGTTAAGACATGCTTTTTGGGGGGGCAATAAATAACGGTGCAAATACCAGTAAATTGACTACTGCAAACCTTATTAATTGCATTGCATTATTTATTTAATTGCATTATTTATTTATTTTATTTTTTAATTAAAACATTTAAATACATTTAAAATGTATTCCTCCCATAAATCTGAAAAGGAAATTCCTACAAATACATATGCAATAAGGTCAGTCACAAAAATAACTGTCCAGGCCTTTTCATAGCTGATGTTTCACTGCATGTCTTTAGTAAATCCTGACAGTAGTTTTTGAACACCAAAAGAGTATTTGCGCTGTCACCAGCTGTTAGTAAATCTGGCCCTATGTGGTAGAAACCTCTATCTGTGCCTTATTCTGCATGTTCTGACAGCCTGCTGATATGCTCCTAAGGAGACATTATACATATTAATAAAAAAAATTATGCAAATAAAAATGAAACAATCAGGAATGACTGATAGGTGCTAATATGGTTCATAATATATTGTTTGATTGTAAATGTTGTTTAATAATTTCCCCTCTGAAACATGTTTCAGAGGTATTAACCTCAAACAAACAGATTTTAAATGCTTCATTAATGGGAATGTGTAGCAGCACTAATCTCTGCATTCAAATTCAGGCCTCGAGCAGCTTGTTTTGTCTCAGAGAGAGTCCATTTTAAATTAAAGGAAAGGCCTTTATAATGAAGATCACATTTCTATGAAATTATTAAGCAGCACAACTGTTTTCAACCTTTATAATAATAAATCACCAAATCAGCATATTAGAATGATTTCTGAAGGATCATATAACGGTGAAGTAAATGCAGGTTTAGTGAGAATAAGACCCTGTTTACACCTGGTATTAAGATGCATTTTGGTTGATCGGATCACAAGTGGACGATGCTAAATACAGGTGTAAACGGGCTCTAAAACGTATTGAGCTTGTCCATTTTCGACCACTTCCAGTGCTAGTCGAAAACGCATTGCTTTCATAGTGCAGACGCTCATGTGTTGAATGCGTTCAAACAGACACAAAAAACGCCTACTCTCCACCTCCTGAGCTAATGCGCAAACATTATGGAAAGCGTGATAGCCAGATTTAAACTTTGTTGGCTGAAGACTTACACTATATTGCCAAAGTTTTGGGATTCATGCACATGAATTTGAATGACATCCCATTCTTAATCCATAGGGTTAAATATGGAGTTGGCCCACCCTTTGCAGCTATAACAGCTTCAACTCTTCTGGGAAGGCTTTACACAAGATTTAGGAGTGTGTTATGGGAATTTTTTACCATTCTTCTAGAAGCGCATGTGTGCCTGGCTCGCAGGCCTGGCTTGCAGTCTCCGCTCTAATTCATCCCAAAGGTTTTCTATCTGGTTGAGGTCAGTACTAGGCAAGTCAAGTTCCTCTACAACAAACTCGCCCATCCATGTCTTTATGGACCTTGCTTTGTGCACTGGTGCACAGTCATGTTGGAACAGGAAGGGGCCAACCCCAAACTGTTCCCACAAATTTGGGAGCATAAAATTGTCTAACATGTCTTGTATGCTGAAGCATTAGGAGTTTGTTTCACTGGAACTAAAGGGTCAAGCCAAACCCCTGAAAAACAACCCCACTCTATAATCCCCCCTCAACCAAACTTTACACATGGCACAATGCAGTCAGGCAAGTACCGTTCTCCTGGCAACCACCAAACCCAGACTCGTCCATCGGATTGTCAGGCAGAGAAGTGTGATTCGTCACTCCAGAGAACACGTCTCCACTGCTCTAGTGATGCTTCAGTGCTTCAGTGGTGGCGTGCTTTACACCACTGCATCCGACGCTTTGCATTGCACTAGGTGATACGCTTGGATGCAGTTGCTTGGCAATGGAAACCGATTCCATGAAGCTCTCTACGGACTGTTCTTCAGCTAATCTGAAGGCCACACAAAGCTTGGAGGTCTGTAGCTATTGGTGCTTGATTTTATACACCTGTGACCATGGAAGTGATTGGAACACCTGAATTCAATGATTTGGAGGGTGTTACGTCCCCTGGCTCAAGGGACGCAACAAAAACAAGGGACACACGCAAACCGAATATTTAAGCTCAAAAATAGATGTTTATTACTAAATTAAGATAACATTAAATCATTGAAAACACATAATTAAAGAAAATAACAGTATTTCTGAAACCATCAGTAATGTCAACATGTAACGCAAGGTGCATGGTTGAAAGTGTAATATAATGTTGAGAGATGAAGGTGGAACGCAATCAAACAAAACATAACCAAGTCCAAACAAACAAAGGCCAAATTCTCAGTCTTCCAGACTGCCTCAGTCTCCTCCACTTCCAATCCCTCAGTCTCTCTTAAAGAGCACAGGAAGTACTGGACACAGGTGTTAACGATCTGCTGCTAATTGATGGAAACCCACAAGCTGCAGTAACCAAGGCCGACAGCAGAGGCCGTCACACCCCTCCCCATAAGACAGGGACTCCTACAGAATTCCCTGTAACAGAACATCAAAACATAAATCAATCAAATAAGCGATAACCAAATCAGGACTAAAGACGGCTCCCAGAAACCCAATGGGAACTTCGGTTCGAAGGTAAATCCCGAAAATTAAATAGCCTCTGGAGCACGTGACAGAGCATCGGCTACCACATTTTCAGAGCCCCGAATGTGTCTGATATCCAGGCAGAAGGATTGCAGAAACACAGACCATCGAACCAACCTCTGGTTCGGACACTGCAAAGAATTCAAAAAAGTTAATGGATTATGATCCGTGTAGATCACAATAGGTGCACTGGAATTTGTGTAAACTGAAAAATGCTGCAGGGCCCAAATAAGGGCTAATGCTTCTTTTTCGACAACAGAATAATTTCGCTGGTAGGAATTAAACTTTTTCGAAAAGAAACTAACAGGATGATCTATCCCGTCCGCATCATACTGCTGAAGGACAGCTCCAGCACCCATATTACTGGCATCAACGTGCAACGTGAAAGTTCTCTCAAAACATGGAGCCGGAAGTACAGGCGCTGAGCACAGCAAAGACTTCACGTTTTGTAAAGCTGACTCACAATTAGAAGACCAAACAAATTTTGTCTTACCCTTCAACAAATCAGTGAGCGGTGCCACTACAGTAGAAAAGTTACGACAAAACGATCGATAATACCCGACTAATCCCAAAAACCTCATGAGCTCTTTCTTAGTAGTCGGAGAAGGGAAGTTGTGAATGGCTTGCACTTTAGCCTGTATCGGACGTACTTCACCATTCCCTACCACCTTACCAAGATATGTCACTGTTGCCTTCGCGAATTCGCATTTAGCCAAGTTCACTGTAAGCTTTGCATCAGACAAACGTTTCAACACCGAACAAAGGCGTTTTAAGTGAGATTCCCAACTGTCACTATAAACAACCAAATCGTCTAAATAGACGGCACAACCCTCAAGACCCGAAATTACTCAGTTCATGAGGCGTTGAAAAGTCGCTGGAGCATTTCGCAAACCAAAACTCATGACTTGGTACGAATATAATCCCGATGGTGTAACAAAAGACGAGATTTCTTGTGCTCTTTTGGTTAACAGCACTTGCCAGTACCCTTTCAGCAAGTCTAACTTACTGACAAACTTGGCTGACCCAACCTGATCTACACAATCTTCAACGCGGGGCAGAGGAAAACAGTCTGGCTTCGTTAAGCCATTAACTTTACGAAAATCTGTACAAAATCTTACTGTACCGTCTGACTTTCCAACTAAAATACATGGGGAAGCCCAATCAGAAAACGAAGGTACTGCAATTTTATAGTCTTGCATATACTCAATTTCTCTCCTCATCACTTCTCGTTTCTCAGGCGCAACACGATAAAAACGTTGTTTAACCCTTTGACACGTACGATCACACCCGTTTGATCAATCTAGGCTGGTCTCTGGTGCGTACGATCACACGGGTGTGATTAGAACACTCAGTGATCAACTGCCAAATTCAAAATTTCAAATCTGCTTTAGCGCGCTGACTGGCACTGAGCCAAAGACTGAGCGAGTGAGAGACTGACTGAGCTCAGTGTCTTTTAATGTTTAGTTTAGGTTTCATACACTTCAAATTACATTACACAACCACAAAAATAGCAGCAAAAACTAAATATAGTTTGTAATTGCATACTAATATATATATATATATATATATATATATATATATATATATATATATATATATATATATATATATATATATATATATATATATATAACAAGATATCAGTGTTGTAAACATATAATGGCCCGTGAAAACATTACGATCAAATAACACAATAATTTTCTACCCTTCGACGCGTCACGATCAGTCTGGGCTGTTCCCTCACGTAAATATATTGTATAAAACGAATAATAATAATAATAAAAAAAAAAAAAAAAAAACATTTGAACAGTCAAGCACTGCAAGCATTTTTCCCGCTGACAAGTTGTCACTGTTGACGTCACTGTTACCTCACACTCGCGTTGGTACCAACTTCACATACAATTTTAATAAAATGTACCAGTTTTTAACTACTTCAGAGAAAATGGCAGACAATTTATTTATAAGAAGACAACTGACAAGTGAGGAAATTGAGGAGATTTTTTTTTATTCTGATGAGGAGAATTTTGACAGTGAGGCAGAGAGCGATGAAGACCTTCCCCTGAACCTTGAAGCTCTTGACAACATTGAGGGTGAAGACGAGACTTCTTCCACAACGCCATATCGCGGTGTCCATCCAAAGGAGGGCGACCTGCCTTAGACACTCCTCTGCACCTTACAGCCAGGCATTTTCTGTCATATAAACATATGTATATAATTATAAAGATTTTTTTTACCATAGTATATTTATTGTTTTGTTTATAATACTATTTTGATTGTTGTTCATTGTAATTATATTTATAATTTGTTTTGTAATTTTATTAGAAAGTGTATATATGTATCATAGTTTAAACAAAGCAAAGATGTAGTTTCTCACTAGCAAAGCAGAGAAAAGGTAACTTACATGGCATTTGACATCATGTAAACTATATATATGCAAGCTAATAGTAAGTGAGACGTGACCATATACCTTTTCTAGTGAGATATAAAACCCAGTAACAATATTAACACTAAAACATAAATAATATATAATATATTCATGTTACGTATCAAGTCAACTGAACCCTAATAACTTTATCGAATGCACGGAGCATTTTTGCAATGTGCAAAGCGACAAACATGACATTTGAACGTCCACATTATTGAGGACTGTTCGTTTTACAAGAGAATTTTGTAAATATCTTTATTCATATTTATTGCATGCTTGTAAATAATTATATGTGCTTCAAAATAGGAAAAAAAAACTAAAATATACTCACCAATTGTCACGCGGATGTTGTGAGGAGATGCAAAATGCGTGTGCCGCGAAATTCAAAGCAGTGGGAAAAAATAGCAACATAAACATGTCAACCATAGTGTGTACACGCTAAAAAATAATGTGAGAGGTTTTGAATAAAAAAATAAAGTAAAACATTCATAGAGTGCTCACCTGCGGCACGCGTCAACCACCATGAGCGCCATTGTGACTGCGAAACCTCACGTGTCAAGGTTGATGTGTTACCATGGAAATTAGAACGCACGCCATTGCATAATAACGGTCGCATTAAAAAACTCACGCCAGACTGCCAGTCTGAATATTTAGAACGTACGTGCGAAAGGGTTAACAGGCTTCGCATCCCCCACATCAATATCATGTTCCACCCAATCAGTACGAGAAGGTGTGTCACCAAATAGTTCAGGAAAACTACGCAATAATTCACATAACTCCTGACCTCTTACAGGAGATAAGTGACGGAGAGTAAACTCTAAATTCTGTAATGACTCAGAATTATTCAATCGACCACGGAATACACAATCATCAGGTGAAATGGTCTCCTCTTCCTCCCCCACTAAACTCACCTTACCCCCACTGATGGAAACGGCTGAAAGTGCTGGATGCCAAACTGCTACCTTTTCCACAGGGGTAACCTCATTTTTATAATAGGGTTTTAAAACAGTCACATGGCACCGTTTCACTGATTTTTTTCGTGATGACATTATAACATCGTAATTTTCATCAGTCAATTTCCGTTTAATAACAAATGGGCCATCGAATTTAGCTTTCAAAGGAGAAGATACCACAGGTCTTAACACCAAAACTTGATCACCTGGTTCAAAAATTCGACGTTCAACCGTACAATCATACAGTCGCTTCATGGTATTCTGATGTTGTTCAAGACTTACTTTTGCTAGTTCTCTAGCCTGAATCAGTCTGTTCTTGAACCCCAAAATGTATGATACCAAGTTTTTAGGCAGTTCTGGATCTTTACCAACATCTTGAAATACAGACAAAAGTCCACGAACTTTATGGCCAAAGACCAAATTGTTAGGGCTGAAACCCAAACTTTCCTGCACTACTTCGCGTGCGGCTAACATCATCCATGGTAATCCCTCTTCCCAATCTCTATCTAGCTGCACACAGTACGCACGAAGTGACTTTAATGACTGATGGAACCTCTCTAACGCACCTTGACTTTGTGCATGATACGCAGCAGATTGATTATGCTTAATGTTCAGTTGTTTCAACACTTGCTGGAAAAGATGAGACGTGAGGTTTGATCCTTGATCACTTTGGATGATTTTCGAATTCCAAAACCGATATAAATTGAGTCAAAGCTTTCAAAATAGAACGGGATGTAATGGTACGCAATGGATACGCCGCAGGAAAACGTGTGTTTAAACACATTACTGTGAACAAGTAAGTGCTACCAGATTTCGAACGAGGAAGTGGTCCTACACAGTCGACAATCAGATGTTCAAAAGGTTCACCAGTGGCTGCAATTGGTTTCAAAGGGACAGGTTTTAATACCTGGTTTGGCTTACTCGTTAATTGGCAAGTTTTACATATCTTAATGTAAGCAGAGATATCTCGTTTTAACCGTGGCCAAAAAAGATATCATAGCAAACGATCGTAAGTCTTACGCACTCCCTGGTGACCTGACTGATCATGTGCAATTTCAATCATCATTTGTCGAAATTTAGTAGGAACCAGTACTTGGAAAACAGGATCTCCAATGATATCCTTATGGGGAATCCACTTCCTCAACAACACGCCATTTCGAACAAAATATCCACGAGCAACGTCACATTCTTCTGCTGGAAGAACGGCACTCTGGAACAAATCGTCTAAGGACGAATCACTTCGCTGTTCCTTTCCCAATTCCTCTGCAGAAACAGGAAAAGACAAAGCAGACAGATCAGGCATAAACAACTTAGTAGCCTGGTTCTCTTTTTGATCACCCAGTTCGTCATTGACCCGTTTCATTGCACGAGTCACCACACATGTTGCATCTTGACAAGAAGAATTCATTCAAGAAGTCCCAATACTTTTGGCAATATAGTGTATTTGGTTTGAAGATGAAAAACATACCAAGCACAATGTTCTCTCACCATTCCTCATTTCTAACACACGCATCAAATATTGAAAGATCTGAAAAAAATCCCATACATTTACCCACCTCAAAGAAATCAGGACAGAAGTGGTTGAAAGTGGACAAAAGAGACTAATTAAAACACCAGTTGTAAATGGGAATGTTTCTCCTTCGTCTACTTGTGATCCGGTCACCCAAAATGCATCTTAATACTAGGTGTAAACAGGGCCTAAGAGACTTCTTTCAAGAAAAAAAAAAATAATAAATGTTATGGACCCCAAGATTTTATACATGTAGATGTACATATGATTAATCCTAAACATCGATGCTGAGCATTTGTATCAAGTAAATATTGTTTTTTTTCTCTTTCTTCTAAGGCAGATATTATCAGAAAAATGAGAAAATCAAGTGAATGCTCCCACAGACTGCATGGATGCTGCAATCAGTCAAACACAACAGGCTGTTTTCTTCGGTTTGATACTACACGCTTGTTCACCAGTAAGTCGGCAGGGAAATTGGCCTGTGTGGAGTGGTAATCCTGAAAAAGCCTCATTAGCCTCTGTGGGTTTGAACAAAAGGACAGACGCTTAAGAATCTCAGCGGTGCTGTGGAAACAACACGCGGGTGTCCAATCAGCCTACGGTGGCGTCCCAAAAACACACTCTCACTGCTGGGTTCAAAGTGCTCTTCAGATGAAGGGAGCACCAGATATTAAAAATCTTAGGTTTTATTTGCGTGTCAGAGATGACATTTAATGTTGGAAAAAAAGCCAAGTGCATAAAAACAGGATGTAGCGTAGACTTTATCAAAGCCCCATCTAACTCGCTGACATTTTGGGGGAGCAGAGCAGCAGGAGAGTGAATGCAGCGTTCCTATGCGGTCCTCGATCATTAACGTGCTCCTCCTGTAAGGTAACAGCTCAGCAGTTGCTTCACCAGCCTTATTACAGCACAGAAACAAACTTGGACATGTAGGTTAAGACCTTCATTAATGATGCTGTATATCTTTGGACATTCTCGAGAGCATTTGGGAGTTTGTGCATTAAAAAGAGTAATTATAAAATAGGTTTGATTCCACGGATTTACAAAGGCTTTTTTAATGAGGTGGGTTAGAGGTGTGTGTGTGTGTGTGTGTTAATTACTAAAGGTATTATAATATATTTATGTAATTTTTTTAAATTATAATACAGCCGTCTGCAGTCTCCCAGTGGCTTATATTATAGTCAGTTTAGGGTTAGTGATACATTTACAGCAAAATAAAAGATAACATCTATGCTTTCATGTCCGAAAGATTATTTTTTGCCTTACATTATTTTTGTCTTACATTTCATAATAAACTCAGTACCAACTCGTTTTCCATCAGTTTATTTTTGTGAATTTAAATGTGTGAGAATTGTGGGTTATTTAAGGCTGTAAAGGATACATCCGATGCATCCTTCAAAACAGGCCAAATAAAGGGCATGAAATGAAGGCTGCCTTCCAAGGATCCATCAAACTGAGATGGCCTTCAGCGACTTTTGAAGACATGGAAGCCAAGATATGCAGTCTTTGTAGGATGCAACCTTCCATTTGAGAAACACCCATAGGGTTATGGTTAGGGTTAGTAAAATAAGTTGACCTGTACATGCAAAGTTACTTAGTTTATAGAATGTCTGTTGGGGACCATCAAAATAAAGTGCAGATATTAAGCAGACAGTTTATTAATACTCTAAAATCCAATGTATACTTAGTTTTTTTTTTTATGTGTATGTGAGTGTACGCACAGTCCAACGCACAGCCTTGCAAAGTATACTTCTTTTGACTCGTATGTGTACACAGTCGCTCAGTACAGTGCAGTTTTGAGCAGTCTCTCACCACGAGTTACAATCCATGTAAATACTGCAAAAAAAGTAAATGTGCATTTGTGGTTACAAAAACTTCAGTACGCACGTATTCTTCTGATGTGGAAATTCACGCCACGCACACTGTACACTGACACTCGCGTACGCGTAAAAAGTATACTGTTTTGCAGTGGTTCCCAAACTGGGGGGTTATGAAAAGGGGGGCGTGGCAAGGCTGAGGTTGACGTTAATGTCGCCGTTCCCTCCTTCAAGAAACAGGGGTTACATTAGTAACCTAGACGTATTGCACAATGTCATAGAAGAATCTTTTCAGTGAAAAGCGCAAAGAATATTTCAGTAAACCATTTTAGGCAGGGTGTGATGAGGAAAGACTTGTCTGAAGAGTTTCTCTTCAAACTCCAAACTCCATTTGGGTTCTAAAGCCTCTCTGATTTGTGTGTGTGTGTGTGTGTGTGTGTGTGTGTGTGTGTGTGTGTGTGTGTGTGTGTGTGTGTGTGTGTGTGTTCATGTGTGTAATGTGTTTTTAGTTACTACTTACTGTGTGTGTGTGTGTGTGTGTGTGTGTGTGTGTGTGTGTGTGTATTTAAAGCTGCTTTAGCTGTTTAATAACACAGCACACAAACCACATGTGTTGATGAAAGCAGGCTCAGTGTCCATCAGCAGCGGTCAGCACTTCTGTCGCAGGAAAATCTGCTTTAGTCTGTTAATGTGGAGAGGCAGCAGAAATGGAGGGAAGCAATTCGTTTAATTCTGTTCAAGAGCAAATTTTCTGTTTACAAATACCCTGATCAAATGTAGGCCCACATGAAATCTAGTTTTTTTTTTTTTTTTCCCGTGTTCCTTCATTTTACATGTGGGCTAAAATCACTAGCTACTGTAAAAAGCACTTTGGTATTAATATGCTTTTGAAAATGTAGGCATAAATATGCGTATATATTTAGATTAAAAAAAAAAGTTTCTGTCTGCCTGCCTCTGTCCACATACAGTGAATAAGGACTTATAAGAATAAGAGCTCACAGTACTTGCTATATAGTACATCCACTTATAGTGCCCAACAGGGATTCTAACTAACACTTTTTCGTAATTAACTTTACTTAATGTCTTAACTTAATTGTAAAAATCTAGTAATATGTACTGTTCACATATTATTCTTTGAATATATTACTCAGAAAACCCAAGTTAAGATTAATTGATTGGTTTGAATGCAATTTTGTCAAGCAAAAAAAAAAAATCCCCTGTCGCTCACCATTATGGTGATCATTGTTCCCTTTGGTTGGGCACTTGGAACATTCATATTATTGTAATTATCTACAGTTCTTTTATTTTATTTAGTTTTTTAGTTACTACTTACTAGAACTCTTGTGTGTGTGTGTGTATATATATATATATATATATATATATATATATATATATATATATATATATATACTGGTACTTTTTATTCTATTTCTATTATAATTTCCTGTTGTGTGTTTTAATCTGTTTCCTGAATTCCCTGATTGCCCTCACTGTCCATGGAGCGGACCTGTTTACATTTCACTGTTTCCCGAGTTTGTGATTTAAAGTTCCGGTTGTATATTCTGTATATAACTGTGTATGTGACAAATAAAACTCTTGAATCTTGAATCTTAAGTGAACTATACTAATGAAGCATTTGTTAGCACAACATACTATTCCTATTTCACTTAAGCCAAGTCTCAAGACTCAAGTCTAATTAGATTTTAAAGTGTATTTATGTGTGTATTATTTTCCGTGTGTATTTATTTGCACTGTAACAATCCAAACAATCCTTTCCTGTAGCTCAAACAATAAGCGCATGACGCTAGCAACAGCAAGGTCATGGGTTCGATTCCCAGGGAAAGCGAGAATTGATAAATGTAAAATGTGTACCTTGAATGAGATGTAAGTCGCTTTGGATAAAAGCGTCTGCCAAATGCAAATGTAAATGTAAACAGCAGGAATATGGAACCCCCTTTTCTCTTAAATAACTCATCCTCAGTATAATTTTTGTATATATAGTATACTTGATGTATAAGTATACAAAACTGCATGCATTTTGCAGAAGAATATTGTTTGGGTTGTGCTTTGGCTCTGCATGACTACAGATGAATTTGGTTTATGGCACCTGTGAACACATGGAAATCCAATGTAAGTCCAATATTTAATGCTGTTGTTTTGACTAATTAGAAACACATTTATTTTTTATTAATGACATTACAAAAGTTGATTATCCGACTGCTCATAAAACATTCACCTCTATAGTTCACCCAAAAATGAAAATTCTGTCACCATTTAGTCACCCTCAAGTTGTTCCAAACCTGTATAAATGTCTTTCTTCTGCTGAACACAAGGGAAGATATTTGGAAGAATGTTTGTAACCAAGCAGATTTCGGCAGCCACTGACTACCATAGTATTTTTTTCCCACTATGGTATGCAATGGCTGCCGAGATCTGCTTGGTAAATAAATTTTAAAAAAAAATTATGGTTTTAGTTTTAGAATCTTTCTTGACTGGCTTATTTTATGCAACAGACTTTCTGCTGATATCTTTAGTTAGGAAGACTAATTAAATGACTAAGTTAATAGATATGTTTTTGCTGCCAGCCCCAGTACGAGTAAATGATGGTTCAGTGTTTTTCAGAGTTTTTTTTAAAGGTTATAATGAATGGCAGTGGACTCATGCTACAGTACTTGAAATCTACAGCAGTCATTTGCAGAAGTGCTGATTGTGATCTGCAGTGTTTGTGGATCCACTAATGGAAAGCGTTATTTGGGCAATGTCATGCATCACCCTGCAGAAACTACATTTCACTTACTTTGTGTGTGTTTATCCATAAAACACATCCACCATTTCAGAAGCATTAAAAACCCATCTTGCAGTCCGCTTTTCATATATGTTTTTGTGTGCTATGTTTTGCTCTCTCTCATCCATGTCCATCGTTGTTATTGAATATCTGAAGTGTCTCTAATAGACCGCATCTCAGCTATCTGTCTGTGGTTGAAGTGTCATTGCAGTGGCCTGTTTTCCTCACATGAAGAGAGACTCAATGGCTTTAACTCCCCATTAGAATATATCAACCCTGATGCGCATTATTAGCAGACCGTCACACCGTCTCTAATGGATGCTGTGCACATTAGAGGAGCTGCTGATGACGGGCTGGAACTCACGGCCAGTGAAACAGGGTTGGAGGCAAAAGCTGTCTGGTCCCGTCTCCATATGATGAATAGCAGGTTTTGTAAAGATTTCAAAACTGTCCTTGGCTGTAGTGTGACCTGAGGCGAAATCTGTCCGCTCCAAACCCAACGGTTGCAGAATATTGTTCAGGATGAGGAGGTCGATATGGACCCAAGTTGATGCTAAATGTATATTATGTGTATGGTAAATATATCATTTATATGTATGGATACAACTTTAAAAATAGCATCGTCTAAGCATAAACCCTGAGTTTGTTATAATGATATAGTCACTACAACCACAGAGCTGATGCTTCTATTTTTAGACATCTTCTTCTATGTGATTTATATGATATAGGGGAGGCCGGGACTAGTTGTCACAGTTCAGTGAATATTTCTCAGGGTAGGGTTATTTTTTGAAAGTCAATTTCTGAGCGGGCGCAAACCTTAAAGTCTTGACTACAAAAGCAATATTGAATATTTCCACCAATATTGGCCTTAAAACAAATAAGTAACACTAGCATGATACATGAAAGTGCATATTGTCACATTGCAATAGGAACTTATTGCAATGTCACGGATTGAATACCTTATTTATTTTTTTTTTTTTTTACCTTTTTATTATACACTGTAAAAATTATTTTTAGAACATGTAAACAAAACAGATTATTGGAGTTTTAGAAGAAGATACTATTTCAGTCTTTCAGAGTTTCATGTTTAGTTCAATGTGTTACTTGCCATTTCTTTATAATTGTCAAATGTCTCAGTGAAAATTGTTTCTATATCATGGAGGATGTATCTTTTCAGCACAATTTACAGACAAAAATTATGAAATGGCAAGAATGAACTGAATTAGCACAAATTATTACACATCGCTGTAAAAAATATATTGTTGGTTTAACTTAAAAAAATAAGTTAACTGGTTGCCTTTATTTTGAGTTCATTGAAATTAAACATTTTAATTAATACAATACAATAGATTGGTTTAATAAACAGAAACTCAAAATATTATATTATCTGAACCATATTAATTTTCTAAGTTGATTTAACAAATTATAAAAAGTTGTGATAACAAATCATGAATATATATACACTCACCTAAAGGATTATTAGGAACACCATAATAATACTGTGTTTGACCCCTTTCACCTTCAGAACTGCCTTAATTCTACATGGCATTGATTCAACAAGGTGCTGAAAACATTCTTTAGAAATGTTGGCCCATATTGATAGGATAGCATCTTGCAGTTGATGGAGATTTGTGGGATGCACATCCAGGGCACGGCTCCTGTTCCACCACATCCCAAAGATGCTCTATTGGGTTGAGATCTGGTGACTGTGGGGGCCATTTTAGTACAGTGAACTCATTGTCATGTTCAAGAAACCAATTTGAAATGATTCGAGCTTTGTGACATGGTGCATTATCCTGCTGGAAGTAGCCATCAGAGAATGGGTACATGGTGGTCATAAAGGGATGGACATGGTCAGAAACAATGCTCAGGTAGGCCGTGGCATTTAAACGATGCCCAATTGGCACTAAGGGGCCTAAAGTGTGCCAAGAAAACATCCCCACACCATTACACCACCACCACCAGCCTGCACAGTGGTAACAAGGCATGATGGATCCATGTTCTCATTCTGTTTACGCCAAATTCTGACTCTACCATCTGAATGTCTCAACAGAAATCGAGACTCATCAGACCAGGCAACATTTTTCCAGTCTGCAACTGTCCAATTTTGGTGAACTTGTGCAAATTGTAGCCTCTTTTTCCTATTTGTAGTGGAGATGAGTGGTACCCGGTGGGGTCTTCTGCTGTTGTAGCCCATCCGCCTCAAGGTTGTGCGTGTTGTGGCTTCACAAATGCTTTGCTGCATACCTCGGTTATAACGAGTGGTTATTTCAGTCAAAGTTGCTCTTCTATCAGCTTGAATCAGTCGGCCCATTCTCCTCTGACCGCTAGCATCAACAAGGCATTTTCGTCCACAGGACTGCCGCATACTGGATGTTTTTCCCTTTTCACACCATTCTTTGTAAACCCTAGAAATGGTTGTGCGTGAAAATCCCAGTAAATGAGCAGATTGTGAAATACTCAGACCGGCCGTCTGGTACCAACAACCATGCCACGCTCAAAATTGCTTAAATCACCTTTCTTTCCCATTCTGACATTCAGTTTGGAGTTCAGGAGATTGTCTTGACCAGGACCACACCACAAAATGCATTGAAGCAACTGCTATGTGATTGGTTGATTAGATAATTGCATTAATGAGAAATTGAACAGGTGTTCCTAATAATCCTTTAGGTGAGTGTGTGTATATATATATATATATATATATATATATATATATATATATATATTATATTATTTTTTTTTTTTTTTTTTTTACAGTGAACCAATACATATATGCACATGAAATATTGGTTTGAGTTTTTATAATTGTACTTCAGAAAAGTTGTTCAATATGACATAATAGAACATACATAGAACATATCCCTTTATGACAACTAGCCCCAGTCTACTCTGTGTGGTTATTTTAATCATACACTCAAAAATGACTTGTTGAATTTACTTAAAAAAGCAGCGCCAAGTGGTTCCACACAACTATATTGAGTATTTTTACAAATAACAATTTAGTTATATGAACAAAAGAATTTCAAGTAAAGATAAAAAAACAAACCATTTGAATTTGTCACTGTTACATAATATTTATATGTGCAGTTTACTTAATAATGTTATGTTAAATTTATAAAATTGTATAATGTTAGGTTAATTTACCTTATTAAATTAACTATTTGCTCTACAAGTGTAAGTGGAAAACTTTTAAATAACAACAAGCATATTTTTAGAAACAAAATGCAAAAATAACTAATTGACAAACTCAATTTACTTGAGGGCAGGAAATCCATCCAATAAATACTTGTATATGAGTGCCCACAGCCTAAACACTGCCTAAGCACCACTCTTCTGCATAATGGTAACCACAAAATTACAGAAACTCCTCTGTCCCACATAACTGAACATTAAACACTAACATAAACTAACAACATCTTTCCCTTTACTGAAAAACACATAAAATAACACTTTAATCCCTAAATTTACTCTCCTAATGCAGTCGCTTGCAAATCACAGAACTACAGATCCACTGCCCAGTTTGTTTGTTTCACTCAACAATGTTAAGTTGACCAAACAAACACTTATTAAGTAAAGCTGTCAATATTCATTTTTAGTAGAAACAACTCAGTAAATTTAAGTTCATGTAGTTACATGAGTTTTTTAAGTAACGTGAACAAGGATGATTTGAGTGCAACTAACAACAGTGAAAGTATTTTTTTTGTGTAGATGAATATTTAAACATGACATTTTATCAGCCTTCCATTCCAGCATGTGTTGTACTGTAAATGTGAGACTTGAAACTCCAATATTAGCATAAATTGCCAAGCAGATGTTTGAGATTCAGTCCCAGCATGCCATGTGTGTCTGATCGTGGTTGAGCTGGTTCGTCTAGCCGAATTCTTCCTACATTCACCACCATCACAGCTAGAGACACAGGGAGTCTTTTAATGAAGACTAAATACGGCCCAGTTAATGTGCCATTTGATATGCGCTAAACCAGAGCAGGATTAAAGTATACAGGCCTTATTTTGTTTCAACATCCTCCAAGCACTGGGATTCTGGAAGATGAGAACGGAAAAGATAAATGTAATTATCCTGCCTCAGTGCATCCCTTTTGAAATATTTTCATAAAGATTAGAGGCTATAATCTACAGATGTGTGATGTAGTGCTGGCTGGATGGATATGTTTGATAATCGCTTATTGGGCAGCACAGAGGTGTTCTTATTAATATAATAATAGTAAATTTGCTGGACATACAGACAGTGGATTTGGGATTTATAAATGTAGCCATTATGCTGATTATATCTTAATAGAAGACTCAATACATGTGCAATTGTATGTGTGTGTGGTGTTGGGATTTTGATTATGAGCCAGTCGACCCAGTTCTAGGAATCCTGGTTGTATTGACCTTTGCCTTCATCTCATCAATGCTGACCTTATGCGTGACATTTAACCCTCTTTGACAGACTTGGACACAAATCTGAATTGGCTCAGATTTAGTTGGAAGTTGAGCTGAATTGGCACAGGATGTTAAATTGGAATGACAGGAAAAGGAACTTACTGAATTGCTAAACAGTGAAATGTAACTGTTAATTCCTAATTCCTTTTATTCTAACAATATATATATATTATATATATATATATATATATATATATATATATATATATATATATATATATATATATATATATATATATTTATGAAATGTTATAATTTCTGCCACTGGTTTGAATTTACCACTATATGCATTTACATTTAAGCATTTGGCAGATATTTTTATTCAAAGTGACTCGTTGCATTTCAGATATTCTTTTTATGCATATTTCATCAGTTAATGCATTCCCATGACCTTTGTGTTGCTATAGTGCCTTGCTTTTGACCATCCAGAACAAAAGAAACACCTAGTGCAATAACACTTTATAATAAGCATACAGTAACAAAGCACTTATAAATCCTGTACAAACTAGTTTATAGTTAATTAGTTTGTAAACTGTAGTTTAATAGCTTATATACAAAGAGTTAGTTAGTTATTCATTCATTGTTACTGTAATTAATAGTTGTTGTTTTTATTAGCTCACAAAGAGAGATATTTTTTATGCTTTGTTAAAGGCATAATATGTAAGATTTTGGATTAAAATATCCAAAAAACATTAGAACAATGTTATATATTTTCTTGACTTGTGTACTTACATTATCCCAGATGTTTCCAATAATGTTTAAATCCAGAGAAATAAGCAATTTTAACCAGGTATGGACCGTATTCATGCGTTGCCTCAATGACATCATACCCGTGTTACCCTCGATTTCTGGTTTTATTGTGTAAAAACCATGGAACCACAAAAACACTTTAATATATTATGTGTTTTATGAGACAGGTGAGCAACTGTTTGGATACATTCATCACAGAAAACAAATCATTGTTATATAGCTCTACACAGTTAGTCTTAAATCTCGTTTTCTTGATTTACTGCGAGTACCATGTTTTACCATGCCTAATATCAATCTATCTTACTGCAGTGTGCAACAAGTGTTTCATAGTAGGGCAGAGTGAATGCACAGAGTAGCATTATAACATAACTTTCAACACACTCAGATGTATCTAATATGATAAAACAGCGCTGTGTTACCCCACATACGCATGACCGGAAGAAGTGGAAGCGGTCGTCTGCGTCATAATAAAAGCGCCATGAAATCAAGGCGTCATCAAGCTACACCTTTGTTTTGAATAAACAACCTCTAGTGACAAAAATTACATATTGTTCCTTTAACAACTTATTAACCGTAAATAGTTCTCACTTTAGATTAGGACACGGAAAATCTGAAAATAATTTAAAATTAAGTGCTTTAAACCAACATTTATTAGACATTAATTGCATTCATATTTAGTGTTCCTTAAAATGTAAATTTTCCATGACCTAATCTAAAGTGATAACTATTTACTGTTAATAAGTTGTTAGTAAAGCATTATCTAACTCTTTACATACCAGATAACTAAACAATAACACTTTAATTACAGTGATTAAAACTCACCTATATAGTCTATTAATGTATAATTAACTATAAACTAATAGCTTGCAAATGATTTGTAAACACTTTATTACTGTATACTTATTATAAAGTGTTTCCCATAGGGCGAATTGGTTAGCTAGTTATTGAACTTGGTTAATTTCTACATAACAAATATCGCAGAGAGATAAATCATGCACAGTGACTCACTGTATCACACACACACACACACACACACACACACACACACACACACACACACACACACACACACACACACAAAGATCATTCACACTACCAATTCCCCACCTATGAGATTTGACCCCATTGCATCAGACCACCCAGCTGGTAAAGCAGTCAGAAATGCCATAACACAATATTTGAATAAAAGCATATTAGGAGACCTATTTGGAATATCATTACATTTTTATTGATTTTCACATTGATGAAAGAAACAGCCTTAAGCATAATCCTTCAAACTAAAACATTGCTTGATTTAATAAGCATATGACCTCTGATGTTCCAGCTGCTCAGTTTCTAATTTCATTTTTTATGATTTGAAGCTCCTTAATCTCATAGTCCAGCTCCCAGGGTCCTTTTATACAGAGCCCCCTGACAGAATCTGTTTCTACCTGAATAAATAACAGCCTGGTTAAAGTACATTGTAGGCTGGGGAATAACACAGACTGACATGTGCTTGTACAAAGACAGGACTGAACTGTAAGTTCTGTGCAGAGATTCATGCGCTACCGGTTTTCCTTTTCTTGGGAACCTTTAGGAAGAAGAGACTTCAGGTTGAGGGGGAGCTTGGGTATAATCACATAATGCAGGGGTTATCAACCTTATCCGACCAAAGAATCCTCTACTTTCCTAATGTAAAAATACTACTCCGGTAACAAGGAATGTTCCCATAACTTTTTCTAGCATTATTCAAGAAACTCTTTCTTCATCATTGATGGAAATTTACAGCTTTTACACGTTCTTAGAACAACATTCTCTGACTGTTCTTATTAATATTCCCTAAATGTTTTTGTGCTGTTATCATAAAACTTAAGAATAACGTTCATGGAACATCCTTATGATGTTATTTGTACTTATGTTCTTAGAATAACATTTTCAGAACATATTTATGCTGTTATTTGTATCATGTTCTATCATTTCATTCTCAATGTTAAGAGAAAACATTCTTAATACAATATTCTCAAAACGTTCTTATGATGTTATTAATATTTGCTGAATGTTTTTGTTCACAAAACGGTCATGAAATGTCCATATGGTGTTATGTGGTCATGATGAAATCTTCTCATAATGTTGAGAGAAAACATCCATATGGTGTTATGTGCACTTGATGAATGTTCTCATAATGTTGAGAGAAAACATTCTTAGAACAACATTCTTGGAATAGTCTTATGATGTTATTAATATTTGCTGAATGATTTTTGTTGACAAAACGTGAACAACGTTCATGAAATGTCCATATGGTGTTATGTGCACTTGATGAATGTTCTCATAATGTTGAGAGAAAACATTCTTAGAACAACATTCTCGGAATATTCTTATGATGTTATTAATACTTGATGAATGTTTCTGTAATGATATAAAACCTGAGAACAGCGTTCAAGGAACGTCCTTATTATTTGTACTAGAAGAATGTTCCACAATGTTAAAGACACGATATGTAAGGTTTTTGGATTAAAATATCCAATAACCACTAGAGCAATGTTATATATTTTGTTGACTTGTGTATTATCCCAAATGTTTCCAAGAATGTTTAAATCCAGAGAAATAAGCTATTTTAACGGACCATGTCCGTGCATTGCCTATCAATTATGTCATACCCACATTACCTTTGATTTTTACCCGTGATACCTGGTTTTATTTTGTAGAAACCATGGAAATACCAAAGACGCTTTAATATATTATGTGATTTATTAGACTGGTGAGCATCTGTTTCGACAGAAAACAAATAATTTTTATAACTTATTGTTCAAATTGCATTTCTTGATTTACCAGGAGTACCATGTTTTACCATGCCTAATATCGATCTTGCTCACTGCAGTGTGCAACAAGTGTTTCATAGTAGGGTAGAGTGGGGAAAAACGCATCTAAATGTGTCTAGAATAGTTTTCCTAGTTTTCAGTGATAATGACATAAATTATAAAGCAAGTATGAAAAAATAGTTTTCATGTTATTAGATTTTTAACAAAAATTCCCCCAGGGTGGAGTAAAATGCCCCCACTCTGACAAAGCAACATGTTTACAGCAAAATCAGAGTACAAGCATGTTTTAGCTTAAATTAAAAAGACAAGCCAAAATAAATATGAAAATGTATTAATGAACCATGCTGAAAATCAACCTTTTAAAAAATATATATTGTTAGCTGATGCTAACTGGCTGGCTAACTGGCTAGCTGATGCTAATGTGAGGTAATTTTTAAATATAAAGTCCAAATATTTTTATTCAGCCACCTAGTTAGATTACATTTGATGGAAAAACAAAGAATGTGATGTTCAGAACATGGTGACTACAGTAATTATGATAAGTGGGAAGCAATGCCCCTTGGGGGCGTTTTACCCCAAGTGGCTGGGGGCATTTTACCCCACAGGCTGTTTAAAAAAATAATATAATTATATTTTCCTCAAATAACAAGTAATCCCTAACTACAGACCTTGCTCTTCTCATATCATATATAACTGTGATGTGCTGCACAACAACGAGCTTTAGAACACTTTTTTTCTTACTGTTAAAAATTATATAACTTAACGTGAAATCCGTTTTCTCTCAGGCACATCACCAGTGTAAGCTTTGCGGTCAAAACGTCTACATCACTCTGGTCAACGTAGTCCATAGCAACAACAAACACATATCTTGATTTTATCTAGTAGTTATTTTGGGAAAAACAGTAGGAGGGTGCTTTACCCCCAGTTTTCCCCCACTCTACCCTAGCTGCTGAGCGAACGCACAGAGTAGCATTATGACATACCTTTTAACACACTCAGGTGTATTTGATAAAACAGCGCTGCGTTACCCCACATACACATGACCGGAAAAAGTGGAAGCGGTTGTCTGTGTCATAATAAAAGCGCCACGAAATCAAGGCATCATCAAGCTACACCTTTGTTTTGAATAAGCAACCTGGAAGCAGAAGTGTTCGTCTGAAGCATAATAAAAGTTCCATTGCTCTAGAGCCATGTTGGGCTTGTCTCTCATTAGCAATCGCCCCAGCAGCCTCGTTCCTCTGTTCTGCTGCCACCCTGCTTCATACTATAGTAACATTAATAAATCTTTACATTAGCTCATCCATGAACATGATTTCTGCCCGAGTCCTATCAGATTATTTTCCACCGGCTGTAGGGGTAAAGATTACAACACCCATGATTCCGTGAAATCAAGACATCATCAAGCTACGCCTTTGTTTTGAATAAGCGATCTCTAGTGGCAAAAATTACATATTGTGCCTTTAAGAGGAAATTTTCAATGATTTTTTTATGTTTGCAGAAATCATTGTGAGTTATTTGTATTAAGAATGCATAACTTATATGAACTACTTTTTTATTTATTTTTATTTTAGTGAATTACCTTTACCTACTTTGCCGTGGCCTGCTGAATTTCCCTCAACTATTTATGGCACACACACTCAGCCATATGGACTTGCATCACAGTTAATAAATATGAACTCACGTACACATACCCTAAATCAAAGAGCTCTGTTTGGAGGAGGCAGCACTCTCGACGCCATCCATCATGGCTCACCCCTGATGGCTGGCAAGCGCCAGCTCCTCTGCCAGGGTGTATTCCTTCCTTCAGATTTCCTCATTTCACACCTATTCTCTCATATTCTCTTTGCTACAGATGATACGTGTTTGTGATAATGTGTGCGCAATAAGAATAAAGAGGTCATGGTAAACATTCACCAGTCTGAGTTTTTGTATTTCATTTTTATCTCCTGCCAAGTTTTTGTCATTAGATTTATTCTAATGGTTATAAAGAATGTTTACACTACAAACTCTTTCACAGGATCAATGTGTGGAATAACTTTGATATTATTATAAGGCGGAATTTATTTGATTAAAAATACAGAAAAAAATTACATTATTTTAAAATACGATGGCAAAGCTGAACTTTCAGCATCATTACTCCAGTCTTCAGTCACATTAACCTTCATAAATCATTCTAATTTGCTGATTTGCTGCTCAAGAAACATTTCTAAATATTATTATTTGAAAATAGTTTATTACTGTTGAAAATAATTGTGCTGCTTAAAAGTTTTGTGGTTACTTATTGTCAAGTGGTTGCAGCGAGGATGAGAGAAGGCAGGATTTAATCGCAGCAGTGAATTTATTTAACACTAAATCAAAGAAACAATACTCAAGAGTTTCAGGATATTAAACAGAACAACCATAATACACAAATGAGATCAGACAATAAACAGAACAAACACCGTGTTTAAATACACAGGGGAAATCAACTGAGAATAGGTGGAACAAATTACTCAAGCAATGATTCGCAATAATGATCAAATGTCATTGCTCAATAAAAGTATTATTTTCTTTAAAAAAATTAAAAAAAAATAATAAAAAAAAACCTACCCCAATTTTTCAGGACAGTACTCAGTACAGTACAGGGCAGAATATATATTGAAAACGTCTCGGTTACGTATGTAACCCTCGTTCCCTGAAGGAGGGAACGGAGACGTACGTCGGAACTGACCGATGAATTGGGGATCATCTTCAGAGACCAATCTGCTTCGAGTGTATAGAAACGAGCCAATAACGTTGGCATGCGGTCCACGCACCTCCCCGCAGCGCGGGTATAAATACGGAAGTGGAATACCGCATCCTCACTTTTCCAACTGAGGAGCTGAAGTGACTCTGCCCTTCAGCGGAAGCACAGCACCTGGCGATGGGACGTACGTCTCTGTTCCCTCCTTCAGGGAACGAGGGTTACATATGTAACCGAGACTGACCGACGAATTGGGGATCTTACCAACACGCCAGGCATGCTGGTCCTTCCAGCGCCTGGTTTGAGCTCGCTGGGAAGCCCCTATGTTGGGGCGGAAGTCAGGGCTCCAAACCGGGAAGGTCCATCATAGCTGTTTTCCTGCAAGACCCACTCAGAGTGACTATTGGATAATGCTGGGAAAGCTAGCCCATCTTGGAGATGGAACGCTGCAGAGCCACGTCCTTCGACAGAAGGAGAGGTGGCAGAATACACATAGGGACCAGCCTATCAGGGTAGTGCTACCTATGGCGGTCCCTGGGGTGGATCCAACCTGATCCCAGGGGGGAAAGAACACCCCAGGGATGACAGAGCAGGCTCTGTCAAGGGAAAGACACGGCGCTAGCCGAGTAGAGTAGCTGGTACCGTGGAGAATACACATATGGGGTCGCCGTTAGGGAACCACAACATATGGACACCCAGCCTACACACACGTTCCACAAGCATGAGGGTGTAGGCCTGGCGTCAGACGGCCGCCACGTCTGACACCGAAGGGGTGACGGAGGAGCTCGACAGGGTTCGCTATTGCTGGGGAACATAACTGGAGAAGAACAGACGCACGTATCCGGCCCAGGGGGCGGGAGTGGCATAGCAAGCCGACACAAGAGCGGGCACTTCGTGCTTACCGGCCGCTGGGGGCGAGTATGTGGGAAGAAAGCAGCTCTACACGGAGGCTATAAAATCTAGCTAATGTGTTAGGTGTCGCCCAGCCCGCAGCTCTACAGATGTCTGCCAGCAAGGCGCCTTGAGCCAGCACCCAGGATGAAGCGACACAGAGGATTTAGCCTCCTTGCGCCTCTAAGGAACCTGACGATTAGATCGTGCCTTCCGACAAGCCTACCCTCGACTGCATCGTGGTATACCGCTATAGCTGCGACATACACTTTAAGGGTGGAGGGAGACAGCCTTCGCTCCAACCCTTCTTGCAGGAAGAAAAGCACGATACCAATTGAACACCTGCGGGGGTCTTCTTGGCGGGAAGAACACCACTCAATGAACAGGTTCCACTTCAACGCATAGAGTCGCTTCATAGAGGGGGCTCCGAAGAGGTCCCATATCAGCTGGACGCTCTGGGGGTGGAGTCGCCACTCTCCCGGAAGTGCTGACTGACGAGAGAGCTCGTCGGCTGTCTGGTTCAGTGCACCAGGGATGTGAATGGCTCGAAGCAACCTCAGATGCTATTGACTCCACAGGAGGAGATGGCGGGTGAGTTGCAGCATGCGACGGGAGCGTAGACCACCCTGATGGTTGATGTACGCAACGGCCGCAGTGCTGTCCGAACGGACCAGAACGTGCTTGCCCTGCAGTTTCTTTTTGAGGCAGCCCAGGGCAAGACGAACTGCTAGCAACTCCAATTGATATGCCAATGCAACTGGGGCCCCGTCCACAGACCCGAGATTGCATGCCTGTTGTACGTGGCCCGCCAGCCGGTGGATGAGGCATTTGTGGAGACAACAGCATGCCTGGACACTTGTTCTAAGGGCACTCCCGTCTGTAGAAACGAAGGGTCCGACCACGGGTTGAGGGTTTGGCGGCAGTACGGAGTAACTGAGACCCGGCACTTGCCGCTCTGCCACGCCCATCTCGGGACTCGATCGTGAAGCCAGCGTTGAAGCGGTATATGAAGCAATCCGAGCAGCGTTGCCATGGCTGCAGATGCCATATGCCCCAGGAGCCTCTGAAATGATTTCAGTGGGACCGCCGTCCTGCCCTTGAACGTATTCAAGCAGTTCAACACTGACTGGACTCGCTCCTCCATGAGGCACGGATGTATTCGAAGATGCGTTTCTGCGTTAACACCTTGAATGGGAGCTTGTGCAGGGCCCGATTCAGGACGCGCAGATCCAGGATTGGCCATAACCCACCCCCTTTCATGGGCACAATGAAGTAGGGGCTGTAGAACCCTGACTTCATATCGGCTGGAGGAACCGGCTCGATTGCATCCTTCGCCAGTAGGATCACAATCTCTGACCTCAAGACATGGGCGTCGCCGCTCCACACTGAGGTGAAGAGGACGCTCTTGAACTTGGGAGGCTGGCTAGCGAACTGAATCGCATAGCCAAGTCTGATGGTACGGATGAGCCAGCGAGACGGCCTGGGGAGCTCTAGCCAGGACCCCAGAGACTGAACAAGCGGGACCAACGGCACCACAGATGTGCCTGGGGTGGGGCAGCGAGGTGGAACACTCAGACCCGACCCGGACGGCCCAGAGGCAACCCGGAGTGTTCCAGGGTGGGGCGGAGTGAGGGAGAGAAGGCCCGGAGGCGTCCTCGAGCCGCCCACTGCCGCCCCCTGGCGATAAGAAGGGAGGAGAGGAGTGACAAGGCCCGGGGGCATCGTACACTGCCGACCTGACCCTCTTGGGGCCCAGGGACAAAGGGAACTGCTCTTTCTTTAACCAGATTTTGGTGGGTACCACTGAGCTCCGGAGAGCCAGTGGCAGGAGAAGTGTATGGGTGCGAAGACCACCTCCCTCCGAGCAGACCCTTCCATCCCTGGGCCACCCGTCTCAGGGCCGCTTGCTCTTGCGCTTGCCAGCCGCCTTCGCAGGGCCCTGAGCGGGTTGGGCGCCACCCTTATATACGGCACCCTGCTTGCGCATAGGAGGCTGCTGCTTGGGCTGGGCAGGAGCGGAGGCGGACGCAGGGGGATGCCCACGGCGGCGAGCAGGAGGAGGCGTTGCCACCGGCGACAGGGTGGAGGCAGCAGCGGGTCGCCGGGGCATGATGTTTTTAATCGCCTCCATCTGCTTCTGGGCCACAAGAACTGCTGGGCGAAGTTCTCGATGGCATCACCGAAGAGGTTTAGCCACAGGTGAGTTGACATGGTCTGACATTTGTGCTTTATTCAGTTGCTTAAAAAAACACATTAATGGCAAAAGTGTCATTACACTGTATTCAGCACAAACTGGGCTACCATAATATATGCACGACATGTAAGCACATGCTTGTATTTTTGAGAGAATAATGTTTATGTGTGATTTATTGAAAATACACATCCTGATAGCAATCAATAATAGAAATGGTAAATATTTAAAAATGTACATATATCTTCTGTGGAACAAAAAAAGAAAGAAAGGTTGGACCAAATACAATGTTCTACCTGCCTGTTAATATATGTATTTCCATATCAGATATTGTCTTATCATAGGGAGATGAGAGGGTCTGTATCTTTTACCACTGGAAAAAGCACCTCCATTGAAAGAACAGTTATTTATAACTTTCTATTTTGTAAATATAACTATATATTTTGTTTATCTTCATTCATTAAAAAGCTTTATCATTATTAGGCATACACAGTAGTCATAAATCATTACAATTCAAGTCTAATTCATTTGTTGAAACCTGGAAGCCATAGAGAGAACACATCATTATTTTATTTATTTTCTCATTAAACAGCAATATAATACAATATGTATAATTAAATTATTCATTTTCTCTTTATTATTTCAAATGCATTATATCAGCATCACAGTGCATGGCAGTCATCCAAGTCTTATTATAATTGGTAAAACCTGAAAGCCAAAGAAAGAAGTCTTTCGACAATATACAATATCACTAAATAGTCACAACACTGCTACACATTTGCTGATGGTAATGTCGTAAATGAGCCCTACCAGTTGCAACATTCCCTACTCTGCCTTATAAAATATATATAAAAATAAAAAAATGTATCCAGGTAAAATCTACATATAGTTCCTAAAGAAAGTATTGTTTAATGTAGATTAGCGGACAGGCTATCGATTTAATAAATGGTAAGCTATTTCCTCTCAAAAGTTCTTTATTCAGTGTAAAGAAGCCTCTTCTCCATTGATATCCATTCAAGAAAATGGCCTCTTGACTCCTTCCCTGCGCACCGCCAAAGCGGGAGTGTTAGCTCTAGCCATTACGCTTTTTTGGCTAAAGGTTGCAAGCTTGTCTTCCAGTGGCTTTGTCCATACCTCCGCACACCCTGTTCCATAAAGCTGCATGTGCAGAGTTGTATACAGACAGCCTTGGAGCGCCGTAAACAAACAGCCGCCTTTTACAGTTCCTCCTGAACCAAAACATCAAGCTTATGCTGCATTCATGCCATGTCATGACCGTAATTACGAGATGGCAACCTGTGACGTTCTACCCAGAGCTGTTCATGTCCTCAGACTCAGTTTTATGCGTTTCATGTCAACACTATCAACGCTGAAATGAACTTGCAGCAGTCAGGTGGTACAAGTAAGAGCTCTTTAAGTTGTTTACGTTCATTATTATTGTAATGTTATGTGCTTGAGGTAACGCCGCCTCTCCTCTCGTGATGCTTGGCAGACTCAAGCTGTGTGTATTCATGTTTCGGAAGGTGGTGTGGCTTTGGAGACGCTCTGAAGGGAGGGTGGGATCTTATGCTTTTAAAGATATTGCTAGCCTCCCGAAAATTGTCTGTCCTACTTTTAACTTTTTGTTTCAAAAGAGTATAAACACACACATATAGCCTAATCTTGTTCCCAGGTTTAGGACTCTTCGCTGGGATGGCAGTTGATGCTTAAGGCTTCAGTTCTTCTTCCTAATCATTGCTGAATCCTGACAGGTAATTAAAAGCGGATGAGTTTAGGTATTGGGATCAAGCGCCTCATAACTCCTCATTATCTTCTCAAAGCAGATATTTACCCTCTGGAAACTTCTCCCTGTACTAACAGTACTCGTTCCTTACTGAACCTAGAGCTGAATGACACTTCACTGGCTGAATGCTGACTGACATTAATTAGAAATGACTACAGCATTTTGTCCACAAAAAAAAGTGTTATTGGGATGTAAGAGGGAGAAATGTAAATGATGACACTGTGTCAATGCATATAGCTTATTATAGCTATGATTTGCTATTCCCAATATAGCTATTAATAGCTTAATATTTTGTACACTGATTTTTTTAAATTATATATATATATATATATATATATATATATATATATATATATATATATATATATATATATATATATATATATATATATATATATATTTTTTTTTTTTTTTTTTTACAATGCCAAATATATTTTTATTATAGATGTATGAAGTCAGTTCCCTTCAAATTTAGCAAAATGGAGCTGGTAATATTAACATTTTGTGTTTAAAAGGTTAGTTCACCCAAACAAATTTAAATTCTGTCATTAATTGCTCATCTTCATGTTGTTCCAATCCCATAAGACCTTCGTTCATCTTCAGAACACAAATGTAGATGTTGATGAAATCCAAAGGCTTTCCAACCCCTCCATAGACAGCAGTGTAATTGTAAGAAAGGCAGTAAAAACATTGTTAAAATAGTTCATGTGACTGCAGTGGTTCAACCTTAATGTTATGAAGCGATGAGAATAATTCTGTGCGCAAAAACAAACAAAAACAACGACTTAGAAAAATACTTACGTTCCAGTTTCCTACGTGATTTATGTAAGCACCACAACGCATGCATGTAATCATGGGATCGTGCTCAGCCAAAAGTGAGCCGCTGTTCTGCCGTAAAACCCGGAAGCGCTGTACTTTGTGAATATCCCAACCAAGTGAATAGTGTTACAGGGAATAGAAGAGATTGTTGAATAAAGTCGTTATTTTTGTTTGTTTTTGCACACAAAAAGGATTCTCGTCACTTCATAATATTAAGGTTGAACTACTGTAGTCACATGGACTATTTTAATTATGTTTTTAATACCTTTCTGGACCTTGAAAGTGTTAATTAAATAGATGTCTATAGAGGGGTCAGAGAGCTCTTGGATTTCATCAAAGATCTTAATTTGTGTTCTGAAGATGAACAAAGGTCTTACGGGTTTGGAACGACATGAGGGTGAGGAATTAATGACAGTAATTAAATTTTTGGGTGAACTAACCCTTTAATGTTTTTGAAAGAAACCTCTTATTCTCACCGAGGCTGCATTTATTTGATTAAAAATACAGTAAAACAGTAGTATTGTGCAATATTGTTACAACTTGAACTGTTTTCAATTTCGAAATCATCCAAAATAATTTTTTTTATGTGGATGTATGAAGTCAGTTCCCCTCAAATTCACACAGATGTAGTTGACATTAACAATATAGAGCTGATAATAATTACATTTAATCATAGAAAGAATAGAATGAAACGCTTATAATTTCAAACTGACTAACTGCGTTTAAAGCATTGAGAAAAATAAATGCATTAGGTACTGAGTTAAGTGCATGCATTAACATGTTCTAGTCAAAGTACATTATCTTAATTGTGAACAGTATATATGCATGTTATATTTTGCTTCTTTCTATGAAATGTTTGCAAAATATGCTTGTGCAGGTTTGTTATTTTGTTTTGTAATGCAGTGACATTCATAGATTTTTAAGCGTGGCTGAAGTGTCCAAATACGTTTTGGGTTTCAATGCATTTTGTGTGATTTAGTGGACCCAAAATTGCCAGCGATACAATTCTACTGTGAGTGCACTGATCAATTTGTGGCTCCTCGGTGTACTTGAGTGGAGAACACCAAACAGTGCATGTGTTTCTTTCAGTGAGTGTCATGTTTCATTTTGATAATGGCCATTGCTTGTGGTGGGATGCAGTGAGCAGGAGATGTGTAGTGTCAGTACAGCTGGTGGATTCGCTCTCTTTGTGCGTATATGCCGTGATGCAGTGCTCATCTGTTTGAGTTAGCTTCCTCTAGAGAGTCCATGTTTCTGAGTTTGATGTCAGTCTCTAAGGTAGATCCTACAATACCTAAATGGGTTACGAGCCTGAAAACCTTGTTTCTCATACGTAGGGAAGAAAGAGAGAACATAGATTGAAAGTAGCGCACCATATGGTCTCATAATACAACCAAACATGCGCAGTCATCACTCTCTGCTGTAATTTGATTACTGTTAGACAGAAATATCAAGTTGAGAGTTTAGTGGCCTGAAATGTATGAATATAATACCAAACCCTGAAATGGGGTTGCCAATGTTTTACACTGATTATTACGGTGGCCGAGAAGTGCAAAACAAATCCCAACTCCGAAAACAAAATAACAAATTATAAACGCAATGGCAAGTCCAAAAAACAAATTAACAAATTAGAAAACACAATAACAATTCTGGAAACAAAATAACAAATAGAAAACACAATGACAAATCTGAAAACAAAATAGCAAGTCAGAAAACACAGCGACAAGTCGGACAAAACAGAAAAGGTAGGTATATGTGGCGAATGGAATACTGACCGCTGATTGGACGAGACATCTGTCACTCAAGACGTGCAGAACGTACAGCAGGCTGCGGCAGGAGAAAGTTGATTTGCGTCTGCATGTGTAAATATTAGAGACATCCACCGCCGAAAACGCCAACAGTGGGCACGTGAGCATCAGAACTGGACTACAGAGAAATAGAAGAAGCTGGCCTGGTCTGATGAATCACGTTTTCCTTTACATCACGTGGATGGCCAGGTGCGTGTGCGTTGCTTACCTGGGGAACACATGGCACCAGGATGCACTATGGGTAGAAGGCAAGCCAGCAGAGGCAGTGTGATGCTTTGGGCAATGTTCTGCTGGTAAACCTTGGGTCCTGCCATCCATGTGGATGTTATTTTGATACGTACCACCTACTTAAGCATTGTTGCAGACCATGTACACCCTTTCATGGAAACGGTATTCACCAGTGGCTGTGGTCTCTTTCAGCAGGATAATGTGCCCTGCCACAAAGCAAAAATGGTTCAGGAATGGTTTGAGGAGCACAACAACGAGTTTAAGGTGTTGAATTGGCCTCCAAATTCCCCAGATCTCCAATCGAGCATCTGTGAGATGTGCTAAAAAACAAGTCCGATCCATGGAGGACCCACCTTGCAACTTACAGGACTTAAAGGATCTGCTGCTAACATCTTGATGCCAGATACCACAGCACTCCTTCAGGGGTCTAGTGGAGTCCATGCCTCGACGGGCCAGGGCTGTTTTGGCAGCAAAAGGTGGACCAACACAATATTAGGAATGTTTAAAATATTGTTATATGATATATACAATTATAACATTACACCATTGATCTTAGAAGATACTAGGTTTTAGAACAGAGACACTCACTGTGTGATTAAAATGCAGCACACATGAAAAGTTTGCACTTGGTCATGCCGAAAACCTTTTATTTGCGAAGAATCTCAAGTAATGATAGCCAAAGGATCATGTTCTTAACTGGGGGTTTAAATCGGGCAAGCGCATCAGAGACATTATTGTTTCTCAGTGCACCATAAATAACTAGGACTTTGGCTCAGATCTCTGAAGGGCTGTGCGGATGGGGAGTCACTGGAGTCACTGCTGCAGTTTACATGCTGCATAAGCAGAAACATGTGCATTCAAAGCATGTCTCTTCTCTTCTCACTTCTCTCATTTTTCTCTTTTTCTCTCTCTTTCTCCTCTCCCTGTTTTAGTTTCTCTCCTCTTTGCCTTTGATGTGCTAAACAATAAATGATTTTATTCCCTGCTTGCTCGTGCAGCTTTTTCCTGAGAATCTGGAGGGACAGACGTTTGCCAGTTCTGTGGCCATAAGCAAACTCAGAGGGACTTGGATAAAACTTTTGGATGCAAAGTTTGGAAGGTTATTCGAGATCAGGTTTTGACATCCTGGTTTTGATCATAGGCGGATGTCCACAGACTTTTGTTCTTGCTTCAAAGCCTCATGAGACCTCATGATTGTCGGTCCTTCATGACACATGTAGGCTATCTGTAGACACACTTATGACAAGATTCCCCTAATTTAGCTACTATTTATTTTATTCGATAATAAGATGGATTTTTCCATCATTATTCTCTTTTGAAATACATTATAGGATGACTGGAAAAATCAGTCTTAAAGTGGATATATCATATAATTTTAATGCATTAATCACTTTTTGTTGTCAATGTGAACTGCTTTAAAAGAAAAGGGATTAATTCCAGCTATAGTCTTGCATATCTAGCAGATCTATATAGTCTCAAATATACTTTATAATCAATAGGGCTGCAACTAATGATTATTTTGATAATGGATTAATCTGCCGATTATTCTTTTATTATTATTATTATTATTATTATTTATTATTATTATTAATCGGATACCTGTCATTATTAGACATTATTTTACATTTAAAATTACTTTTAATCCATTATTTTAAACAGTGTTATTCCACATCCTGCCCAGTGCTGTCCTTCAAACAATGTGTAACATAAAAGCCTATGAAAACAAATATAGTGAATGCATCTATGTAGCTTATGCTGTACATTATAATCAAAAAAGGGTAAAAATACAGACATTACATTCTAAACCTAAAAACAATTGATTGCTTACTATTTTAAAGAAGAAATTAAAGCAACTAAATTAAAATCGCACAACCAATTTGTACGTATTTGTATGAGGTGGCTAATTCATACGAATTCGTATGACCTCTCTCGTATGAATTTGTACAATTTGTCTAAACCGCAAGGTAGGTTTGAGGTTAGGTCATTCATGTGAAATCATACGAATTGGGCAACTCAACAAGTGAGTGAGCTCGTACAAATTCATACGAATTAGCCATCTCATAAAATACGAACAAATTGCCATGAGATCGGGTTGGAAGAACACACATTTACTCTTCTGAACATAGCAATGTTATATTTAGGGGTGTAACGATATATCGCGATATAAAAATATGACGATATGTATCATTGATGGAAACAGTATGATTCGCGATATAGAGTTTTATCCAAGGCTCAACGTGCCTAGGCCTATTTATAAGGTATAATTAACAAATAACACATAATAAATAACACAAATTTACAAATGTATCACAAATATAAATTCTGTCATCATGTACTCACCATTATGTCATTTTTCGTTTAACAAAAGACAAATGAAGATATTCTTTTTGAAACCTGAACGATTTCTGTCCCTCCATTTACAGGCCATTATTCCTCTCAAACTTAAAAGATCCAAAATATGTCATAAAGGGATTGTAAAAATAACTAATCGAGTGGTCTAATCCAAATCCAAGTCTTCTGAAGAGACACGAACGATGGTTTATGATGAACAGATTTACAACGGCGCACATTCTGTAGTAAACACGGACATTCAAATGATTGTGTGACGCGCAAAAACAACATGAGAGTGAGTAAATGCATAATTAAAATTCTTGGATGAGCTATAGATTTACAGTTTGAGAGTGGTCATTTTGACACGCTTTCTTGCGATTAGAACTGTGATTGCATTGATTATCTGAAGCGCACACGCTGCCGGAATGGCCGTATTCTTCAAAAGTGAAAGCGCAAACATCATTTAAATCACCAGATCACATTTAAGTAGTATGATTATTCAAAGCATTTTAGATGGTTTATTCTTGTATGTACGTATAGTGCATTAATAGCGGGAGAGGCAGGACGCTATGAGTACCGGGAGAGAATGCTGCCTGTATTGAATGCGCGAGTAATGCGTGAGGCAGTTTCAGTGACATTATTACATTAAACAACTATATATAATGTTGAATATAATGTATAATAATGCAATGGGGGAATATTTGTGGGTCCTAAAAATAATACACGAATAATAATAATATTATTTTAATAATACAAAAAAAAGTACAAAAAACAAAACAAAAAAACTCTTATTTTGGTTTAAAATATCGGGATACATATGGTATCGTGAGTTCAGTAACGTGATTTATAACGAATCGTGACACAAGTGTATCGTTACACCCCTAATTAAATTACATTAATGCATCATATTTTAGCAAATTGTGTATTTTAATCATAATTATTGCGCTCCTATTCTACTGCGCTCCGTCTGTTTGACCGGCATGCGCCCTCGTTCATTAAAGTCAATAAAGGGCCCCAAGACTAGCTTGTCAGAATATGCAAAATGGAAATACTTGTGGGATTTCTAACTTTTACAGATAAGGATCTAACCATAAAATGTAAGTTATTCTCTGAGGAAAACACATATCAGAGACATTTCACAGCACACACATCTGTCAAAGCACGACAGGGCAAGACACAGTAAACGCTTGCTTTAGTTTGAAGCGCTTATAAATATAAAGCATTCTCATGTTTCAGACAACGTAATCGTACCTTTCCCGCAGCAGCTTACTTTGTGTCCTCTGCTATTTTTCATATGCGTTTTGTCCATTAGAAATGGGTTCACTACTGTAAGGTGACTTGACTGCCTGATGGTTCCTTGGCACATCACAATTGATAACCAGTAATCAAATCATGTTCAGGCTTTCTTTCTGTGCACAAGTGTGAGCATGAGCAATAATTTGCTGCCTGCAGTTAACGGCTTAACGGCCACCGGTGTCGCTAATAACATGGGTTGAATTGTGGTTAGTCCGTATAGGTCATAAACCCTGCCCTCTCTATGTAATCGAATGGGACAAACTAAACAATCAAAATAAACATCAAATACATTTTTTCCAAAGATTTAGTTTCTGTCACTTTGAGTAGTTTTTAATCACGTAAGTTCAAGTGTTTGTTTCATTTAGTTAGTTATTTGATTTTATAAAAACCGGGGGTGTGATGTCATGATTGACAGCTGTGATTGACACCTTCTCTGAGCAAATTATTCACTGAGGCACCAACAATTCTGCGATTCCAACAAAAAATTCCAACAAAAAATGATTCTGTGGGAGCATGGAGCCTTGATACTGCGGCTCCACTTCGCGCTCCCTACTGCGCAGACTCAGGTCCCGAATCAGCGCAATCAGCTTCTCTACAATATAAGAGAGTGACGGTGCGTCATCCATCTTTTTTTTTACAGTCTATGGTTTTTGCTGGGAAATTCAAAAGGATGTGATTTTATGCACGCTCACGAGAGCCTCTCTTCTGTTCTATAGCATATGAAACGTGCATTCATGATAATGCTGAAAAAGGCTATTCTGTACTGTAATGTCAATGTGCCATGCAAAGAAAAGGGATTAATTCAAACTCTAGTCTCACATAGCCAGATATATACACTCACCTAAAGGATTATTAGGAACACCTGTTCAATTTCTCATGAATGCATTTATCTAATCAACCAATCACATGGCAGTTGCTTCAATGCATTTAGGGGTGTGGTCCTGGTCAAGACAATCTCCTGAACTCCAAACTGAATGTCAGAATGGGAAAGAAAGGTGATTTAAGCAATTTTGAGCGTGGCATGGTTGTTGGTGCCAGATGGCCCAGTCTGAGTATTTCACAATCTGCTCAGTTACTTTTCACACACAACCATTTCTAGGGTTTACAAAGAATGGTGTGAAAAGGGAAAACTGATTCAAGCTGATAGAAGAGCAACTTTGACTGAAATAACCACTCGTTACAACCGAGGTATGCAGCAAAGCATTTGTGAAGCCACAACACACACAACCTTGAGGCGGATGGGCTACAACAGCAGAAGACCCCACCGGGTACCACTCATCTCCACTACAAATAGGAAAAAGAGGCTACAATTTGCACGAGCTCACCAAAATTGGACAGTTGAAGACTGGAAAAATGTTGCCTGGTCTGATGAGTCTCGATTTCTGTTGAGACATTCAGATGGTAGAGTCAGAATTTGGCGTAAACAGAATGAGAACATGGATCCATCATGCCTTGTTACCACTGTGCAGGCTGGTGGTGGTGGTGTAATGATGTGGGGGATGTTTTCTTGGCACACTTTAGTGCCAATTGGGCATCGTTTAAATGCCACAGCCTACCTGAGCATTGTTTCTGACCATGTCCATCCCTTTATGACCACCATGTACCCATTCTCTGATGGCTACTTCCAGTAGGATAATGCACCATGTCACAAAGCTTGAGTCATTTCAAATTGGTTTCTTGAACATGACAATGAGTTCACTGTACTAAAATGGCCCCCACAGTCACCAGATCTCAACCCAATAGAGCATCTTTGGGATGTGGTGGAACGGGAGCTTCGTGCCCTGGATGTGCATCCCACAAATCTCCATCAACTGCAAGATGCTATCCTATCAATATGGGCCAACATTTCTAAAGAATGCTTTCAGCACCTTGTTGAATCAATGCCACGTAGAATTAAGGCAGTTCTGAAGGCAAAAGGGGGTCAAACACAGTATTATTATGGTGTTCCTAATAATCCTTTGGGTGAGTGTATATTCTTAAATATGTCAAATATATTCTCAAAATGTGGATGGCGTCTAGATGCTAGTTAACTGTAGCTATATCGCTGCAAAAGTATTTTTAACTTATTTTTACTTCTTACCAAAGAATGATTCACCATCACTGTATGTTTATCAGGGCTACGGGGCATTGAAACATGTTCAGTCTCTTGTACGTTACGTTTGCACGAGTGTAAGCACGAGCAATAATTCACTGGCTGCAGTTCACTTAACATGTCATTAATAACAAGGGTTTTTGAATTCTACATAGTAAAAGTGAAAGTGTGTTAAGCCAAGTATGGTATCCCCTGCATTTAACCAATCCAAGTTTGTGCACACACATTAGGAGGCATTACAATTGAACTTGCAACCTTCAGGTTACCAGTCTACCTGTCTTTTTAACAATTAGGGCATGACTGCCCCCATGATGAACAATTCATGGCAGGAGTTGGTAAGGCCCATGCACTGATGAGAGATATCTAAACAAAGACTGAGTGGATGAAAGTAAACCAATAATCATGATGATAAATGAACATAATTCTAAGCTTGTGATATATTCAAATGAATGGGCTGAAAGAGAGGTGTGTTTTGGATTGATTATCACTATACTGCATTTCAAAGCCAAAGCAATCATGCAGAAAAAGGGAGAATGATTTTGATTAAAGGTTGTCACAAAGGTTGTATCTCAGTAACCTATAAGATTTAGTGTCAAAGGTCCAATTTTTATGTTGGTTTCAAAATGTATGTATTTATTTATTTCTTTGTGCTTGTGCCGGCATCCAGTGGGCGGAGCTAAAGAGTCACGAGTACACACACACACACACCTATGACACACACACAGAATACATCATGGCATTATCCCTGGATAACTTTAGCTTCACTATATGTCCGTATTGTTGACATTATATGCACTTACAATTGCCAACAAAACACAACACAAGACATTTGATACAGTTTCACTCACCGCCTGCGGTTTCCACTCGTGACCGGGAACAAACAAACACACTTGCAGAACTCCATTGCTGCTCTGGAAAAACAAACGGCATCCACTGTTTCCTTAACGCTGGGTTATCTGGGAAGCTGAACAAGGTTATCTTTCCCTCACAACCAGAAACACACTTCTTTAGTGAAATTGTTGATTTCGTGGTCTAAAAATGAAATGACAGCGCTGCCGACGGCTTCCATAACCTGAACAAAGCTCGTTGATGTGCATGCTCTTGCTCTCGCTCTGGTTGATGTGTGCACGCGCTCATCTGGGAGAAGTGCAAATACAAGCAATTCCACCCTTTATGACATCATACAAGGCCATAAAATCTGAAAAGTATTTGAATCCTGAAGGAGTGTATTTGGCACAGAAATACTCAGTCATACATCCAAATTGTTTTTTTTTATTGTTTTTTTTTTTTTATTTATGTTTAGCATGAGAATTCAACTCTTTAACAGTGTAAATAATTCACAGTGCATGAAATGGCATTATACCCCCCCATAGACAGACTATAATACTTTTTTTATATATATAAATGTTTTAAACCACATTTCTATCATTCTTTTTCAAACTTTAGTATTTAATATAAAATGTCTTTTCAAATCAGTCTCAATAGGCTCTCACTGTGACAGCTTACCTTACATAGTGTGACAACATGCCTGGGTGAATTTGAGCAGTGTGCGATAAACGAATGTATCTTTTTTTGTTGTTTTTTTTCCTGGCCACTGGCGGTGGAAATGTTCAAACAGTTTTTGTAGTCAAGACTTTTGTGCATATACAGAAGAAGACTTTCAAAAATAAACCTACCCTGAGAAAATAGAAGGAATGGAGGAAAAAGTGTGGGGCTAGTCTTTCCCTTTTGTGATCACAGACTCACACCGAGTGCTATTTATTGTCGAACATAATCTTATATACAATGATCGCAGACTCACACCGAGTGCTATTTATTGTGGAGCATAATCCTATATACAATTATTGGAATCCACTTCTTATTAATATTGTCTGTAACATACGTCTCTCTTTATTCAAGCACATGGAGGACATTTGTAATACCCCCACGGTAATTTCACAAACCATTTCTTTCTTGAAATGTGGAATTATCGACATGTTAATTCTTTTGGACAGATTAGCACTGGCCCATAGTTCTAAGACAAATTGCATTATTAATAGAAGAGAATAATGTGCATTTTCCCTAAAGAGACATGTCTGCCTAATGGTTGTTTAATTTGCCTGATATCGAGACATTAGTTATTAGTCCTAATTCCAGTTCTGCTTGCTGTGTCTTGCCTCGTTGCACTATATTAGATGGTAGATTGCTAATAGTATAGAACAGTCCTGAGAGAGGAGACGGCAATGCTGCCTACAAACTAGGGTCGATAATCAGCCTCTTTGTCTACTGACTGGTTGAATTGATTTTCTGAGGGAAAACAGCTTGTGCGTGAAATACTCTTGTATGCAGACACACAGAGCTTCATGTGGGGACTAAAACTGTTACAAGGATGCTTTTTCTTTTTTTTTTTTTTTTTGACAGAAGAGAATGTTTTCATGCTTTTGACAGTTTATTTAACAAAGAGCCTTTTTTTTGTAATAAACAGCAAGGGATGGTTTTCGATCAAAGCAGAAATACCCCCAACCCCCCCATGCCATTGTTTTGTCTCAAGATGCACAAGGCACTTATTTTCAAGGCACACTTATAAATAAAAGCTACTTAAATGTCCTAATTGAACTAAGGCCTAATCCTAATCCTTAATCTAAACCCTGTCTGTGAAACCCTGTCAGTATTTGATGTAGTGCAACATTTTAATATATTAAAGTGCCCCTATTATGTTTTTTTGAATATTGCCTTTCATGCACTGTGTAGCTGTTTGTGAATGTAAACGTTCAACAAAGTTGTAAAGTCAAAAGCGCACGATAATTAAAGTTATTATTTTAGAAAGGAAAGAATAGATTCTGAACCGCCTAAACGAGTCGTTTGTCATTCAATTCTCACTGATATACTCAAGCATGATTAATTATTGATGTATATATTTTCTACTGACTGTTCAAAATACATAGTTTTGTGTTTTTCATATTGTGTAGGTATCGGACTAACCGGCTAACTCACGTTATTACTCTCTTACTGAAATACTTCTGCTAACTCAGCTGTGGGTCACTATTACCTAAAACTGTGCCTATTAATGCAGATTGTCTGTCATTCTTACTACTTTGAGTAAAGATAAAGGATGGAGCAAGATTGGTTTTACAAACATTATGTTACATCATTTATTCCAACACGTTCTCACAACCGGCTCGTCACATTTTGACGCTTGGTCAGGACCCTTCTGCGTCAGTTTTTAACACACAAGGTACACCTTTAGCGTAATTTTTCAATGCGCAGGGTACTCCATTGATTTCAATGAGAAACCTTTGCCGTCATACAGATGCGTTGGGCATGGGAATGTTATTGTAATAATGAAATTATAATGGGTTATGATTTTGCCATTATGATGGAGTGTGAGTCTCAATTTAACCAGCCGGCATAATTTTTATTTACATTTATTTTATTTTTTTTATTTACGCTATTTAGACTTGTTTGAACACGTAACCCGACCCCATCCCATCCCATCCCATCCCATCCCATCCCATCCCTAAACCTACCCATTTGTGTATTACATGATATAAAACACAGGATATAACAAGCAGATATGACTACAGGCACAATTTTTTCAAAAGGTACAAATATTCCATGTGTTTTCCGATGCCAAATGATTGATTTGTGTGAAGAAAATCCCCAAAAGCGATCAAGCGTCTCCATCCGCCAAAGATCATGCACACATTCAAAAACTGACACCCGAAGAAACGTTATGTCAGCTTTGATAGTGAAATCGCATTGGCTCTTGTGTGTCTCGTGACAGATTGTGTAATGCTAAAGAGTCGGGTGTATCTTTTGAATGAGATATGAATGAGTGCGTTCACGGAGCGGCGGCTTGGATCATCATTTCAGCGATTAAGACATTAAGATCTACTCTGTTCTTTACATATAGATATCGTATGACTTCAGAAGACTTGGAATGCATCATGAGTTAATACTTTTTTTGTACTGTTTCTGGTCAGTTTTTGCAGTAAATACCTGTGATTTTACTTGTATTTGCCTGTTACATGTTTTATATGGTTGGGAAGGGGGTAGGTTTATGGTAGGAGTGGGGTTAGTTGCTCCAAAAACGCATTGTGCAAACAACTGAAATCAATGGAGTACCCTGTGTGTCGAAACATTACGCTAAAGGGGTACCCTGAGTGTTAAAAATTGACGCCGAAGGGTCCTGACCAAGCATCAATATGTGATGAGTTGGGGGTGAGAACGTGTTGGTCATTCATGTTAGTGCAGGGCTAAGGTATTGCACTGTCATTGATACAGTTCCTGCATGTGCACCGCAATAAATTAGAAATATACACATCAGTTTGTTGATGGACATAAACATGTTGATGCTGTGGTGAGGAATTACAGTTGCAAAACTGAGTACCTCAAGTACCTCAAAATGAGTAGTGTATCACTGAGAAACGTCCTGCTCAAGACATCCTTGCGATGGAGGTTCGGGTTGAATAATTAGTTCTTCCAATGTTTCATCATCAGACTCGCGCTCGGATTGATATGGAAAAATCTGTTACTGTCTTTACAGTGTGTACAATCACTGAGCATTAGGAAGCCACCGGAGCTGAAGAACTGTTAGAGTAATGGGTGTTTCGCTTCTGAAATACACGCTGTACTCGGCAGACCAATCACAGCAGACTGGGCCATCTGGCCAATCAGAGCAGAGAAGCTCGCAGAAAGGGTGGATTTGGAGAGACTTATTCATAGTTTGAGAATCATTGAAAAATGTGGTGATGTGTTTATTATGAGAAAATTAAAGTGTTTTTTTGACCTTTGATGCATGTAAACCTGTTGTAGGAGACCCTCAAAACAAAATTATGAGCTTTTAGAATAGCATAATAGCATATTTTAATACACACACACACTAAAAGCTGCATTACATCAACACCGTACAAACATCTGATAGTTGCACATAAAACAAGCCATTATTGCAATTTAAATGGTATGTCCAGTATGAACTCATTTATCTCTAAAGATCTTAGAAAATATTATTTATCATAATATGAACCCTTATAGCAGTAAAAACGTACCATGCATGTGTGATACAAAAAGAGATGTGTAAAGACGGCTGTCTCTCTATGGATCATGCTGTGGTCACATCTGTCCATGCAGTGGAGGAGCAGACGGTCAGAACCCTGCAGAGAAGCTTAAACCTCCAACAGCTGGGTCAGATTGAACTGTCCTCTCATCAAATTAAGGTAGTTTGATGGACTGTGCTAATAATGTAATACTTTTGCTGCTAAACTGCTCTGCATGGTTTTGCAAATATCCGTTTTCTGAGTCTATATATATATATTCAGCAGTTACATGGTATTTTGTACTTTGTGTTAGTAGGCCTACTGTTGATGTGTGTATGCATACAGTTAAAAGCAAATACTGTTTTTTAGGCTTTGTTGTGGAATTATATCATTCAATCCACTGCCTGCCACGACAGGATAAAACTCACTGTAAAAAATGTGTTTGCTTGTCTAGGATCAGTTTCTGCAACCCAAATCCAGACCTTAACTATTAGAGGGATGAGAAAAGCAGGCTCTAGATTAGTGTCTGCAGACAATGTCACCTTAGATTGCTTAGTGTTTGTGTAAAGAAAATAAATTTTTGTAAATAGTTAGATTTATGAAATACATAAATATTAAATTACTTTAATATTTATAATATTTATATAGTTAAAAAGTCTGCAGTGGTCAGTATCTATCAAAAGTGGTCCAAGGAAGGAACAGTGGTGAACCAGCGACAGGGTCATGGGCGGCCAAGGCTCATTGATGCATGTGGGGATCAAAGGCTGGTCAAACAGACGAGCTACTGTAGCTCAAATTGCTCAAGAAGTTGCTGGTTCTGATAGAAAGGTGTCAGAATACACAGTGCATCGCAGTTTGTTGCGTATGGAGCTGCATAGCCGCAGACCAGTCAGGGTGCCCATGCTGACCCCTGTCCACCCCCGAAAGTGCCAACAGTGGGCACGTGAGCATCAGAACTGGACCATGGAGCAATAGAAGAAGGTGGCCTGGTCTGATGAATCATGTTTTTTTTTTGCATCACGTGGATGGCCGGGTGCATGTGCGTCGCTTACCTGGGGAACACATGGCACCAGGATGCACTATGGGAAGCCGGTGCAGGCAGTGTGATGCTTTGGGCAATGTTCTGCTGGGAAACCTTGGGTCCTGCCATCCATGTGGATGTTACTTTGACACATACCACCTACCTAAGCATTGTTGCTGACCATGTATACGCTTTCATGGAAATGGTATTCCCTGGCTGCTGTGGCCTCTTTCAGCAGGATAATGCGCCCTGCCACAAAGCAAAAATTGTTCAGGAATGGTTTGAGGAGCACAACAAGTTTGAGTTGTTGACTTGGCCTCCAAATTCCCCAGATCTCAATCCAGTTGAGCATCTGTGGGATGTGCTGAACAAACAAGTCTGATCCATGGAGGCCCCACCTCGCAACTTACAGGACTTAAAGGATCTGCTGCTAACATCTTGGTGCCAGATACCACAGCACACCTTCAGGGGTCTAGTGGAGTCCATGCCTTGATGGATCAGGGCAGTTTTGGCAGCAAAAGAGGGACCAACACAATATTAGGAGGGTGGTCATAATGTTATGCCTTATATATATATATATATATATATATATATATATATATATATATATATATATACATTGTATATATATATATATTTGTATTTTAGTATCATGGAGACTATTAGATATATACTAAAATATGCTATTATGGTTTTATTACATTTTTATATAGTTTATATTATTATATTTTCTGTTTTAATTTTAATTTCAGGTTACATTTGTGTGTTTTTGTCTAGTTTTTATTCTTATTCTTTTTCTCCCATTTTATTTATTTATTTATTTTTGATATTTTAGTACATCAAGTTAAACTAATTTAAAATGAAAAAAATGTCTTGCCAATTACCATAAAAATATATTATATCAGTAAAAGTTCATTTTTGTTCAAGGTTATTTTTAATGGTTTTAGTTTTAGTTGCAGGTAACTATAATAACCCTGATAAGATCACTCTGTCAATCAAATTGCACTGCATTGAGATGACATATATTTTGACCTTGTGACCTGTTATATACCTTTGGCGCTGCCATTGTTGGTGGTAAATGGTGGAATACAGTCAAGTCACCTTTATTTATATAGCACTTTTTACAATGTTGATTGTTTTGAAGCAGCTTCACATTGTTAACAGGAAAATAATGCAATAGAATTTGATTCGGCTGTACAGCCGTTCTGGTGAAACGGTGATGTTATCCAGCTCAGTTTAATTATCATATATATATCAATGCGGGCAGATCGGTAATATAGTTGAACATTTTGTGTCCCCATCTGAGCAAGCCAAAGTATACGTGATGCACACAGATATGCAACCTGAAATACTCCCACAAGCCTGTTGGTTTGCAAGCACACACACATCGAGCTCAACGTAATGACGAATGAGTTTGACTTTGAAATTATGAGAGACTCCTACAGAGGGGTGAGTTTAAATTGAGGGCAAAGCTGATAACAGAAAACTATTGGAGTGAATACTGCGCTGATAAGATTACTTGAAGAAATGTCAGAGAGAGAGAGAGAGAGAGAGAGAGAGAGAGAGATCAGAGTAGAAGAGGCTCTCGGATGATGAGAACATATGTGTTTGTGTGTAATCATGTGTTGAGATCATTTGACTGGTTGATGGGTGATTTTCAGCATGTCTGCTCACATTCAGACTGTCACAAAACAGTAGCTTCCTATTCAATGAAGTGACTTTCCAGCTTAGATGTTTGCTTCGTAGAATTTATTAAATGTCTGTTCTTGTATTGTTTTAGGTTATTTCAGATACTTGATTGATTTCAGTCATTATGCTGTCTTAATAAAGCGTTATTGATTCATTGCTTTCTAGTCTGGTAAATTCATAAAGCAAATCACCCTCCATAAAAGATTTTGCGGATATTTATTAGTTTCAAGATGGCACATATATTTATTTTGTACAAGGCAGCTAGTGATAAATCATTTGATTCATTATGGTAGATATAGAAAAATTTGAACTTCTACAACATCATCACGATATTTGTGTATATACAGTATATGTACACTCACCTAAAGGATTATTAGGAACACCATACTAATACTGTGTTTGACCCCCTTTCTCCTTCAGAACTGCCTTAATTCTACGTGGCATTGATTCAACAAGGTGCTGAAAGCATTCTTTAGAAATGTTGGCCCATATTGATAGGATAGCATCTTGCAGTTGATGGAGATTTGTGGGATGCACATCCAGGGCACGAAGCTCCCATTCCACCACATCCCAAAGATGCACTATTGGGTTGAGATCTGGTGACTGTGGGGGCCATTTTAGTACAGTAAACTCATTGTCATGTTCAAGAAACCAATTTGAAATGATTCGAGCTTTGTGACATGGTGCATTATCCTGCTGGAAGTAGCCATCAGAGAATGGGTACATGGTGGTCATAAAGGGATGGACATGGTCAGAAACAATGCTCAGGTAGGCCATGGCATTTAAACGATGCCCAATTGGCACTAAGGGGCCTAAAGTGTGCCAAAAAAACATCCCCCACACCATTACACCACCTGCACAGTGGTAACAAGGCATGATGGATCCATGTTCTCATTCTGTTTATGCCAAATTCTGACTCTACCATCTGAATGTCTCAACAGAAATCGAGACTCAGACCAGGCAACATTTTTCCAGTCTTCAACTGTCCAATTTTGGTGAGCTCGTGCAAATTGTAGCCTCTTTTTCCTATTTGTAGTGGAGATGAGTGGTCCTCGGTGGGGTCTTCTGCTGTTGTAGCCCATCCACCTCAAGGTTGTGCGTGTTGTGGCTTCACAAATGCTTTGCTGCATACCTCAGTTGTAAGGAGTGGTTATTTCAGTCAAAGTTGCTCTTCTATCAGCTTGAATCAGTCGGCCCATTCTCCTCTGACCTCTAGCATCAACAAGGCATTTTCGCCCACAGGACTGCCGCATACTGGATGTTTTTCCCTTTTCACACCATTCTTTGTAAACCCTAGAAATGGTTGTGCGTGAAAATCCCAGTAACTGAGCAGATTGTGAAATACTCAGACTGGCCCATCTGGCACCAACAACCATGCCACGCGCAAAATTGCTTAAATCACCTTTCTTTCCCATTCTGACATTCAGTTTGGAGTTCAGGAGATTGTCTTGACCAGGACCACACCCCTAAATGCATTGAAGCAACTGCCATGTGATTGGTTGATTAGATAATTGCATTAATGAGAAATTGAACAGGTGTTCCTAATAATCCTTTAGGCGAGTGCATGTGTCCAGAATATGCTCGGCATGCATGCAACCTGCATGGGACAATTTCATACTTTCATTGTGAAGAACTCACAGTGAATCTGGTTATCATGCAAGCTCATATTTGAATTCAACACAAAATGCAAAAGCTTCATTTTTTTTTTTTTTTTATGTTTGTTCTACCTTTTCAGCTAGATCTGTTTTTTTTTTTTTTTATATCTGCAGAAGGATTTCGTTTATTAAAGCAATTTGACTTTCACAGAGTTTGAACAAACTAAGCAGGCAGTATTCAATAAAATCATTTGTGCAGAGGCAGAGTTGTTTAGTTTTGGATAATTGGTTAAGACTGGAAAGGTCCTCGGAAAATGGAAAGTCTGTCGTCTGTCTTTCTGTCTGTCTGTCTGTCTGTCTGTCCATCCCAGCTATCTATCTATCTATCTATCTGTCTGTCTCTATCATTCCATCTATCTCTGTCCATCATCATTCCATCTATTGTTCTCTATTGTTCTGTACTTCGTTCCATCTATCATTCTGTACATTCTTCTATAATTCCATCATTCCATCTATCGTTCTGTACATTATTCTATCATTCCGTCCATTGTCCCATCTATCTTTCTGTAAATTGATCTATCATCCCATCGTTCCATCTATAATTTCTTACATTCTTCTATCGTTTCATCTATCATTCTGTATACCGCTCTATTCTTCTATCATAGCATCTATTGTTCTGTACATTCTTCTATTATTTCATACATCACTCCATCTATCGTTCTGTACATTCCATCTATCATTTTGTACATCGTTCCATCTATCCTTCTGTACATCGCTCCATGCATCATTATGTACATTCTTCTATCATTACATCTATCATTTTTGTACATTGTTCCATCTATCGTTCTGTACATTCAATCTATCATTTCGTACATCGTTCCATCTATCGTTCTGTACATCATTCCGTACATCATTCTGTACATCATTCTGTACATCATTCTGTACATCATTCTATACATTCTTCTATCATTACATCTATCATTTTCACACATCGTTCCATCTATCGTTATGTACATTGTTCTGTACATTGTTCCATATATCAATATGTACAGTATTATATCATTCCATCGTTCCATCTATCGTTCTGTACACAGTTCCATCGTTCCATGTAACATTCTATCCTTCTGTCTATCATTACAGATTTAGATAATGGTACAGTCACAGGGACTGTAAATGTGAGCAGTCACACATATGATTAGAAAAGATCGTTCAAGCTCAGATTGTGGTTCAGATTTCTGGCTGGCTCTTGTGGACAGAACAGTGTGTTGGCAAACACTCTTTCCAGACACACACTGCTGGTTTGACCGAAACAACAGGGCAAACAGAGGATAAAAACTAGTGAAACAGCAGAACAGATTCAGATAGGGAACTCAGCATCTCCCTGTGTCATCAATCACCCCTTCTGGGGTTTAAATAAGTGACCTGTGGGTTACCAGACCAGAGCTGCAACTGCTTCTACCTCCCAACTCATTGGTCACCATGACAGAATGTTGTCACAAATTGTCAGATCTATAAAGGACACTAATATTAGGTGAATAACTGCTCATTTAAATTCTGTATTAGGTCAGTAGCACTTGTCTTATATATTGAAGTTCATATTGCCTCTCTTCTCCTTCTCCTTTGCTGCATCTCTTGGCATATTGCCTTGCTCTTATCTGCCTGTTTCTCATGGATTTTAGCTTGCAGTCTCAGATAAGAACAGAGAAGCGTTAATCCACAGAAAGATAGCAGAGTGAGCGGATGGAGAAGATAACCTCAGGCCTTGAGCTCTAATTCTTCAGTAATTGGAGGACTACTGCGCTCTTAGCAGTTCTAATGCTAGCCAAAGCAATGGCTGTCTATGATCTCCACATTCACCTCTAAGAACTGAGAGCTGGATTTTTCACTTTATAGATGCTGCAGTTGTATGATGAAAAAATGCAATGATCTATTCTAGACTATGAAAAATTATAAATAATTATAAATTAAATACCGGGGTGCTATCCATTATGTCTGCTTCCATTTTATATATTTTTGTGTGTTATTAAGAATTTATTTGTCTTTAAAGTTCCAATTCAGTTGTTGAGAAACTAAACTACAATTCAAAGTGAATGTAAGGAATACAATAAAAAACTAACTACAAACCCGATTCCAAAAAAGTTGGGACACTGTACAAATTGTGAATAAAAACAGAATGCAGTGCTATGGAAGTTTCAAATTTCAATATTTTATTCAGAATACAAAATAGATGACATATCAAATGTTTAAACTGAGAAAATGTATAATTTTAAGGGGAAAATAAGTTGATTTTAAATTTCATGGCATCAACACATCTCAAAAAAGTTGGCACAAGGCCATGTTTACCACTGTGTGGCATCCCCTCTTCTTTTTATAACAGTCTGCAAACGTCTGGGGACTGAGGAGACAAGTTGCTCAAGTTTAGGAATAGGAATGTTGTCCCATTGTCTAATACAGGCTTCTAGTTGTTCAACTGTCTTAGGTCTTCTTTGTCACATCTTCCTCTTTATGATGCGCCAAATGTTTTCTATGGGTGAAAGATCGGGACTGCAGGCTGGCCATTTCAGTACCCGGATCCTTCTTCTACGCAGCCATGATGTTGTAATTGATGCAGTATGTGGTCCGGCATTGTCATGGTGGAAAATGCAAGGTCTTCCCTGAAAGAGACAACGTCTGGATGGGAGCATATGTTGTTCTAGAACTTGGATATACCTTTCAGCATTGATGGTGCCTTTCCAGATGTGTAAGCTGCCCATGCCACACGCATTCATGCAACCCCATACCATCAGAGATGCAGGCTTCTGAACTGAGCGCTGAGAACAACTTGGGCTGTCCCTGTCCTCTTTAGTCCGGATGACATGGCGTCCCAGTTTTCCAAAAAGAACTTCAAATTTTGATTCGTCTGACCACAGAACAGTTTTCCACTTTGCCACAGTCCATTTTGAGCCTTGGCATAGAGAAAACACCTGCGCTTCTGAATCATGTTTAGATATGGCTTCTTTTTTGACCTATAGAGTTTTAGCCGGCAAGGGCGAATGGCATGGTGGATTGTATTCACTGACAGTGTTTTCTGGAAGTATTCCTGAGCCCATGTTGTGATTTCCATTACAGTAGCATTCCTGTATGTGATGCAGTGCCGTCTAAGGGCCCGAAGATCAGGGGCATCCAGTATGGTTTTCCAGGCCTTGACCATTACGCACAGAGATTGTTCCAGATTCTCTGAATCTTTGGATGATATTATGCACTGTAGATGATGATAACTTCAAACTCTTTGCAATTTTTCTCTGAGAAACTCCTTTCTGATATTGCTCCACTATTTTTGGCCACAGCATTGGGGGAATTGGTGATCCTCTGCCCATCTTGACTTCTGAGAGACACTGCAACTCTGAGAGGCTCTTTTTATACCCAATCATGTTGCCAAATGACCTAATAAGTTGCAAATTGGTCCTCCAGCTGTTCCTTATATGTACATTTAACTTTTCCGGCCTCTTATTGCTACCTGTCCCAACTTTTTTGGAGTGTGTAGCTCTCATGAAATCCAAAATGAGCCAATATTTGGCATGACATTTCAAAATGTCTCACTTTCAACATTTGATATGTTATCTATATTCTATTGTGAATAAAATATAAGTTTATGAGATTTGTAAATTATTACGTTCCTTTTTTTATTCACAATTTGTACAGTGTCCCAACTTTTTTGGAATCGGGTTTGTAGTTAAGTATGCCTTCTGTAAGTCATTCGTTCATAAGGTTGGTCTGGAGCACTCTTAGCTATACCTTATCTCTAATGACAGTTCATTCTGATAGTGGCCACCATCTCAGTCTATACCAATATAATTCTGCTAATTGAAGTGTTTTCATGCAAAGAATACAATTGTCATTACACTGATGGCTGTTAGCTTTTTAATTATATTATCCAAAGGTACATGAGCTGGCAAACCATTATGGAGTCTATTTAAAGGGAATGGTTGTGGAGGGGAGTTTGGTCACACTATGGCAGCAATACAGCGATTAGTTGTGCTAAATCAAAGACGACGTTGTCCACGGAGCCATTTTGTATGTGCACTATTTCCTCTGTGAAAACTTTAGTCCCCTGGCTGCCATGTCAGAAGCTGCATTTCAAAATATATTTAGTCTGCCATGGCAGCAAATTCAGCAGCTTTTAGATCTTGTTGGTCCAACTTTGTCAAAACAAACCCAACAGAGTGCACTGAAATTCAGCCGCTCTCCTCTTTCTTTCTTTTTTCTCCACTATGCTGTTGATTATGTTTCGCGTTGCGCCTTTATTGAGTAGGTCATTCAATAACAGAAATTAGTGATTTACACCAATAATGTGATGCGGGAAATTAACCCTGCTTGTGGGGTAAATGAAGACTATGGCAAAATATATTATGATAATATAACTGGCATACTGCCAGTGTAGTGGGTTGATGCATGATACGTTTGGGCATGAGGGGTAGCGAGTTTGCACAATCATTTCAAAATGATATAAAATATCCACGGCTGCATTTAGTTTGCAATTTAGATTATATTTATAATATCTTGCAAGTCCTGATAAATGCAATTTCAACTATTTCTGAAGTGCTTCTTTTATAAAGAACACAGCTTCCTCACATAACACAATTAAACAGCCCTTGCATAGAGTTAATAATCGATTTTTGAGCCATTGATAAACCAAATCATGCACCGCTGCCATGGACAGCAACTGCTAATGTCGCACTTAAGAAGGTATTTCTTAGTTCGGAGGTAAGAAGGTAGTTCGGGGAACACGCCTAGAAACTAGAAATGGTATACCTTTAGTTAAGTTATACCTTTATACCAGTCCAAGTCATATCATTTACAGTAAAAAAACAACAACAAAAAACATTAAATTGACATTACCAGAATTCCCTGCATTACACTTCACATTTGATGTATTTTCATTGAAATGACTGTTTCTTCTTATTTATTTTTTTTTGTATTATTTTCTTTTGTTTGTCTGTTTGTTTTAATCAGTTATGTACATTAGGGCTTTTATGTTACATCTAATGTTGTTAAATTCATGTGTGTTACTGTGATGGTGTTCAGTGTTTGTGTGAATGACTGTGCATCTTCTATATATTAGTATTAACCTTCTCAACTTGTGGAAAAGCTGCTTGTGATGACCTTTGATTCTTCATGTGACTCTCATCACCACTGTGTTTGGTGGTTGTCAGTGTATTACAAAGGTACAAAACAGATATTAGTACTTCAATAGATTGGTAAGTGATCATTATATGTTTTTTTTTTTTTTTTTTTTACTATAAATTTAAGTGAAATCTGTAAAACCTAAAATGTTGCTACCATACATTTTTGGCAACCACAGCTGCCAGTTTTTTTTACCGTAAAATTTACCGTAATGTTTTTTTACCATGCGGGACAAGTATGGCATGTTTGGAAGGGTTGCCAGGAGAAAGTCTCTTCTCTCTAAAAAGAACATGACAGCATGGCTTATGTTTGCAAAGTTGCATCTGAAAATACTACAAGACTTCTGGAGCAATGTCCTTTGGACAGACGAGACCAAAGTGGAGATGTTTGGCCACAATGCAGTGCCACATTTGGTGGCCACTGCAAGCACAGCGTAAGCGTATCAGCAGAAACACCTCATGCGTATCAGCAGAAACACCAAGCACAGCGTATCAGCAGAAACACCTCATGCCAACTGTCAATGTGGTGGAGGGGTGATGATTTGGGCTTGTTTTGTAGAGACAGGACATGGAAACCTTGCAGTCATTGAGTCGACCATAAACTCCTTTGCACACCAAAGTATTCTAGAGTCAAATGTGAGACCATCTGTCTGACAGCTAAAGCTTGGCCAAAATTGAGTCATGCAACAGGACAATGACCCCACACACATTATACAGGCTACTGCTACTGTAGCTGTACTATAAGAAGACGAATTTATGACACCATTGTTTTCAAAATATATTGCTGATTTAATATATGTTATCGAAATAAAATCTTGACAGACAGTCTTGGATATTTCTGATTTTCCCCTCTCAAGGAGAAATGAGTTTTACCTGATTGGCTGGAAAATAGCTGGGGTGTTTCCAACTTGGCTACCATGTGAAAGGACTTACATTTTTTATAGTCAAAAGTTGAAAATATCAAGCAGGACTGTCCAACATCCAGCTTGGAATGGAACACAGAAAAAACAGTGATATTCAATTTTAGGTGAAGCATGAAGTGAAATCTGTGTTTCAGACCAACATCCATTTGAGTTATTTACTATTTGAATTCACTACTAAAATCTGCAGACTAAATTATATAGTAACCACTGGTTGGTATTTAATTATTTCATAAGCAGTTTATTCTGGCCACAAAATGAGATTGAAAAAGATTGTTTCAGCGACAGCTGACATCTATTGGCGGAATTAAATGAAACTGTTGAGAACAAATTTAGCCAGTTAACGCACGAAAGAGGTCAGAGCTGTCAGATCTTCAAGTTAATAATAATCTCATCTTGTTCAGTCCAAATACAGATATTTCTTGTATTAAGATTTTTATCAGATATAAAGATAGACTCGTACTCCCATGCCTTTATTAGAATTAATTTAAAATATTTAACAGGGAGCATATTCGTATCATTGTCAGCAAAGAAACTCATTATCTTTTTTCCAACACCTACAGTATGAGCTGCCTTGCTGTTCACTGCCTAGTGCCTACGTATGCAGCCGTTAACATTTATACATTGTTCTACATTATGATATTTTTTATTAAAAGTAATATTACATTACATTGTTACATTACTTTTGCATTACTTTTTCTCACCTGCGCTGTGCTTGCTTGTTTGTTTTTAATAACAAAAAAGTTCTCTTTTTTTGGCAAAAAAAGTCACATGTTCCTCTTTGTCTTAGTTTCCCGCCAATCATTAGTTTCTATAGACACAGATTAATCTTCACAGCTGTTTATCATTTAGGTCATAAATGATAGGTTTAACTATTTTATCAATATGTTTTATACTTTCTGGGATTCCTTTATTCATTTAATTAAGAGGGATGTAAATCTGCTTTAGAATTCAGCCAAAAGGTATATACACTGCATATAGTGTGAGAACAGATTTTAAATCCATTTAACATTTATGTGGCTGAGCGTAAATGGAATGTGCATACTTAATCGAATAGCAGTCTGATCGATCGAGACACAAGAAGTGACCAAGTGTAAATACTCCTTAAGAAAAACAGATATAAATAGAGATAGAACAGAGATTGCTTTATTCTATCTGCAGTGCAGTGGGTCTGTCATGAAGTTGTGATGATCAGTAGAAGCTGATTGAACTGTGCTGTGTGTCTGAAATTGTTTTCCTCTCCCAGATCTACTTTTATCCGTATTCTTTCAGCACGCCCCCTTGTAATAAAAGGCCTTGGGTTTCAACTGCTTTATCTGGTTTCTTCTATAAATGTGTCAAACGTTAGCTAGTTTTATTTAATAAACCTGTACCCTCTGTGTGTGTGTTGTAATATTTGGATATGTAGGTGTCTGCCGAGTCAATGGTTCAGATCTCAGAACTTTATTATGCCTCGATTGATGGTTTCTACGATCTGATTTTATCCCAATCATATCCAAAAGACAGTCTGCTTGAGAGAATATGCACAGATAATGTGACAGACCTCCATCGTGAGTCACCTGTGCGGGTTTTACAGTAGCACTCAATAATGAGATGAAAAAGCTTGTCAAGTTTCATTTTAGAAACTCGCTTATCAACATTCATCAAAAGAGTTTTACTTTTTAATATTCTGCGTTGTTGCTTTCACCCTTTCCTATTCCCGTCAGCATGAGTCACTCTCACAGACATGCTGTTTTCCTGAATGTCTGTGTATTGTGTTCTTACACAAGCGAGCTCCTGCTCGTACACACAAACTGAGGTGCATTTTGGGTTATTTTGCTCCATTTAGAATGTTAAACCATACAGCTTCTCGGTGGTGGCTGCACCGTTTGAACTCCACGCAAAATCTGAGCTTTGCAGTCATGTTTGGGATCTCCTCTGTGTGTAATGGCTTAACGTGACAGTTTGACTTCACTGAGACTCAGAAAAACCACAGCATGTCTCCAGTATCTTGAGCATTAAAAATGCATTACATCCTGCAATTTCATGTTTTGCTCGTGAAAAGTATGGTCGTTTTTATTGCTGAATAAAAGCAGCAGACTAATGCATTGTCTCTTAGCTGTTCCAAAGGGTAGGCTATATGAATTTTGCAAAAGATGCTGTCAGGGCTGTTTCTCTGTCTACAGGGGAAAAGACAGATGAGTTGCATGTGTCTGTCTGTCTGTCTGTCTATCTATCTATCTATCTATCTTCACTACATATGGGTTTGGACAATGAATCTGAAACTCCTGGTTTTAGACCACAATCATTTATTAGTATAGTAAAGGGTCTCCTTTTGGTGCCAATACAGCATTGATTAGTCCTGCACTGTGGCCAGAGGGATTTTCAGCCATTCCTCTTCCAGAACAGTGGCACTATGTGATGCTGGTGGAAGAAACAATTTTTTGACTTCTCCAAAATACCCCAAAGTGGCTCAAAAATATTTAGATCTGGTAACTGTGCAGGTCATGGGAGATGTTCAACTTCATCAAACCATTCTGTCAAAAGTCTTGCTGTGTGTATTGGTGCATTATCATGCTAATACATGCATCCCCTTCAGGGTATAATGTTTGAACCATTAGGTGCACATGGTCCTCCAGAATGGTTCGGCAGTCCTTGGCAGCGACACCCCCATCAAGCACTGTAGAGAATGCCAATATATTGCAGCCTAAACCATCACTGAGTGCTTCTGGGCAGTCTGGGTGTTAAGCCTCTGTGGGGCTTCTCCACATCATAACTCCCACGGATGTGGGAAAGACAGTCATCAGAAAACAATACACGTTTCACATTGTCCACAGCCCAAGATTTCCACTGTTGGCACCAATGAAACCGACATTTGGCGTTGGCACAAGTGACCAAAGCTTTGGCTATAGCAGCCTGACCATGAATACTGACTCTGTGGAGCTCCCGACTAACAGTTTTGGTATTTAATTGTGCAGTGAGTTGGGCAACTGTGGTTTTATGTTTTTTGGATAAAATCCAGGTTAGTACCTGGACATCCTTTTCAGACAACTTTCTCTTGCATCAACAGTTACTCCTGTTGGATGCGGTTTGGCCTATGTTTTATGTGGTGGTATGCTGACATTATCCTGGAGACCATAGCTTTCGATACCCAACAAAGACTTGCTGTCCTGGTCACAGATGAGGCAGAGAGACAAGCACAGATAATTTGTCCTCTTTTGATGATATGTTGCCTATTATGCTGTGTGTATTGCAATATTTTATGTACATCTGTGCTATTGCTTTGCTAATTGAATCTTCACATTCTTCTCTTGCTGATGGAATGTAAAATCAGTGAAGATTGGCCACCAGGCCAATCAAATATAGCCTATGGGTGTGAAACCTCAGCACTATATTTGTCAGGGTGAACAATGAACAAAAACCCACGAGGGGGAGGGAACTCATACAAACCATAATACATACAAGGGACCAGGAGAAAACAAATGTGATGCAGGGAACAGCCAACAGAAACAAACAATATAACAATGATAACAAACCAGCACAGGACTGAAGACACAAAGAGATGATAAAGGGGACAAACAAGGCAGGTAACGAGGAGGAACAGGTGGGACAAATCAATCAATGATCAGGTAACAAGAAGGGCGGGGTTAGACAATAGACAGGAGACATGACATCACAAGCACATGGCAGAAAATAACAAAAACACAACATGTGCTAACAAGACAAGCCAGACATGTGACAATATTGGCCTGTTTTTCAGTTTCCTTTGTCCCTTTTCATTAGTTGCCATGTTTTTTTTTTTTTACTTGCCCTCATATATTAAACCTGTATCTTGTTAATTAACTAGTCCCTAATATTTCACTGTGTATAGCCCTCATTTTCAGTTGTTCTTTGCACTTTGTGTTTAGATCCTGCTTTTTTCATTGTTTGCCTCAACCATGCCCTGACAGAATAATGGACCATGGATCTAGCAGCAATAAAGATCCTCCTCCTCTCACAGGTGGATCTTTCCACGAGGGGCACACGCAGTGGATTTTAGATCTTGTCCATTAGATGATGCCAGCCTCTGCAAGTTTTTCTGGGCAGGTCTGGATCAGCAGACGAAAGCATGCCTGCCTGGAGATGGCCCTTGAGGGAGAATCTAGAAGTATTTGGATTGGGTGCTTTATTAATATGGATCCCCCTACACCATCGGTGACAGGAAGGAGGATCTTAAATCACCAGAGCCCAGCCAGTCACCGTTCACACCCATCAAGGACAGTCAGCCAGAGCCCACTGCTGACCTGAAGCCTGAGCCCACCACAAAGCCCATGCCAGAGCTGGCGCCTGAGCCCATCAGTAGGAGGTCTGACCAGGTGTGTGAGCCGGCTCAGTGGGCATCCTCATGGAGTACGAGGGAATGATGTGGAGCCCCACCCATACTCCTGCCGCTGAGGTTGAGCTGTGCATAATTTCTAAGTATGTGAGGAATTGGAGTAGGTTGTTTCCTAGAATCTCTCGTTTCCGCTGGTCCTGGCTTGCTTAACTGTTTCATCACCCAGCACCAAGTCTATTTTGATGCCCAGCACCAAGACGGTATGGTTGATACTCCCACACTGCCTCCCAATCCCAGCTCCTCAGTCTGTCCTGTATTAGGCATTTATTTTAATAAACAATACAGTAAAAATTGTAAATATTGTGACATTTTTACAGTTTAAAATAACTTCTTTTTTGTTGTTGAATATATTTTAAAATATAAGTTATTTGTGCGATGGCAAAGCTGAATTTTCAGCGTCATTAAATTTTCAGTGTCACATGATCCTTCAGAAATCATTTTAATATGATGATTTTCTGCTCAAGAAACATTTCTTATTATTATTAATAATCTTAAAAACAGTTGTGCTGTTTTTTGCAGGATTTTTTGATGAATGGAAAGTTAACAAATAGCATTTATTGAAATAGAAATTGTGGCAAGGAGGACGAGGCTGAGGGCCGCGAGAATGGGGCGAAGCCGGTGGCGTGATTGATAATGAGTGTCACCTGCACGCCGCACTGATCTCAAGATTCCAAAAGAGGAGCTTCGGAAGCATAAAAGGAGGAGCGTGTGAGGAACGAGAGAGGACCAGGCCTGGACTTTACGTTATGTTTTGTTTATGTGTGTGCGGCAGTCATCCGTGAGGGGCTGCCGCTTTACTTTCGTTTTGTATTTGCTTATTTTAGAATTAAAGTTTGTGTAACGTTCGCCAGTTCCTACCTTCTTCTACCCTGATCCTTTAACATTGTTACAACAATTTACATTTTAACTCTTTCCCCGCCAAACACAGTGTCCCTGCCAAACACAGAATTTTCCGGGTTTCCGTGTTTTCACTGTTATACGCTAGGGGGCGCTATTACGCATCTTCTGAATGAGTACAGAATCTTCTGATCAAAACAAAGACGAAGAAGATGCAAAAACAAGCTATCATATGTAAGCAGATGCATATGTAAAATAACATGATCATCAACATTAAACATCATATAAATCAAAATGTTACTGAATGAAATGTGGATGCAGGACGAGCTATAGGACTGTGCAAGCATTACGGCCGTTTCACACTGCAAGCGTGAGCAGTGCGTGAGCTTCACGTCAGCATAACTACACCGTCACTGCAGCTGCAGACGCACGAGAGTATTCACACTGGAAGCGTTTGTACAGCGTCACAGCAGCGGCTCCAACGCTATATATAATGCTCTTATATCATATCAGTGTTTTTCTTTATAAAAACAACTAGCCTATATTTGTTTTTAGAAGTTGGTCATTTATAAACTTGATAGTCTTGAAAGTTTGTTAACATGGGGAGGTGTAGGCTACAACATTCGCATGTAAATAAACGACAAACGCAACCAAAAAAACAGCTCTGATCATGTTGTTTCATTCATACTTCAATATGTTTACAAGACAGCAAACTTTGCGGACAAAAAGAAAAAAGAAAAATGCGCACTCGGGTTTGATTCGGGTAGTGCTAGAGCCTATATATACCTGTCTCAGTATTACATAATAAACTAAAGGAAAGAATTTGCTGGCTAGTTTACTTTATTCATTTTTTTTATAACCATAACCATACTTATACTTTCACTTATACTTTTTATGTCTTATTATTTTGAACTAAATAATTAAAACAAAGTAAATCTTCTACATATATTTTTATTCTTCATTTTCTTTTCTGACATACTCCAGTTCTTGTTAAAACACACTACACGTGCTTCTTGTGTGCACTTTTTGTATGAAATCATATTTATTTTGTCCATCAAAATTGTGCTTTCACTTTAATTGAGCGTCAGCAGCGCAACAAAAATAGGCTTGGCGCCGAGGCCGCTTCACTGCTGCTGACGCGATGCTCCTGCTTGATGCTTACACGCTGCTCCTGCTCCCGGTGTGAATGCACTCATTGGGTGCTTCTCCATATCCCTCCTCGTTTCCTCGCTCCTCTGTCCTCCGACCGAGCTCAGCCATCTTGTAGGACGTCTCAATTCTCTAATCTCACCGTGAGGAGGCAATAATCGAGGACTGAGGAGGCTTCCTGAGCGAGGTGTATCCTTTTTAAGGATGTAAGGTGTAAGCGTTTTATCGACTAACATTACATTACACTAACGTTTACATGTACAAGACACAAATGTATGTCAAATAACAACAACTGACAGTTGCAGAATTATATCAAAGCACAAGAAAATGAAAGAAACAAACTAATACTATACAACAAATAAAAAGCAGTTAATAACTGGGAATAATTTGTTGTTAATAATAACTGGTAATATTCAATAAAATATGGACAAATGTGGTATTTTGTGGAGGTTGAAACTATAACAATATAAATAGTTATCTCTAATGTTCAAGAATCCCAGCATGCAAACTAAATCCAGGGGTGTAGAGTCATCATTAATTGACAACGCTTTGAAGTGACGTTAAAGGGAGCGAGGATGTATCATTTCACTTGATTCGATTCCTCCGTCCTCACGTCTTTTCCTTGCATCCTTCCCTCGCATCCTGAAGGGGTGGAGATAAGACGCAATGAAAGGAAGCTAGGAAAGGAAACGAGGATGCACAAATAAGAATTGAGAAGCACCCATTGATTAACATGGGCACCGAAAAAAAATGGGCGCCGCTCACACTTGCGGTGTGAATCAGGGTGTTGATGGACTCTATCTACTCCATTTGTGTTTGATCATCGCTCTGAATCTGATCTGGATGTGTTCTTTGACAAAAACTGAATTTTCTCAGCTTTTTGTTCAAAATGTTGCTTTTTTATGAAACTTACCCATATTCAAGTGTTGATGTGTATATATATATATATATATATATATATATATATATATATATATATATAATTATTTTTTTTTTTTTTTTTAAGAGGGTCTGCTCTTTCTTCTGGTATATTGCATGCTCAGATATTCATACAACAAAATATTCTATGGGCCATTACATTTTTGTGAAAACCCTGGCGGTGGCTGACAACTTTTCTTTTTTTTTAAACGCTGGTGGGGAGTTAATATTAAAGTGCCTTTTAATATTGTACTTTGTGCTTAAGCTGCATATTTTTTTCATATGTCACAGTTCTTTTTTATGGCAAATTAATTTTGAGGCTCATTTGATCTGAGAATGTCCGCACATCCGAAACGCAAACGACAGGCTTGAGCGATAAAGACTAAATTGTTTGCAGCAGGGCAGGACTATACATTTTCATGGGTAGACTTGCTTCCCCACTGGCCCAATGAATTGATTACACCTTAGTGCCAACACTCCCCCACCTATTACAGACTCCCAGTTGTTCCCCATGATGACTTCCTTTTTTGGCTTCCACATGCAGCGTTTGTTTTGGTGATGCTGCTACCATGGCTGTTTGCAGAAGCTAAACTCAAGAACATAATTCTTTTGTCTCAAGCAGCCAAATCCCTCATGCAAATGATTGTATATTTCAGCACTTTGGAAATCCATGATGGGTTGACAGCGTGTGAAATTAGCATTTCATGGCACATGGATGGCTCCTGTGTGCTTATGGTACACATCGCTTCCGAATTCATTTTAATTGTGATATTACATACAGCTCCATTCTCCGTCAGGTTTATGCACTTTCTCTTTAGTCATCCGTGGCGTCTCAGAGAGTGGATTCCTGGCTCATGTATCTGGAACAAGTGTGTGGTCTTCTCTCAGAGTTGATTAAAATGGCAAAATGGTTCTCTTGAGAGGCGCTGAGACAGGTGCCTTATTCCGCACCATGCTGACCCGTCCCCTTAACTCTGCTCCTGCAAACACGCATATTCACGCTCCTTTATTGCCTCATTCAGAGAGCTGTAAAGTTCCAGTGCTGTGGGATTTTCATACAGCTGTGCACTAAATGACCCACAAGGCTTTGCTCTTGTTACTCTCTGAAATATCCAATTCATTACTTCTGACACAACACTTTATCCAGTGCCTGGAAAGAAGAAACTGCTCATGAGAAACACTGAAATTCACATACAACCTCAACAGTCTTTTCTAAATCCTAGTTCTAAATCGCCAGCTGCTTACCTAGAATAGGGGGTTTCAAAAGAGGGCTGTTTCTGCAACAACAACAACAACAACAACAAAAATATTAAGTCCTATCAAAATAATTAGGTAAGCAACATTAAAGGGTTAGTTCACCCGAAAATGAAAATTAGACCCTCAAGTCATCCTAGGTGTATATGATATTCTTCTTTCAGATGAATAAAATCTGAGTTATATTAAAAATGTCCTGGCTCTTCAAAGCTTTATAATGGCAGTGAATGGTTATGTCGATTTTGAAGTACATAAAAGCATCTATCCATCATATAACTGCTCCACACGGCTCCGTGGAGTTAATAGAGGCCTTTTGAAGCGAAGTGGCACGTTTGTGTAAGAACAATATCTATACTTAAAACTTTATAGACTAAAATAACTAGCTCACCAGCAATCACCCAGTCACTTTCTGTACATGTGGCGTACAGCTGAAAGACTGTTGCATTCCACTGCTTCTTGACACAGCGGCTAAAGTGTCATTGCTTAATATGGCCACCTACAATTATTTTTTCTCTGTTACAACCATCACCTCTGAAACTCTGTGGTTATGGCCAAGCCAGCATTGCAGTGACTGGAGTAGTTAAGCTGTTAGTACAATATGGTCAAAAACGTCTGTTAGAGTTCCCATTCTACATCACACAACACAGAGCAAATATTCTGGGTCTGGACCTGTTCATTAGTCTCTGGTTTTCTTTGCATGACAGCAGCGGAGCAACTATCCTTCAGGTGGACTCTCCATGGCACACACAGTTTCCCACTCTGTTCAGTGGTTTAGGCTGCCTTTCTGCTTTCGCCCACAAACCCTTGCTTAACCCGGATGTACCGTCTGTCATCCAGTCACTACGAAGAGTGTCTCTCACCATGCGTGAAAAGGTCACCACTGAACTGCAGGGCATGCTAACAGCAGACCTCATTGAGCCCAACCATGCCTTGGGTCTCAAATCTTGTGATTGTGCAAAAACGGTCAGGGGGCATACGTCTCTGTGTTGACCTTCGGGGCCCTAATAAGGCAGTGGTGCCAGACAAATACCTGCTGCCGACAATTGAGGAACTCACAACACTGTTCCATGGCTCCTCAGTGTTCACGAAGCTGGACCTAAAGCAAGGTTACATGCAGATACCCCTGCACAAAGACAGTAGAAACCTGAATGCATTCGTGACTCACATGGGGGTTCCATTTCAAGAGGATCCCTTTTGGCCTTAGTTCAGCACCTAGCTGCTTTCAGAAAATCATGGGCAGTGTCCTAGCAAGGCTCCCGGGTACGGTCGTGTACTTGGATGATATTGTTGTACATGGAAAGGATGTGGCCACTCACGATGAATGCCTGGGTCGGGTGTTTACAGCTCTGTCTAGACACAATCTGACATTGAACGCAGAAAAATTTGTGTTTGCAGCACCAGCAATAGACTTTGTTGGTCTCCGGGTGTCAAGCTCAGGTATCACACCACTGCAGTCCAATGTGGAGGCCACCCTCAACCTTCCTGTACCAGCCTCAGCTGGAAAGCTTGCATCCTTCCTTGGCATGACTGCATACTATCTCAGATTTTAACCTCAGTATTCTGAAATCACTCCCCCTCTATGACAGCTGCTCAAATATAACTCCTGGGCATAGACAGCAGAGTGCGAATGTGCTATTCAACAGCTCAAGCACCTCCTCACCTCACCAACACTAGCTCATTTTGATATTGCCAATCTTACCCTGGTGACGTGACGCATCAGCAGTGGTAGTTGGAGCAGTCCTGTCATAGACGCATGGCGGAAATGAAAGGCCGATTGCTTTTGAGTACAGCTGAGTGGTACTCAGTGGGAGAGAGAGAGGCACTGGCGTGCATTTGGGCATGTGAGCGCTGGCACATATACTTATATGGATGATCCTTTACACTCAGAACAGACCACCAGGCACTTACTTCCTCTGCGGGCACTGGCCACAAGCCACTCATACTCCACCGATGGGCTGACAGGTTGAACCAATACAATTGCCAGCTGCAGTTCACCCCTGAAAAAGACAGTGTGGTTGCAGATTTACTGTCACGTTCAGCTGTGGAGTCAACTAGCACAGTCAAGCAGACATAGAGAGTGACCTTGTGCAGCTAGTGTATGAGCCCTTACAGTCTTCAGTCTCTCTTGAGGAACTTCAGAGAGAGTCTGCAGCAGACCCACTCTTCACTACTCTCAGCACCTACATTCGGTCAGGATGGCCAGCTCAGGTGAGCTCTGACCTGATCCCCTACTCAAGAGTTAAGACAGAACTGACATGTTGGGGTGAGTCTTGCATTGCACGGGGGCACCGAGCAGTCATTCCTCCTCCCCTTAGGGAGCGGGTTCTATCAATGGCACACGAGGGTCATGTGGGGATAGTTAAACTGAAACAGAGATGCAGAGACTTGGTTTGGTAGCCAGGGATTGATAGAGAGTTAGAAGCTCTTGTACGTGACTGCACACCTTGTCTGCTTAGTGGCAAAACAGGAACTCCAGCACTGCCACCATTGCAGCCTGTCGACTGGTCCGTCAAGCTATGGGAGCATCTCCAGATGGACATCTGTGGGGAGCTTGCCTCTGTTCCCCACCATCAGCGGTCCCCTAGTCGTGGTGTATGACTTCCACTCAAAGTGGCCTGAGGTTGTGCCTATGGGCTCAATTAAAGCCTCCACAATGATTGATTTTCTGGAACAGCTCTTGTCCCGTTGGGGTATCCCATGGGCCATTACCATAGACAGTGGGCCACAGTTAATTTCCAGTGAGTTTTCATCCTACCTGTCAGCCAAGGGAATAGCCCACATACATACTGCTTACTACCATCCCCAAGCTAATGGTGGCATGGAAAGATGTAATCAAAGTCTGAAAAATGGCATATACGCACACCTTGCCCAAGGTTTTCAATTTAAAGTTGCTCTCTCCCAGACACTCTTGCATTATCGTGCCACTCTACATGCCACTACAGGAGTATCCCCTGCAAGTCTCATGCTCAGCAGGGAACTAGAATTGACCAGGCTCCATCCACCTCGTCAGCCCCCAGTGAACACTTCGGCCTGGGCACTGGTTCATCAACACCAGTGCAACATGAGAGCCAGATATTACAGCAAGCATTGCGCTAGGCCTACTAAGATACCAGAACAGGATTGTGTAAGAGCCCAGAGGCCACACTTTTGAGCTTGCTAATGGGTCCCGCTGACATGCCAGTTATCTTCAAGGGGTGCCCACACCTTCCGTTATGGACAAAAGCATAAACCGATCCATGGGCATGGACTCCATTCTTCCCCCACCGAATCTGGATCATGATGAAGTCATCAGACAGGAAGTGGGAACTGATCACTGTCAAAGTCCACAATCTGCAGATACCCCTGTCTCAACTCGTCATGTGAGGACGAGGGCCCATCCTGCATGCTTCCAGGACTTTGAAGCTACATTTAATGCTTAAGTTTGGTGGGAGGGGGGAAAATGTTGTGGTTGGTAACCAGTTCTTCATTGTTATCGTAATTCATCTGTTGTCGTAATACTGTTGTGAAGTCATGCTTGTGAGCATGCCTCAGGTGTACCGTATTCTGTGCTGCCTAAGTGTTCAGTGAGTAAACAAACTAGCATTCTGCCAAAGCGCTTTGTGTGTGTGTCTTTTCCTGAACATAATAGCAAGGATGAAAAAGAAGAGGAACAAAAGGAGTATGAAGCCAAGCAAGAGAAACAAATAAGTGTTGTAAACTTGTTTTTTAAATAAAGGTTTCTGAGTGATATCAGATTGTGTACGTGTTTTTATTGTAGGCCTATAACTACATGAAACAAGAGGGAAACAAGAACCACTTTAATTTACAGCCCACAGATTCATACTTACCCTGTAACTACATGAAACAAGAAGGGAACAAACACCACTTTAATTTACAGCCCGTAGATTCACACTTACCCTGTAACTACATAAAACAAGAGGGAAAGAAGAACCACTTTAATTTACAGCCCGCAGATTCACACTTACCCTGTAACTACGTGAAACAAGAGGGAAACAAGAACCACTTTAATTTACAGCCCGCAGATTCATACTTACCCTGTAACTACATGAAACAAGAGGGAAAGAAGAACCACTTTAATTTACAGCCCACAGATTCATACTTACCCTGTAACTACATGAAACAAGAGGGAAAGAAGAACCACTTTAATTTACAGCCCATCGATTCATACTCACCCTGTAACTACATGAAACAAGAGGGGAACAAACACCACTTTAATTTACAGCCCACAGATTCACACTTACCCTGTAACTACATGAAACAAGAGGGGAACAAACACCACTTTAATTTACAGCCCGCAGATTCACACTTACCCTGTAACTACATGAAACAAGAGGGGAACAAACACCACTTTAATTTACAGCCCGCAGATTCACACTTACCCTGTAACTACATGAAACAAGAGGGGAACAAACACCACTTTAATTTACAGCCTGCAGATTCACATTTACCCTGTAATGAAACAAGAGGGGGACAAGAACCACTTTAATTTACAGCCCATAGATTCATACTTACCCTGTAACTATATGGATAATTACCCCTTAATTAAAAAAAATACTTACAGTATAAATAATTAGTTAATTTTCCTGATAGTTACCCCTTTATTCCCCCAATATTACATATTGTTCCCTTATACCTACACATACATACTTTATAGTTACACTATAATTATTGAAAGTTATGCTGTAAATTCGCTTTACTTACGTAGTACTTTCCGGGCTGTAATCTAAAGCGTTACCAAAAAAGCAGTGCAAGTTACTTTGTTTAGCAATTTATTAACTGACAACTCTCCTGTCCCCATGTTGAGAGAAATCAGGAGCAAGTGCAGAGGTGTTGTGTGCGCTGTGCAATCATGATGGTTATTGTAGCTCTAGACAAAATGTGAGCAGACATTTACTCACCTCACTTGCACAAAAACAGATTCAGTATTCCTAAAAATGAATAAAAACAGTGAAATGCAAACTATTATACAAACAATAATTAAAATGTGAAATAATCCCATTTTAAAAACCAGTGTCTTTGCTTTTGACCTTCAATGATCCAATTCAACCATACTAAAAAGCAAAAATGATTTTGTTAAACATTACGTGTTTAATTTTGTAATTTTTATTGCTGAAGTGTGCTGAACCTTCTTCTTGTATGTCATTTCGCTTTTGTTTGAAAGGGCCTTGCAACATATATATGTATATATATTATTGCTTTTAAAAACAACCAAGTATAGCTCAGGTGAGAAAAAAAAAGATATAATGTAACAAATGACTTTCCATTAAAAGTAACTTAGTTACTTTTTAGGAGTGATGCAATATTGTAATGCATTTTCTTATGTTTTGGGAAGGGCTTCCCTCACAAGAGGCTTATCATATTTGGGGGGTCCTTGACATCAAAATCCCTGACCTAAACAACATTTTAACAGACTATATGTGCACTTTTGATGCAAACCTGTAGGTAGACACCATTATCATACCTTGTTTTTGGACAAATTATAAGGCCATTTATCCTTCGAGGTTAAATCAGTCACGGCAATTCAGAGGAAAAATCATGTGTTATGCATTGAGTATTGCATCATTAACTTAGCAATATGATATCATCAAACTGTATTGAAATCCTCTATGTAGAGTGCTATATGAGTGGCTATGTAGAGCGTTCCAGATCAGTCACTTATCAGGTTCTATTTTGGTTAATATGCTGCCTATATAGGCAGTAGATTGTGAGGCACTAGATGGCCTTTGCATTCACTCTATCATGTTCTTTTTATCTTCTAGACTACATTTTGTTCAGAAGAATTAATCAAACTACCCACTACCTTGTTTTTTGTTTTGTTTTGTTTTACTTTGAAACATTTTCACTCAGAAATTGCTAGTAAATTTCACAAATGATTACAAAGAAATCAACTAACACATTGAATTGAACATAAATTTTTTTTAAGTAAAAATACCGAAATAGTATTGTGGTGCTGATGCTATTTGATCCTCATTACAAATGTGTTTACTGTTTATTTACTTGCTGAGGGTGGAGGCGTGGGAATTACATGTCACAGCAGTGTAATGACGCAAAAACCCCAACACAGCCTGAGACTGCTGGCCTAGTGCTGCTGTCCTCAGATTGATGTGACGTATGGCTCTTCATTTCTGCAACTGGTTATTATTGATAATTAGATGTAAGGGGTGTTCATGAGGAGGAGGGGTCAGAGTGATAGAGAGTTAAAGAGTTTAAGTGTGCCTATCAGGAAAAAAAGACATGTTTTTGTTGTTTGAGGGAACAGTTATATTACGCCTCCTGATACCTGTGTTTAGTCTGTAAAGGTTCAGGAAATAAATTACAGCCCATTGGACACTTGTGAACTGGATATCCTCCTGACTTTTTTTCTCAGAATTGCGAGATATAGAGTCGCAATTGTGAGATAAAAAGTCAGAATTGCGTGATATAAAGCCAGAGTTGCGAGATATAAAGTCTTTATAAACTTCTTTTCTCAGAATTGTGAGATATAACATGCAACTGCGAGTTATAAAGTCAGAATTTCATGATATAAAGTCAAAACTGCGAGTTATAAAGTACAGTGCTGAGGGGGAAAAAGACTGGCTCTATTTCAGTCTTTCTACTTCATAATTTCACATTTAATTCGACGTGCTACTTGCTGTTTCTTTGTAAATAGCAATTTCTGAGTGGCCATTTTTTTCAGTGTAAGAGACAAAAGCAAGTATCAAAGGTCCAGTGAGTGTTGCAGATCATTTTATATACATCGCTCCTTTGTGTCTGGGCACTGGTTCCATATACATGTAAATCCTTGCTACATCTAGTTTCAGTGAATATATCGAAAGCCCTTTCTCCTCTGTAAACTCACCCTCCCACCTTGTGCAAACATAATCAATCAAAGCTCTAAACCGGCTGGGGTTTCACCTGCAATTTCCCCCATCGCTAAGACAATTTCTTTTGATTTCAGAAAGAAACACCTTGCTGAGTGGCTGATATGTGCACACTTCCCCTAATGACCCAGGGCTAATTTCATAGGCTGGCAAGTCGCGACAAAACACGTGTGCTCATTTACGCGCCTCCACAGATGTGTCGTTTACGAACAGTAATGTGATGCTCAATGACAGCCTTGGCGGGACGGAGCATCTGCGCTGCTCACAAGCTCCACAGGGCTTGAAGGAGATGTCTGTCATGCTTACTATTAATGAGACTTTGTTTGTAAATGCTTCATTCCTGCTAATTATTAGTACACACTCAGAGCTGCTTCTCTCTGGAGTGCAACTGAACTAGATAAGGACTGTGTTTTGCTTCCCAACGCTACTTGTTGGATTAATAAGAATTCCTATTCAACAGCAACCTCTGAGAGATGCAGCAGAGGTCACGGGCAACACGAGAAAGATTTCGAAATAAACGCAAAAGATATTCCGTAGCTGATTGCGGAATTTGAATTAGCTTGTTTAACAAATAGCGTCTGAATGTGCTCATTAGAGGATACAGTGAGTGCTGATACAACAGTTCTGAGCAGGCGCACAGATTTATTTTTCACAATGATTAATTTATACTCTGTGTATTGCTATGCACATGACAGTACAGCTAGTTTATTGATGACAGTAAGAAATGCCCGCTGTCATGTTTATTGTTGTACTTTTCCAGCCGAGCTCTGTCAGTAGATCTCTGTTCCAAAACTTAGTGAGCTGCCTCTCTGCCTTCTGTCAATAGGCAGATTCCTTCTACACTGACAGCAATTCAGAGTAACAAAGCAAGTCATTTATTTTCAATTATAGCTGACAATTTGAGGTAACATGAACAACAGTGACCATTGGCAGAGTTCAACTTTATGCAAATGTACAGAATGTGGTAACTACCAAGGGGAATGCAATGAAGATTTAGATTATGTGGGTGAAATTGTGCATTCCATTTAGATGGAACTATTTTTTACTTATACTTCTATTGAATAAAATATATTTATGATCTGCATTTCCATCATTCGTCATCTTAGATTAATGCTCAAGTACACTTAAAGGTCAAGTACACACTCATTTTTTTCTCCTTTGACCGCCATTCAAAAATGGCCACGTATTTTGATTTAATAATATTATTATGAGCACCATATATACCATATTTCAATATAGTACACTACCGTTGAAAAGTTTGGGGTCAGTAATATTTTGAGAAAGAAATTAATACTTTTATTCAGCAAGGATGCAGTAAAGTGACAATAAAGACATTTATAATGTTCTATTAAAAAAAAAAAGAAAAAAAAAAAAAATCTGTTAATTTGAACTCTAAATTCATTATATTAGAAAATATAATATATATATATATATATATATATATATATATATATATATATATATATATATATATATATATATATATATATATATGTGTGTATTTTTTTTTTTACATACCCTAAACTTTTGTCCAGAACAGACCATGAGAAAATGTGATTGCTTTCAAACGCTTACTCCGAGATTGTCCTGCACTAGCAGTGCAACTTCCATTAAGATGAATGGGAATAACAGATCCTGTAGCTTTCTCCAGCTGTTATAGCCCTATTTGAAGTAGACAGGCACCTTACTAGGTTTTTGAATCAATGCTAGTGTGTTTATGGCTGCATCATATTGCACAAAGTGAATGACCACGATGAACTGCAAGGCCTGATACCTGACTTTTATTCACACACACACACACACACACACACACACACACACACACACACACACACACACACACACACACACACACACACACACAATGTGGTTTTACCGAGTTACTCATTCATGCCCAGAATACTTCTGTGCTCTGTCCTGACCTCTTAGGTTACTAAGAAAGAATTATGCAGCTTTCTCTCTCTATTCTAACCCAGTTGTATATCTAAATCTGCCCCCTAGGGGGATGTAGCACTGTCATTAAACTCGGCTCATCCAAAGCAAAGCACAGAACAAGAACTTACTCATACTACCATTAGTAATGTTTGTTAGCAAGACAGAGGGAACAAATCTACAGTTCATAAGGATGTGTCATAATGTTTATATAGCTCTATGATGTAAAGGACTGGTCACACAAGAAAGTATGCCTTTGATTTTAAAAATAAGGTAGACTCAGAAAATGTCCTAATTATCTGAGTGGTATCCATATGTCACAAAGCCATGTTGCTTCATTTTTTTTGTTATATAAAAGAGGATATAGAAAATATATAGCTATTGTCAGGGAATACCAGACTCTGGGACAGTATTTATTGGCACAGAAGTGAGCAACAAAGCAGGTGAGTGATGGAGAAATCAGATTGATATGGATACTGAATGAGTCTTCTCTTTCTTTACCAGAGTGCAGGAGTATATCGGAGGATTGGAGAGTGACGGAGCAGGTGAGCACACACCGCTTTGTGGAGTATGGCGAGTAGACAGATAGGATCCTCTAGACTGAGTGTAACTGGAGATATAACTGTAGTTTCTCAGGGAGATTGTTGAAGTATCACAAGAAGATTTGTCAGGGAAGGAGTCTATAAACCACAGTGGAGACCAAGAGTGACTATGAGGTGTGTGCAGGTCCAGATTGGAATGCTGATGGGGAACAGGTGCGGGTGATGACCGAGTGAGTGCAGGTGAGGGACAGGAGGGATGCTGGGAAATGTATAGTTTCTGATTAGATGACTGGACTGTTGCAGAGATGTAGAGCATACATGACAGCTAGCTTTCATAACGTCTATATATAGCATAACGTATATATAAATTTGGCATCCATATGTCACAATGTCATGTTGCTGCAGGGTTTTTTGAGTTAGGATATTGATTTATTTATTTTATAAATTATATTTTGAATGCTATTTCAATATTATTATATTGTCAACACTGTTTTCTACTCCCAAAACTGAAAACTTGGAACCCCGATATAATTTTGTTTGGGAATGTGTCCTCAAAATATGAAGTGGTGTTTGAGTAGCTGACTGTACCTGCAGTGATGAGATGAGATGTGGACATGGATTGATATGAAATGTCCTCAATGTCTCTGCTGCTAGCATCAGCTTTTTAAAAATGTGTAGATGTACTGCATGCTAGCACAGATTTTGTTCTGCTTCTATATTGAGAATATTAGATCCTGAGCTTGCTGAGGCATGAGTGAGCAGCTGCAGTGTGTTTCCTGCGTGTGTGGGGGGTTTATTTTTGAGAGCAGGGCATCACTTTGCTTCAGCTTACATTTTCCGAATAATTTGACTGAGGAAGGTGCAATGTTTGAGCCGAACATCTCTTTTACTCTGAACAGGATTTTTATTTTTATGTTGTTTGGGCTGACTTCAAGACATATGTAGTTTATCAGAGTTTGTTTTGATCTATTTCCTGCATCTGTTTCCAGGCTACCTGCTTATTTAGAAGGGGGTCTGACTCTGTAGGTGCTGATGTCGGATTTTATTAAAGCTGTAGCGCAAAGCCCAGTTGCAGACTGGTAGCATGGACTTCATTAGTTTGGTTACAGGTTACAGAGAGTATACAAGTGACTCTCTCTGACCAAAGAACAGCTCTAACATCCACATCTAACTCATCTAATTGGTCTGCCATGACTACAAATGACTATGTTGACCTTGAAGTGGTTTCTATCATATACGCACGCACACTCTGCTATCTCTTCCTCTCTTCACACACATGCTTTCTATTTTCAGGCCTCTGCTCAGTTCATTTTGTGATTGCCACATGGATCTCCTGGGGCTGCCTGCTGATCCACTGTGCACAAGGTGTGGATGTGCATTGTGATTTGTAGATGTTGGTAGAGAGACTTGTGGTAGTAGTAAGTCACCAACAGTTACAGTGTGGTAATAGTATGGGTTAAAATATGATTCAAAATGACCATCAGTTGATCCCAGTGTAAATCGTTCAATTATGGATTTTATTATGGGTTTTATTATTATTATTTTAATGTTCCTTGAGGTTCACTTATTATGGTAATAAAGATTTTGCACTATATATATATATATATATATATATATATATATAATACACACCGATCAGGCATAACATCATGACCACTGACAGGTGAAGTGAATAACACTGATTATCTCTTCATCACGGGACTGTTAGTGGGTGGGATATATTTGGCAGTAACTGAACATTTTGTCCTCAAATTTGATGTGTTAGAAGCAGGAAAAATGGGCAAGCGTAAGGATTTGAGCGAGTTTGACAAGGGCCAAATTGTGATGGCTAGACGACTGTGATGCATCTCTTGTGGGGTGTTCCCGGTCTGCAGTGGTCAGTATCTATTAAAAGTGGTCCAAGGAAGGAACAGTGATGAACCGGCGACAGGGTCATGGGCGGCCAAGACTCATTGATGCACGCGGGAGTGAAGGCTGGCCCGTGTGGTCTGATCAAACAGTCGAGCTACTGTAACTCAAATTGCTCAAGTTAATGCTGGTTCTGATAGAAAGGTGTCAAAATACGCAGTGCATCACAGTTTGTTGTGTATGGGGCTGCATAGCCGCAGACCAGTCAGGGTGCCCATGCTGACCCCTGCCCACCACTGATATTGCCAACAGTGGGTAAGTGGTAAGTGGTAAGTCCTACACACACATCAAGCCATGTGCATGCGTGGGACAGGAAACCCCGACCACACGGTCGCGGGCCGGCAGGCCCAACACCTCAAGTCGTGTGCAACTTCCTCGACCTCAACGTAGTCGAAATAACTGCAAGTTCATCATAACACCATCGGACCGAACTATCAAGACTTTCTCCTGTGATTGTACATTGGACGCTTTTCAACAGCTCAGGCTAAATGCAAGTAACGTTCGATATACAAATCGCTGTGTAGTTAGTAAAAGCTATAAACCCCTTCAGACAAAGGAGCATGTAGTCACTGATGGTTTTCCCAGGTGCTTTCATAATTTCATTCCTCTGTTCCGATCCGGTTCTTCATTCTGTCACTTCCCATCTTACCCATGTATGTGTGATTTTTTTATGTATGCGTTTATGTTAGTTTAGTCGTGTTCGTGATTTAGTTAATACAATTTGTGTACAATACATATTTGGTTCTGACTCCCTGCCTACAAACAAATTGTCACTTAAATGATCGATCTTGTTACACAATCTAAACGCTGTAAATGCAAAGAAAGAATAATTTTTCTGTGGCCATGAAAAATACAATTTTCTTAGAATTAATTAATAATCAATACTGAATGTTCATAGGATGAACTGACTGATTGTAATGTTAATATAGCTACATCAAGTTAATCTCATTAACTGATTCAAATATTCATAATTTATCATAATTAATAATCATAATGAGTTATGCATAATTATTAATTTTAAGAGTTATAAATATATAAATATAACTATTTAAGTATATTATTTTCCCTTTGAGCTAATTCGCTACATCTGTTTCTTCATATAATCACAGACAGACTTGAAGATGGTGAGATCAGATCTCTGTGTGGATCACTGGATTATTTATACATACATTAAGTATAAACCATCCGCTTGTTTTCGACAGGATCCTTCTGAAGTCTGTACAGAGACGCAAACAAGCTGGACACGTCAAAGCAAACTTCCTTTCACTCTTCTAATTGTCCTGTTGCCGGCAGACTCAAACGCATTAGCAAACTGAACATTTGTAATATTAATATAATTTGATTTTCACGCCACACAACTCTCACTTCCGGAGTAGGTAAATGCTGTTGATTGTACCGAACCCAGAATATTCCTTTAAAAGTCATGTGAATCCTCTGTGTAAGTACATTTCTGCAGTGGTGGGCTACATTCAGGTGGTGTGATGTTACAGGGTTTCTGTACGCGAGCACTGGACCACAGCCTCTCCGGTTACAGTGAGCTGCGTTTAAGATGTTAACTGGCTACGTTACCAGAGAAGAGCACAGCCAGCCAGTGTTTGCATGTCTCTCTGTCATTAATTTCTAAAGAGGTGGAAGAAAAGACTCTTTTAGACTGAATCATATCTATGAGAAACATTTAACTTATTACTCAGTGCATTCACAGCATGCTTTGTTTTTATTTTGCATGTGTGAAACTGTTTGTGTGTACCTCTATTTGGCTGAATTGGTGAATCTTATTAAAACGTGTCTGCTATATTATGTATGCTATTTTGCATCCCCTCCCCATAGATAGATAGATAGATAGATAGATAGATAGATAGATAGATAGATAGATAGATAGATAGATAGATAGATAGATAGATAGATAGATAGATAATCAATCGTATAGCTTTAATTTAAATAATAATAATGATAACAATAATAATACATTATAATACATTTAAGCATAATTACCTTGCAATATAAATATTTTTATATGACTTGGACTTTTCATTTTATTTTATATTTTTCACAATTATATCTGACAATGCTGAGTTCACATCAAGATTTACCTGCCCTCACCTTTACTAACCAGGCAAATGAGATTATTGCCTCATGAGTGAGTGAGTGAGTGAGTGAGAGAGAGAGAGAGAGAGAGAGAGAGAGAGAGAGAGAGAGAGAGAGAGAGAGCAGCGAAGGTTGAATGAGGGCTGTGTTAGGTGGGTTGTACTTCATTGGAGCTGTCATTGTACTTTTTACCGTTACTTGAGGACTAACGAACACCGTCCTGAATCTGACCTGCTTTTTGGACTTTAAGCGCTTAAGGAGAATCAGTAAGAAGTAAAATCACCGATGCTCTTGCGGTCCGTCCTCGTCAGAGAAAAGACACACACACACACACACACACACACACGTACAGAGACTGATGCGGGATTCGCCGCGTGGGTCTGTCCGGAGAGGCTCTGTCTGGATTCTAAACCGACATGGTGGGTTAGCGTTTGAGTGATACGGAGACCGTCCGGTAAATTCCTGACAGGAGGAATGAATGATTTCACGCGCCTTGCGCGTGAGTGAAAACGCTCGCGTAACTGTTGCTGTGAACGGACGTCTGCAGGAACATGAGGAGAGGAAATAACTGAAATAAACTGCGTGAGTAAGGAGTATTAAGATGATTTAAAGAATTAATAATATGCTATTATGGTCAAAGAGCGTATCTGAGTGTCATTAGTTGAATTTTGTTTCTCTCGTCCATTTGAAATCCGTCTGTTACATTAAGCAAAATAACGGCATTTAAAGAGGACCAACTAAGACCACATTTCTTTCATTCATTCATCACTCTTTTCCTCTCTAGAGCTGCATAGATCTTCGAATTCATCTGGTGAAGAAATCTTTTCTTTTTCTTTTTTTGTTGTTCATTCAAGTCATGTCTGGCAAAATGAAGTCAAATGTGAACGCGAATGTTCATTTTGAGGATATTTGAGAGGTTTACTAGGTTATCTGATGGATTGAACTTTCCCTTTTCTTTCACTCCCATCAGCCATATCGTAACTCGTTTGTTTCCATTTTCTCACTGCAAACACAGCACAGAAGCTGCATCTGTAGTGGTTATGCCAGTAGCGTGTGGTAGTGCTTTATATGTTTATGTTGTAGTTATATATGTCATATCATCTGTCAACACTGCAGGTGTATTGAAAGGTCCTGCCAACATTGTTCATTCGCTAGAAACCTGGTAACTCATAGCTTATTGCATGTTTTCAATAATTTGTCATTTTCATTCGGACATGAGCAAAAGTTGATGTCAGAGTGTGTAAGTTGTCTACTTTAATTAGTCTGTCCATTTTCACAATGTTTTATTCATTTAGGTTGATTTTTGCACATGGACATCATAGAGGAGCATTTTGATCAGCCAGTCATAGTGACAAGGAGGCCTCGCCTCAAATATTTTTTTTATTTGTATTTCACCATTACCACCTTTTCCACACTATTGACTTTATTATTACAATCATTTTTCTTTTTCATTATATCTGTTAAAAGGCTTGAATAATGAGTTTAGTGATGTGCTGTTGGTGTAATGAATAGATCAGTGAGACTGGCGCTCAGTTGGCATCTGTGTGCAGCTGACACCATTGATATGGAGAGAAAGAGTGTGTGTGTCTGTGTGTCTGTGTCTATGTGTGCGTGTGTTAGGAGTACTGGGGTGATCTCACGAGTCCACGTTTCAGTCTAAAGTTTCGGTTAGAGATGATGTGGCCATCCTGTGTTTTATTAGGAGATCAAGATGAATGCTTTGCCATACAGAAATGTAAGTTAATTAAGAAGCTTTGAGATAAGTCAAAAGTTTCATGCAGTGTGATAATAGGCCTATTTGTATATTGTAATGATGAAATGTTGTGATTTCCCTCTGGCTTGCTATTGAAATGTATCTCTCATTCACAACTGCAGTTCTTGTAGGTCGATATAAGTTGACATACACAAGAGCTGGTCATTTGTTATAATTCCAACATCCAAACAGGCGATTCAAACTAACAATTGGGTTCAAAATTTTGGGGTCAGTAAGATTTAAAAAAAAAAAAAATGTTTAAAAGAAGTCTCTTATGCACACCAAGGCTGCATATTAAAACCAATACTTTTGTAAAATATTGTTACAATTTAATATATTTTAAATAATTAAAATAATAATTGAATTTTCAGCGGTCATTATACAAGATCCTTCAGAAATCATTCTAATATACTGATTTGCTGCTCAAGAAACATTTCTTGTTATATTATCAATGTTGAAAACAATTGTGCTGCATAATATTTTTCATTTAAAATGGAAACGATCTTTGTCCATACTGGCATTTCTATTGCGTTTCAGAAAAGATCACCGTCCGTCCACACTACATTACCGAAAACACGTCACATGACCATTCATGTACACACCTGCCCAGTGTGCAAGTATAAACAGTTGCAGATTGCTCTAATAATAGCTTGCCCCTTGCTGCTGCTACAGTATTATAAAATGCAGCGTTTAACTGCACAATGGCTGCTAAAAAATAAAACAAAATCTGGGTTTCCACTGAAATTACCCGGAACTTGTTTTCCCCCGGACCTGTTGCTGTCTGCGTTTCCATCATGGTCTAAAGTACGTGAAGATTAATATGAGTCCGGGGACGTAAGACTGCGCAACAGTTCCCGCTGGATTTCGTTCTCCCGTATAAGCTTAATAAAGCCTGAACCTTGTTGTCGATCCATCTGTTGTATTTTTTTAAATGCCATTGTTGATTCGAATAGCAAACAACTCCTACTACATGCACCGCAACAGACTTTTAAAAATGATGGTTGAAATAAAATGCTGCGTGGACTGGAATCAACCAAGCAAAATGCTGCATGAACTAGCACTAGTGTAAACAGTGGGCCTTAATGTATACAACAAAAAGCCCTATTTTGAATATACATAAAAGTCTAGATGGCGCAGAGTGATAGGTCCTTAACTCAATCTGCTTTACATCATTCTCTATAAAAAAAGCTGATTGGTTCCTGCAATATCAGTAGCCAATGAGCTTGCTGCTAAAACTTCAAAGGCCGGTCAGCATTTTCTGTAACAGTTGCAGCACACTTTCAGAAACCCTCCACCATCCCCAGCTCCACCTGTATGGATCTGCTATGGGCAATTCATAGGGGTGCAACAATACATCGTTATATATCGAGATATACAAATATGCAACGGTATCATTGATGTAAACGGTATGATTCGTGATATAGAGTTGTTTTATCCAAGGCTCAGCTTACTGTACTTATAAGGTGTAATAAATCAATTCTGTCATCATGTACTCATCCTCATGTCATTTCGTTTAACTTCCAAACAATGAAGAAAATGAAGAACCTGGGAGATTTCTGTCTCGCCCTTCCTCTATTCCATTCCTCTAAAACTTAAAAGATCCAAAAAATGTCATAAAGGCATCGTAAAAATAACTAATCGAGTGGTCTAATCCAAATCCAAGTCTTCTGAAGAGACACGATGACTTTATGTGATGAACAGATTTACAACCACGGACATACTGCAGTAAACACGGACGTTTAAATTGTGCGTGACGTGCGATATCAACATGAGAGTGAGTAAATGCAGAATTTACATATTTGGATAAGCTAAACATTTACAGTTTGGGAATAGTGATTTTGACACGCTTTTTTGAGAGTAGAACTATTGATTGCATTGATCATCTGAAGTGCACGTGCTACCGGAACGGCACTCTTCAAAGTGAAAGCGCAAACGACATTTAAGCCACCAGATCACATTTATTTTTAGTAGTATGATTATTCAAAGCTTTTTAGATGGTTTATTCTTATATGTATTGTGCATTAATAGCAGGAGAGGCAGGACATAGCGAGCACCAGGAGAGTCTGTGTGTGCGGCTTAAGAGATTCAATGCCTGCATTGAAAGTGCAAGGACTGCGTGAGGGGAAAAAATAAAGCTTACAGAGTTTCAGTGACATTACTAAATTAATCGACTATATATAAATTTTAATATAATGTATAATAATGCAATGGGGGAATATGTGTGGGTTGGGTCCTGATAACAATACAATAATAATAATAATAATATAATAATAATAATAATAATAATATCGAATCGTGACGCGAGTATATCATTACACCCCTAGTAGTCTTGTGTAGCCAGACTCTTTCGCAGCTTTCATTGGTCGAGGACCGCCCAAGAGGACATTTGACTGACATGTGACGCAGCCAATCACAGTTCGTTTTGATCCGCGTCATGTTTAGGGGTGTGAAAATGTGAAGTCGATGTCCCTGCAATAACAGACCGGCGTGCATCTATAAATTATAAATTCAAGAAAGATGTGCAAATTTACTGCAACAATGGAGCCACGAACTTCACATACTTTTGAAAATCCAGCGTTTAGTTGATCCTGGTAAGCGATCATTGTCACATTTGATCGCTAAACACGACGGCGTTCTTCTTCCATGAGGGAGTTTGGCGTCATGGCATTTGTTTCCAGGCGGACCGCTAAAGAATGCAACACGCACGTCTTGCAGACATCCTGTAGATGTCCATCAGATGATGATTTTAAAAACTCCTGAAGTGTTTAACACTTCATTGTCCCATATGCATCAGACATTTAGCCAACAGTCTGTGGGCATGACGTCTGAGGCTGAGACCACACCCCTAGTAATTCATTTATGTACTGGCAGTAGCAAGTCCCATACTTACTCTGCAACAGCAACAGCAATAAGCCAAAACCAAATATGTTAAGACAGAAAACCACAAACATGTTAAGGTTTGAAGGGAACTTCATTTTAACCAGTTTTATGAAGTTTCCGTGGTTTGTGAAACTGTCTCAGGAGGTGGTCTGTTGCTCAGCGCACTGGAAGTATTATGAGCATCAAACTGCTGTAAGCACTTCTGACCATTGAAGCGCAGCAAATAGGAGCCGTACAATGACATGGTTTAAAGGGCCCTAAGGCAATTACACGGAGGTCAGAGTCTTAGACATGCACCTGACCTTCATTCGCCTTGTGTCGGAGTTAACCTCTGATCTTTTAATGCCCATAATACAGCTTCAGACGTCTTAGAACTGACCAGAGGTCTTATGACTTACTAAGTGGGGAGAAAAAGATCATGCTGGTTGTGCTGTGCGTGAAATAGCGAGGATTTGATTATGTTCCTTTGGTAGTAGTTTGGAGTATCAAGACTGTGTGGCATCATGGCTTAGGCATGACTGTATTCATATTCACTGTGGACACCTTAGAGAACACATTTCAGCATTAGCCGTGGGTAGTGATGCCTGAAATGATTTCCATTCACACAGCCACACAGACGGAGATGGAAGGAGAGAAAAACTGTGAGGCAGAGACTGCGAGAAAGAACAGCTGGAGAGAGACATAGATGGACAGACGCACTGGAAGTAAGGAAGTAAGCATCTTGGGACACAGGGAAAGATTAGGAATACCTCAGAAGGAATACCTCAGCCAAAAATGAAACTTGAAAATGAAATTTACTCACACTCATGCTGTTACAAACCCCTATGACTTTATTTCTTCCGAGGAATACAAAAGGAGGTTTGTACTGGTTGCTCGTGCCATTAGTTCTCATGGGGACAGAGGCTTTCAAGCTTCAAAAAGGATGCAAATGCATCATAAAAGTGGTAATAATTGACAAAATAAGAGTGCATATAGCTTTTATTTTTAGCCATCTTTTCCATGACAGAGCATTGCAATTCTACAGAGCCTACATGATGCTCTGTACTATTGAATAAACAATGCATTGATGAATACAACTGTATAATTTATCTAAATGTCCAAAGGTCTGAGGGTGTGTTCACACTTATTTCGATTAAAACAAACCCTGGCGCGATTGCTCTGTTAGTGCGGTTCCTTTGAATAAGTGTGAATGCTACCACCTTGGTGTGCACCAAACAAGGGGACAGAGACCACTGAAAAGATGGGTTTTGGTCCTTTACCAAACAAACCCTGGTGCAGTTTGAATGAAATATGAACGCAACATGGACCAAAGACATGCAAACAAACCAAAAACGGGACACAATGTCACAAGATGTGACCCTAAAAAGGACAGAATGCTCAAGCATACCTGTTTTTTCTCGTCATAGTTGCGATGTTGCACAGTTCGGTATAGACATCAGAACTGTGTCTCCTCACAGCAGATCTTCGTTTGTGTGTGTGATGGAGGAATTCCTGCCACTGTTTTTACACCTTTACACATTTTATAAGCTCTTCACAAGCTCTCGGCTGGTAAAAGCCAACCGATCAGGTTGTGAAAATAAAACATATACCTATGTCTCTAAGTTTTGTATCCTTAGTTTCAGTGTTAAAATGCCAATGTGAATGCTAACACTGTGCCTACAGATGCGAGTAATGCAATGCGACGTGACAAAAGACAATAGAACCCATTATAATCAGTGATGTTGTCTACACTGTATGCGGCGCCACGCAAACCACTAATCTCCAACAGTAAACTGATGCCTCGTTCTATTTTACGTACTGACATGTACATGAAGAAAAAATGCTTTCCAACGGGCACTTTGTCGCGTCCAGTGTAGGCAGCCTTTAGCTGTTGCGATGTGAGCGACAACTGTCACGTCCAGTGTAGACATGGTATAAGAGGACCAGGACTAAACATTTTTTTTGTGATAACTAGTGAAGCACTTATTTGCGTCAGACATAATGAATCAAGTAGCAGATTCTGAGAGTTCTGTTTATATGAACCCTTCTCTTTTCAATCCGATTGACATATTCGTTTTCATGCGCATTGCATGTATTCTGAACAAAACTTCAACGCATACGTAGTACCCACTCACTGCATTCAGAAACTCAGAAAGCCACTTCGATAATGTCTCCAGAGCTACCACAAGTGTAATTATATTCGCCTTGATGACATATCTGAAAACAATAAACATCTTTTGTTGCAATTATTTAGTAAATGCTCAGTCTCATTCACTGACCAGTCCGTAAGACGTGAAAAAAAAACAACAAAAAAAAACGCACATCCATAAGACATAAAACATTTGTAAACTTACACATCATGACACTGCACATTTACGCTTAGTATCTTTTGAATCTGATTGAGACGATAGTTGAATTCAAGTGTTTACAATACTTTTACATATTTTCCTGTTTATTTTATTATTTTAGGTCTACACCACCCCTTTCAATCCAATTAAAATTTAATTCGGATCGAGTTCAATCAGATCGATTGAGGTGTTTACATGAAGGCTTTTCAGTCTGACTGAGCCATCAATCCAATTATAAACAAATGATTTGGGTCTCATGTAAATGAGATGAACTTGAGAATCAGATCAGTCTGAATATTGATTGAATCAATGTTTTTGATTAATCAAAAATATCTGACTTAAAAGAATGATTCATAAATTAGACTTTTTTCTTATGAATATACCAAGGAGTGCTAGGGCACCATTTCAGTTTGGTTTGGTTACATTTGATATTTATGCATTTGGTGGATGCTTTTATCCAAAGGTACACATTTTAAATGTTTCTCTGCCTTCCTTGAAACCCAAGACCTTGGCGTTTCTAGTACCACACTGTACTGTTTGAGCTACAGGAAGGTATGCATGGTTTCAGAAAACTTGGGATTATAGCATATGAGTCATATGGGCCACTTTCATGGTGCTTTTACATCATTTTTAAAGCTTGAAAGCCTCAGTCCCCCTTCCCTTGTGTTCCACAGAAGAAAATAATGTCATATGGGTGATTAAATAATGGCAAAAAAATTTATATTTGGGTGAAATATTCCTTTAAAAGAAGCAGAATAGGAAGTTTCCACAATGTAGGTGTAGGTGTTGGACATTCAGTGAGTTGGCTGCTTTACCAACTGTATGAATATAAGCCCAATGATATTCTCCTCTCTTCCGTGTACATGGTCTCTGATGTGTGAAGGCCAAGTTGGATTTCTCCAGCATGCATCTTTACCTCAGCCAGCCCCTCTCAGCTGTCTGATTCATCTCTAATCAGCTTCTGCCCACTGGGAGTCCCGCGGGATTACAACAGCAGGGGAGTCCGCAAAAGCCAGAGGTTTAGATCTCAGACAGAAAGGGAGCAGTTGGAGAGGTCGGGAATCCAGACTCCAGGGCATAAGAGTGTTAATGTATTCGGTTTAGATGCTATAGTTTGCGAAGCCAGACGGGTTAAGAGAGCTGTTTATAAGAGAACTGAAGAGTTTGGAGGAACAAGATGAGTGTATAATGGTGTAGACACTAGAGCTGGAGAGAATGGTTGGAACCAGACACAAGGTCTGAGGGGGTGAGAGAGTGAGACTGCTGATGTTTTGGCAGATGGGATAATCTCAGGTACAGATGCTGTTTGGAGGGCTTCAGTGGAGCAGTATGCAGGATATCAGATGGTCCGTGAATGTCTCTCTATACACTCAACGTTAAACAGCAGAACTGGGCTCAAATAGATGGTAATCACTAATACAAAATAAGAATCTAAATGTGTCAAGAAGTCACTGAGGCTCTGTTTACACCTAGTATTAAGATGCATTTTGGGCGATCGGATCACAAGTAGACGAGTGAGACATTCCTGTTTACACCTGGTGTTTTAATCCGTCTCTTTTGTCCACTTTCAACCACTTCTGTCCTGATTTCTTTGAGGGAAGGGTCTATGGGCGGGTAAAAATGTATGGCCTTTTTCAGATCTTTCGATCTAATGGACAAAATAAGCTCATGCAATTTACACATGAATGTGCCAGGAGATGACGGGAAAATGTTAGATCAGTAGGTGGAGAGTAGGCAGTCATTCGCGGCTGTTCGAACACCATGTGAGCATTTACACTATTAAAGCAATCTGGCGACTTTCTGGAAGTGGTCGAAAGTGGACAAGCTCAAAATGTTTTAGATCCCATTTATACCTGTATTTAGCATTGTCCACTTCATCTTAATTTAGCATCTTAACTTAATACCAATACCATTTTTTCTGAGTTTAGATTGTTCATTACAAATTATATTATCAGCATATTGATTTGACTGAAAGTTGCATTGAAAAATGTATATGAATTTACTTAGTATTTGGTTAAATCCTCCTTTTCATTTAATGACAGCACATATTTCTTTTTCATTTTACATAACATTTCTTTGTTTTTAAATCCTAAAACCTTCTGCTTAATTATGTGGTTAATAATAATACAGGATTCAGACTTTTGGACCCCACTTTTTTATGATTTCATCAGTATTCATAGGTACTCATATGTAAAGTATACACATGTACAGTTATTTACGAATTGTTTTTATTAAATTTGGATAGAAAATGGCACTTGAATCAGGACTAAATTGTATGTAAACCACTTGTATGGAAACTAGGCCTTTGAATTGAATGTGACAATTTACTTACACTCACCTAAAGGATTATTAGGAACACCATACTAATACTGTGTTTGACCCCCTTTCACCTTCAGAACTGCCTTAAGTCTACGTGGCATTGATTCAACCAGGTGCTGAAAGCATTCTTTAGAAATGTTGGCCCATACTGATAGGATAGCATCTTGCAGTTGATGGAGATTTGTGGGATGCACATCCAGGGCACGAAGCTCCCGTTCCACCACATCCCAAAGATGCTCTATTGGGTTGAGATCTGGTGACTGTGGGGGCCATTTTAGTACAGTGAACTCATTGTCATGTTCAAGAAACCAGTTTGAAATGATTCAAGCTTTGTGACATGGTGCATTATCCTGCTGGAAGTAGCCATCAGAGAATGGGTACATGGTGGACATAAAGGGATGGACATGGTCAGAAACGATGCTCAGGTAGGCCGTGGCATTTAAACGATGCCCAATTGGCACTAAGGGGCCTAAAGTGTGCCAAGAAAACATCCCCCACACCATTACACCACCACCACCAGCCTGCACAGTGGTAACAAGGCATGATGGATCCATGTTCTCATTCTGTTTACGCCAAATTCTGACTCTACCATCTGAATGTCTCAACAGAAATCGAGACTCATCAGACCAGGCAACATTTTTCCAGTCTTCAACTGTCCAATTTTGGTGAGCTCGTGCAAATTGTAGCCTTTTTTTCCTAGTTGTAGTGGAGATGAGTGGTACCCGGTGGGGTCTTCTGCTGTTGTAGCCCATCCGCCTCAAGGTTGTGAGTGTTGTGGCTTCACAAATGCTTTGCTGCATACCTTGGTTGTAATGAGTGGTTATTTCAGTCAAAGTTGCTCTTCTATCAGCTTGAATCAGTCGCCCCATTCTCCTCTGACCTCTAGCATCAACAAGGCATTTTCGCCCACAGGACTGCCGCATACTGGATGTTTTTCCCTTTTCACACCATTCTTTGTAAACCCTAGAAATGGTTGTGCGTGAAAATCCCAGTAACTGAGCAGATTGTGAAAAACTCAGAACGTCCCATCTGGCACCAACAACCATGCCACGCTCTGCCCCTCAACTAGCACTTATCAATATAACCCTGGATCGGGTGAAAATTCAAGCTGTTCTTTTTAGTGTAGGGTGCACATATAGCTACTTCTGTGCATGTATTTCCCCCTTCTACATGGCAAACTGAATGATTTATAGAGGTTCGCCGAAGCCAAATACACTGGGCAGAGGTGGATTTTCATGTCTGACTAAGGGAAACCTTAAGACTGAACTTTCCCCTCAAATGTACAGCAGGTTGCCTTGTGTGGAGTGAAAACCATCAACGGGCATTTTCTGCAATAATGGTTTCAATATATTAATTCTCAGGTTCTTGGAAGGACTTGACATTCCCGTCACAATGGTGAGTGCTCGTTTAAAAAAAAAAGTGTGTTGTGTGTGCAAGAGAGAGAATGAATGCCTCATCTCTCCACTCTAGGGACGATGTTTTTAGAAGCCTTTCAGAAGAGATGTTCTTGCACAAGCCATTAGTCCATCTGAAGGGTCAAAGATTCAAACTATGTCAGATGTGCCAGTTGCTATCACTGTTTTTCTAATGAGACAGAATGCACGTGGTGGCTTTTTTTCTCTCACTCCCATGCATTTGAGAGGTTTCCTCTGCAGTAAAGCATCAGTTAAGCATCAGTTCAGTTCTGTGGCGAAACGCCATGATGTAGATAAGCGGATTTCAAGCTTTCTGTCAGTTGTCTCCATACTGCCAGCTTTCTGCTCCTGGTAGTAGAAGAAAGTCACTTGGTGACGCCTACATCATTACTATAGCAACCAATGTACCTGATTTGATTGCTTTCAAATAATGACAGTCAGCGCAGATAAAAGTCTGTCAGTCAGAATTGAAAGAGATGCGAACAGAGAAATTCTGCACTCTGAAGTCACTTTATTTGTTGAATGAATCATCTGTCATTATTGGCTCACTCTTATGACGTTCCAAACTTTTTACCCTTTAAAAAAAAAGCTGTGTAAACACAGCTTACATATTCTTACTCCACAAACTAACTCTATGAAAATGGAAAACAGCGATAAGACATAAACATACAGAAGGCCATTGTTAAAGGTCGTCTTTGTCTGCAGCATTGTCAGCCTCAAGAGCACTGAGAGTTGTAGTAGGAGAATTCGTCTCTTAGCCCACCTTTTTTGCTTTTACAAGCTTATAAGTTTACATTCGATCTCTGTTATTATGAAACCAATGACATACAACAAAAACACAGCTCCGATCATGGCGTCCTCAATTTTCCAGTTGTTGACATAGTTAAATGCAGTGCTTAAATAACTTCTCTGCTGGCCGGCTTATGTCACTTCAGAGTTCCTACTGGCTGTGAGAATGCAACCAGGAAAATGGCCCTAGGGAAAAAAAATTAGTTTTCTGGGGACCGCCCTGTTGGGTAGTTCATATAACTTCCCAGTGTGAAAGCCTCTTTTATGTAATACACAGACCAGCATAATCTCCGGTGCAAACTCTTGGTCACATGCACATTTGGTGTCATAGCATTTGGTTATGAGACACTCGAGAATGGATGTTGCTGACATCCAACCTGCTCCTTTGAAAGTAGTTTTGAGTGTTTATTGAGTTGTTTGGAGTGCATTTTGATAGATATGATCAGAGAAGCGGATGCTGTCTCTAGCTCAAGCTGGTTCCTGGAACATGGAACGTAAAAAAAAAAATAATAAAACCAGTCCATCAGCTGGCAGTCTTGGATCCAGGTGGCAAGTTATTTGGTTGCTTGAGTTTTCTGATGTTGAAAAATAATGGGTTGGTTGATAGCTTAGAAAAAGAAAAAAAAAACTGAGGAGAGGGAACTTTCATTTACAGTATATATGCAATTTATCCAATAATTTATTAAGATATTGTATGGTTAATGAATAGTCCCAATGTATATTATTTTATCACCACATACATATACTGCACACATACATAGTCTATTTTTATGCCTCCTTGCAAATTGTGCAAAAAGTGTTTTGACAACATTACTTGATCTGCATAATGTTTTAGTGAATTTGAATGTTTTTACAACTTTGTATTATGTTGAATTCTGTTAGCAGTGTTTATAAGCTATTGCATTGTTGTGCAATATAATAGGTGTTCAAGAGCGGGAAAATATATTTTAAGGGACAAAAATAACGTAAAAAGTTAAAATAGTGGCTTTTACCATATTCAATTCTACGGCAAAGAAATGTTGTGTTTGAGTTATACGGCCCTTGAAATGCATCCATAACACATTTCATTGATCCACAGCTTGATGTGTTATCCATCTTGATAGAGTCTGAATGAGGTCCTGCTCTGATTTGACCTCAGCTCTGTCCACACTTGCTTTGAAAGTGTGTTTTTGTGTGTGTTTTCAAACCTATATGATGTTGCCAGTTCTCAAACAAGAATCACATCACACTCTCAATATATAGCCTATACAAAACACACACACACACACACACACACACACACACACACACACACACACACACACACACACACACACACACACACACACACACACATTATTTATTTATTTCCCCTTGTATGCTATATCTTCTAGTTTGTTTGATATTGTGACCTGCCATTTAGATTGCTGGAAGAAGCTCTCAATGGTGAAGTACAACCTTCAGATGGCAATTCAGATCACCAGTGGATGCAGTTTTCTAAAGATATAGATCAAACAGAAAATTTATTTTGTTTCCATCTAAAGTCGGGGGCACACTGTGCGATTGTGGCCAAGATTTGGCCGTCTGAGAAAAATTATGCAATTCCTAAAATATTCCTCTGATCCCAGGCTAAAGTTTAACAGTCCTGCAGTGTGACTTCTATGATGACCGCTAAATTGTCTTCGTTTTTCAAGAAAACACATGACCAAAATGAGCGCTAGAGATTTTTTTTGTAGCCACCATTTCAATCCCACGTGTAATGCAGCTCATTTTTAAACGTTTTTAACGTGCTTTGACTATTGTACAGTCTGACATTAATGGCAACTTAGATCTTATAGTGTGACATGGCTTACAGGGGGGATCATGTTCGTATAGGCTGACAAGGAACAATCGTAAAAGGACTATTATAAATCGCACAGTGTGCACCCGGCTTAGTTGCTAAGTTGCTCTTGATGTGTTTAGGCAGTGGTGTAGATTTCATAATAAACCATGGGAAATTTGTAGGTATAAAATTGGAATGTTATAACCCACCTTGAACACCAATTTGAATAGGTTTTTTGAAGTTCATCTGATACATTTCTTTAGGCCAACTACAAATGTGACCCTGGACCACAAAACTAGTCACAAGGGTAAATTTTTTTAAATTGAGATTTATACATAATTTGAAAGCTGAATAAATAAGCTTTCCACTGATGTATGGTTTGTTAGGACAATATTTGGCCGAAATACAACTAAAATCTAGAATCTGAGGGTGCAAAAAAAAAAAAAAATCAAAATCGCCTTTAAAGTTGTCCAAATGAAGTCCTTAGCAAGGCATATTACTACTACTAATATATTTTTTCAATATATTTTTAGTAGGAAATTTACAAAATATCCTCATGGAACATTATCTTTACTTAATATCCTAATGATTTTTGGCATAAAAGCAAAATTGATAATGTTGACCCATACAATGTATTGTTGGCTATTGCCACAAATACAAACCCGATTCCAAAAAAGTTGGGACACTGTACAAATTGTGAATACAAAAGGAATGCAATAATTTACAAATCTCATGAACTTGTATTTGATTCACAATAAAATATAGATAACATATCAAATGTTGAAAGTGAGACATTTTGAAATTGCAATTTGCAACTTATTAGGTCAATTGGCAACATGATTGGGTATAAAAAGAGCCTCTCAGAGTGGCAGTGTCTCTCAGAAGTCAAGATGGGCAGAGGATCACCAATTCCCCCAATGCTGCGGCCAAAAATAGTGGAGCAATATCAGAAAGGAGTTTCTCAGAGAAAAATTGCAAAGAGTTTGAAGTTATCATCATCTACAGCGCATAATATCATCCAAAGATTCAGAGAATCTGGAACAATCTCTGTGCATAAGGGTCAAGGCTGGAAAACCATACTGGATGCCCGTGATCTTCAGGCCCTTAGACGGCACTGCATCACATACAGGAATGCTACTGTAATGGAAATCACAACATGGGCTCAGGAATACTTCCAGAAAACATTGTCGGTGAACACAATCCACCGTGCCATTCGCCGTTGCCAGCTAAAACTCTATAGGTCAAAAAAGAAGCCATATCTAAACATGATCCAGAAGCGCAGGCGTTTTCTCTGGGCCAAGGCTCATTTAAAATGGCCTGTGGCAAAGTGGAAAACTGTTCTGTGGTCAGACCAATCAAAATTTGAAGTTCTTTTTGGAAAACTGGGACGCCATGTCATCCGGACTAAAGAGGACAAGGACAACCCAAGTTGTTCTCAGCGCTCAGTTCAGAAGCCTGCATCTCTGATGGTATGGGGTTGCATGAGTGCGTGTGGCATGGGCAGCTTACACATCTGGAAAGGCACCATCAATGCTGAAAGGTATATCCAAATTCTAGAACAACATATGCTCCCATCCAGACATCGTCTCTTTCAGGGAAGACCTTGCATGACAATGCCAGACCACATACTGCATCAATTACAACATCATGGCTGTGTAGAAGAAGGATCCGGGTACTGAAATGGCCAGCCTGCAGTCCCGATCTTTCGCCCATAGAAAACATTTGGCACATCATAAAGAGGAAGATGCGACAAAGAAGACCTAAGACAGTTGAGCAACTAGAAGCCTGTATTAGACAAGAATGGGACAACATTCCTATTCCTAAACTTGAGCAACTTGTCTCCTCAGTCCCCAGACGTTTACAGACTGTTATAAAAAGAAGAGGGGATGCCACACAGTGGGAAACATGGCCTTGTCCCAACTTTTTTTTTCATGAAATTTAAAATCAACTTTTTTTTCTCTTAAAATGATACGTTTTCTCAGTTTAAACATTTGATATGCCATCTATGTTGTATTCTGAATAAAATATTGAAATTTGAAACTTCTACATCATTGCATTCTGTTTTTATTCACAATTTGTACAGTGTCCCAACTTTTTTGGAATCGGGGTTGTATACCTGTGCGACTTATGACTGGTTTTGTGGTCCAGGGTCACGAATGTCTTGTTCAGCAAATTAGCAAACTTCATAACATTTTGCCATGCAAAGGCATTAATATGCAATAGTTTAACACATTAACCCCGACACTTAAATGGATAGTAAAATTCTGTCATCATTTAGTCACCCTGTTTACAAACCTGTATGACTTCTGCAGAACAAAAGATATATTTTGAATGTTGGTAACCAGTTTTGACCAATAATATTTTACGTTCCACAGAAGAAAGAAAGTCATTCAGGACTGGAATGAAATGAAGGTGAAAGAATCCTCATTTATCTGTGAATTATGCCTTTTTTTAGAACAAAAACCTCAGTAACACTGTAAAATCGAATTAGTTAACCTTACTTTAAAAAAATGCATGCGAACCAATTTCATAGAAATAATAATAATAACAAAAAATGAGATGGGAGGAAAAATGTTGTCAATGTGTTTGATGTGCAAAATGCATAACAATATAATTGCAGGCATTTTATTTGGTTTAAAGTCTCCAAGCAACCATATTGCATTTTGTCTGCTTAAAGGGATACTTCACCCAAAAATGAAAATTTGATGTTTATCTGCTTACCCCTAGGGCATCCAAGATGTAGGTGTCTTTGTTTCTTCAGTAGAACACTCTAAAATGTTGCCATTGACATGCACACTGGCAGACCACAATGTTGGAGTTAAAAATCTTTGTTTGTGTTCTACTGAAGAAACAAAGACACCTACATCTTGGATGCCCTGGGGTAAGCAGATAAACATCAAATTAAACATTTTGGGTGAACTATCCCTTTAAAAGTGAATGTTTAGCTTTAATTGTGTACATCTTGGGTACCGCCTTATTCATATGACACATTCTGTTGTTAATTTCAACATACAGTAACACATCTCTGTGCTTGATTGCCATCACAGGTGCTTTAGAACATGTCTAGGTCGTTGACATGGGTTAATCACTGGAGTCATTAGTGTTTGGACCCCATACGTCCTCTGATTGCATCTCACGCTGGGTAATGAATTGCACTGCTGTCTTTGGCAGCGTTCACTCTTTTCGGTTCACCTCAGCACTCTAGTCAGGTAACAACTAAAGAGAATATGAGAGAGTTAAAGAAATATTTAATGCAAAATTGAAAATTCTTTCATAATTTATTCACCCTGATGTTATTCTAAGTCTTTATGCTGTTATTTTTGTACCGTAAACTGGAATTTTGCTTTAAGGCAGGAGGGAACACAGCCTTCTATTGTACCTTCACTGGGACGTTTCGGTAACATCTTGTCAGTGTTTGGTGTCTATAACAGGTGTTTTACTGGAAGGGCGGCCTGGCGATGATCAGTTACCTGTCATGTGATCATCCTTCGGGTGGCTTCTGAACGCATGCTGGGCGAATGAGTGGCTTGTCAGTGAAGTTTAGTCATTTTAAATTATTTAGAAATGCAAAACAGTGTCCTAGCATGACATAGCATCAAAGTGTCTTTGATGAGGGGTTTAGCTTGACAGAACATTTTATGAATAAAAGACTGTCAGACATTGACTGTAATAGGTTTTAGCGAGAGATGTTGGCAATTTTCATTGATTTCTTATTTGCCTGTGGAAAAAGCAGAGTGCTATTAGACAGGTGTGCTTTTGGTTGATATTATAGTCCTCAGTGACAGCAATGGCCTTCTTACCCCTTATTGCTTTGCTAAAACGTAGTGATGCCAGTCACTTTGATCCATTATCCTTCACCGCACACACACACACACACACAAAAAAGGCTAAGATGGCCCTTGAGTAAAGAAGGAATAGTTCAAACACAATTCATTCGATTAACAGCCAGCATTAAACAAAACTCTGATAATTCTAACCTTTACAGCCCACAGGAAAGAAAAAATACAAATAAGTAATTTCTATAGCATATTTTCTTAGTGATAATTGCTATTTACACTAAGTGCAAATAGCTGTAGATGCTATTTACTAAAAATTGTTTTACTGAAAATAGTGATATATTGTATTTACACCATGTAAAAGTAGCAGTTCAATATGTGTAATTGCATGCAATTTATACTTTATTTTGACAGATACATACTATTTGCACCTCGGTATTGTTGTACATTAACAGGATGCAATAATAACAGAGTGTAAATTATTATATTTATTAAAATTATTAAATGGATGCCGCCTTAATGGGAGAATAAAGCCCTCCCTACACCTATCCCTAAACCTACCCAATAAATGCGTCATTATTATTAAACATTTAGTTAGGCACTTTATTTCCACTTTTAGAACATTTTCTTAATTTTTATTGAAAGTAAATGCCTTTCCGATGTGAAATGTGATGGGAAAAGGAAGAAGAGCGAGCTCTGCAAAAGGCGGATTCGAACCCGGGTTGATCGCGTCAAAACCAAGATCCTTAAACCTTACGCTTTACTGATTGCACTACTCAAGACATTGGTATGCAGGTTTTGTTTTACATTTTTTATCTTGTTTGGCCAAACCAGGCATTGTTAGGCAGAGCTAGTGCGAATAGCACTTACCAACACTTTTTTCTTTTCTTTTCTTTTCTTTTCTTTTCTTTTCTTTTCTTTTCTTTTCTTTTCTTTTCTTTTCATGGTTGCTGGGATGCTGAAGCCTATCCCATTGTATCGGGCCATTGACAGCGGAAGATTTCATTTCATTTCATTTCACCTGAGATGCTGGCGCCTTTCCCATTGTCTCTGGCCATTGGCAGGGAAACACCCTATGACCAGTCCATTTCATTTCATTTCATTTCATTTCATTTCATGGTTGCTGTGATGTTGGAGCTTATCCCATTTATCTGGCCATGGCAGGGAAACACCATATGGCCATTTCATTTCATTTCATTTCATTTCATTTCATTTCATTTCATTTCATTTCATTTCATTTCATGGTTGCTGGGATGCTAGACCATATCCTGTTGTTTCTGGCCATTGGCAGGGAAACAACCTATGGCCATTCCATTTCATTCCATTTCCTTTAATTTCATTTATTTAATTTCATTTAATTTTATGGTTGCTGGGATGTTTATCCCATTGTATTGGGCCATTGGCAGGGAAACACCATATGGCCATTTCATTTCATTTCATTTCATTTCATTTCATTTCATTTCATGGTTGCTGGGATGCTAGACCCTATCCCATTGTCTCGGGCTATTGGCAGGGAAACAACCTATGGCCATTTCATTTCATTTCATTCTATTTTATGGTTGCTGTGATGTTGGATCTTTTCCCATTGTATCGGGCCATTGGCAGGGAAACACCATATGGCCATTTAATTTAATTTAATTTCATTTCATTTCATTTCATTTCATTGTTACTGGGATGCTGAAGCCTATCCCATTGTATCGGGCCGGCAGGGAAACACCCTATGGCCAGTCCATTTTATTTATTTTATTATATTTTATTTATTTGTTTTTCATAGAGAGAGAGAGCATTTCACTGATCATAAGCAAGTGTCATCACGCTATCTTATTTGTAAATTAAGAGATGTATTTGTACCTGCTCTGCTTTATACTGATAATTTCACAACTCATGAGTATAAGCAATATGTTGAAATTATGCAAATTCTTTAAATCCCAGTAGAAAAATTGCTCTTTCTGTTTGGGGTCAGCGAATGCTAATTAAATCCGCACATTGTCATTCTGACATCAGTTGTATGTTTTGATAGCAAGACAGATCAGAGGAAATCCAGATCTACGAGAGCGGGCGTTTGAGGGATAACAGTCTGGATGTAAAACGTTTGCTGTCGGGGTTGGTGTTTAGGAACTTCATGTCTTCTGGGTAATTTTGACAGCAGGAGGCAGCTTGTTCAGAGGTCTTTGGATCCTTCCGGAAATCCAGCAGCTTTGTACTTTGATATCAAATGTTACTGTGAAAGATGCATAGACCCTTGATAATAAAACCCTGCCCAGCCATCTGTGCTCTTCTTAAGAAACGCAAGCTGAGAATTTGAAGAGTGTTGTTGAAATAATGGAACATTACAGGCAGCACAATAATGATGCAAAAAGGCTGATCAAACTTACACTGATCGCTGTTACACCAGCAGCAGGAAGGGCTGCAGGTTTCAATCTACTTTAAAGATGACATGAGATTTATTCAGTCCCTGTGTTGTTTTAAATATGTAGCTAAACAGAGTGAATGCAGTCATGAGGGCTGAGGCTATAGTGTAGACCTGCTGGTTAATAGAAAACAAACCCACTTCATGAATGAAATGTGAATGATCCCTGTCTGCTAAAGAGTGCTTCACTGGCTGTGTTGAGAATAAGAACTAGAGTACTTCTTACTGCATACTCTACTGTATACACTGAATTTTAACTACTGTTGACTATTACTTGAAATATGTGAATCACTTCATACCACTTATCAAATGATAAACATTCAGACAGTAAGCTACGTAGTTTTACAGTGCCTGTTTTACATAAAAATGAAATTATGTTCCCTAAGCTAATGTATTTATGAGAGGAACAGGATATTCAGCAACAAAATAATGTGGAACCTTTTCATCCATTTTTGTGCAGTTTTTCATAACTTTTTGGCATTCCGGTCCAGACACAATGCATCATGAGTTGTTTAATGCACATTCCAGCAAATATATTTAGTCATGGGGGGATATATCAAATATAGGATTGATGTGTAGGATACTAATTGTTGCAGTTTTGCAAGTGGATTTTTTTGCCCAATTTGATACAAGACTTCAGCTGCTCAACAGTCCATGGTCATTGTTCTCTGAATCTCCCTTTTCATGATGGGCCACACATTTTCAGTAGGAAACAGATTTGGACTACAGGCAGGCAGTCACTTTATGGTGTAGAGTGTCTAAGAAACCACTCTGTTGCAGCACATGCAGAATGAGGCCTGGTATTGTCTTGCTTCCCAGGAAAGATGACAGTATCTTCATGGCAGTATAAGTCTCTGTACAATCCCAAAATACGCCTCCACGTCAATGGTACCTTTACACATATGCATGTCACCCATGCCGTTTGCACTGATGCACCCCTGATACCGTGACTGATGTTTGCTTTTGCACCTGTCGCTGATGAAAGTCTGGATGGTCCATTTTGTTTTTGGGATTGAGAACTCAATGTCAATTTTCCCCCAAAACAAGCTGCAACGTGGACTCGTCTGAACACAGCACACATTTACACTGTCTTTTGGATCATCTGAGATGAGCTTGAACCCAGAGAACTGGCCGGCATCTTTGCATACAATTGATGTATGGCTTTCTCCTTGCGTAACAGAGATTCAAGTTGCAGTCTGTGTTAAGTGACAATGGTTTTCCCAAGTTCTCCTGAGTCCATATGGCATAATTTTACTATTTTACTTGCATTGTCAAATCAAAATCAAATCAAATCAAAGTCAGCTTTATTGTCAATTCTGCCATACGTACAGTACATACATACAACAATAACAATAACAACAAAAAGTTTTAACAGTAACAACAACAGAAGAAAGATTAAGAAAAAAGAGATGGATAAAGTGAATTATAGAGGTAAAGTGGCGATGGCAAATAGTGCAAACAATGGTAACAATAGTGCAATTTCAGATTTAAGTCAGTGCAGGTATAAAATAAAATTATATGAGTGTGTGCAAAAAAAGAGTCTGTAAGAGTCTGTGTGCAAAAAGAGTCTGTGTGCAAAAAAAAAAAGAGTCTGTAAGAGGGGAGACCAATTCCTCAGAGACAAGATCTTTGACCAAAAATTAATGCACCTCTTGATTACAATAACATTGCAAGTGCATACATTTTTGGTACATTCAAGGACTCTGTAAAGTCTACATATATATATATATATATATATATATATATATATATATATATATATATATATATATATATATATATATATATATATATATATATATATATGCTCTATTTTATAGGAAAGTAAATCAGGTAACAGGATTTTAATTTCTAGCTATGCTTCTAGCCTTGAAAACTGGAATTTTGTCAATATAAGGCAGCATTTATGCTGTCAATCACTTCTCTTTTTCACATATATCTGGCATAGATGGACATTTTTGGCACGCAAACACTTATGAGATCCAATTTTTTGGCATCCAATATGGATTACTTTCAAATGTGGTTCTAAATCTGATATGTTTTGATATCTGGTCAATCTGAATGTTCATTTAAATACTGCCTATCCTTTTAATTTGGGATTTTCACCATTAAGTGATGAATATTATATGTATTTGAATTTGGCAGATGCTTTTATTCAAAGCGACTTGCATTGCCTTCAAGCTACACATTTTATCAGTTAATGTATTCCCTAAATGCAGCCTAAATGGTTTTAATTAGTGTTAAACAGTTTTTTTTTTTTTTTTTTTTTTTTTTTTTTTATCTTTGCAATTTTGTTTGTTCTTCACAACAGCATGTTAGTTTCTCGCTTGGTTTCTCTGGGTTGTAATGTAATACTGTAACAATTCAGTAATGAAACCACAGCCGCCTCGCACCAGAACTGTCCGTCAGTTCACACAGATGCACAGGTGACCCGTAGAAAGTGTGTGATATATAGAATAGATTCCTCTTACAGAAACCGCAGCATTTTTTAAAGGGTCCTGATAGCAGCCAGAGAAAGTGGCGTCTGTTGCATGACTGTTAATTTTGGACTTTGCTTATGTTCCTCAAACATAAACTTCAAAGCTGAAAACAGGCGAGACGGTGTTAGCAAGTTCCCATGTTTCTCTAGCCCTTCTTTGTTGTGTATTGTCACAGTTGTTGAGCACTCTGCGGAAATGTTAAAGTGGGAACTATCATTTTCACCCATCATGCTCCAGAGACTTGCTTACGCTCTTTTGGGAATAGAGAATCTGACAGTGGCTGCGATGCGGTCTGATGTTGTATTTAGATGACTGTGTTGATGCACATTGGCGTATGGTTTTAAAGTGTTTCAGTGGCTTATGGCTGCCGCAGGCACATTGTAGAGATTGTGAGTATGAATACAGGTGACAGATCAAATGGAGACACTTGTTTTTTTAAGTTTATCTCTACATCAACCTCCACGTGTAGGCAGCAGACGATGAGACAGCCAGCCTCATGACAGGACAAGCACACACGTGCACAAATGAATGCTCTAATCCCATGTGTATATTTGTACAAAGTCAAGTATTATCTGTCCTTGCGCATCGAACACTTAAAAAGCAAAGTAGATTAAACCCTTATTTCTGAGAAGGGCTTTACAATTAAAAATGTTTTTCAGCACTCACACCCAGTGTCCAAATTGTGGGTGCATTGAGAAAATATTCCACAATGAGAAGAAAAAAGTGTAGAAACAATTCCATTTTTTTTCTTTTTTTTTTTTTTTTTGCTAGTAAATTTCAGAAGTAATTACAAAGAATGGTAAGTGACATTGAATTAAACGTGTTTTTTTCAGAGTTTTCCAGAGTGTCTATTTATACTTATGCCGAGTTCACACTACACGATTTTCAAACCCATCGGATCACTGTTCTTTTCACACTGCATGACTATCTGGGGTAGCCTTCAGTTGCTGCTGTGTTCACACTGCACAATGGATTGGTGATAGGAGGTTTCACACTGCATGACTTTACAATAGGAAGAATCACCGACAACTCTCTCCGGTGTGCAAACTACGTTTCACAACCAAACGCACGTGAGATGTGACAAGTAAACGATGTGAGATCACGCGTGCGTCAATGATAAAATGATAAACTCCAAATTGTCTGTGCAAAAAGGAGCAAAAACAAAAAAAGATTATGGTGGAAGAAATGGTTGAGGAGACGCGGGGAGCAAGGATTGTGTTCTGCAAAGAGAGTTTGAGGTAAATAAATAATTTTGCAATGTGCTGCTGTTGCGTCTGGTAAAGCAAATGTCTGTGCTTTGTTTCTGCTTGATAGAATTGTAAATATATCTATTAAAATACTGATATTCTGGTCTATAACTCCTCCTGAACTTCCTGCTGCCCTGTATCTTGCTCTCTCATTGGCTGTAGGTCATCACCGATGTATTTTTCAGTCAAAACACATTACACACAGCAGGAGTTTGAATCGCCGACAAGTCCAGATATTTAGCATGCCAAATATCTCACGGGCGTCGGCGACTCGTCTGCGATTCTCTCTGATCGCATCTTTGATCATTCACACTGCGTGTTTGTCACTCACGTGCACGAGCACCGATTTGTCTATGAATTTGGGCAGTTGTCTGCGATTTCACAAAACCTGTCAGTGAGTCAAAATCGGGCCTAAAATCGGGCAGTGTGAACTCGGCATAAGTGCAAATAGCCCGCCTTGTTGGCTGAGGCTATTTACACTGACATCTGGTTGGGCCAGACAAAATTGCCAGTAACAGTGTAGGAGTAAGGCACATGGCAAAAAAATCTAATTTTTACCCAAATCTACCCAAGTCCCATCACATATCAGATCAGAAAGCCCTTTATTTTCAATAAAAATGAAGAAAATATTTGAAAGGCGGAAATAAAGTGTCTAACGTGCTTTTAGTAATGAAGTGTTTATCGGTTAGAGTTTGGGGTAGGATTTATTGTCCCAATTAGATGGCATCCGTTTAATAATTTAAATTATCATTTACACTATGCTATTATTGCATATCATTTAATGTACAACAACACTAAGGTGGAAATAGTATCTGCCACTATTTATAAGCATAGCATCTAACTCAGAGGTCTTCAACCCTGCTCCTGGGGACCCACTGTCCTACAGAGTTTAGCTCCAACCCTAATCAAAGACGGCTGAGGCTAATCAAGTTCTTCAGGATCACTTGTTGAAAATACACAGGCAGGTGTGCTGAAGCAGGTTGGAAATAAACTTCGCAGGACAGTGGGTCCCCAGGAGCAGGGTTGAAGACCTCTGATCTAACTACTATTTACACTTAGTTTACAAAGCATTTATTGCTATTTGCACTTAAGTGCCAGTGAACTCTTAGAAATTGTTAATAGACTAATTAAATAAAATAACTGCCCATATTTCTTACTGTATTTAAATTCTTACTGTATTTCTTGCTGTGTAGAAGTTTCTTTAGAAGTCAGTAACCGTGCCTACAAAATCGACTTAATATCCACATGCCAGCTTAATGCACAGACTTATCTGCTTTTGCCTGAATCAGTACTGATGTTTGAGCTGCCATGAGGAATTTATTGACTTGTGCAGAAGAAAGTGAGTGTGTGTGTGTATGTGTGTGTGGTTCAGGTGTACCCTAAAAAGATGGCAATATCTGAAATCCTTGTCCTTGTGGGGACATATTTGTTGGTCCCCAAGAGGAAAACAGCCTATAAATCACACTTAATGTATAAGCTGTATAAACTGTTTTGAAAATCTAAAAATTCAGAAAGTTTTCTGTGATGGGTTGGTTTAGAGGTGGAGTTAAACTATGGGCTAGAGTTGGTCTAGAGTTAGAGTTAATTATGACTATGGGAAGTCCCCATACAACATGGAAACCAGTGTGTGTGTTAAGTGTGGGGAATTGGGTGTTTGACCAGTATGATACTGATATCTACAAAGCAGGGTGGATGATATTATATTATATAAATATATACATGCAATACTGTTTAAATCTTCTCTAAGTAACCTCACTTTGCCTGCAGCATCACAATTTTATTATACATTTTTAATAGTCCTTGTAAATTTGTCAAGTGCTACATGGTTTACAGTGATATATTGGTCTTTTGGATATTTAAAATGAAACCATCTCTATCTGTCTTTTCCGCAGGTGGGTTGGCAGTAGGCAGTAACTGAAGATGAGGAGGAGCTGGTGGCGATCGGGCTGTCTGGGTTTGGCGATTGGCTTGTTTGTTATCATCACCCAAATCCTGGCTCAAAACACTGAAGGTGAGACTCACAGTTCTGTGCATCATTCATTCCCTGTCACTAGCTTGAGAGATTTTATTTACCACTTTTGCAAAATAAACCTTGCACCAGGACCGTAACTTTCCATTTTGTTCCTGGAGTTGGTGAAATGGGATGTTACAGCCCAGCGTTTATGCTCTGAGCAAAGTCAGAGAGATAATTGTATCTCTATCTCTGTGTGGCAGCGTCTCACAAATCGCTCTCTGCATCTTCTCTGCACACCTTCATTACCGAAGCAGCCAGATACAGCTCTCCAAACTGAGCGTCTGATGATGTATGAATTATACCGTCACGTCTGCCAAAGACAAACTGACAACCGTAATAAAAATCTCAAAACGTTGCTGGAAATGCCGTGAGGCTGAGTGGAAATAGAGGCAAATAAATTGTGGCTATTGTCAGACTGTTCAGATTAGCAGTCGAGGATAAAAGATTGGTGGGCGTCTGTAGTTGACATTTTCAGATATCCTTGTCTTTTTCATGCAGCGTTTATTGTTATTGATTTTTGTATGATTTGAAGAGCGCAGTGAGGATGTTATGTGTGGGGCTGGGTGGTAAAATTGTGTATAATGGTTGGAGGTTGTAATTCTGCCATACTCTGCCATATACTACAGAATATCCATGATGCAATTTCATACAGCAATCTGTAAATAGTGTCGCAGACAGGTACTTCCAGTCTACACAGCTTCATTAATTATAGTCATTTAGATTTGTGTAGCTTGTGATGTAGACATACACTGTAAAAAGTTGTAACCTGCAATATTTATGTTAAAGAGCTATTTCTACCTGATCTGACCCTTAAATTTTGTTTTGTTGGTGTAACCTAAAATAATTAGGTTGATTCATTAATGTTTAATAAAACATTTTATTTGAAAAAAATATATACCTTTGATGTTACCACATGAAGCACAATTTTTAGGTTACCATTTTTCCAGTGTAGTGTAGCTGAATGTTATTTGTGATTGCCAAGCAATGTCGCATCTTCGCTCATTACCCCTTAAGCCTAAGCAACCCCTGAATGTAATAACACAAAATAGGTGTCATTTTAAAGCTCAGCTTTCCAATACATCTATCCATTTTGATCAACTCTTAATGAGCGCTGAGTTATTCCTCTAAAACAGAGTGTACCGCCAGCGGGCGGCACCTAGCTGCAAAAATTTAAAAAAAAATAAATATCAATTGTCATATTTAAAAAAAAAAATCCTACATGGATCAAGTCAAGTCAAATCACCTTTATTTATATAGCGCTTTTAACAAGTCCAATTGTTTCAAAGCAGCTTCACAGTGTTAACAGGAAAATAATGCAACAGAATTTGTACAGCCGTTCTGGTGAAACGGTGATGTTACCCAGCTAATTTCAAGTATCATATAGTGTCAATGCGGGCAGATCGGTAATATAGATGAAATTTAGGTGTCCCCAACTGAGCAAGCCAAAAGCCAGAGGCAACGGTGGCAAGGAACCAAAACTCCTTCAGGGTCAGAATGGAGAAAAAAACCTTGGGAGAAACCAGGCTCAGTCGGGGTGCCAGTTCTTCTCTGGCCGACGAACAAACAGTGTATGATTATAATTCTGGCAACATTGCAGGTCTTAATTCATATTAGGTAAATAGATATTCGTAAGATTATTTGAAAGATTGGAGTCTAATCTTTACAATGAATGTAGTCATTATGAGTATCTCCAAAGTAGTGATGAGTTATTTGCTAATAAAATGAAAAAAAAAATAATAATAATAATAATAATAATTTATGGTAATTTATTATGTACTGCAATGTGTCAATCACATCATACAGCTCAGATAGTGATGTGTAGTATTTCATTTGAAAGGTCTCACGGAGTAGAACACAATAAGCCTAATTGTTTTGGCCTTTGGCTAAACTTGAGCAAGTTTTTGTAAGTTAAGTCCTGCAAGACCCATATGTAAATAATATACTGATGCGGCAATCACATGGCATTTTTCACTCGTAAAATGGCACATCGTTATTTACAACAGATTCTCACAATTAAAAAGAGCCCAAAGACACCATAATCTGTCTTTTAGATCTAATGATATTCCTCGTTGAAGTATAACACACAAAAAACAGCACAGACACACATGAGCGGAGTACAAAAATAACAGTTGCTTAGACTTAGCATTTACGCTTGAACTTCATGACACATGCTCCGATCGTTAAAAATGGCACATCCTTATTTCCAGCAGACTCTCAGGATTAAGAGAGACACCATAATCTGTCACTCAGATCGTAATATATATTCCCAGATAGATTTATAACACATTATAACCTGACAGGCGCACATACGCTAAATAAACTATTGTAGCTCTAAAGTAGCGTTTACACTTGTAACTTCATGAAACATGCTCTGATCATTGAAAACAGCACATCAGTACTTACATTGAAATGAGTCCAAAATCAATATAATCTATTGCGTCGATCACGAGATATTCCTCACAGATATTCCTTCATTTTTATAGCAGCTAGATGGCACCCAAGGAGGTACACTCTGGTTTAGGTGAATAACTCATCACTAGTTAAGAGTTTATCAAAATGGATAGATGCATTGGAAAGCTGAGATTTAAAATGATAGCTATTTTGTGTATATATATATATATATATATATATATATATATATATATATATATATATATATATATATAAATAATATTGCAATAATATAATATGTCTTTTATCAGCAGTTTCTCAGCATTAGATTGTTCAAATGTAATAAAAAAGTGTTCTGACAAATGATACCTACCATTTGACTCTCCTTGCTATAATTTTGGAGTTATGAGTCTTTAAATTTGTTTATGTCACTCAGAAACCAGCAGTTTTATCAATTCTTTCTGGGTGTCAAGGAATGAACAAAAAGGCTACCTTTGCTCTAAATGCTGTAACTTGATTACTTTATGCTATCACCACAAAATTTTATCCAGATGCAAAACACATATAGTGGAACATCACTGAGATTTTTTTCTTCTGCCATATTTCCTTCCTGAGTTATTGAATGTTAAATAAGAAAGATTTGTAAAATTATAATATATATATATATATATATATATATATATATATATATATATATATATATATATATATATATATATATATATATATATATATATATATATATATATAATAAAAAAAAAAAAAAAAACAATATAAATTGTCTTTTATCAGCAGTTTCTCAGCATTAGATTGTCCAAATATAATAAAATTTATATTTATTATTATTTGTATATTATTATTTGTATATTACAATTTGCATATATTAAATATAAAACGTTTGCTAACAAATGATACCTACCATTTGACTCTCCTTGCTATAGTTTTAGAGTTATGAGTCTTTAAAGTTGTGTATGTCACTCAGAAACTCTAAAAATAACTTCAGGGCTTAAGGGGTTAATATACAGTAAACAACTGTCCATCAACTGGCTATTTATCGGCAGGATAATAATATTTGTGTTTTGTCTTATTCAAAAACGCTTGATTCAAACCTGACAATCCAATAATGAATTGCAGTGAACCTTAAATTGAAAAATCTAATTTAAAGGGGGTGGTTTATTTTAGTGTCATCCCGGATCGTGTCGGAGGATTGTATGTTTGTTCTTTTAAAGACAGATTATTTCAAACTGAGGGTCAGAATGAGGGTTGAAAATACAAAAAGGGTCTAGTGACGCAATGAAAAATTAGAGTACGCTACGTCTAGTCTCTGATTAGTCTAAATTAGTTTTGACTTGCACCTCTGTAACCGAAGCTGAATGTCTTTTCCCATGTAACATGTCAGCCATGGTCCCACAGCGTCTAAACACCCTCCCGGCTCCACCTGCTACAGCGGTCATACCCCAAACCAGGGGCGGAGTTTACATATGGCAGCGTATGGCAGTTGCCATACCCTGACATTCAGGCCAAACATGGGAAATAAACAGCACATTATACTGCGCGCTAGTTCTGTTGCTTGAGTTGGCCTTTGGCAGAAATTGCAGCTTTGAAAAGCAAATTTAAACATTGTTCTAACCAGACACGAGACTCGACCCGGGATGCCACAAAACCAATCAAAAATCACACCAATCAGAAGAGCGTGTGGACGGGTTACAAGAGCACTGCATTTGCAATGAAATGGTAATAGTACATTATCTAAATCTTACATTATTTTAACATGATTAAAAATACATACTGAGTGTAAAGAAAAAGTGTCTTACAAAATTTAAATCAATATATTGATTTATGTGAATAATTAGGCACAATAACTCTAGCCAACAACACTCATTAGTCAAAAGTCTTGTGGACACATATCTATTGTGTGTTTTGAGGCCTTAATTCAGTGACTTACATTTTTATTTTTTTATTTTTTTAAACCACGCATAAATGTTATTTTCTCAAAAATACAAGCATGTACATACATGTCGCTCACATATTATGATAGCACAGTTTGTGCTGAATACAGTGCAATATCACTTTTTCCATTAATGTTTTTATAAGCAACTGAAAAAAGCACAAATGTCAGAGCATGTCAAAACTTCTAAAGGGCCCCAAAACTGTGCAGTCCTCTAGGGGTTAAGACACTTCACTGTAAGCGTGCAGTGTTTTCGGCAACTCCAAAAATGCTCTCGTTCCACAAAAGGGCAGTTTTTCTGGGTAGCAACAAAGTGGGAAATGTGCACAAAAAAGACCTGGCAATGGCTTTGATGCATCAGAGAAGGGAAAAAAAAAGAGCTGTTATCTTTTTATTTATTTTATAAAAGCTATGTGACATACTAATGTTGACAATTACACGTTTCAAGCAAGGCAAGCCAAACAAAGGTCAGGTGACAGCAAACAAAGGATGTGCAAGTATTAAAAATAAAACAAATAATGTATATATAGATGAATAAAAGGAAATTATGAGACATTCAAGATCTCTTCATAAAGTTTGACAGCCTTTAAACTTTTTTTTTTTTTTTTTTTTTTTTTGCTGCTTTGTGCTCCAAAATACAGCATTAGTGAGGCAAAATCAAGTATAACAGCCACAAATTTACAGACAATTCTAGAATAGTCATTGCAAAAATGACAGGTCAACATGAAATAGTTTAGAAATAGCTTGACTGGCGGTAGCTCTGTAGTTGTCGCAAATTCGTTTCATAGAGCGTCATGTAATGGGGAAACTTGACACAAGTTATGTGAAAGGCCCTTTATGATATTGAGTCATTAGCTTAGCAGCATGCTAATATATGACTATTGCAACTGTGAGCATTGTGTTCTGTGAAGAGTGCTATTTGTGTGATATCTGACTATGTGCAGTGTTTCAAATCAGTCCGTTAGGTGCCATTTTGTTTAGTATGCTGCTTTAGAAGAATTGTTGAGTAACTAACTTAAAGGGTTAGTTCACCCAAAAATGAAAATTACCCCATGATTTACTCACCCTCAAGCCATCCTAGGTGTATATGACATTCTTCTTTCAGACGAATTCAATCGAAGTTATATTAAAAAGATGTCCTGGCTAATCCAAGCATTATAATGACACTTTCTTTGTAAATTGAATACGGAAGGCGGTCCACCGGAAGCTAGATTTTACGTTATAAAGTTTTAAATATGGATATTTTTCTTACACAAACCCATTATGGGATAATTTAAATTTTTTGGGTAAGCTATCCCTTTAACTGCATCTTTCAGCAGTGTGTCAGTAGTAACTGCTTGTTGAAATGATTCCTTTTGAGGAACTGGTTCAAATAAATGATTCATCATGATCTATTTGAATCATCACAGTTTTGTTTCTGGAACCTTGAATGTGGCACTTTATGTCTTTTAATTTTTATGTAGTGAAATGAAAACTACTGCAAGAACAATTTTTTACCATAATTTATTTATACATAGCTGTTTTTTTGTTTGTAATAGTGTAGCTACATAATTTTTCAGAAGGGCTCTTCGACTACTTGATATAACAAGCATCTTTTATTTTTGCACGCTATGGTTTCAAAGGAGACACTAGAGATTGATGCACTAGAGATTGGAACATATCCACTTTCTTTGGCTCCTGTCCATGTCGGCTGTCTTTCTGTGTGCCTATACATTTCTTTCTGTTTGTCTGTACCTCGGACACATTTCAGAGTATGTACGCACCATTTAAAAGTGGATGGAGGAATCTGGGTATCCTTCTCAAGAGACGAGCTGGATATCAACTCCTTTTTCATCCTGTCACTGTAATTAAACTCCGCTGGGTATCTGCTGCTAGGTGAGCCATTAAAGTCAGCTTGCAGGTGCACTTTGAGAGCGGAGTCAGTCTTCTCTGTCTAATTGAGAAGGAGGAGGAAAAACGTTTCTCAAGTCTCATGCTATCAGAATAAAGCAGTGGTCTGTTATTTAAAAAAACATAATTACACTGATCTGCTCCTGGAAAGGATTTATTCAATGCTAGCGAGCTGCCTTGCTGTATATGGCCTACTAACACTGGATCTACACCTGAAGCGTATATGGTGTGTTTCAGTGTGACTAGATATCTCCAGTACTTTAGTCCTGCATAGCTACTCCACCCAATTTATTTCCCCAGTAATGGGGAAATTTTAAAATATTAATTTCTGTGAATTGTATTTGCTATTTTTATTTGCTGACTATATAGCTATAGTATCAAAGCCAGTTTGGATATGATTACGGCCTACTAAATAAAGTAACATTTTATTTCTATTTTCTTTGTATTTAAAGTTGTGAAAAATATTAAGTTATTTCGCTAACCTAGAGTAGTGGTTTTTATACCAGTGTATTTCTGATTATTTGTTGTTGTTGTGGTTAGTTTCATGGCTGTTGCAGTGGTGCTTTATCTCTTTTCCTGCCAGTGTTTTTTTTTTTTTTTTTAGTTGCCAGCCACCACCAGCATTTTTGAGCATTTTCACAAAAATGTCATAGCCCCCAGAATATTTTGTTGTATGAATATCTGTACAAACAATATATCAAAAGAAATAGCAGAGCCTCTGCTTTTAACAGTTTTATTCTAGCTTCATGCATTCTTTTTATCAACTCTTGAATGTGGGTAAGGTTGATTAAAATAATTTACATTTTGAACAAAAAGCTGACAAAATCATGTTTTTGTCAAAGGTTGGTCCGGATGGGATTCAGAACGATGATCAAAACATTGATTGCGCAGTTTGAATCCATCGACACCTCCAAAGCTTGCACAGTCCTGTACCTCTTCCTTGGTTCTTTTAGTGATGTTAGGCAGTTATGATTTATATGCTGGATAATATTTGATGATTGCATTATCTTACATGTGCATAAGCAATGCTTCTATCCCTTGTTTCTGCTTTTTTTCCCATTTTGATGTGGAGATTATGTAATCTTTCAGAAGATGAGTAATAGCACCCCAAACCGTATAACAGGGATATTCCATCAATGGTCAGTTAGAAGTATAGAGGGTACAATGGGGCTAAAGGTGCACCAGGTTAAAAGGCGCATTTGATTTTATTCTATGCAATTGACTTAAAATTTACCTCAGCACTTTTCTTAACAACTGAAATTTGAAATCCTTGACAGGATCACGGACAGCAACGCAAAGTTGATTCTATGCTATTTTGATCTATTATTTAATGTTTTTTTTTTTTTTTTTTTTTATTGTTGTAGATTTATGTAGCAAATGAGAATCGCTAAAAATGGTTTTTTTGAGACTTGTTATAGATACCCTATGGTGAAAATCAAGTTTTCATGTTGTTTATATGTCTATGCTGTGTTTTTAATATGCTTTCAGACAAACCATATGCAAATTCATGTCAACACCATTGCTGCATATTTTCTCAAAAACGCAGTTTGAAATCGTTGGTGTATCTGTTATCACAAACCTTGTAACCAATCACGTCAACATGCTATAATGTTTAAATCGTTTCTAAGGATGCTGATTTGAAGAAGGCAGACTGAGATGGTGATGGTTTGTGTAACATTAGCAACACATTATTAGCTGTTTGATAATGTAGTCAAGCAAAAGGCTAATCATATTAATTACTGTTATGTGTCCGACGTTGTAAATAGCATTTACTACAGTAAATTGAGTAAAAGTTGACCGACTAGATCTCTGAGCTGGTGTGAGTGAGTGGAGGCGGGGCTAATTTGCATATTCATGAAATATTTAAAATGAAGCAAGGGTGTAGAGTTACATTCAAGCTATTTTAAGGCATGAAGATTTTTTTTTCCATAAGAAAAAACGTTTAAATATGCCACGTAGGTGATCAAAGTTGATTTTTAAGGGATACAATTATTGAAAAGCAAAACGATTTCAATATGAAAGAATATGTAAAAGTATGGTATTTGTGGTAAAAGGTGCCCCTGCTATTGGGGCAAAAGACACAATTAACATGATAATAAACAGCTGGTTGACTTTTCCAGTTGTTGACATTACATGGTTAGATTCAGATGGTAAATATCATAGAGCTGTATTAAGTTGGGCATCCACCTTAGAGATAATCACCATTTTTATAATGGATCCATCATATTTAAAATCATATCATGTTATAAAATATCATATTTGTTGTTACTTCTGTAAAGCTAGATTAAATTATCACTGTAAAAAAGTCATTATTTGTTATTACTTTTATCTTTTGTCAAATCAACTTATAAATAATTAATGTGATTCAGATAACATAATATTTTGAGTTTCTATTTATTAAACCAGTCTCCTTTGTTGTTTTAACTCACATTTTTAATTTCAATGGACTCAAAATCTTAAGGAAGCCAGGTAAGTTACTTTTTTGAGTTAAACCAACAATATTTTTTTACAGTGTGGGATCTCCTTCAATGCTTTCAGAATCTTTAGAAAATAGAGAAAAATAATTTTGAAAATAATTTTGTTTCTGTATTTAAAAAAATAAAAAAATAAATAAATATGTGTGATCTCCACACACTGAATTTACAACTCCAAACAACTTTTATTGAAATGTCTTCATCAGGCACAATGCCCATGTGGAATGAAATACAACTCTTTATAACAGATAATCACCTTAATTAGACAGACTACAAAATGTGACACACAAAAAATACTTAATTGCAACATACAAAAAAGCAAAAAGATTACAATAAACAAAACAATCCACATGAGGTTATCACTGCAAGAATATGATATTCAATATTACACTCTCTTACCCGTAAGCTGTAATATATTATAAAGCAGTATTAAAAAATATAACAATATCTTTATTATTAAAAACGACATCTTTAATAATAACAGCAGATGAGGAAATGCATAAATCACTATAGAAAAGGCTTAATATAAAAATCCTCACTCCGTCCTAATGTTTTTAAAATAATAAATAAATAAAAAATTCAATTTGTAACATTTTCTTCTCATAATCACCTCCTCTAAGGTTTTTTTTTTTTTTTTTTTTTTTTTAATTTATTTATTTTTAAACCATCTATATACCTATGTATTGCAAAGAAGAACAATTTTGACCAGCTTGTCTGAAATTTGAGAAATTGGCATATCTCCAGTCATGATTTAAAAACCAATTTGGGACCTTCTTTAAAAATACCTGTTAATTTAGGATCACTAGAAATAATGCCAATGCCTATTTAATACTTCACGGAACTCCGCTCCTAATGCTGAATACTTAACAGTGCAAATAGGAGCATTAAAAAGTTGCTTTTATTAACCATAGCTCATAAACACTGCAAACACTGGATGTGCATACCTTTTTGAAATACACCTTCAGTGTATTTTTTAAATGAACATATTTTAATGACAGTATATTTATTGAACAAAAATAATCAAAATATTGTATAATTTTTTTATTTATTATTATATTTTTTTATCAAAATAAACAGAAAATAGTACAAACATTGCTGAAGTTGTTTTGAACAAGTATAAACTTAGATATTATTCAAAACATTAATTTAGCTAAAGTACTTGTATAAATACTGCCACCTTATACATTTATAAGATTTTTAAACAAAACAAACCACATGTTTTCACACAAAATGCATTTGTACATGTAAAATACACATTTTTATTAAAGTGTGCCTTTAGCCCCATTACCCTATTTTTCTTAGATGGGACAACTTCAAAGATAAAATACAATGTAATATATATATATATATATATATATATATATATATATATATATATATATATATATATATATATATATATATATATATATATATATATATATATATATTTTTTTTTTTTTTTTTTTTTTTTTTTTTTTTTTTTTTTTTTTTTTTTTAGAAACTTAGAATTTTGGGGACTTTGTAAACTATTTATTGTTGTTGAACAAATCACTTATGCTCATCAAGGCTGCATTTATTTCATTAAAAATATAGTAAAAACAGTAATATTGTGAAATATTTTTTACAGTTTAATATCTATTCAGTCTATTTTAATAGATCCTGTGAAGGCAAAGCTGAATTTTCAGCATCATTACTCAAGTCTTCAGTGTCACATGATCCTTCAGAAATCAATCTAATATGATGATTTGGTGTTGAAGAAAAAAAAAAAATCTTATTATTGTCAATGTTGAAAACTGCTTAATATTTTTTGTGGAAATCATGATACATTTTCCCCAAGATTCTTTGATGAATAGAAAGTATATCACAATAACATTATTTATTTGAAATATATATAGATTGATAAATAGAAACTCAGAAAATGATGTTATCTGAATCACATAAATGATCTAAGTTGATTTAGCAAAAGATCAAACGTTGTGATAACAAATCATGAAAATATTTTTTACAGTGTACAAATGCATATGCAATAAGTCGCAAAAATAACTGTGCCCACACCTTTTCAGCGCTAATTTTTCACTGCATGTCTTCCTCGCAGTAAATCCTCACAGTATTTTTTTAACGCCAAAAGAGGGTTTGGCTGGTGCAAGCTGTTAGTAAATCTGGCCTTTAGTCTAGTTGATGTCTTTAAAGTTGTGTACCACTATAAAATATGTAATATTTATGCAAATTTAATTCAGGTAAGTTAGTCATTTACTCTGCCAAACACCCTATATTCTTTCTATACAGAAATGAGAAATATAGGTGTGTAGTAGAAAAAGCTAAGGTAATTGTATTTATGATGTGGTTGTGCTATAAAATAAGCCCTTGCAGTTTGTTGTCAGTAATGGTTTTCTCGTGGTGTTGTGGTGCATTTGGTTCGGTCACATTTGGTCGTTCACTGTCTCTGCAGCATATCAGAGGAACGAAACCCTGTATGTCCAGCTGTCCTCTCATCATCACAGTGACCAGAGAGCGCTTTTCGAGGTCCAATCTCCCATCATCTGTGCAGAGAGTGTATCAAATCAATTTTTCCCCCTTCTTCTGTTTGTTTCTTGTTCTGCCCATCTCTTCCTCTCTTTTTTATACTTGGTGTTATATTGGTGTGGTTTTATTATTATAGTCGCTCTTATCTGTTTATCACCTATGTCTCCACTTTTGTCATTCTGCTGTACCTGTTTGTCTTTGATTCTCTGTTTTAGTGCACGCTGGGGGCTGGTTCGGTGCCGAGTTTTGTGATCTTCGGCTCTCTTCATTTTCACTTTGTCTGTTGATCCATTTATTTGTGTTCCTTAGTAACATCTTCTCTTTCCCTTCAAAAGTGTTGTCGGAGTTTGATTTGGTCTCCTAGGTGGAGAGGAGGGATGAGTGTTATGACCAAAATCTTTTATTATGGTACAGTGTGAGTAATTTTATATCACAGTATGTTTATTTTTACTGGAAATAATGACAAAAAAGGTTAATATATTAAATAACCATAATGCATTTTTAATAATCCAGTGAATTAAATAATTAACAAATTAAAAACAAAGTATCTGTAAATAATAAAAAAAAAGGTAATTTTGTGTTTAGATCTTGCAATTCTAACTTTATTTCCCACAGTTCTAAGTAGGGTTGTCAAACATACTGGTACTGGTAACAGTTGGTACTAAAAGGAAAAAAAGTTGACGTACCAGCATTTCTGCAGTACCGGTAGTACAACGATCGTGGGTATATTTGGTACCAGCTGATATACCCTGCTTTCAAACACTCTCATTCATGTATGTTTGAGCGCTCTCTGGCTACGTTCAGACTTTTTTTGTTTTGCTCATTTGTGACTCACATCTGTTTTTTTCATGACAGTGTGAACAGCACAAACTATATGGAATCTGATCTTTTGCTTCAGATTTGCTTCCATATGTGATCCTAAATACAGGTCTGGGGCCGTATTCACAAAACATCTTAAGGCTAAAAGTAGCTCCTAACTTGCCGAGGAGAAACTGTAAAAAAATGGTCTAATTTTAGGACTCCTAAATATTTGCTCTACGACTATTTCACAAAGTACTGTAGCGCTAAAACTAGCTCCTAAATCTGTGAAACGTTAGGAGTAGTCAAGAGGACTCTAAGTCACTAAGACCAAATCACAAACAATCATAATGCATGTTGCCACAATTCGCCCAAAGGCACTGAACACCATTGAGGCAATAGTGATAGAGCCTTGGGTGCTGAACATTTTCTTCATAAATGCAATCCATATTTTGATTTACAGATTTGAATCTACAATAAAACGCTAAAATAAATCTTTGATAAATTAATAAATAATGTCCCATTACCTGTGTTTTCACACTTACAAATATTATACGTGTATTTGGCGTGCTGTCCAAGGGGATCGAGGGCTCCGAGCTTGGAATTTAGCCCAAACCCAGAGTTCTCCCCCATATCCCCAGCCAAGAGTGAGTCGTCGGGTTGGCGGAGGGATGCAGAAAACTGTCGAGGTAACTAGGTGAGTTGGCTCTCGGCTGTGTATATATACATCCTCTCGAACTGATTAGATAGACTGTTTGAATGTGCTCCTCACAAACTTTGTTTATAAAACATAATTTGTCGCTTGAATTCTGCAATCTCTCAAGATGCAGACATGTAAGAGGCTGACAATTAGCTGAACATATACTACTTTAATTAGTGACACTTAGCCTATATTTTAAAATCTTTATTTGAATATGGTAACATTTTTAATATGGCAACATTTGTATTTTAAGGGTGCTTTCACACTAGCACTTTTGATGCGCACCCGGGTTCGATTGACGTCAGAGTTCGGTTCGTTTGGATGATGGTGAACGCTGTCTTCCGAACTCGGATGTGCACCCGTGAACCGTACCCAAGTCCGTTTAAAAAGGTGGTCTGGGGTTCGGTTAATGTGAACTCTGGTACGGTTCGCTGCTGATGTGAACGCGGAAGTGAACCGCTGTTAATGACGTATGATTTGATAAAAATGTGTGTTTTGTGTGTGCTTCACTAATTTTCCTGACGAGCGTGACTGACACTGCAAGCAGAGAGCTGTAGGTCTTATTTTTGCTCGTCTTCAGCGTTCTTTAGAGCATTTGCAGTACATTCGTGGCAGATAGACGCAAGTGCCATTACGTACTGAAGCTTTGGTAACAAAACCAACAGTTCAAAAATAAAAATATAAAAGTGAGGTGAGCAACGCTATTCATTTTGCCACCTTCTCGCTCGCCGTCGCTACGTTAGCAACAGCGGGGTAAACAGCTGCTGCTTTGATGACACAAACGCACCCCGGTTCGGACCCAAATAATATAATATTAACACGGTTCAGCAGTAGCAGGGGGAGGGGGAGCAATCGAACTCAGGTTCGGTCCAGGGAATCGAACCAAGTGTGAATGCACCCTAAAACTTGTCTTTGAATATGGCAACATGATATCTCATTCTACAATATTTCTATGATTAAATCGCTGACAGAGACCCCTCCCCTATCAGCCAATCACTGTGGGCATAGTTAGTATGCGTGATGACATCATCCATAGGAACGAGGTCAACCCCACCCTAACTCTTAGCTTAAGACTTCTTTCTATTCCTTAGTAAAAGTTGATTTTAGCAGCTTTGTGAATATGTTTTAAGAGAAAACTCTTAACTAAGAACTTGTACTGCCATTTAGGAGAACTCTTAGTGGTAAGATAAAATGTTTAGTGAATACAGCGCCTGATGTTTTGCAATGCAACCTCAGTCTGAACAGTCACATCGGAATTCATGCGACTTTTACATCACTCTAGGACGAAATTTGTCAATTCTGAACTCATGGAAATCACTTCAAACATAGCAAAAGTTGCAAAAGGTAGTCAGTGGAAGGACAGTGAGTGTCAGAACTCATGACAGCTATTGTCATGCAATACAATACAAGCAATACATGCAATACAAGCAAAACATCATAAATGTTTAAAAACTCTTCTGCTATTTTTTTTGCATCCTCGTTTTTTTTTATATTGCCTGCACATATATTCACTGGCTTCCGCGGCTGATCACACAGTAATAAACTCTTAATCGCTTAATTAATGTCCACCCTGTTTACTTCTGTATGACAGCGTGCTGCGTGGCATCTTTTTATCGTTCTTTTGTGCATGTGGGTCAGGTCAGGACCATGATCTGTTCACACTGAAATCTGATATTGGCCACATTTAAAACAACAATGTGAACAGCTATAAAAAAAAAAAAATAATTCAGATCAGATCAGGGGCCGTATTCACAAAACATTTTATCTCACCACTAAGAGCTCTCCTAAATAGCAGTAAAAGTTCTTAGTTAAGAGTGTTCTCTTAAAACATTCCCAAAGCTGCTGAGACCAACTTTTACTAAGGAATATAGAGAAGTCTTAAAGGGGGGGTATCACACCCAGTTTCTGTCAATCTCATGGCAATCTTGAGTAACTATAGAGTAGTATTGCATCCTTCATATCTCCGAAAAGTCTTTAGTTTTATTATATTTATAAAAGAAAGATACACTGTACCGAGTCTTTCCGAATAAAACCGAGCGGATGGAGGCGTATCGTGTGGGCGGAGCTAAAGAATGACGCAGCTATTCCGAAATGCAGGGAAACAAACAAAAACACTTGCGCAACTCTGTTGATGCTCCGGAAAAACAAACTCCATCCACTGTTCCCTTAGCGCTGGGTTCTTTGGGAAGCTGTACAGGGTTGTCTTGCCCTGACAACCAAAAACACACTTCTTTGGTGACATTGTTGATTTTGTGAAATCCTGTGACCTGTGCAGCGCAGCCGAGCAAAGCGCTTTGATGGCCGTACTGCTTTTGCTCTCTCACTCTGGTCGAAGTGTGCGAATTGCCCGTACGGCCCGTACAAGGAAATTCCGCCCTTGTTGACGTCACGCAGACTTTCCGAAAAAACTTTCCAAAACTTGTGAGAAACCGGAAGGAATATTTTTGACACATAAATACTCCATCAAATGTCCAACTTAATTTTTAAAACTTTGTCCATGTTTAGCATGGTAATCCAAGTCTTTAACAGTGTAACAAGCTCAGTATGCATGAAATAGCTTCATCTCGAGAGACTGCAGAATTATTATATAAGTGACAAATTATGTTTTATAAACAAAGTTTGGGAGGAGCACTATCTAATCAGCTCGAGTATATACATTATACACAGCCAACTCACCTAGTTACCTCGACAGCTTTCTGCATCCCTCTGCCAACCCAACGACTCACTACCAGCCAGGGATTCGGGGGAGAACTCTGGGTTTGGGCTAAATTCTGAGTTCGGAGCCCTCGATCCCCTTGGACAGCACGCCAAATAGGCTTATTTTACTCTTTCCGATCATTTGTAACTGTGAACTTGTGAAACAACTGCGACAGGTAATCAGACATGATTTCCTTTTTATTTATTTATTTACTTATGTAATAAATAAACAATATTATTGTCATTTTTGCCTTTTTATTATGATAGGACAGTGAGTAGACAGGAAGTGAAGTGGAAGAGAGAAAGGGGAGAAAGGTCTGCAACAGCCATTATGATTGTTTGTGATTTGGTTTTAGTGACTTAGGAGTCCTAAGACTACCTGACTACTCCTAACGTTTCACCGATTTAGGAGCTAGTTTTAGCACTACAATGCTTTGTAAAATACACAATGCTTTGTGAAATTTAGGAGTCCTAAAAATAGGACTGACACGGCCATTATTTTTAAGAGTTTCTCCTAAATCGGCAAGTTAGAAGCTACTTTTAGCCTTAAGATGTTTTGTGAATATGGCCCCAGAGCAGTAAATCAAAATTAAGCACTAAGGTTCACAGTCTGAATGTAGCCTCTTAGTGTTTTCACAAGTGTTGAGCATTGTAGCCAATCACAATCATATCTGTTGAACATGTGAAGGCAATGGCCTATCAGAGGTGCTAGTCAATAAGTTAGTCAGAGTCCGCTCAAAGCTGGGTGCACACGGCTGTTGCTTGTCACTGAGCCATGTCACACTGTAGGGTTCTCAGTTGTTTTTAATGTCAGACTGTACGGCAGTCAATACACGATAAAAACGGACACATGCAAGAAGACTCATCCAAAAGAAGAGTTTTACATAATCAATCCATGACACGTTCAGTGGCTGTGAGCTGCATTTACATGCAAGATGGAAATGGTGGCTCGCAAACAAAACATCTAGAGTTAATTTTCATCATGGCTTGAAAAAAAAAAAAATTGCATCATCAGGTTCTGCATTCTTATTGGTTTATGATTTGACAATAGTTGAAAAAGAAGTCACACTGCAGAACTGTGCCTCAAGACTTCTCACACTGCCAGAAATTAGTTTGCAGTGGTCATTAATTGTCTGTCTGTGAATATGTCAAACTAGCGATCAAAGACTTCTTTAGAATTCTCAAAATTTGTCTCAGGCGGCCAAAATGTGGCCAAAATTATACAGTGTGAACCCGGATTAACATATCTGAAAACGCGCTAGGTTTTGTTTCGTTCAACGCAAGCCACACACTCTAAATATCCTTTCATTATAACCACACAATGTAAATAAGAGAATCATTGTACAATTAAGCCAGCTTTTTTATTGCAATGGGAGTTTTCGTAAGTGTGCAGAATTCAGTGAACTTGGGCTTAGAGATTGACAGCCTTAGTGATTATAAAGGGAGGACTCTTCTCTTGCTTTCTGTTTATTTCCCATTCACAATCTGATTACATGTTTAGTTTCTTTTCGAAGTGGAACGAAACACTGCATCTGGAGCAACACTACAGGGAACGCCCTCATCCATGAGTCAGGCATTCCCTCAGCATGGCGGAGTGGGTATTTGTTCTACATAGCGTCCATCCAGAGTGTTGAGTTCCACTTTGAAAGGGAACATCTCAGTTTACAATTGTAACCATGAGAAGGGGAATGAGACGCCTCGAGCTTGCCTGCACATCTCCTTCAGACAAAGAATTTGATGATGTACATTGCAGGCACATTCTTATACTCACGAGTGGACCAGTAGTGATGTTATGGTCGTCGGCCAATGAAATTATTGTATTGGCACACATGCTTCAGACTAGGGCTGAACGATTTTGGAAAATAATCTAATTGCGATTGCGATTTAATATGCGATTATTTTTTAAGCTCTTTATCTTCTATTATTCAACAAAGATGAGATTTCGATCCGATTCCGATTCTGGGAGTCACGATCTGATTTCAAAACAATTATTGAACTTTTTCTTATGAATTAATCTAAGTAAAACTTAAATTGTTTTATTATTGTTATTATTATTAGTATTATTACTATATGTAATTATAAGTACTTTTTAAAATAATTGCACAATTTTTTTAATTAAAACAATAGCATGTTAAGAATTTTAAATATATAAACTATATAGCTTCAAAACATAAAAACTAGTAAATAATAAAGAGAAACAAAAAACATATTACAAGCAATGAACAAAGAGTGCTTTCAGTATGTAAGAGTATCTGAATGTTTGAGTGATTTTTCTCTTCCTCAGCTTTACTGTTGCTTGATTATTAATGGTGACATCATAGACAGCGGAGATCTGCATTCACACTAATGCACATATCTCTTTTAAAATATAAGATGTGGTTTGTGCAGTGTTGGGCAAGCTACTCTGAAACTGTTGCTTTACAAGCTACTTGTAAGTTAAAGTAGTTACTTTTGAAAAAGTAGTTAGCTACGCTACAAGTTACTATCAAAAAGTAGCTAGCTACATTGAAACTACTTTTCTTTTTCTTTTTCTTTTTCCATTAAATGAAGGATGTGATACTATTTGGGGTTTCAAGCAACATAATGCAATTTGATTAATTTCAAAGAGTATAGGGTGAATTCAGGTTGATTGGGACACTTTTTTCCCAGTCATTTCAATGGCAAAAACTGTCAGAATCATTTGATTTTGTAAACTGTCTGATACACACAATCAAATATAGCCAATATCTCAAACTGTCTGTCAAAGTGCAACATGGCTACAAATTTATCATCAGTGCAAGAACAAAATGTATGCAACTTAAATTAAATACTCAGGAGTCAGGATTAGTCCGCACATGCAGTGATGGAGCGCGCAGCATTCTGAACAGAACCGCTCTGAGTATCATGAGCTGCTCGCGTGAACAGTGCACGCACTTTGCTTGACTAATTATTTTAATTTAGAATTGTTTCGTTTAAAAGTGGACATTTCAAGCTTTCTATACACATATTTCTCATGTCTGTGAGGCAAGTAGTCTGCTGAGTTTTGGTTTATTTATGAGACGCGCTCCAGTTCATGTGCAATGCAATAGTGATCACTCCAGTGCCTATTTGCTTCTTATTTATTAAATCCAGGCAATTTTCTGATGAAAGCTTGATTAAAATTAAGATATAATTTATACAAAACGAAATTCATTTTAAAGAAAGGCTTTCTATAAAACAAAACTTAATGAAATGGTCAAAATCATTTCTGACCCTATGTCTTTGACATATATTACGCATTTTTTGCACTTTTCATAATCAATATAATGTAATATAGTAAGCTACAGTACAGATACATGTCATGTCTGAGCGGGATTTGAGCGAACGTTGTTTTACCGGTGAGCGGATCATGAGTGAAGCGTGCCTGCAAAGAGCGAATTATTGAGCTGAGCGTCCGTCACGCCGCTCAGCTCCGCTCCTTACAGGCTTGTTCTCGTCAGTCGTCGGAACCCAAAACGGAATGTAGCTTTTGGTCGCGCTACACCGCTACTTGCTGTATAAAGTAGTTAGCTATTGGAAAAGCTACATTTTTTTAAAAGTAACTGAGCTACTGACAAGCTACTGAAAAATTTTGTTGTAGCTCGCTGCTGCCCAACACTGGGTTTGTGCTGTCTGTTTAATTCCTTGAGACATTATGTCACATTCACATTAGATTGGACTTGTTCTGTTTTGTCATCACCTGCCTACGTCACTCATTTGTTGTCACAGACACAAATCACGTTCAGCTGTGCAGTCACCATCATTAACACTTGAATATATGTTCAGTTCAGTTTCAGTTCAGTGTCCGGTATTGTCTATGTGTAGTGTGTGTATGTCGCTGCTGCCTGTTCGCCTGTCCTGTGGAGAACGTTAGTGTGATTAAAACTTTTTGAAACTTTATTCATCACGTCATCGTCTGTTTGCCAGCAACCACCCATGACACATTATTGACTGTGTTTACATAAATTTTGCATCATAAAAGCATTTTGAGTCGTGCACAGCCGCATGTGTGAGCAGTCTTCACAAAGCGCGGCGTGAGCATTTGAAACTGAAAGCCTTCTGTCAGTGAGTTTACTATTTTTAATATATATGCACACTGCATTTCAAATTACATAAATGAAGACTTGGTAGGGCATTTCTAAGGAAAATACCGGTGGGTGAGAACACACACGAGTAACATCAAGCAAAGTGCACGTTTCTCACAGCGTATATCCTGTGCCATGAAGCCCGCAAATGTCATTATAATTTGCTTCAACCTTTCCGAACATTATGAAATTATATTTTATGGTTCAAGTGGTGTGTGAGAGGAAATGGAAGCAAGCAGAATACAAGTTTCTAAAACACACCATTGCAGACCTGCAGTTAAAATCTAAGCTCAGACTTGATCCAGAAACGTTAAAGAGAGAATCTTTTCTCCCACCCTTATTGTATAGTATGACCAACACAATATTAGATTGATTAAACACAAACTGTTCTTTCCTTTAGGCCAGGCCTGTAGGCGTAACGTGCCAAAGTTGATGCTTCTTCTACAGACTGCTCTACTCTCGCATGTCACGTGACCAGGGTGCAATCACAGTGCATTTAATTAATCAGCTCTACTTCAGACACTGGTAATGCTGATGGCGTTCGTCATAGCATCGATCCAGATGCAGTGTCACGTTCCCCTTCTCAGGGAACCATGGTTACAGTCGTAACCTGATATGTTTTTCATACTGCTAAGTACACTGCAAAGTTTCTGGATTGACAACCGTATTTAAATTCACAATTGAAACGGCAACTGCAAAGATTGACAGTGATAACCAATGGATGAGACGGAACACGCCAACATTTTTGATCATTGTTCTGAATCTGATCTGGATGTAGTCTTTTGATCAAAATGTAGCTTTTTTATGAAACTTATCAAATTAAAGTGTTAATGAAAACATTGCATTAAGATACTTTATGGGGGTGATTAAAAAAAAGGTGGCAGTGACTGGCAACTTAAAAAAAAAATGCTGGTGTGGAAAGAGTTAACACTTCTTAGAGCAAGTTATCAATGTTTCTTATTTCATCCGTTGTCTCATTGGTTTCTATTATTTCTCCAAAGAAATTTTAGGAGAAACATCTGGAAAGATTTTTCTAATGTCACTTCAAGAATCAGATTTGGGCAGGAATCAAGGAATTTTTTTTTTCTGTTCGGGCCTGGCCATACATTTCTATTTCATCCTCAAAGTCACTGAGAACCAGTGATCTGTTAGATGTATCCTGATAGCGGCGGGAATATCCTCTTGATCTGATTACGGGATGTGTTAGCTGACTACAGAAGCGTTTGCAGTCCCTGCACATCTTGGGTGATGTTTTGTTCAACGGGTGTTAGAGGAGCTGCAGGTCGTGCCGCCTCTTATGGCAATGGATGTTCTGAAAGCAAAAGCACTTGATAACTGTTTCAGTGAAATGTTCCAATTTCCTGAGTCGGTGATAAAAGGCTTCAGCTATAAAGATTTCAGAGATGGGCTCTCAGCAGATTAGGTAGAAAGGCGTATTAAAGGACACTGGGATTCCCTGAAAAAAATAATCCAAAGAAAAGAAAGTTGGACACTTTCAGTGGGATATGTGTTTTGTGACAATGGGACAAGGCCCTGTTGAGAAAATAAACTAATTAATAAAGAAATAATCACTGGTTTGCTTAACTTGACCCCTCCTGTTTATTTATTTTTTAATTTTTTTACATTATTATTGTTAATGAACAAATATAATTTCCACTATGTCTCAAGATTCAAGAGTTTTATTTGTCACATACACAGTTATATACAGAATATACAACCGGCAGTGAAATTGTAATTATTTATTGTTTATTGTGGTGAAATTAAGATACGCAAGAAATTAGTCCTACACACCAAAGTGGAAAAAACCTGACAAATGTCTTGAAATAAAACAGATGAACAAGCGGAATTATTGACTCCAGGTAATTTAAAAAATAACGCACACCTGAGGTGTAATGGCCATTCCGCTTTGCATCATCAATTTTTCCTTTCTTATTGATCTCAATTTTCTCACAGATGGCTGAAGATAAGGTGATCTATAATGCAACGTAGTCTTATTTAACAAAACAAAGTAATCCAACAACAATGAACAGTAATCCAAACAAGTGAATTAGACAAAGAACTAACTAACTAAACAGAAGGCAATATACTGTATACTGAGAGAACTAATGAGTAAATGAGGAACAGGTGTAAGAGAATCAATGAAACAATGAATAACCATGGCGACAAGCGCAAACAGAAAGGAAACAAAGGCTGAATCTGGAATCGCCCCTATACCCTTAAATAGGGTCCGACTTCACACACTCGTTTTCATTCACTCCTTCAAATGAACTGTGTTAGTGGACTAAAGTAGGGAATAGTGATTGAGGGTTTAGGGGGCGATTTCGGATTCAAGTCCTTGAAAACGAAACCCAACAGGTTGTGACACTTTTTGGGTTAATCTTATAACCCAATGTTATGAATGTGATTTCATTTAGGAAGAGTTTCTGAAAAGTAAAGCAAACATTCATCATGAAGGTATTATAAAAAAGTTTCTAAGAAAGTTTTAATGTGACCATGGGGGAAAAAGGCTGAAATTTGTTATGTTTTTATAATTAAAATCAATAGCTGAGACATAAAAGTGGCCTTACTTAAAGAAATGTCAATATTTGCTACAGACAGAGATAAGTTCCTTTAGTTTACCTGTTATTTTGTTGAGTGAAAAAAAGTACTGTTGAGAGATCTCACTTAAACATATGTTTGTCTCGGTTTGCTGTTGCTATTTCTTGTGTAGAGCAGACAAATTGGATATTTTGTGAACAAGGAAAAATAGTGGAGAGGAAAGAGGCTTTTATGAATCAATACGTCTCTCTTTTTCATTCTCTCGTTGTGTGTGCTGCCTTCTCCCTTTGTCCTATTTGATGGAGTGAAGTGAAATGATTTTTGATAGCATGTTCTCCATTATGAGTTTGTATCTTTTTTATTTTATTTTAATTGCCAGACATAACTACACTGAGTAACCCCAGCCCGATCTGCCGGCGATTTGATTTCGCCTTGCAGCTCAGGCTGGAAATCTGTAAATTTTTCTGTCCTGCTTCCATTACAAATCTGCAGGGACCAAACACAAGCTGGCTTATCCACCTGGCACGCTATTGGCTGGTTTAACACGATGACGATAGAGAAGTGACGGATCATTGGTCTGACTGGTTGAAGGACTATCCAATTGCGTACAGAGTCATTTGAACTATGCCCATTGATCACACCTCTTGTGCAATAGAAAATACAGAGCAGACTCCCCAGACCAATGTTCAATCTTAAAAGATTGAGTTTAGTTCAACTAAATAAAATGCCTCCTTAGTGCCTGATTACATCAATCATGTTACAGATCATGTTATTATAAATGCTGTTTGAACTACATAATAATGACAAATAATGTCTGTATTAGTTAGCATGTGCACTAGCATAGGATACAGATATCCAATTAGCCTGATAGCTTACAAACCCGATTCCCAAAATGGTGGGACACTATACAAATTGTGAATAAAAAGGAATGCAATAATTTACAAATCTCATAAACATATATTTTATTCACAACTTATATATTATATATCCCAACTTTTTTGGAATCGGGTACACATTGGGCACTTGCTCTACATACATTCACCGTCTTTATTAAGTTTATAGTGTTAATAAATCTTAAATTAAGTGTTAAATGTCCAAATATTTCAGTTATAAAAATAATGTAATGATGTTCAATTATTCACTTAATAGGCTATTATTATTATTATTATTATTATTATTATTATTATTAATTAATTAATTAAGTATTTATCAAGTGAAAGAAACATTGTTTGCTTTAATATGCACTATATAGTAACCTATACATATTTTGAAATTAATATAATTATTATGTACTTAGTATAATCATTAACTGATAGTTGATAGAGACCGATTTCGAGAGAGAACCCGATTTATCATGACACGGAAAAATTCTGTCAATGGCGGGGAACTCTATAATCTATAAAACAATACAAATATAAATACATATAGTACAGTTCATACAAAGATGTGAGGCCTTGATTAGACCCCTTCTATATATATATATATAGATATATAGATATTGATATAGATATAGATATAGAAGGGGTCTAATCAAGGCCTCACGTCTTTGTATGGACTGTTCTTTGTGTCAAGAAAACATAGATAATTAGTTAGTCTTTGTGAAAAGTGCAGCCAGACACAGAAAATCTTATTCCTCCCTCAGCAGTGGATTCTGACATCTGTCGACTCTAGACGTTTGTGACTTTGGTAGTTTAATGAACGTTAGGTTGCTTCAGGACAGACACGCTTTGATTACAGTGCTAGGTTTTCTGCTCAAAGGATGCTCACAGAAATATTCAAATCAGCATTTCAATGGAATTTATAGTTATAGTTATAGTTCACCTTCAAATAATTTCTTCGCCTCAATCAACCTTTCAAATCTACATAACTTTGACACATTGTAAAACCTAACAGTTGTTCCCATTCAGTCAGTCATGTTCGACGTTACGTCGATACTGATGTATTGGGGCTCCCATGTGAGATGCCAAATACAACAATATCGACATAATGACGAACGTAATGACGAACCCCTTGGTTTTGAGCCACCACTGGAACGGTCTCATGTACAACAGGCCACAAGGTATAACGTTGGACGCTGTTGCCATCAGACCTAACAGCCTCTGATACTGTTTGACAGTTAGTGACTGGTCTAACTTCACCCCTTTCACTTCTGAGAGAATCGACCCCATGCGAGGCTCTGATAGGCGGTCCTGCACAGAGACAGAATCCCAACTCACGCCTAGATACGTTGTTCTCTGAGCCGGAGAAAGAACGCTCTTCTTGGAGTTGAGCCTTAGCCCCAGCTTCCTCATATGCGCGAGAACAACATCTCGATGTTGAACTGCCAGCTGAGCTGACTGAATCAGCCAGTCATCAATGTAATTGAGAATGCGAATACCCTGCATACGCATGGGAACTAACGGCGCATCCACACACTTCTTGAATGTGCGGGATGAAAGAGCTAGACCAAGGGAAGGACCCGATACTGGTACGCTTCTCCCCCAAAAGCGAACCTCAGGTACTTCCGGAGACATGGAAAAATGCATCTTTTAGATATATTAGACTTGATTTGAGACACGATCTGTTTGAGTTAAGGGTGTCGCAGTATACCGGTATTGGCGATAACTGTGATATTCAAAGCACGAAATATCGACGTTGTGTTAATTTAGGGTGTGGCAATATACTGGTATTGGCGATAACCACAATATTTAAAATGAATAGGACTCTTATGATAACATGATACTCCAGTGTCCCGAGTTTTTTCTCCCTCCCTATTACAGACTGTTGCAGCCATAAGAATAGTTCAGCTTTGTTTTTAATGTCAAAGTAGTTATATTTCGTTTCATTTCTTTATTAAGTTAATTTAGAAAAAAGTTTCGAGCAATTTTTGTTTGTTAAATTAAAGTTTAAATTTTTTTAAGTAACAACCAAGCGGTCAGTGGCTGACAGTGAGTTAACCACGTTTAATCAATTTAGCCTCTCAAATCAACACTTGACTTGTCTTGCCTATAATAAAATCCATAGATATAAAACACTTTAAGTATATCACAATGTTAGTTTAAATGTATCACCACCACAGTAAAAAGGCATTTTTGACAAGTTGAGGCAGGCTCGCAATGGCGCTCGCAAACGAAACGGGCTATACAATCTACTAATAAAACCCATTAAACCTGTCTCCGACATGACCACTCCAATCTTTCAAACAATCTTACTCATATCTATTTACCTAATATGACTTAAGACCTGAAATGTTGCCAGAATTATAATCATACACTGTTTGTTCGTCGGCCAGAGGAGAACTGGCACCCCGACTGAGCCTGGTTTCTCCCAAGGTTTTTTTCTCCCTGGTTTCTTCAATTCTGTTGCATTATTTTCCTGTTAACACTGTGAAGCTGCTTTGAAACAATTGGACTTAAAAGTGCTATATAAATAAAGGTGATTTAATTTGATTTTATAAACAAAACAAAACAAAAAAAAACATGCAGGTTGTCTCACCTTACACCTCTCTGCAAAATTAATATAAATCCGATCTTCAATTTCCATGCTATATGCCCATTTAATGGAGTTCACATCAACAAAAGCAACAGATAATGAGCTGCATCTTATCATCAGCTCATTTCAAGATCAAAGACCGCAATATGAGAAAGAGTGAGCTAAGCACTGGTAAGATCATTTAGTCTCATTAGCTTTAATGGAGATTATTGTGTTTTTGAGCATCTGAGACTTAGGCTACTTTCAGTTTCACTGTTTGCATGTTGGCTTAATGCTTCAGTGCTAACGTTACTCATTTGTGGTGATGCATGTTACAGTAGCGCCGTCACATCTGACTGTCATATATAGCCTATAACACGCTCTCACACGTTAATTTTTAACAATTTGCCAGGAGTAAAATGTATATATGTGGTTTAAACAACCATATGCATTCACACTTGTCCAGTTTTGTCTGAAATGCGTCCAAAACCACCTTCTTGAATTGATTTGTTTGAGTGATCTGATTTAAATCCGCCTCAAAAGAATTTTGGAAGAAATTTACTCTTGATCTTTTCACAATCACCCTCATGGCCCTGACCCCAGTGGCGTCAAGGCTTCTTAGAAATAATTTGCCTTCCTCGAAATAATGACAGTCGTCAGATCCGTCTTACCCTTGGAATGCTGCGTCTGAGAGTGACGCCCACCGCCCACCCTTTCTGAGAGGGAGTACGGGTGGCGACACTCTGTTTCTGCTGTGTTCTGTGAGAGGAGCTCATATCCGGTCTCTGCTGCTCCCGCCCAGCAGCAGGTGGGACCTGGGGCTTACGGAGGAGAAACTGCTTGAGTGCCGCCGCCTGTTTCTTTGCCTCCTGAAACCTGTCACCGAACAGGCCCTCAGGAGACAGCAGGGGGTCAAGCAGAAAGGTCTTATCTTTCTCCTTTATCTCTGTAAGATTGAGCCACAAATGTCTCTCCGTGGCCACCAGGGCTGCCATAGAACGGCCTACTGATCTTGCCTTCTCCTTGGTGGCCCGGAGAGCTAGGTCAGCTGAGGATCGGAGTTCTCTAATGACATCCCCTCTGACCTCGGGGCTCTCACCCAGGTCAGCCTTGTATGCCTGCACAATAGCCATTGTGTGCAGACATGTGACGGCCTGACCTGCAGTCGAGTACGCTTTGCCCACTAAAGCCGATGTAGCTTAGTGAGCAAAGTGGGGGCTTTTATGGACGATGCTGATTCAGGAGAGAGATGGCTCGCAAGCGTCTCCTCCACCCTCGGCATCGACCCATAACCATGCTTCCTCAACCCCACAATATTACTGTAGACAGACATGTGTGGGTTGAAAACATGAGAAGACATGGGCCGTTTCCATGATCTTGACACCTCAGTGTGGAGATCCGTGAAGAACGGCAAGCCCCGCTGTGGAGGTTGAGCAGAGTGTGCCTTGAGAAAAGCGCTCATCCAGCCTACTTCTTACAGCTGAGCACTCTTGTCTTTCCTGTGGCCAATCGATGCTTAATTTGACCACAGCTCTACTCAGGACCTCCATCAGCTCCTCACTGGCAGGGGATTGAAGTGGCGAATCTTCCTCTCCACCTGCCTCGATGCTGCAGACATCCAACTCCTCAGAGCTGGATAACTGCAACCCCGTGGGCGCCCCCTGGGCGGGAGAAGCCGCATTGTGGGCTCCTGAAACCAGAGAGGACACCCTGGACCTGATAGTTGAAGGTGGAGATAGGGCTGGTCCCGTCTCCAATCCCGCTGTCAGGTCCATCTGCGATCAATTAATTTTGATAAGACTCTGACCATTACAAAATAATTATATTGTATTATATTATGATGCCTTCCTTTGTTGTGCTACTACTGACATAAGACACAATCAAATAAAATTAGCAAGTAAAACAAAGCAATTGCTTAATTTTTTCATGCCACAATGCATTTATTTTTTAATGCTGTGCATGCTGCTTAAACTCTTCATTGGATTGGCCATGTCTAAAAGTCTCTCCCCAGCAGAAGGGCTGTTGGCTGAGTATTTAAGCACCACATGAGAGCTCTAGATATTGACACAGAGCATCAGGAAGATACCACAGATTGCCAAACCAGATGGAGATGTGTTCTGAGACAACAGGGGAGGGAGAAACTCATCAGCCACCAAGAAACAACACACTGACAGAAATCATTGCTTCTGGACAGTACAGAAGTTTGACTGAGTGTTTGGCTGTGGACAAAACGTTTCATTTAAGTATCAAGTTTGTCTTGTTTCTTACATTGTGCCAATTCTCCTAAAATGCCTTGAAGAGTGAGACTGTAAATGTTAAATGTTGATAGTTATGCCAACGTTTAGAAGTACTCTATACTGTTCAAAAGTTTGATTATTCAATATATATATATATACAAATGACAGGCTCCTATGTATAGGTTTCTACCTAAGTACTGGTACTTCTCAATGGGCTGAGGCTGGGATTTAGTGGGTTTGAAGTGAAAGTATTTTATGAACTTATACAACATGCGGAGAGCATTGACATATAATCATATAATGATTATATAAACATATAATCATTATATGGGGTTAAACATATAATGATTTCTGAAGGATCATGTGACACTGAAAAGTCTTCAGTATGATGCTGATGCTGAAAATTCAGTTTTGCCATCATAGAAATAAATTACATTTTAATATATATTCAAATAGAAATGGTTATTTTAAATGGTAATAATATTCAACGATATTACTGGTTTATTAAAATTTTTTATCAAATAAATGCAGCTTTAAACAGCATAAGATAGCTTTTTCCAAAAAAAGAAAGAAATGAAAGTCTCACAGACCATAAACTTTTGAAAGGAAGTGTACAATATATGACCACAAAACTTATAAATGTTAACTTCAAGCCACAAAATTAAAGGAAAAAGAAATCTCATTTGAGATTTTTATTTATTATTGGAAACTTTGAAGATGCCTTCTCACAAGCCTGTGAGAGAAAGAGTAACTAAAAAGACAAAGACCAAAAAAACCAAAAAACACTTTCAGACACGAGAAAAAGCATTCAAAAGCACATCAACATTTTGCCATTTTTGCTCAGGAAACACTATAGTCAAATGTCACAGTGACTCTTTGATTTAAATACAGCTATACAGCAATACAGTTTTATTAATGTCAGTGCTCTCTAAAGCAGTTTATTATTAGGCAGGAAAGCTGAATTTCACATTTCTTGTATAGGCTTGTTTTATTCGCAGGAAATATTTTGCCCACTCAGACACAACCAAAGAACAGAAATCCCAGACCCGCTGTGTTAAGCAGCCAAGAGTTTATCAGGATCAAAGTGAGAGTTCTTGACTGGGTAAGACAGTCACACAATCAAAATCCAACTGAGCTGATTTTCACATTCACAAAGTACTAAAGCTCCTGTGAAACAGCAGAGCGAATAACCAATATACACTTAATTTCTTGATCTGAGTCACATACTTTAGGCACTTATTATGACAGACACACATTAGGAATAATGTGCTAAAATGTGTCACATGTAAATCTCAGAATCTCTCAAAATGTGTCAAGAACATGTGTGGATCATATTTTCACCCAAAACAAAACCAAAACAAACCATCCACCCACCCATCCAACCACCCACCCACCCATCCATCCATCCATCCATCCATCCATCCATCCACCCATCCACCCATCCACCCATCCATCCATCCATCCATCCATCCAGAGAATATTTAGAAAAGTGTGTTTTACGTTGTTCTTTTTCCATTTTTTTAAATTAGTTTTAAATATTGACCGTACTAAATGTATTTCTTGCTTTCTATTAGTCTCATTTTTTTCCCTTTCTTTTCTGTATTTATAAAGGGAAAAAAACTGTGGTAAACTGCCTTTTCCTTTTGCCATGTTTCACTTTTATCAAATGTGTGTTGTTTTTGTTGTTGAGCAGTGTCTGCATGCTTTGATATTATGGCCACAATGCTAAGCTCTTAGCTGTAGATTTATCCTGCTTTATTGTGGCACTTTTCCAGTCGCACAGAGAAACATTTGAGGGCATGTTGGAAATCAGCATGATTCTCTAGTCAGTGAACGGATGCGAGGCTGAAATCGTCTGCTCTGCTGTTATTAAGCATTGTTCTTTGTGTGTAAATGAAGATTGAGAGATAAACCTGCTCTTTGACTCACACTCTTTCTCACCGAAGGTTATCAGGTGTTGTGTCTAACCATCTCACGTGCCTATAGTTCCCATTCAGTCGGTCACTCTCGACGCCACGTCGGAGTACCGACGAATAGGAATCTCGCTCGCGAGAGCCAATCTACTTTGAGTGTAACTAAAACGAGCCAATGCACATTGGCATGCAATGATTGCACCAGGTGCTCATGCCACGCTGTGCGGGTATAAATGAGACACAGGTGATTGCATCAAATTAGCATTTTGCTTCGGAGCCGAGTGGTAGATGGTTACTACAGATATCACTCCTTAACTCGCCAGTCCTGACTGAAGACGGAAGCCGCCTTCGGAAGCGATCTCTTCATTCGGTGTTGGTGTGGCGGCACAGCAGCGGGTCGTGGTGGTTTTCGATCATCTCTCTTTGTTGTTTGAACAGAACGATCACAAAGGCTGTTCTCACAGCCGGTTCGGTGCGCTAGGTGGAGAGCGCTAAAAAGCGTTCCCACGGCTGGTAAGAGCGCCTTCGTGTGAGAGCGCGCCACGTCAGGCTGCACTACCCCTGACTGTGTCGCGCGACCCTCCCCTGCGTGCTTCAGCACCAAGGAGAGCGTCCTTCTGAAAGAGCTTACACAGATAGAGCTTGCGTCTTTTTCAAGATGACATCCTATCTGTGTGTTTCTGGATGCGGTGGTTTCCTGTCACCGAGGATGGTCATCAGCGCTGTATCTCGTGTTTGGGCGTTCAGCACGCTGAGGCAGCGCTGGTGGATGAATCATGTTCTCACTGCGGGAACATGACCATCTCGGAGTTGCGATCGCGGCTCCGTCTCGCAAGGGGCGAGCCTCTGTGCCTCTGCCGCGATCTAACTCTCCTCAGAGAGTTACTTCAGGCAGTAGGCCGGCTGATTTGAGGGTTACGGTGAGTGTGTTTCCCCAGGAACCAACCCCGGGAACCCTCATCCTCTCGCACTCGCAGCCAGTAGAGCTGCCATTGGAACGCGGTGGGCCATCCACGAGATGTGCACCATCCGTATCCTTTGGGGCTCCCTTGAGGACCAGATGTCCATCGCTGCATCGGAGGGAGGGTCAGAACTCTCTGGAGAGGATGTGTCGGCGCAGGGGCTCCTCCGGGTAGACCCACTGTGCCCGATACTGATCCGGAGATGATGGCTATGCTTGCCGGGCCGCCGAGAGAGTCGGGCTCGTGTGGAACCCTCCACCGTGTCCCGAATCCTCAAGGCTGGATGATTGGTTTCTCGGGGTGGCCCGTGCTGGTTCTCAGCGCCCCACCCGGTGCCTTTTTCCCGGAGGTGCACGAGGAGCTCACAAGGTCGTGGGCGGCACCTTTACTGCCCGAAACCGGCTAGTGGATCCTCCTCCTCACCACCCTCGATGGCGGACCTGCAAGGGATACACGCAGGTTCCCCGTGGAAACGGGCCGTTGCTATGCAACTGTGCCCCTAACTCCACTTCCAGGGGAACCGTGTCTTCCCTCCGGGGCCTGTAGGTACTCATCCGATCTGATCGGGAAGGCCTACCTGGCTTGTGGAGAGGCAGGCTCCGCTTTGCGCTACTGGCGTTGTTGCAGGTCCATCAGGCCCCGGCTCTGAAGACCTTGCACGAGGGTGGTCACGATCCCGCAGTTCTCCAGGAACTGAGAACCGCAACGGACCTCGCGCTTCGTGCAACGAAGGTTACGGCGCGGGCCGTGGGTCGTGCGATGTCCACTATGGTGGTCCAGGAACGCCACCTCTGGCTGTGTCTGGCGGACATGAGGAGACCGACAAAGTCAGGTTCCTTAACTCCCCGTCTCCCAGACTGGCCTCTTGGCGACGCGCCCAGAACTTCGCCCATCAGTTCTTGGCGCGCACAGAAGCAGACTGAGGCGGTCAGTCACATTCTGCCTCGGCGGTCAGCTGCTGTCTCCACCCGCGCGCGGCAGCTCCAGCCTGCTGCCGCCGAGGGCGCGCGCCTGCGCCTGCTTCCGCCTCGCGCGCAGCAGCAGCCTCCACCCAAGCGGCGTTGTGGAGCCGGGCGCAAGCAGGCCGCCCTACCCGTCCAGGCGCCTGCCAAGAGGGGAGGCAAGGCCAAGGGCAGGCTGCCACGAGACGGGCAACCCGGAGGTGAGGAGGACTGCTCTTCTGGAGATGGTGACCACACGCTCCATCCCCGGTGGAGGGCCGGGGAGAATCTTGTGTTCCATTTTGTCTCTGTTCCGCCGCTGGGCTCAGCCCCAGCGGTACCCAAATCTCAACACAAGAGCAGTTCCTTCCATCTCCGGGTCCGCAGGGGCTCGGAGAGTTGTGGCCGGTCAAACGCCGGACCACACTCATCCTCCCTCTTCGCCAGCGGGCAGCAGTGGACAACCCCCTCATGTTCCTGCTGCCCACCTGTGGAATCAGGTAAGTGTTGCACGGCACACTCTCACCTCGCTGCGGGCCGCCTCCACGAGACAGCCGCCCCAGTCCGGTATCTGCATTCCACCTCGCTGCCCCACGGTGGGTACGCCGGTGGTCCCTGTGGTCCTGCTTGTACGGTCCCTGGGAGCCTGGCTGAGTGCTCCTCGGTCCGTCTCGCTGGCTCATTCGGACCATCAGGCTCGGCTACGCGATTCAGTTCGCCTGGCGCTCCCCCAGGATCAGGGGCATCCGCTTCACTTCGGTGAATGCTGCAGATGCCCATGTCCTGTGTGTGGAGATCGCTGTCCTGCTGGCGAAGGACGCGATAGAGCCGGTCCCTCCAGCCGATATGAAGACCGGCCTCTACAGCCCGTACTTCATTGTACCCAAGAAAGCCGGTGGGTTACGGCCAATCTTGGACCTGCGAGTCCTGAATCGGAGCCTCCACAAGCTACCGTTCAAGACGCTCACGCAGAAGCGCATTTTCGAATGCATCCGTCCCCAAGATTGGTTTGCAGCGGTCGACCTGAAGGACATGTACTTTCATGTCTCGATCCTTCCTCGATGCAGGCCATTTCTGCGCTTTGCGTTCGAGGGTTGAGCATATCAGTACAAAGTCCTGCCCTTCGGGCTGGCCCTGTCCCCATGTCTTTACGAAAGTCACGGAGGGGCCCTCGTGCCCATGAGAGAACGGGGCGTTCGCATCCTCAACTATCTCGGCGACTGGCTCTTTCTAGCACAGTCCTGGGATCAGTTGTGCGAACACAGGGACCTGGTGCTCAGACACCTCAGCCAGTTGGGTCTTGGGTCAACTGGGAAAGGAGCAAACTTCGCCCCGGGCAGAGGATCTCTTTTCGGTATGGAGTAATGGATTCGGTCGAGCAGGCAGCGCGCCTCACAGAGGAGCATGTCCAGTCGATGCTGAACTGCCTGAACACGTTTCAGGGCAGGATGGCGGTTCCACTGAAACGGTTTCAGAGGCTCCTGGGGCATATGGCAGCGGCGGGCGGCAGTAACGCCGCTCGGCCTGCTTCATATGAGACCGCTTCAGCATTGGCTACGGCCGAGTCCCGAGATGGGCGTGGCAACGCGGCACTCACCGGGTGAGCATCACACCGCCTGTCGCCAGTCCTTCAGTCCGTGGTCAGACCCTTCGTTCCTTCGGGCTGGAGTGCCCTGGAACAGGTGTCCAGGCATACTGTGGTTTTCACGGATGCCTCCGCCATGGGCTGGGGAGCCACGTACAACGGGCATGCAGTGTCAGGGGTTTGGACGGGCCTGCACCTGCATTGGCACATCAATTGCCTCGAGTTGCTAGCAGTACATCTTGCTCTGAGCCGCCTCAAAGGGCGTTACGGGCAAAGATGTACTGGTCCACACGGACAACACTGCGGCTGTTGCGTATATCAACCGACAAGGTGGTCTGCGCTCCGTCGCATGTCGCAACTCGCCCGCCATCTCCTCCTCTGGAGTCAGAAGTGTCTGAGGTCGCTTCAGGCCATTCATGTCCCTGGTGTGCGCAACCGTGTGGCCGAGCTCTCACGAGCTGCGCTCCCAGGGGAGTGGCGACTCCACCCCCAGGTGGTTCAGCTGATCGGGAGACAGTTCGGGTGGCACAGGTCGACCTGTTTGCTTCCCCAGAAACGTCCCACTGCCAGTGGTTCTATTCGCTGACCGAGGGTACACTTGGCACGGATGCCCTTGCGCACAGCTGGCCCCAGGGGCTGCGCAAATATGCGTTTCCCCCAGTGAGCCTACTTGCACAGACACTGTGCAAGGTCAGGGAGGACGAGGAGCAGCTCCTGTTGGTGGCGCCGTACTGGCCCAACCGGACCTGGTTCCCAGAACTTATGCTCCTCGCGACAGCCCCTCCTTGGCCGATTCCTCTGAGGAAGGACCTTCTGACTCAGAGCGGGGCACCCCTGTGGCACCCGCGTCCAGACCTGTGGAGGCTTCATGTCTGGCCCCGGGACGGGACGCGGAGGTTCTAGGTGACTTACCCCAAGAGGTAGTTAACACCATCACTTCGGCACGTGCACCGTCTACAAGACAGGCTTACGCCTCGAAGTGGAACCTGTTCGTCGAGTGGTGTTCTTCTCGCCGAGAGGACCCCCGAAGATGTTCGATCGTGTCTGTGCTTTCCTTCCTGCAACAAGGGTTGGAGCGTAGGCTGTCACCCTCCACCCTCAAGGTCTATGTTGCTGCTATATCCGCCTATCACGACCACGTAGAAGGTAAGTCGGTTGGGAAGCACGACCTGGTCGTCAGGTTCCTTAGGGGGGCGAGACGGTTAAATCCTCCTCAACCCCCCCTCCATACCCTCTTGGGATCTTGCTCTGGTGCTCCGAGCACTCCAGAATGCCCCATTCGAGACTTTGCAGTCAGCAGAGCTAAAGATTCTGTCTATGAAGACTTTGCTGTTGGCTGCATTGGCCTCCATCAAGAGGGTAGGGGACCTGCAGGCATTTTCGGTCGACGAATCGTGCCTAGAGTTCGGGCCGGGTAATACCCACGTGGTACTAAGGCCCCGGCCTGGCTATGTGCCCAAGGTTCCTACCACTCCCTTCAGGGACCAGGTGGTGAACCTGCAAGCGCTGCCCCCGGAGGAGCCAGACCCAGCCCTAGCTTTGCTCTGTCCCGTCCGCGCTCTGTGGATCCACGTGGATAGAACTCAAAGCTTCAGAACCTCAGATCAGCTCTTTGTCTGTCACGGAGGCCAGCAGAAGGGAAAGGCTGTCTCCAAGCAGAGGATGGCCCACTGGATAGTGGTTGCCATCACCTTGGCTTACCAAGCACAAGGTGTGCCCTGTCCGCTCGGGGTGCGAGCACACTCTACTAGAAGTGTTGCATCCTCCTGGGCACTGGCACGTGGCGCCTCGCTGTCAGACATCTGTAGAGCTGCGGGCTGGGCGACACCCAACACGTTCGCTAGATTCTATAGCCTACGTGTAGAGCCGGTCTCCTCCTGTGTTCTCACCTCAAACGGGTAGAAGCACTGAGAGGCCCCGGCTCTTGTCGGCTTGCTGCGCTCCGGCGCTCTTATTCTCCAGAAGCAAACTCTGTGAGTCCTCCATCTCCCTCGGTGCCGGACGTCGCGGGCGTCCGGGCATCAGGCCCCTGCCGCTGAATCCTTGAGAACCGGTAATGGGCTGGGCTTATATGAGTGACCCTGCGGGGATCCCATATTTCTTCCACGGTCGCTCCTACGGGAAGCCCGTGTCTTTCCCTTTGGGAGAGCCTTCCCGTCACCGGGACTGAGCCCCCTCCTCCCTTGCGGGGCTACGGCTCAGCTTTGTACTCCACATAACTCCTCCGAGTACGATGTGGGCTCCGCAGCGGCCCCTTTTCTAGGCACGCTTTCCCAGTGTCATCCAATAATCACTGAACAGGGTCATGCGGAACAGCAGTGATGGACTTCCTGGTGTGAGCCCCGTCTCATCAGGTAAGAGAGCTCAGGTGGCTCACACTGGGCACTGGAAGGGGCAGAGGCCATGGCACTTTGGTAGGGATTCCTATTCGTCGGTACTCCGACGTGGCGTCGAGTGACCGACTGAATGGGAACGTCTCGGTTACGTATGTAACCCTCGTTCCCTGAAGGAGGGAACGGAGACGCCACGCCCCGTCGCCATGTCCTCTGTACCCTGCTGGGGTGCCTGCCTACCTACTCGGCTCCTCAGCAAAGGCTAATTTGATGCAATCACCTGTGTCTCATTTATACCGCACACAGCGTGGCATGAGCACCTGGTGCAATCATTGCATGCCAATGTGCATTGGCTCGTTTTAGTTACACTCGAAGTAGATTGGCTCTCGCGAGCGAGATTCCTATTCGTCGGTACTCCGACGTGGCGTCTCCGTTCCCTCCTTCAGGGAACGAGGGTTACATACGTAACCGAGACGTTCTTGACATTGACTTAAGCTAGTCATTACGCAGAAATAATTTATCAATGGTTCTCAACTGGTTTGGCCATGGGAACCACATGGTCATGAAGGTCATATTTTTTCCCGATGTATTTCTCAAACATGGTTGACACGCACAAGTACCGTCCCACGTTACTTAACATATGTATAAATTGTAAGAATATCACTAATGCCTGTTTCACACATACTCCGTCTGCAGTCCGTATGCGGTGCGTGTTGTGGTGTGTATGCGATGCAGGAGCAGCACAAGCTGTTGTGCTTTCACATATGTTGAGTTTGCAGTGCGCAACTTATCCGCTGTTGTATACCACAAACAACATTTATTAATTATTTTTTATTTAAAATCCATAATTGTTTTGTTACTGAACATGGCTTGTCATCATTGCAATACACTCTTTCATACATGTCACGTTTAAACGCACTACATTTAAACAATGTTTTATTCAATTAATTACTTTATACTTTATATTTGTATAGCCTAGTACTTTAGATTTATATATTACGTTGCTCATGCAAGTGGCAAAACATTTAAACATATACATCATAGACATGTTATAGCCTAAGTTAAAATCAAAAACATTTTACATTAAAACTTACAATAGACAAGAAATCTAGTCTTTTCTTTCATTTTTAAATCTTTTTACAAGAAATCCTGCAGGTCATAAAGAACTTGTTTTTCCACCTCCAAGAAAGGACGAGTGCTCTCCATTATGTCTCCTTGTTTGCCTAAATGCCGTTTTCCTTGCTTTACCCGAGGCAAAAAGGCCATGTGTTGACTTTGAAACAGAGTAGACTTTAAGCTATATGCATCTGTGGAGAAATTACTACATTTTCACGTCAGTACATTATTTTATTTTAATGCGAACAATGCTCTGTCACTTTAATTCAGCACGTGCAGCACAGCAAAAAATAGACTCTGTGAGGAAACGATCGCCTCACCGCTGTATACACACCGCTCCTGGAACGGATCGCCGGACCGCATCCGTGTGCAGTGTGAAAGCTCTAATCGGTTAACATGGGTACAGAAAAAAAATATGCAGTGCATATGCACTGCAAACGGAGTATGTGTGATACGGGCGTAACATTAATTAAAGGCACAATATGTACGATTCTTGGATACAAATATCCAAAAAACACTAGAACGTTTTATTGACTTGTGTACTTACATTATCCCAGATGTTTCCAAGAATGTTTAAATCTAGAGAAATAAGCAGTTTTAAGCAGTTTGTGCGTCGTCTATCAATGACATCATACCCGCGTTACCCTTGATTTCAAGTGAACAACTGTTTGGATACATTTATTGACAGAAAACTTTACAGTAATACAGCATTTTCTCCGTCATACAATATGTTTAATGAATACATGGCATTTAGCAACACAAGCCATCCAGCATTTAATAATTTGATATTCAAATATCGATCTAGCTTACTGCAGTGGGAAATAATACTAACATGAACTGTGAATGAAACATGTGGACACTGATCCTAATGAATAGAATGTATATCTGTCACATGTGATTTGTATATCTGTCACATGTGAACTGATACAACACAAATAATACTAATTTATACTCTTTAATCCAAAAATCCACAGGAAAACTGGGGAGACAGATTTCACAACCACACAACTTCCGCATTTGCACTGCAAGTCTTGATGAACAATTCCGATTGGCTGACTATATCTTTTTATTTTATTTTATTTTTTTATGACCAGCTTACATATTCTTTTAAAAGTGACCAATATCAAATATTTGCATTTACACTACTTAGTGAAATAACCCAAGGTAGATGTTAGGGATGTTCTTTTCACGTTTTTCCCTAACCGACGCCCGTCAACCGATCATTAACTGGTAACTGAACAGATTAGAATTAGAATTGAATTATGTTATGTTAAATGGCATGTTTTTCCGGATCTTGTGACTTCGCTTTAGGCGGTTCTTTGACTCCTTCTCATGCATTAAAATCGTTTAATGAACAGCTAGCCATGGATTATTTCCATTGCATATATATATATATACACAAACCCGATTCCAAAAAAGTTGGGACACTGTACAAATTGTGAATAAAAAAGGAATGCAATAATTTACAAATCTCATAAACTTATATTTTATTCACAATAGAATATAGATAACATATCAAATGTTGAAAGTGAGACATTTTGAAATGTCATGCCAAATATTGGCTCATTTTGGATTTCATGAGAGCTACACATTCCAAAAAAGTTGGGACAGGTAGCAATAAGAGGCCGGAAAAGTTAAATGTACATATAAGGAACAGCTGGAGGACCAATTTGCAACTTATTAGGTCAATTGGCAACATGATTGGGTACAAAAAGAGCCTCTCAGAGTGGCAGTGTCTCTCAGAAGTCAAGATGGGCAGAGGATCACCAATTCCCCCAACGCTGAGGCCAAAAATAGTGGAGCAATATCAGAAAGGAGTTTCTCAGAGAAAAATTGCAAAGAGTTTGAAGTTATCATCATCTACAGTGCATAATATCATCCAAAGATTCAGAGAATCTGGAACAATCTCTGTGCATAAGGGTCAAGGCTGGAAAACCATACTGGATGCCCATGATCTTCAGGCCCTTAGACGGCACTGCATCACATACAGGAATGCTACTGTAATGGAAATCACAACATGGGCTCAGGAATACTTCCAGAAAACATTGTAGGTGAACACAATCCACCGTGCCATTCGCCCTTGCCGGCTAAAACTCTATAGGTCAAAAAAGAAGCCATATCTAAACATGATCCAGAAGCGCAGGCATTTTCTCTGGGCCAAGGCTCATTTAAAATGGACTGTGGCAAAGTGGAAAACTGTTCTGTGGTCAGACGAATCAAAATTTGAAGTTCTTTTTGGAAAACTGGGACGCCATGTCATCTGGACTAAAGAGGAACAACCCAAGTTGTTCTCAGCGCTCAGTTCAGAAGCCTGCATCTCTGATGGTATGGGGTTGCATGAGTGCGTGTGGCATGGGCAGCTTACACATCTGGAAAGGCACCACCAATGCTGAAAGGTATATCCAAGTTCTAGAACAACATATGCTCCCATCCAGACATCGTCTCTTTCAGGGAAGACCTTGCATTTTCCAACATGACAATGCCAGATCACATACTGCATCAATTACAACATCATGACTGCGTAGAAGAAGGATCCGGGTACTGAAATGGCCAGCCTGCAGTCCAGATCTTTCATAGATATAATAATAGTATATATATATATATATATATATATATATATATATATATATATATATATATATATATATATAAAATAGCATACAAGATTATATAATAATTTAAAATATAGTATTATAGAAGGTTTAAGGCTCTTCAAGAACTATAGGCAGATTAAATTAATATACATAGAAAGTTGAAACATTTTATTAGGAATACAAATACAGCTTTCTCTTTCTTTATAACACATTAGAATATAATGATGATGATGAACAGCGGCATGCATATTGGCTGATATTTGCATGGAAAAATATTTACTATAAAAAAAAGTTATTTTTAATGTTTTTGTTGCTGTTTTTTGCATTACAAAGTAAACACCACTACTGCATTAAAGCTGTGAAATCGTGTTCTTGTTCCAGTTAAGTAGTTAGTCATGGGGACACAAATTACACTGTGTCCTGAGAATGACCCACCTTTGCCTCTCTCACATGCTGTTCATACCCCTGTCACATCATTTCATAGATTTTTCGCTTTGCAGCTGATTGCTGCAGATGACTTTGAATCATGTGACTGTGATCCAGAGCAGTGAGAGTGTGCTCTGTTGTTTCTGTCTTCATGATTGATCATGCTCTTTCTAGCCATGTTAACTCCAGACCTCAACCTATAGCTTTAGCTTTTAGCTTTTCAGGATTTGCTCTGGCCTCTCAGATAAGTGGATCAAGCCATAAGCTGCTTTGCTATGTGTGTGTGTGTGTGTGTGCTGTTTACCCACTCAGCAGTTTGTCCAAATTCTGCAACCAAAATCAGTTAATAGAATGAAATTGCACACAGTGGGAATTGAATGCCGCAAGGTGCTTTTGTGTGTGTATGCAAATGTAAAATGTTTTTTTTTTTCTTTTTTTTTTGTAAATCATCTTTTAAGACATTAGTAGTCTCATCATTCATTATCCTTTTCTGTTCTGTGAGTATATATGTATATATTGTAAATCATCCATTCTCAGCTGGATATCACCTGGGAAAACAGGACGTTTGGTCACCCTATAGTATGGACAAGGACGTAACTGGACAAGGAAATACACTCACCTAAAGGATTATTAGGAACACCTGTTCAATTTCTCATTAATGCAATTATCTAATCAACCAATCACATGGCAGTTGCTTCAATGCATTTAGGGGTGTGGTCCTGGTCAAGACAATCTCCTGAACTCCAAACTGAATGTCAGAATGGGAAAGAAAGGTGATTTAAGCAATTTTGAGCGTGGTATGGTTGTTGGTGCCAGACGGGCCGGTCTGAGTATTTCACAATCTGCTCAGTTACTGGGATTTTCACGCACAACCATTTCTAGGGTTTACAAAGAATGGTGTGAAAAGGAAAAACATCCAGTATGCCGGCAGTCCTGTGGGCGAAAATGCCTTGTTGATGCTAGAGGTCAGAGGAGAATGGGCCGACTGATTCAAGCTGATAGAAGAGCAACTTTGACTGAAATAACCACTCGTTACAACCGAGGTATGCACAAAGCATTTGTGAAGCCACAACACGCACAAGCTTGAGGCGGATGGGCTACAACAGCAGAAGACCCCATTGGGTACCACTCATCTCCACTACAAATAGGAAAAAGAGGCTACAATTTGCACGAGCTCACCAAAATTGGACAGTTGAAGACTGGAAAAATGTTGCCTGGTCAGATGAGTCTCGATTTCTGTTGAGACATTCAGATGGTAGTTTATTTGGCATAAACAGAATGAGAACATGGATCCATCATGCCTTGTTACCACTGTGCAGGCTGGTGGTGGTGGTGTAATGGTGTGGGGGATGTTTTCTTGGCACACTTTAGGCCCCTTAGTGCCAATTGAGCATCGTTTAAATGCCACAGCCTACCTGAGCATTGTTTCTGACCATGTCCATCCCTTTATGACCACCATGTACCCATTCTCTGATGGCTACTTCCAGCAGGATAATGCACCATGTCACAAAGCTCGAATCATTTCAAATTGGTTTCTTGAACATGACAATGAGTTCACTGTACTAAAATGGCCCCCACAGTCACCAGATCTCAACCCAATAGAGCATCTTTGGGATGTGGTGGAACGGGAGCTTCGTGCCCTGGATGTGCATCCCACAAATCTCCATCAACTGCAAGATGCTATCCTATCAATATGGGCCAACATTTCTAAAGAATGCTTTCAGCACCTTGTTGAATCAATGCCATGTAGAATTAAGGCAGTTCTGAAGGCGAAAGGGGGTCAAACACAGTATTAGTATAGTGTTCCTAATAATCCTTTAGGTGAGTGTATAACCCTGTAAAACCAGACATATAATATAATAGTCAACAGTATTGAACAGTATTGATTATTTAACTGGGAACACACTACACGACTGTCAGGTCGATTATAAACATAATTTGGTCATTACGACTCAGATGAATCCAGTTGTGCTCAGTCAGTGTTTACAGTTGATCTTTAAAGTCAAACAGCACTGATGACAGTTTAGACTTCCGCTGTGGGATTTAACGGGTGGGTCACAATCCAAAAATGGGTCACAGGTGTGTTTTTATATTTAGGTTCTTAAATTCTAAGACTAGCACACTGCATAGTCTTAGAATTTAAGAACCTAAATATAAATATAATCATGTTTAATATTTGCGACTGGCACAGACTATGCTGTGAAAATGCATTCCCTGTCAAACATCATTCATCCTTATTTTTGTAATTTTGTCAAACATAAACTGAAGGTGGATGTTATTAGAATTTTTCTAAAAATCTCTTTACTTGTTAAATAGTATGTCAGACAACAAAATACATGTAGTAGAAGAGGTTATCCAGCAAAGTTTTGATCATGTTGATCATTTAGAGGCCTTAGATATGCCTTGCATATCAAATATGTACATTTATACACGGTTAATTAGTTGTATAAACAACTGGATATGGAACCAAATTTTCAGATTTGATTCAAATCTGATTCAGTTCTGATTCCTTTGAGTATATTTCAGTAACAATGTCCATTTTGCTTACAGTGGTGGCCAAAATTATTAGAACACCTGACTAATCTGAAAATATTGACCTTTTTTTGCCTTCAAAACATGATTTCATTTCATAATGTTCATAAAACATGCAGATGGTTGCTCTGACCATCAAATATCAGATGAAGTGAGTTGTACTGTTTGTATACCTTTTAATTTTAACATTTGGTATGTCCACCTTTTGCAGCAATTCCAGCAGCACATCTCTCTGGCATAGTGTCAATACATTTCCTCTGAGAACTTCAACACTAATGTTATCCCATGCCTTCTGCAACTGAAGCCAAAGGCTTTTCTTTGAATGTGCAGTAGATCTGTCCAGTTTATTTTCCAGCTCACCTCAAATGTCCTGGATGGGGTTGAGGTCCAGACTTTGAGGGGGCCAGTCCATCATTTTCAGTGTTCCAGCACATTCCTTCCTTCACAGGTAGTTCCGGCAATAGTTAGAAGAATGTTTTGGGTTATTGTCCTCTTGGAAAATAAATCCAGACCCAATAAGACGACTCCCAGATGCCAAGTGTTCTAATAATTTTGGCCACCACATGAAATAATTATCTTGGTTAATGTTGTACATTTTTGAACTATTCATGAAAAGAACTAGCTATAAAAGTCAACAGCAGTAGTAATGTGATTTACACTCTTTACATGTTTTGAGTTTTTGTTTTCTAGATGCTTGTTGAATTTTGATGGTTTTGTGGTCTTGGCATCCGTTAATTCATAGTTTTTTGTTTTTGTTGCCATTGCAAACCTTTATTTAATGTAATCTGGGTCATATTTACTTTTATGCTTTCTTGTCATGTTCATGCAACTTTGTCCATGCAGCCAGTTGAATTTTATTATTTGCATTTAACATTGTTTTTCCCTGATCCTATCAAAACAGACCTGTGACCCATTTTTGGATCGTGTCCCACCCGTTAAATCCCACAGCGGAAGTCTAAACTGTCATCAGTGCTGTTTTTGTATGTGAAAGTAAGACAGATTAAGTCTTGTGACTCACAGTGGGGTCTGTTGTCTCAAAGCCATGTGATGTTTCCTGTCCTCTCCTTTAATTAAAAGTGTCTCCTTGCTTTTGACATCACAAAAGTCATCTTTAATAAACCTCTCCTCTGTCCTGAGACTCTAAAAGTCATGGAAGCAAAGAATATTCTCCTTTCAAAGGGTAACTAGAAGCATTTGGGGTGTAGAAAGCTACTATAGTAAACAGAGCTTACAGAAGATTAGCTGCTGTTTGATGCTGGGTGGAAGTGCGTCTGTGCCCTAGTTGCTCTGTTGAGTTTGTGTCTATCAAAGGAGCAACGGAGCCTCTTTTCTCCTCAGCAGATGGAGACACGTGTTCTAATTGCAGTAGAAGTGGGCTAGATCTTTCAGAGTAAACTAAGAAAAGGAGGGAATAGCTCATGCAGAGTCCTCCTATGTGATTTTTTTTTTTAAACACAGGAAAGAGTTCTAAGCAGGATGAGGTCACATTAAAGTTATTTAATGTGTATAGTATAGTTATTTTATCAAATGTTAATTATGACATTTACAGCATGGATGAGTAGTTATTTTTGACATCTATAACCTCGATGGAACCTTTCCATTGCACAAAAGGTTCTTTATAGAGTGCAACAGTCGGGATACGGAAGTATCATTAGTCATTAAATTTCTTTATAAGGAAATTGATTTTTAATGATAACTTATAACTTGTAAACCTTTAAAGACAGCCCAATTGTGAGCTATGAGATTTTTAATCAATGGTATTGGCTTCTGTTGAAGCTGTCAGCCTGCATTATTTCAACTTATTTTTTTTTATTGTTTTTAACAGCGGAAAAACTGCACTACCCATGATGCTATGCAGAAAATTACACCAATCAGAGATTCAAAACATGCAAAAAAATCTAGTTCGCTCCGCCCACTCCCATGAAGCACCACAAATGACATAATCGAGTCTCCCTATATGCTCTCAAAATACTTGAATACAGTATATATGTATATTTTGCAATAAACATTGTTTTTATATAAGCAACATTTTTTTAAGATTCAAGAGAGTTTTATTTGTCACATACACAGTTATATACAGAATATACAACCGGCAGTGAAATGTAAATTTTATATTTCTCCATCATTTTTAATTGGATTATGCTGTTCGCAATGCTTCATGGGACTGTAGTTCTTTCTATCACTAATGCCGTTAAGTACACAGTCATGTAACTTTGTATTTTTGTCCGATTTTGAAAAGACTTTCAAAGACTTTTTTGAAGCCCCTATGGGAGAAATCTATCTATCCATCTATCCATCTATCTATCTTTAAAATAACAAAGTGAAATTTAGCTTACCATGACATGATCACTTTAATGTTGTGTGCAATGTAACATATCCTATAGTTCCTATAGTTTGCAAACATTTACATTTTAGAGTAATTTCCTAGAAGCTATTTTCCAAAGCAACTTACAGTACATTCAGGGTATATATTTTGTCAGTATGTGTGTTCCCCCAAGCAGGCGGTGCAGTGAAGCCTCATGAACCATGTAGTTTACTGAAATGGACCAGCGGGATACAGAATTTCACTGTTTTTCCAAATGGCTGTAACGGAATCTTCTGCAGCTTAGAAGTTTAAATTGAGTCATTCTGACTCAAAATTGCCTTTGAATCGAATTGAAAGCCAGTGAATTGAATTAATTCCCTGCTGACTCACTCATATTCACACCCCTAGCTGATCAGGATAAAGGAGGTAAACCTGAGGTGATCAATAATAAATGGGAAGAAAATCTCCTGCTTCTCACCTGCCAACTGGTGCTTAGTTGCGTAAGAAGAGTTAGGCGACATACGGTAAAGGGGGAACAGTATCTGCTGTGTGTGTATCCTCTGGCATATCTTGCCCTCATGACTCACTCATAGAGTGTAAGGTGATTCGTCTCAGACACTTAAAGCTAATTGATGTGTGGGTGACATCGTTGATGTATGTGTGTGAGACCGCTGTATCATGGTCAGTCAACAAAAAAAAACAAGGCTGCTAACTGTAAACTGTAAACTCTTTTTCAGTTTTTGAGTCTGACTGTGAATTCACTTGGAATCCACACAGGATGCTGAACTGGAATGACAAGAAGAGAAATGTACTGAATTGCAGTTCAATGAGAGATTTCATTAGTTCAGCAGGTTTTTCTGACAAAGTAATTTATCAGTAATTTATGCATATTTATTTCCTGAAATATTTAGAATGAGCATTATGTCTGCGTTGTACTTTCAGTTCAATATTGTGTGTCACAGTGTGTCTCAGTTTTGTTTCATGTTCATGTTTCATGTTCTTATTTTTGTCATGTTCACTGTCATGTTTCATAGGCCCTGTCCCAAATGGCACCCTAAACCCTCACGGTCTTCCTCTGTGTCCGCACTTTCGTGACGCAATGTCGTTTTGACTGCCGGGTAGAAGTCCTCTGTGTAGCTCGCAAACTTGCGGGCTCAGCTGAAGTACGCATCAAGGGTGCATAGCAGCCGCAAAGGGGGAGCTCACGTGCACCCTTCTTTAAGCTGAAGTGACGAATGGGACACCCTACGGTCTTGTGGACTTAACAGTGTTAAGCCAAGTCTTTGTTTTATGTTTTGGATATTTTGAATAAACTGCACTTGGGTTCAGCAAACTTGTCTCCAGTGGACTAAATTGTTATAGTTTCCTGAAATATTTATTAAGTCTGCATTGTACTTTCAGTTCAATATTGTAAAAAAGAAATTAAATACTACCATGAAAACATAGCTATTTTAATTTGGTCAAAAAGCACATCTAAATGTTGGCCACACACTGCTCATGAGCAATATCCAAAACCCATTGACCAGATAGCCATTTTAGCAATATCCTCCTTGGTTGCAGAGGACAGATCCTTCCATCCGGTTATTTTTGCTTAAACCCACACAATAACATTTTATATAATACTTTCTATAATATAAGCTAATACTTGTCACATCGTGATTTATTTAAAGGTGTTATGAATTGAGAAATCAACTTTTGATATATAAAAAGTCATGGTAATATAAGAATATCCTGTAAGTTTCAGAGCTGAAAACGTCCTTGTTAGTCAAAGAGCTTTTATTGACACCAGGCCCAGCAAACGATCAATCTCAGAATGTGCCAGGCTGTGACGTCAGAGTGTGGTGAAACACCACCTCAACAGAAGAAGAATGCCTGATTCTGTAGCCACGCCCACCGACTCGTGCCACTGACATGACACACAGCCTACATAGAGCTAAACCAGATTCAGATTCCAATATTATGAATGCATGGATGAACTTTATTTTTAATGAAGATCCAGCTTGCTTGGGGAAGACATTGCGCGTTTGTTCCTTCATTTCTGATCACGTATTCGTTTGTAAACAAGAGACTGGATTGGCAGACAGGATGAGATTACATGAATGAATGAAGCAACAGACTAATAATGTTTTTCATATGTGATAGTACTGCATTGTTACAGATCGTTTGATATACATCTATTGATTATGTGTACATGTCTAACTGAACATACCATAGCATGCTGCCAAAGGCTGGAGAATCCTTTATTTGTGGTGTTGTTGGTTCATTGCTATTCGGGATCAGACTCAGACATATATGGGCCAGGGCTCGTAACGCCAACGTTGGGCTATGTGTTTTCCAGAAGGACTACCAAAACGTATCACCGGCCTATCTTAAATAGTGAAATAACATTTCTTTCTTGATGTGCGGCGTTGTTCACTCTCTTGACTTGATGTTTGAAGGAAAAATACAATCGTGGAAGTTTTGATCATGCTGAACGTACTTGGGGCGGGCGTGCGTGCGTGTGTGTGTGTGTGATGCACGGTTCGTGCTTATATCCACCGATCGGGCGGGCTAAGTAATAAAAAAGTAACATTACAATCAGTCGCGGGTGGATGAGAGATAAATCATTGTGTTTGTTTGATAAAGACGTTTTGCAAGCCCTGTGGGCAGTTCATTCCGGTTACCATTTCTCTACACGCTTTCAAAACAATTCCCACATGTACTGACAGGGGAGCTGGAGCTCTTTATAATATGCAAATCTTATCCAATCCTAGCCGTGGGCATTTACTTCCAAGTCTTCAGTGCGGCCCGCCCATTATAACCGAGCGTGTAGGACAGAGACTCAAAACCAGGGTAGAAAATAGCCTATTACTTATTCATTATGATGTTTTTTTAATGTAAAAATCAGGTGAACGTCATTAGTTGACCTCAGACAACAGTATAATTTTTTTTTTTTTTAAAGCCAGTTCATGACACCTTTAATTATAGGCTGGGAATAATGAGGGCAAGATTGGGGTGGCCACTTGGACAAAAATGACATCCTCACAAAGTTGCATTGCATCATGAGAAATGATACAGTTTGGATGTGGAACACAGTTTTACACTCCAGACACAACTTCACAACATGCATGCAAATTATTTAATAAATATTTAATATAAAGTTTGAATAAAGTGCAAAGAAGCCAATTTCCCTCATGCAATAACCAATATGATATGTCTATGATTGCAAAATTCATGCTAAAAATTAAATAAATTTACCTTTAGTCTTTTAGCAGAGGCTTTTATAGAAAGTGACTTTACAATTAGGAAATGCATTACTAAAATCTTTGAATTTCATTAAATTTTAATTGTCAATTTCAGGAATTGAGCTTATATTTAAAAGCCATTTCCAGTTCAGTTATGAATTGCGCACAGCCCTGTACTACTGTACATTAGTTTCTGTTTTCCTCTCACTGGCTGTCTTTCTTCTCATATGTATCTTTCCTTTTCTTCTCTTCTTTTCTCTTCTCACTGCTGCTGACACTAACGCCCCTCAGACTGGCACTATGAGGGTAAGACTCTTTTCTTTCCTCTATCACATCATGAATCTAATTTGACAGGCTTCTCTCTTCTCTTTCTTTGACTCTACTTATTCACCCAGTAAAATCATTTTAACACTAGTGTTGGCATGAATGAGATATGAGTGATGTGTTGTGTTGAAGGTGATGGCTGATTTGAGTCTGTATTTCTCTCTCTTTCTGTTTCTGACAGAGTGTAAGTTGTCACGGTCGGGTCCACCTGCCACTATCGTCACCATTGATGAGGAAAGTCCAAATGGTAAGTATCTGGGCCATCATCTCCTCATGATGAATCTGAAGCATGCTGCTTCCTGTGAGTGGTTTGATCTGCTATTAATCATTGTTTGGCATGTGTTTTGTTATGAATTTAATTTGATTTTCTGTGGTGTGATTTGGGATTTCCCAGCTGGGGGTTCACAAAGCCCTAGGGGTTCATGGAGATTGTGATAGAAATGTCAATGTCAGATGAAAACGGAGTTTACAGGGTGTATATTCACACCAAGTGTTACAAAAGAAATCATATTGATGTATGGAGAGTAAAGCGGGTGGCGTTAGCTTTTGATGCGACCGACCCGAGTTCGGATCCGTCTTTTTCCGAACTCATTTGTCTCCCCTTTCCCATTGCATATCAGTTTGGAGATAAATAAAAATTAAGAAAATATTTGAAATGTGAAAATAAAGTGGCTAACAGGTATTTATTAGTGGGAATAAAGTGTTTAAGGGGTAGAGCCAGGAGGTGAAGGGGAGGCCTTTAGGGATGGGGACTTATTTGATAAAATTGTATACAAACCCGATTCCAAAAAAGTTGGGACACTGTACAAATTGTGAATGAAAACAGAATGCAATGATGTGGAAGTTCAAAAACATAGATGACATCAAATGTTTAAACTGAGAAAATGTATAATTTTAAAGGAAAAATAAGTTGATTTTAAATTTCATGGCATCAACACATCAGAAAAGTTGGGACCATGTCAATTAGGCCGTGTTTCCCACTGTGTGGCATCCCCTCTTCTTTTTATAACAGTCTGCAAACGTCTGGGGACTGAGGAGACAAGTTGCTCGAGTTTAGGAATAGTAATGTTGTCCCATTCCTGTCTAATACAGGCTTCTAGTTGCTCAACTGTCTTAGTCTTTGGAGACATCTTCCTCTTTATGATGCGCCAAATGCTTTCTATGGGTGAAAGATCTGGACTGCAGGCTGGCCATTTCAGTACCCGGATCCTTCTTCTACGCAGCCGTGATGTTGTAATTGATGCAGTATGTGGTCTGGCATTGTCATGTTGGAAAATGCAAGGTCTTCCCTGAAAGAGACGATGTCTGGATGGGAGCATATGTTGTTCTAGAACAAATACAAACAAGTTCTCCATTTAAGATTGGAACAAATTCAACCCAAGTGCTCTTTGGTGACATGGATGATTACGTTACTGTTGATCATCTGTCAATCATTGTATAAAGCCCGCCCTGACAATTTGATTGGTCCGAACAGCTCTGGTTCGAGCATAGTTGCTCCACAACGGATCAAGTCCAGACTGAACTTCCTGACCTCAAATGTTGTGGGCGGGGCTAAGTTCAGCTGGCATCCAGGCTAGCATACTGTTTTTTATATTGCAATACACTGAGGTGAAATACTGTCTGTCACTATTTGCACAAAGTATAAATAGCATCTAACAGCTATTTACACTTTTCACTGCAAATACACGCTGCCTATTTTTTATAGTTTTTAAAAGAAGTCTCTTCTGCTCCCCAAGGCTGCATTTATTTGATCAAAAATACAGTAAAAACTGCAATATTGTGATATATTGTTACAATTTAAATTGAATGTTTTCTATTTGAATATATTTTAAAATGCAATTTATTTCTGTGATGGCAAAGCTGAATTTTCCGCATCATTACTCCAGTCTTCAGTGTCACTTGATCATTCAAAAATCATTATAATATACTGGTTTGATGCCCAATAAACAATTATTTTATTATCACTGTTAAAAACAGTGCTTAATATTTTAGTGGAAACCATAATACATTTTACTAGGATTTTTTGATGAAAAGAAAAGAACAGCATTTATGTGAAATATAAAATTATTGTCTTTACTGTCACTTTTGATTCATTATTTATTTTAAATATGTTATTTTGGTAGTGTCACCAGGGGTATCCAAAGTCGGTCCTGGAGGGGCACTGTCCTGCAGAGTTTAGCTCCAACTTGCCTCAACACACGTGCCTGGAAGTGTCTAGTATGCCTAATAAGACTTTGATTAGCTGGTTCAGGTGTGTTTAATTGGAAGGGACAGTGGCCCTCCAGGAGCTGGATTGGACACCCCTGGTATAGACTTTAATATATAAAATTACATCTATCTTACATAGAAAAAAAAAAAAAAAGTTTTGGCCATGAATAAAACCTCAAATTCTGTGGTATACTGAGGAGAGATGAGCTGTTACTTTTTTTTATGGATTTTCATCTGACAAATGATAAACCAGAAGAAAAAATATCAGAATACACAGCTTTTGAATGGCCCTCAATAAAGAAAGATGCTTTTTACCCCAGAAAGTGTAGTTATGATATCTACCAGCAGGGGCTGCCTGTGCTAGCCTGCCAGACCTTGGGTTCAATTGATAAAAAGGTTGGTAACTTCTGCTATAATTCATCTAACATACCTTAAAAGTGAATTTTGCTATGTTCAGTTCAGTCTCAAACTTCATGCTGTTGTCTGAAGCTCAAAAGGCAGTTATTACCTGTTGGTTTCCAGGTTGAAATCATGCGTGGGTTAGTGTGCTCTCGCAGGAGCCACAGATGGTGTTTTTGTGTTGGAGGCACGCTGGGGCCGTTTATCACATACTGTATCTGCGTGCAGGTGATGCTACACCACATCATGCATTTATAAAGGAGCCACTTGCCGCTGTAGGCACTCAACAGAGCATTTGACAACACTGTCTGTTTGTTGATGTGACAGGTGTTGGCTACTATATGCGAATTCACTGTCTGTTTCCCCCTTCCATCCTTTTTTCTTTTCATTTCCCTTCTCTTCCCCTCCCTCTCCTCTGCCCATTCTGTGGGTCAGTTTGTTCAGCATCTGTGTGTTGGCTCAGGAAAGTGCATCGAGGCAAAGGCCTGCTGGGAAATGTAGTTGCAGTAATAGGGAGCAGTTAAATGGATATTTTACTCGGTCTGCTTATGTGTTTAAATAATTAGTTTGTTTTTAGTTTCTCGCTCTAGCGGACTGTGATGAGGCAAAACAGCCAAAGGGACCCTCTGGGCCACTTAAGCAAAACAGGAACAAGTGTATCTGTTGAGGCAGTGATAGAAAAAGCAAAAGAGACAGACACATTTACCTGCATATTATTCAGGTGATATTAATTCTATTTCTGTGATTATTTTATTGCAAGCTTCTTCCAGTTTGAAAAAAAAATTTTTTTTGCATTAGCTCTGATGTCTGATGTCATTATGCATCAAGGCTCAAAAAATTGGCAGGGCAAAAATATATTTATATTATTATGTATATTATATGTATATTATTATTATATAGCTGTTCTTTGGGTCGCGGGATGTAAAGGAAAGTAAATTTTTCCTACAAACCCGATTCCAAAAATGTTGGGACACTGTACAAATTGTGAATAAAAACAGAATGCAATGATGTGGAAGTTTCAAATTTCAATATTTTATTCAGAATACAACACAGATGACATATAAAATGTTTAAACTGAGAAAATGTATCATTTTAAGGGAAAAATACGTTGATTTTAAATTCCATGGCATCAACACATCTCAAAAAAGTTGGGACAAGGCCATGTTTACCACTGTGTGGCATCCCCTCTTCTTTTTATAACAGTCTGCAAACGTCTGGGGACTGAGGAGACAAGTTGCTCAAGTTTAGGAATAGGAATGTTGTCCCATTCCTGTCTAATACAGGCTTCTAGTTGCTCAACTGTCTTAGGTCTTCTTTGTCACATCTTCCTCTTTATGATGCGCCAAATGTTTGAAAGATCTGGACTCTGGAAAGATCTATGTGTGAAAGATCTGGACTGCAGGCTGGCCATTTCAGTACCCGAATCCTTCTTCTACGCAGCCATTATGTTGTAATTGATGCAGTATGTGGTCTGGCATTGTCATGTTGGAAAATGCAAGGTCTTCCCTGAAAGAGACGATGTCTGGATGGGAGCATATGTTGTTCTAGAACTTGGATATACCTTTCAGCATTGATGGTGCCTAGCTCTCATGAAATCCAAAATGAGCCAATATTTGGCATGACATTTCAAAATGTCTCACTTTCAACATTTGATATGTTATCTATATTCTATTGTGAATAAAATATAAGTTTATGAGATTTGTAAATTATTGCATTCCTTTTTTATTCACAATTTCTACAGTGTCCCAACTTTTTTGGAATCGGGTTTGCATTTCTCCCATTCCCACTGGTCCCGCCCAGCATGAAATCTCCAGTTCCCCCGCTAGTCCTGCCCAGCGTGAACTCTCCAGTGTCACTACTAGTTCTACCCAGCTCAAAGTCTCCTGTGTTCTCAGATTTCCCTCCCAACCTCCTTCTCCCACCTTCTCATCCAAAATCAGCCAGTTCCTCAGCACCGCTTCTGATGATTCCCCTTAGCTCAACTTCTCTCTGTGTTGATCCGTCCGGTCAAGGGGATTCCCCAGGTCGTCCTCCAGCCACTGTTCCTGTCACTCCACCTCGGCCTGTCGCCCAGACTCCTCCACCATGGCTCCTCCCTCGGCTCCACCTGAGACCATCGGCCTTGCGGCTTCACCATGCTCCCTCAACTCTTCGGCTCCACCTCGGCTGAAGTCATCTCGCCAGCGCCACAGACTTGCGAGCCGTCTGCTGTGCTTCGTCTCTACACCCCTACGACTCTGTCTTGCTCCGCCCTCCCTCCAGCTTCACCTTGACTCTCAGTCACTCCGGCTCACCTCAGCCCTCCAGTACCCTGGTTCCTGGGTCATCATTATGGCTCCTTTGCGGCTTCCGGTGGACAGTGGGCAACGGACATATGGGTCTTCAGCTACGCTATGTCCCTTCACCCCTTCGTCTCCAACGGGCTTCACCTTCCCTACAGCTTCACCTGGGTCCTCAGTAACACTAGTTCCACCTCAGTCCTTTGGCACCCTAGTTCCACCTCAGTCACTCGTCACTGCTGCTTCGCCTTGGCCTCCAGGAACACTGGTATCGCCCAGTATCTCTGGCTCTTCATCTGTGTCCAGGTCTCCATGTCCATCGGCTCCATCTCCGTCCATCTTCCCCCTGGTGTCTTCAACAAAGTCTCCACCATACCGCTCAGCCCTATACATGTTAAAGAAAACCAATTGTTTAATCCTTATTTATATATATATATATATATATATATATATATATATATATATATATATATATATATATATATATATATATATATAATGTTCAATTTAATCTGCAAATTTATAAAGATTCGATAATGTATGGTGGAACAGAATAAGCCACAGAGTTCATTCTTATAGCTTAACACAACATGGATTGTCAAGACTCTGGGCTGATCAGCTGGGTTCTTTCTGATTACCATGTGCTCTTGTTGTAATGTCTTTTCCCTCCCCCCTTGTTTCCTTTTTTATCTGTTCATTTACCTCACCTGTTGTCTCGTTACCTTCCTAGTCTGTTGCCCTATTTAAGTCCCCTGTTGTGTGCTGTTCTCTGCCAGTTTGTTCGGGTGTTGTTCTTATGCTGTCAGTTCTCAGCTTAGTGTCTTGTTTTTTGATTTTCTTCAGGATTCCAGTTTTTCCTGCTTAGCTCTGTCATTCCCCTGTCTGACTAGGCCTGCGTGATTTATTTTTCCTGAGTTCCAGTTTTCCTCGTCTTCTGTCCTGGTTCTGTTAGCCTGACCTGTTCATCGGATCCTCCAGCAGCCTAAGTTTTCCTCTGGCTTCACTGCATCTGTTTTTTGCCTAAGGCTCTGCCATTTTCATGCCTGAGATTGCATTTTTGTTTTTACGAGTTTTTGGCTGGAGTTTTTTCTGTTTTGCTATTAGCAAATAAATATTTTTATCTGCTATTGGATCCTCTCTCCATTACTGGTCCTGACAGGATTGTGCAGTTTACTGGTGTCAGAAACACTTTCAGGCATGTTTATGATGGTAGGCCAAGTAAACTAAAAGGAAATGTTGCATTTAAAGCAAGCACATAAACCCAGCAGTAAAAAAAAAAAAAAAAAAAAAAAACAGGCCTACTGCATTTGAGTTTAAATTTTCTTGTTTGAGGTACTAGTGAATTGTGAAAGTCTGTTGGGGGTACAAAAACTGCCAATTTGTGATTCTTTGAAAAATGTCTCAGATGACAAATCTATGGGCAATGTTGTGTAAGCTTAATGTTAGAGAAACATACTGCATTGGTGTTTTTTGTTTTGTTTAGTTTTTTGGTCGCAGTGGCTTCATTTCAGAAGGAACATGGAGCTACTAGTAAAGTACACGCTAGATGGGTGAGGGAGACAGAGAGAAATTGCTTGTGGGAGGAAAAGGAAAAGAGACAGTATGAGATTATATAAACACTTGACATTTTGGATCAATTCAAATGCACCGAGATCTCTGCAGTCTATGTTCTGCAGTATATGAGAGATACTTAAATAGATCCCGTATCAGAGACGATCCTCTTCATTAAAGGCCTCTGTATGTTTGGACTGAAATCAGAGCACCGTTGCTGTGGTAATACATTTGGCCTGAGCTTCTGGCTGTACTTTGATCCCTGAATCATAGACGTTATATCTGGTCATCAAAAGTGACCTATTTTAAATATATCTCAAGGCATCTGAAATATTAGAGTCCATCTGACCCCAGGGTCTTTCAGGGTTCTGTGTGGCAAGGATTTCAGTTCAGGGCAGGCTTAGCTCTTTGAAAAATATCAGAGTCTTTACTGGTCAATTTAAGTTTAGATCAGGGTTTGACTATTATCCATGCAAAAGCAGACAAATAATTTCTTTTCTGCTGAGGAAACACTTAGGACAAAATAAAACATTTATGTAAACTACAGTATAAACATAACTATACACACTTGATTTGAGACAGTCAGCAACCACTCAGAACACACTAGGAATCATCTTGTGGCAACAGGAAAACCATTCAAAGGTCATTCTATACAGTACATTTTCTTATGCATTTCATACATGTCTCAATATATTAGATACAATAGGGTCATTCTGTGTCAAATCAAGGGAATTTCAGAAACTTACCCGGCTCAAATTTTTGATACATTTTTATTTTTATTTTTTTATGAAGACAAACATAAATCATGATGAAAGCTAAAATTCTAAATAGCATGGATGTATATTTATTGAGTAATCCACTATTTTGTAGAGGGGGTCAAAATGACAAATTCCACCTGAGATTTTGAGCCAAATTACAGGGGGGTAAAAATGACAAAGATGGCAGCATCACTATTTTATTTTTATACAGAGATTGGTAGATTTATTTGTAAAATCTGTTGACTTTAGCTATCTTTGTTGCATTATATCCTAACAGCGACAGTTCAAAATGGGAAAAAGTACCGCAGTTTGCATGCCTGTAACTCAAAAAGTATTAAAGATATCTTAATATCCTTTATATTTAGTTTTTAACTATCTTTTATATTGTTATTCATAACAATATTGTGTTTTTCCTACCCTGATTTTAGCCCACTGATTTGTTTGAAGGGGCGTGTCTGATGTAAGACGTCAGTGTAAACCCCCACTGCTGTGATTGGCTAACATCTGTGCATATGAAATAGCTATTACCTGTGGAACTCTCTCAAAAACTCGAAAAGCACATTTAAACTATTATAGCTGTCAATTTTAACTAATCGTGAAAAGTGTTGATTATAGCTTATTATATTTAGATTGTGGCATGAAAGTGATGAGCATTGTAGCTGTTCACAGACATGTTGAGCGCATGAGTTCAGTGATCTCGTCATTGTAACTCGATTTCCGCACACGCTCACCAATGCTTTCATCATAACTAACAGTGCAAACAAGATGTAAATAAGAGTGTGGCGAGGCGGGGGACCGTGGAGGCAAGGCCGGTGCGGCGCACAGCCGACGCCCACCAACACCCGCCACCGGCCCGCCCCCACGGTCCCCCGCCTCGCCACAAAGAGATTCGTTGATTATAACGGGAGTTTGGGCAAGAGTCCAGAACTCAGTCACTGATAAACTCGAGTGATTGTAAAGGAAGCGTTCTTTGACCACTCATCACAGTTTAAATAAGTTTATTTTCATCCTACTAACAGAAACAGTGTGAAGTTGACCGTTTAGTCACTGGTTTGATTTACTGACACATAAACAGCAATAAACGATTTTAAGAGAAGAACATCTGATTGTACATGAATCATTAAATATCACTGGTCACTGGTGATTTTGGTTAGATGCGTACACATAATCAGTACATATCAAACGATCTGTAACAAAGCAACAGTGACACAGTAAAACCTTTTTTACTTACATAAGGGTGCAGTTCCTGTCGGATCCAATATAGAAGGTGCAGCATAGTTTTTTAACTTCAGTCTCTCTGTGAATATGCAGCGACTGTTTTTCCACAACCTGGCACTGCACAACATTTTGCACTTTTCAAAGGCATGTTTATCACTTGTGTTAGTGTCACTTATGTTATTTACCCACTACTTGTCATGAGTGAATCAGTGGGTGACCAAATGTGGGTCACTTTGCATACAGCTGAGACTTTTTTGTCTTTCAAAGAGGAAAAGCTGAAGAACAAATAATGTTGAAACTAGAAATATATCCAGTGGTTTTTTTTGGGGGTTTTTTTGTTTTGTTTTTCTGTCAAGACAATTGCATAGAACATACCCGTCTGAGTGCCATAAATATTGTTTTTCCGAATTTTGTAGTTCAAATAGTATTAAAGCTCAGTATGATTTTAGATTCTGGTTCTTAACAAACTTTTCTTTTGAAAACTTCATTCGCAAGGCCCATTATGGTTCGATCCCATAGAAATGGGGATCTTAATGGAACTCTATGTCCAAATTATTGAATTTTACCCATTTTTGATGGTTGAAAATAGGGGTGTAACAATAACAATCTGTAGCATTTGTACCCATCATCATCATCATCTTCCACTTATCCGGGGCCGGGTCGCGAGGGCAACAGTCTAAGTAGAGATGCCCAGACTTCCTTCTGCCTAGACATTCCTCCAGCTCTTCCGGGGGAATACCGAGGCGTTCCCAGGCCAGCCCGGAGACATAATCCCTCCAGCGTGTCCTAGGTCTTCCCCGGGGTCTCCTCCCGGTGGGACATGCCCAGAACACCTCCCCGGGAAGGTGTCCAGGAGGCATCCGAAAGAGATGCCTGAGCCACCTCAGCTGGCTCCTCTCAATGTGGAGGAGCAAAGGCTCTACTCTGAGCTCCTCACAAGTGACCAAGCTTCTCACCCTATCTCTAAGGGAGCACCCAGCCACCCTGCGGAGAAAGCTCATTTCAGCCGCCTGTATCCGGGATCTTGTCCTTTCGGTCATGACCCACAACTCATGACCATAGGACCAATTTGGGACCCAAAGTGTTTACCTAAAATGAAAATTACTGTGTGAGAAAAATTCAAGTTTACAGAGTTTGTGTCAGTATTATATTAAACTACTATATACTGTTGAATATAATGTATAATAATGCAATGGGGGATATCTGTGGGTCCTGACAATGCCAAACGTCTTATGTTACCAGTAAAAAGTGGCATACATTATTTTTTATATATATATATATATATATATATATATATATATATATGTGTCAGTGACAGAGGGCAAGCATATTAGTCTATGTAATAATAAAATAATTCTGTATTTTCAGCTTCAGAATCATGAATATTATTATTCTGGTGTCATCATTGTCTTGTGCATACATTGTCATTGTATTGGATTACCAGCACCAAGTCCAAGCCTATTCATTTTCACACCCAATGTAATACAAAATTTAGCATTTTATTCAACAGTACAATTTTTTTTTTTTTGTGAACCTTTTACCATATGTCTTAGAGTATCGCAATAATATTGTATCATGAGTTCAGTCACTTTGCATACACATGATACTTATTGCATTTAAAGGAGAATGTCTGAAGAATAAATAATGTTCAAGCTAGAAATGTAGCTTGTTTCCCTCTATCAAAGCAGTTGCATAGAACATATATCTGAGATTATAGAGGATACAGCCAACAGTGTTGATCTTTGTAGGGATATAAAAACAGAAAGATGGCTCATAGTCCTGTGTGGAGACACTTATGTTTAGTATTTATTTTCCAGTAAAGAACCCACTCTTGCTTTACAATCTGTATTGCAGTATGTATTGTTACTCACAGACTAGAAGCAAAAGGTGAAATCTCTTTGTTAGAAATTATATTTTATCACAACTATTATTAGTTGATGGAGATGGAGGGTAACGCACAATGTCTTAAACCTTGAAGCACCTTTAAGTCAACAGGTTCGCAGACAGGTCTAGATGTTTAGCATGGCAAATATCACAGGCATCTGCGACACATCAGCAATTCTCTCAGATCTCGACTTTGATAATGCACATTGCATGATTGTCACTCGCGTGGACTAGCACTGATTTGCCTCTGATTTCAGGCATTTGTCGGTGATTTTGCAAAATCAAGTGAAAATCGGGGCTAAAATCGTGCAGTGTGACCTCTGCATTAGTCTCTTAAAACATGTTTGTTCTGGAGCTTAACATAAGCTCTTTCTGTCTATATAGAAGTAGTGAGATCATAATAAGTATTGCTCATCCTCAATATTTACTTGCATTGCATCAGCAGTGTTTAGTTCTGGTCCATATTTGTGTGTGTATGTCATCATTGATGCCATGCATATGAACAAGACTGGGGTGTACACGGTGTTGGAGAATATATGTTTTGTGATGCTTAAAGAATGTAATTATTTGAACAATTTGGAATCCAGCGTCTTCTATATTCATTTTACTTCTCTTCTGCTGTTATTTTTATTATTCCTCCTCACTTTGAACAGCTATAACGTTTGATCCCTATGATGTACACTCACCAAACTTTGCATGCACGAAGAGTCTGTGGCTAATTGCATTTTGTGTAATTTTGGGATGTATGGTTGCTTAGCAACTAGCGTTTAAATTAGCAATATGGAAACATCAGACTTGCTAACCCCGTTTGAGCTGGAGACTTCACATGAGACTTCTTCTCCTCACTGAAAACAAATTTCCCACAAGGCCCAAATACTGGAGTATATAAATACTACCGTTCAAAAGTTTGGGGAAAGAAGTGTCACCATTTAAAGGTGTCATGAACTACATTGTTTTATTATGTTCCCTGGGGTGCACTTATTTTTTTAATGATTTTTACATCAAAAATTGAGAAATTAAGAAATGGCATTTTTCCTACCCTGATTTTAGCCCACTGATTTGAACACTCTGTTTGAAGGGGCGTGTCTGCTGTGAGACTTCAGTGTAAACGCCCACTGCTGTGATTGGCTGACATCTGTGCATATGAAATAGCTATTACTATTGTGTAAACTCTGTAAACTCACTCTTATATGTGGAACTCTCTCAAAAACTTTTAGCACATTTTTACTATTACAACTCTCAAGGTTGAATAATTGTGAAAAGTGTTGATTATATTTAGATCTAGCCTATAGGATTATATTTAGATTGTGGCATGAAAGGTTGCAGTGATGAGCATTGTAGCCGATCACAGACATTTTGAGTGCATGAGTGCAGTGATCTCATCATTGTAACTCAATTCATGCACTCTCATGAATGCTTTTATCATAACTAACAGTGCAAACACATTGTAAATGAGAGATTTGTTGATTATGACGGGAGTTTTGGTGAGAGTTCATAAACTCACGCAGTTTGACTGACAGCTCCAGCGATTGTAAAGGGAGTGTACTTTCAACGCTGTCACATGTCTGTCTGTTTGTTTGATCTTTCAGTTGTGTTTTGACTCTGTCATGTGTTCCTTTGCCTTAGTTTCCTTGACTTTAGTTAAGTTCTGTTCAGCTGTGTTTAGGGTAAATGTATCTATTAAGCTCAAGTACCCATTAAGCACACTACTATCTTTGAGCTCAGATTATAAAAAGAAGAAATATATATTTATCATCCTACTTGATGTCTTAACCAATTGATGTGTTTGTTACCATATACCTCCTGTAATTTCAAGCTAATCAGACCATTGCACACTGAGATATGGGTATCCATGTGTTCACACTGCCTGGCGGCCATTTTGAAAGCTGTCTGAAAACTTTCACCAAAAGAGGAGCCCCTTAAATGTGCATTTTGTTTAATGCATTAATGTTTAAGCCTTTATTTTCGATAAGTATAACTTCTTACTGCAAAATTAAGAGATTCATATTTAGACTTTTGCATATTATAACCTGAAACCTGGATGTGGGAAATAATTACAGTTGGATCCAAAAGATAGTTTTAGCAACATAGCGCAGGTGCTACATAACATTGTTAGGTAGGACTGTGTGCTACACTAATATATTTCTTCACAGGCATTACTGGCTTGTACTTTTAAATGCATTATATTATAAATTTACAGTTTATTGGTGTTCTGTGGTTTTACACTGCTGTAATTTTTAAAGATTTCATGTTATTGTAAGGTGAGCTTAAAGGGTGCACTATATGAAAATCACAGCTTCAGTGTGACATCAATAAGAAAAGTATAATTTCATAGATATTTACAATAATAGCTGTTCATATTAAAATATGTATTATTTATTTATTTAGCAAAATTGTCCTTTTAAATGTATACATTTAATATTTATTATTTAAAAAAAGATTTTCTGTTCCAATAAAGCTCAGTGTGCTCCTTTAAGCTCATCCACATTGAACATCTATGTAAATACTTCATAAACACTTTAAATATTAACTGAAGGTTGTCACTTCAAGTTAATCTTTAAAAAATTATTCTTTAAAAATGTTGCTTAAATAAACAAGAATTTCCCCCCCAAAAAAACATGTTGTAAGCTTAATGGGAACAGGGGTATGCTTAAAGGGTACACACATGTCCATCCTGTATCGCTATTCTCTCCTCGTCATCTCACTAACACACCAGTGGGCAGGGCCAAAGTTTGCTGGTATAAGCATGTACAAGGTCAGAATGCACGTCAGAAATCTGCTTTGGGCCAATCATAAAGCTCTGTCAGAGAGGTTTATGGTAAGTTCCGCTGCTTTGAACTGTTTTTCTATATAAACATCTGCTAGACAAACATCCCACCATTGTTGCGCATTTGCCTTCCCTTCCTTCTTTTCAATTCATCAGCGATGCAGCTCTGCAGTTACTATTGCTTACTATTCATCTTATTCCGCCCCGCCCACTTTTAATACTTTGATCTTCCGCATTTCTTTCTTTCTTTCTTTCTTTCTTTCTTTCTTTCTTTCTTTCTTTCTTTCTTTCTTTCTTTCTTTCTTTCTTTCTTTCTTTCTTTCTCCTATAGGCACATTCCACAACGAGTCGTTCTCTGGGCTTGGTTACATTTAAAAGCTGTTTTAGGACTAACAAAGAAGTTTTATGAAACTTACAGGACATTCTTATATGATTACCTCTTATATGTCAAAAGCTCAAGGAACATTCTCAATTCATGACCCATTTAAAATAACTGTTTTCTATTGAATTTATTTTAAATTGTAATTCATTCCTTTAATGGCAAAGCTGCATTTTCAGCAGCCATTACTCCAGTCTTCAGCAGCCCCTTTCACACATACAGTCTTTACTGGTAAATTAATTACTGCTTAATTAATTTCCAGAACCAATTTATTTTTGACAAGCTAATTCTGTTACCGTTAATTTACCAGTAATTTAAAAATGCTTTTTCAAAAATAAATTGGTTCTGGCAATTTACCAGTATGAGAAGTTTAAAATTACCATCAAATTACTGGACAGTCCCGGTTTTTGATGTTCTGTCCCCGACTGGAGCTGTCCCTGGAAATGTCCCCGTTTTACAGCTCGTTCAAAACAACCCGCAGATATATTGCAAAAAAAAGCGCCCAACCTACATACAGCAGCCTGCTGGTTATAGGAGCAATCATGTAGTGATTATTTTCACCAGCAGATGGTGCTGTGAGCTACGCTGACTCTACTTGGTCGCACGCGCGCCGCTACTACTTCATGAAGAACGTAACCAAGAGCAGAGCGCCATTATCGTCAAATATCAAAAGAAACATCATTATCGCTTTCAAGGTAGTAACATACTAACTATTCATCTTAAATTAAAGTAATACTGTTTGTATGTGCTTTATAACAGAGCCTCAACAGGGTGCGTACATGTGCATGCTCAATACATGTGCAGAAACAGCTTAAAACAAGCCTAAAATTCAAAATAACAAGACCTATTAAGGATAGTAAGAGTTATTTTCAAGCACAAATGTATCAAAACATTTGAAGTAAAAAAAAAAAAAAGTTATTTATATAGTATAAACTTGTGAAAATGTAAATATTAAAAACAATTATAAAATGTTAAAATATTTGTTAAAAAGTTTTATTTATCATATTTATGTTTTATTTTTATTTATATTTATGTTTTTATTTTTGTAATGTGTTGTAATGTGCCGTTTTCATAGTTTTTTTGTTTTTGTTTTGTTTTTTGTTTTTTTGTGGGTGCATTGAATTGTATTAAATCCAGACCAAAAATCATAATAATTAAACTAAATCATAATTATCATTAATGTTAATAATAATACAGGAGCCCACAAAAATAATTTTACCACTCAAATAGGAAATGTCCCTGGTTTCCATTTCAGAAATCTGGTCACCTTATCCCAAGCTTCAAATTTTTTTCAGACTTCAGACTTTTTTGACACAGACATTTTGTCCACTATGGACCTATGTGTACCCACTTTTTTAATTGACGCACAAGGGTTAAATGTATTACTTTCGCAAGTAATTTGCAAATCTAACGTTAGGCTAAGAAGCAGATAGCTAGCTAATTTAGCTTACATGAATCTGACAACCTGCACCTGGCATGACTTCTTTACCGGAACATGCTACGGATGTAGCCTAGCCATTTCTCGGGGGAAGGGTGTTCATCAGTCTGCTTCCCGTCCATGAAATGGTACGAACACACATAAGGGCACTTTAAGTTTAGCGCCTTCCACCATTGCCTCGGGTGCTCCTCATCTTTAGGTGTTGGGTGTAAATTAAAGTGCACCACAACACTCCAACCGCTTCACATTGTGTTTGTAAGATTGTTGGTGCAATTGTTTTCTCCTCTTAATCCAATTGTTATGACAGCCCCTAACTGAGCATATAATACTTGACATATTTTGCTTTCTGTAATCATCTATTCTACCGTTACGACAAGCAACTAGCTTAGGTCTCTCTCAGATGGAAGTAGAAGTCCCTCTCAGCTGGAAGTAAGATGACAAAACGAATGCAATGGCGTCACCCTTGTTGTCGTGGAAAATAAGGTGAATAGTAACTGCTATAGCAACTATTATACATCTCGTGTTTTTAAAGGGTTAGTTGAAACATGAAAATGATGTCATTAATTACTCACCCTCATGTCATTCCAAACCTTTGTTCATCTTCAGAACTCGAATTAAAATATTTTTTATGAAATGCAAAAGGTTTCTAAAACATCCATAGGCAGCAACGTCATTGATTTCAAGACCCAGAAAGGTAGTAAAGACATTCTTAAAACAGTCCATGTGACTCCAGTGGTTCAACCTTAATATTATGATGCAATATTACAAGAATACTTTTTGAACACAAAAACAAAAATAAAGACTTTATTCAATTTCTTCTCGTCTGCGTCAGACTTCTCGTCTGTGTCAGACTTCTACACTGTTGACATAGTAAATACAGTGCAGCGCTTCTGGATTCTATGTCAGAATGGCAGCTCACCATTGGCCGTTGGTGAGCATGTGATGCTGACGTAGGAGCTGGCCAATAATGAGGCGGCGTTCTGCCGTAGAACCTGGAAGTGCTGCGCTGCGTTAACTACGTCAACAGCGTCTGACACATAGTGGGCTTATGTGTATTTGTGTGTGTGTGTGTGTGTGTGTGTACAGGTGTATGTGGTTTATGAGGACACTTGTATAATAACTCATAAACCAAATTTAAAAAAAAAAAACTAAACTGTGAAATAAATAAAACAATTTTGAAAGTTCTCTGTGATGGGTAGAGGTTTAGTGGTAGAGTTAGTGTAGGGGGATAGAATATACAGTTTGTACAATATAAAACCATTACGCCTATGGAGAGTCCCTGTAAACAACATATTCAAGAGTGTGTGTGTGTGTGTGTGTGTGTGTGTGTGTGTGTCTTCAGCTGCCCCTGCCAGGTCCTGGATGAAGTCCTGATTGATATCTCTCTGCTGGCAGGAGAACATCTCTCTCCTCCTGCTCTGTTGTTATTTCCGTTACGCTCTTTATTCTCAAGAGTTTATTTCATGAGTTTTGGACTTTTGAATCTCCTCTTTATGTTAAAAAGAAGACCAGATCTCACTTCTGAACAAAACACATCCAAATATATAAGTGGCACTGCATTTGCATCCAACTTTGTAGTTTTTGTTAGGTATGAACATATTTAGAATTTTTGGCCGATGCAGGTATTACAAATCTATTAATAACTGTTTTGTTTGTTGTTGTTGTTTTTAGTTAAATGTCCAATATAGAATGTGATGCCATTTTTAGACTAAAACCAAGCATTGAGTTTAATGTAATCTAGCGTTCAATATAAATGTTTTACTACTTTGGCATAGAAAAGGAGCAAACTGTTTGAATTGGGGTTAAAAACAGTATCTGATATACACGCGCACACTCTTTTGCTCACCAAGGCTGTGTAAAACAGTGTAAAAGTAATTTTACTTGATTGTCACTTTTGATCAGTTTAATGCATGCTTGTTGAATAAAACTGATTTATTTTTGTTTATTTTATTTATTTATTTTTACTTTTTTGAACTTAGTAGTGTATATTTGACCAGCGAAATTATTCTGATTGGTCAATCATGGCATGTTAGCCACATAATAAGCCTTAATGCTATTATGATATAAGCTGAATGCTGATCATTTAAGTTATTCTAATACTGGCAGATAACAATTTACTCACTTGTATTTCATCCCTAGTTGTTCAAGACAGGAACTGTTTATTCCTGGATCTCCTCCTCAGTGAGCGGTAGATATTGGTTTGTGCTGTAGATCTTTACTTTCATTAAATTGTCTCGGGTCTGACTGATTCGTCCTGTCCTCTCTAATCATCCTCTTATTAGACCTGCACAACCTCCCAAAATTAAAAACGTCTCCCGAAAACAAATGAAAAACAAGCTCCACTCAATCACACTGAGATAACTCCATCCATCTGCTGATTGAGCAGCTACTTATTGGGCTTGTAAAAATCATTCACGCCTATGGCTGTGTTCCAGAATCTAGTGAGCCACCTATGTAGGCAACATGGCTTTCTCAGCGCGAATGTTGTTCTAAAAGGTAAAAGGTACCTTTATCTAAGGCAGCATTACATGTGTCTTTCATGGAGAAGGCAATCCTATAAAATATGCATTATTTGTATTATTTAACCCAATATTGTGTGTACTATGTTTGTATACTTATTAGAGCTTAGTGACATGCTCAATTTAAACTCTACTCAATTATGATTCAGGTCATAACAGGAAAAATTCTCAGAACTTTGGCTAACATTCTGGCAAGGTTCTCTCAAAGTTATGAACAAACCTTATTCCAGTAATGTTAATAGAATGTGTTCTCAATAATGTTCTCAAAAGTTAGCAAAAAAAAAAACAAATATATATATGATTATGATTATGATTATGATTAATTATAATTATTATATAATTATTATTATATAATTATATGATTTCATATATATATATAATAAAACTATATTATAATAACATTCATATAACCAAGAAAGAAAAAAATAGGTCACACTTTAGATTAGGGTACAATTCACACTATGAACTGACTATTAAGTATGACTTTTACCTTAATAAAATTAATAGTTAGTAAGGTAGTTGATAAGTTTAGGTATTGAGTAGGATTACAGGATGTAGAATATGGTCATGCAGAATAAGGCATTCATTTGTGCTTTATAAGTACTAATAAATAGTAGTAATATCCATGCTATTAAGCAACTAGTGAGAATTGGACCCTAAACTAAAGTGACATTTTGTCACATACAACATTTAAAATACGTAAAACTAATATCTAACACAAACACACGCACGCGTTGCAGAAAGGAAGAAAGTGAGGAAAGAATGAGTTTTAAGAGAGTGAAATGATGAAATCCAAAGGTTTCTAGAAATATATGCATTTATAACACATGACCTGAATGAACCATCAATCATTAATTTAACCCTCTTATCATTTCTTAGGTTGGGTTATTCAGTTTGATATCAATGCACCAGTTCAGTTAGAATCTGGAGGTATTACTTGCGTTTTGTATCTCTTATTGTCTTTGAATGGGGATTCCCTTTTCCTTGGTCCTGGCTGCAGAGGCATTCCCCGGTGCTTTGATTCGCTGATGATATTGTTGTGTCTTTGATCGATGTCTTGGGAAGCCAATCACATGGCGATGGAAAGTCTTGTGGATGTTGTTTGAATTTGAAGCGTGTGCGTGGCTGTAGAATCGTTGACTGAAACTTTGCAGCAAAACTTAACTTAGAACACGCGACTCAACGGAAAGAAAAGAATCTAAGTAAAAGAAAGGAAAGTGAGACGAGAGTATTTAGATGGCCTGAATGAAATTGTTAACCCATTGTCTGCCTCTGACCGGTCTCGGTCTCTGTCGTCTGACTAACTTGAACTGAACCTTTGTTTGTGTTCTGAGATTATAAACTCAAAATGTCTGTCCATCCTCCTTGATGGGTTATGACCAATTAGGTATCATCTTGGTTCAGGGGTGACTGTGTCCCCACCCCTCACCATAAATGATCTGTTATCTCTGGTCTCCTAATTTCCCGCTCTTAAGCAGAGTACAGTTAGACATGATTTCTTATTATAAGAACACGATACATTCTACACAAAATTAAATTAAGTCATCTTCTGGATTATAAGCAAACAAACATAAAGATACTGAGCAAGGTACACTTTCAGTCAATCAGTATTTATACAATTACATGAATTGTGAGTAATATATATGCATTATGGTCACATGTATTGGTGTAGACATGATATCGAATTATCGAATTATGCAGTAGAAAGCTGTTTGAATGTAAGTCCGGCTATGATCCTTAAATGATTTGATGCAGTTTATACGTGGCAACAGTTTCTGTGGGTTTTTCCTGTGGATTTAACTGTGTCACTTAGAGTTAATCTAAAGGTCGTTGTGACAACGGGGATCTGGTTTGTTTCTTTGTCTTGTGAGTCAAACAACTTTGGGTGTTATCTTGGTGTTTGTTAACAAGTTTGCAAGGCAATAAAGTACTTTGCTGGGGGTTTTGTGGCTTGGCTGCAGACAGAATGGAGCCTACGTCTTTTCGGTGAGATAGTTGATTTTGGGGTCTGGAGTGTTTAATATTTATTTGTAGTTATTTTTGTGTGGAATTATGTTTAAACATCATCTGGAAAATTAATTTGTGTCTGATGCGCCTACATTGACAAATAACTTTTCATAACTTAATGGGAACATTAGCATTTTTTTTTTTGTTAGTTTGTTAGTTTGTTGCTGCCTACACTGTAAATAAAAGTATTTGCCAAAGTAAATACATAGTAAATGAAAGATTATTCTTGTATGTTTTATAAGAAAGTACTATTTAGTCTTTCTACTTCAAAATTTCATATTAATATTAATGTTACTTGCAGAGTCGTTGTAATTATTTGTTAAATTTACTAGCCATTTCTAATTTAAAATTGTTGGAATGAAGCTATTGTTGACCTAATATTTCTAGGTGAACTACAGTACATAAATCTGTCTCAGCTTCTGAAGGCGTCACTTTTCACTGCTTTTTTTCCAATTGTTGACTGTGGTGTTCCTCAGAAAGGCTTGCATACTGTAGAATCATCACACCCAGTCTGTTTTGCTTTTGTGCTTTTTGTCTTCTCTATGGATGGATGGTGTGACTCTGACATTTACTGATAACTGAAAGCAGGATGACTTTAACCAAATCATGATGTGAAAGCCCCACGGAGGCTGGCACATGAGTCTACACAGCTGTTGACGGCAGTTGGCGGCATTTTATGCTTGTGAAAACAGCCATTAACATCTTTACACAAATTGCCCTTTTGCGTAATTCTGAAGGTGAGCTCATCTTGAGTTCAAGATGTTGATGGTTGCAGTTCTGAGGTGGAAACCAGAACCAGAAGCTTCAAGGAAAAGGTCTGTTCCTGCAGTCTGATCACACACACACACACACACACACACACACACACACACACACACACACACACACACACACTGTTATGGTAATGACAGTAATCAGTCTCTCTTATTAATAGGTCAGTGTGACGGGGGGGTTCATGTTTACTAATGTCACATGACAGAGGATACCCAACAAAGCGCAAAGACCTTTTCACAAAAATCTCTCTATCTCTCTTTCCCCCTCAGATGACACGTGTGAATCTGTGAATTTCTCTGTAAATGCTAGTCTGTCTTTCTATGAATTCTCATTCACAAGAAAGCATGCTTGTTTCTTGCATATTTTTTTTTTGCCTGTTTTATCTATCTTAAAGGTACAGTACTAACCGAATGTGTCTCCTGAAAGCACACCCTGAAATCATAAGAAATACAAACCTGATTCCAATAAAGTTGGGACACTGTACAAATTGTGAATAAAAGGAATGCAATAATTTACAAATCTTATAAACTTATATTTTATTCACAATAGAATATAGATAACATATCAAATGTTGAAAGTGAGACATTTTGAAATGTCATGCCAAATATTGGCTCATTTTGGATTTCATGAGAGCTACATATTCCAAAAAAGTTGGGACAGGTAGCAATATGAGGCCGGAAAAGTTAAATGTACATATAAATAACAGCTGGAGGACCAATTTGCAACTTATTAGGTCAATTGGCAACATGATTGGGTATAAAAAGAGCCTATCAGAGTGGCAGTGTCTCTCAGAAGTCAAGATGGGCAGAGGATCACCAATTCCCCCAATGCTGCGGCCAAAAATAGTGGAGCAATATCAGAAAGGAGTTTCTCAGAGAAAAATTGCAAAGAGTTTGAAGTTATCATCATCTACAGCGCATAATATCATCCAACGATTCAGAGAATCTGGAACAATCTCTGTGCATAAGGGTCAAGGCCGGAAAACCATACTAGATGCCCGTGATCTTCGGGCCCTTAGACGGCACTGCATCACATACAGGAATGCTACTGTAATGGAAATCACAACATGGACTCAGGAATACTTCCAGAAAACATTGTCGGTGAACACAATCCACCGTGCCATTCGCCCTTGCCGGCTAAAACTCTATAGGTCAAAAAAGAAGCCATATCTAAACATGATCCAGAAGCGCAGGCGTTTTCTCTGGGCCAAGGCTAATTTAAAATGGACTGTGGCAAAATGGAAAACTGTTCTGTGGTCAGATGAATCAAAATTTGAAGTTCTTTTTGGAAAACTGGGATGCCATGTCATCCGGACTAAAGAGGATAAGGACAACCCAAGTTGTTCTCAGCGCTCAGTTCAGAAGCCTGCATCTCTGATGGGATGGGGTTGCATGAGTGCGTGTGGCATGGGCAGCTTACACATCTGGAAAGGCACCATCAGAACAGCATATGCTCCCAACCAGACGTCGTCTCTTTCAGGGAAGACCTTGCATTTTCCAACATGACAATGCCAGACCACATACTGCATCAATTACAACATCATGGCTGCGTAGAAGAAGGAACCCGGGTACTGAAATGGCCAGCCTGCAGTCCAGATCTTTCACCCATAGAAAACATTTGGCGCATCATAATGAGGAAGATGCGACAAAGAAGAACTAAGACAGTTGAGCAACTAGAAGCCTGTATTAGACAATGGGACAACATTCCTATTCCTAAACTTGAGCAACTTTTCTCCTCAGTTCTCAGACGTTTGCAGACTGTTATAAAAAGAAGAGGGGATGCCACACAGTGGGAAACATGGCCTTGTCCCAACTTTTTTACATTTACATTTAGTCATTTAGCAGACACTTTTATCCAAAGTGACTTACAAATGAGAGCAATAGAAGCAACTAAAAACAGTCAAGGGCAACAATATGCAAATGCTATAACAAGTCTCAGTTAATCTAGCACAGAACACATAGGACAGAACATTTATTTATTTATTTATTTATTTTTAATAGACAAACAGAAAACAAATAGAGTGATAAGTGCTATTCTTTATTGGTCAGGTGCTGCTGGAAAATATATTTTTTTGAAAATGGCTACCGACTCGGCTGCTCGAATTGAGACAGGCAGGTCATTCTGCCAGGTGGGAACGGTCCAGGAAAAGGTCCTTGTGAGGGATTTCTTGCCTCTTTGTGATGGTGCCACAAGGCGCCGTTCACTTGCAGAACGCAAGCTTCTGGAGGGTGTGTATGTCTGAACAAGCGAGTTTAGGTATGTTGGTGCAGAGCCAGTGGTTGCCTTGTAGGCGAGCACCAGTGCCTTGAATTTGGCAGCCAGTGCAGACTGATGAAGAGAGGCGTGACGTGCACTCTCTTCGGCTCATTAAAGACCACTCTCGCCGCTGCATTCTGGATCAGTTGCAAGGGTTTGATAGTGCATGCTGGAAGGCCCGCTAGAAGAGCATTACAGTAGTCCAGTCTGGAGAGAACAAGAGCTTGTACCAGGAGTTGTGTGGCCTGCTTTGATAGGAAGGGTCTAATCTTCCTAATGTTGTATAAAGCAAATCGGCAGGACCGGGTTGTTGCAGTGATGTGGTCAGTAAATTTTAGCTGATTATCAATGACAGCTCCAAGGTTCCTGGCCGTCCTGGACAGAGTTATGGATGATGAACCGAGCTGAATGGAGAGAGTATGGTGAAGTGCTGAGTTGGCTGAGACCACAAGGAGTTCTGTCTTTGCCAGATTGAGTTGAAGGTGTTGTTCCTTCATCCAGGCAGAAATATCTGTCAGGCAGGCAGCGATATGAACACCAACTGTGGGATCATCTAGTTGAAATGAGAAGTAGAGTTGAGTGTCATCAGCATAGCAGTGATAGGAAAAGCCATGTTTCTGGATGACAGATCCCAGTGATGACATGTAGATGGAGAAGAGAAGTGGTCCAAGCACTGAGCCCTGGGGAACTCCAGTAGCTAGATGATGTGACTTAGACACTTCACCTCTCCATGACACCCTGAAGGACCTACCTGAGAGATAAGACTCGTTCCACTGGAGAGCAGTTCCTGAGATGCCCATCTTCACGAGAGTTGACAGAAGGATCTGGTGGTTAACTGTGTCAAAAGCTGCAGACAAATCCAGTAGGATGAGTACTGTGGATTTGGAAGCTGCCCATGCCTGCCTCAGTGCTTCAGTAACTGAGAGCAGGACAGTCTCAGTTGAGTGGCCGCTTTTGAAGCTGGATTGGTTGTTGTCCAGGAGTTTGTTCTGTTCAAGAAACATAGAGAGTTGGTTGAACACAACTCGCTCGAGTGTTTTTGCAATAAAAGCAAGAAGGGATACCGGTCTGTAGTTTTCTATAAGTGCTGGATTCAGAGAGGGTTTCTTAAGCAGTGGGGTTACCCAAGCCTGCTTAAATACTGTGGGAAAGGTCCCGGTGTGAAGAGAGGTATTGACAATGTGAGTGAGTGCAGGAGTAATTGAAGAAGAAATGGCCTGAAGCAGGTGAGTGGGGATAGGATCAAGCGGACAGGTAGTGGGGTGGTTGGAAAGGATGAGTTGGGAGATTTCTGCTTCAGAGAGCATAGAGAAGGAGGGGAGCATGTGTGTGTTGGTTGTGAGATGTGTGTGTCAGTTTGTGGTGTGGAGAATTGGCTGCTGATGGATGAGGTTTTGTTTGTGAAGAATGATGCAAAGTCATCAGCTGTAAAAGTTGATGACGGAGTGGGGGAGGAGGACAAAGAAGAGAGGAGAATGTTTTGAAAAGTGTGCGAGAGTCAGAGCAGTTGTTGATTTTGTTGTGATAGTATGTAGTTTTGGCAGTGGAGACATTTGCAGAGAAAGAAGCGAGAAGAGACTGATATAAGATAAGGTCAGTAGAGTTCTTCGATTTGCGCCAGTTCCTCTCTACCACCCTGAGTCCAGAGCGATGTTCACGGAGAACATCAGACAGCCAGGGGGCAGAGGGGGAGGTGTGGGCTGGTCTGGATGAAAGGGGGCAAAAGCTGTCTAAGCAAGATGTTAGAGTGGAGCAAAGAGTTTCAGTAGCACTGTTAGTGTCCAGTGCTGAGAACTGAGACAGTGGAGAAAGTGAGGATGAAACCATAGTGGATAGGCGAGAGGGGGAGAGCGAACGTAGATTACGCCGAAAGGTGATCTGTGGATTAGTGTGCGTTGTGTCAGGAGTCAGTATGAGGTTAAGAGTGATGAGGAAGTGGTCGGAGGTGTGCAATGGAGTAACTAAAGTGTTGTCTGTGGAGCAGTAGCGTGTGTAGATAAGGTCCAAATGTTTACCTGATTTGTGAGTAGCCATAGTAGACACTCGCTTAAGGTTAAATGAGGTGAGTAGAGAGGTGAAATCTGCAGCCTGGTGTTTCTGAAGGTGGATGTTGAAGTCACCAAGTAGTACCAGGGGAGTGCCATCTTCAGGGAAGTTGGAGAGTAACATATCCAACTCCTCCAGGAAGTTACCCAGTTGACCTGGTGGGCGATAAACAATTACAACATGGATTTTAGCAGGGTGAGTGATAGTGATTGAGTGTGATTCAAATTAACTGTTGCCAGATAGAGATGTTATGGACTCAAATTTCCAATAATTTGAGATGAGCAAACCAGTACCTCCACCCCTCCCAATCGGGCGAGGGGTGTGAGAAAAAGTGAAATGATTTGAGAGGGCTGCAGGAGTGGCCGTGTCCTCTGGTTTGATCCAGGTCTCAGTTAGGGCCATGAGACTGAGATTTGAATGAGCGGAGATAGATGAAATAAAATCTGCTTTGTTTACAGCAGACTGGCAATTCCAGAGACCAATTGGAATGGACAGTAAAGTGGCAGAGGAAATCGGTACCATAAGCAGATTATTAGGATTACGGCGTCTTGAATACACAGAGCGTGATTTACGGGTGGTAGTAGTAATAGTAGAGATTTGAAAGCACATGGTGAATATGGATCAGAGAAATAAACAGATGAAAACAAGCTAAATACAAAAAGGGTTAAAGTGAAAGGAAAGCTATACTCAAGTGCCTTGTCGGTGTCCTTTCTCGAGTGGAGTCGCACAGAGTAAAGTTGCTGGTCTTTACACTCTTTGGTCTTCACACGATGAGGGCTTCACACCAGGGCTGCCGCGGAGTACCACTCTATTTATCTACACTAGTTAATGAATACAGCAGGCCACGCCTTGTTGAAACTGTTCCCTCGCGCAAGACCACGTGACCAACACGTGAACAAATGCTACTTCACCACACAGCACACTACACTACACAGACAAACGTTCTAAATAACAGCTGATCTAGAAAACACTGAGAAAAATGATATAGTACTCACACAGTCGTTGCCTTTCCTGTTGATCGAATGCTTCTCTCTAACTGAATGTCAACAATGCAATGCAAATATATACAACCCTGGCTTAGGCCACGCCTCGTCGAAACTGTTCCCTTGCGCGAGACCACGTGAACAAACGCTACTTCACCACACAGCACACTACACTACACAGACAAACGTTCTAAATAACAGCTGATCTAGAAAACAATGAGAAAAATGATATAGTACTCACACAGTCGTTGCCTTTCCTGTTGATCGAATGTTTCTCTCTAACTGAATGTCAACAATGCAATGCAAATATATACAACCCTGGCTTAGGCCACGCCTCGTCGAAACTGTTCCCTCGAGATGTGTTTTTGAGATGTGTTGATGCCATGAAATTTAAAATCAACTTATTTATCCTTAAAATGATACATTTTCTCAGTTTAAACATTTGATATGTCATCTATGTTGTATTCTGACTAAAATATTGCAATTTGAAACTTCCACATCATTGCATTCTGTTTTTATTCACAATTTGTACAGTGTCCCAACTTTTTTGGAATTGGGTTTGTAAACCGACCAATAAAAAAATAAAAAAATAAAATTAAGCAGTTTGGATTGTGACATTTTTGTTTGTCTTCATAACATACATGTCCCCTATATATACACATTTCCCCCTAAACTTACCAGTCATTGACCCTAATATGCTACTGAATTATTATTATTATTATTATTATTATTATTATTATTATTTGGTAATTATGTTATTCCACATGGTAATTCTCATAATATTCTATTCATAATATTCTCGTATTTGTTTATTGTAGTATAGTAAACTGAAACAATATGTGAATGTGTGTGTGTGTGTGTGTGTGTGTGTGTGTGTGTGTGTGTGCAGCATTTATCACTAGGCTTTAACACGTTAGCCACATAACTCAGAATCGTTCAAGGCCAATTCCTTATTAATACCATAATAAACAATGACTACAACAGACATGTGAACCTAAGGATTGGAATAATGCGGCAGTCCTCTCATGTCAGAATTGCTGTAATTATGAGATGACAAATCAGTGATTCTACTTTAAGCAGTTTACGTCCTCCGACTCCGAAATTATTAGTAACACTCATGATGCCAAATGAATCCATCCCGCAAAATACATCACTTCATTTGTTTTAATACACAGTATACCAAAATAGTGCTAAATGTTGAGGACATTTCTCACTGGAAATTTCCCTTTGCGTCTTTGCATCTATGTATTGGCAGAAATGTTAAATCTGTGGTACAGAACTTCAGTAATGATTTTACACTTTCCCCATGCAGTCTCCTGCACACAGGCAGTAAGGGACTGTCACTCTTAAATGAGCTCCAGGTCCTCTAGGGGTCTGAGGAGATGGCACCGTACAACTCCCAAAGGAGCTTTACAAGATTACCCTCTCCTGGTGTATTTAACTCTGGGACTTTACAGAGGAAGTCACACATCATTGTGTTTGTAAGAGAAAGAAGGAATGGTCTTAAAACCCAAAGTCTGCAGCCATGTAACAACTTGCAGAAGATTTCAGAGATCTTATGGAATGCTGGATGTAAGGGTTAGTTGTAATGCCTACCACAGACTGTGTGTGTTCTTCAGGTAAAACCCATGTGATGTTATTATATTATAACAAAGATGGCAATATCTGAAATCTTTGTCCTTCTGGGGACATTTTTGGCAATGAAAAAATTCAGAAGTATTTGGAAGAAAAATTCAGTTATGTTGTATTGTCTCAGATGTTTCTTCTAAAATTCCTAATGTTTACATTGAAAGTATAGAGCTATACAATTTAATGTGAATAGCATAGCTCTAATAATTGTTTTTGAATAATTTTATAATAAATATTTAAGTTCATATTGAGATATCTGCCCTTTCAGTGCAGGCTTTGATATCTTGTGCTAACATGATTGACATAAATTCATAGTTAAAAATGTTATAAACTATATATATATATATATATATATATATATATATATATATATATATATATATATATATATATATATATATATATATAGGGTCCATATTGAGATCTGACTTGGTAGTTTGGGAAATCTGAGCTGAATTTATTAACTTTTATGATACTTTTTGCCTTTTTGAGCTTAACAGTATAAATGGCTGCTTAATTCTTTCTAACGTTGTCATTTTTGTGTTTCACAGAAGAAATTTTTAAAGTTTTAGAACGACACAATAGGGTGACTATATGATGATGAGGATTAAGTAAATGTTTCTATGAGGTCGCCATTTAATCTCACTGCTGTCTAGAGAAACAACAAGACAACCCATTTGATAATTTTCTTTTCTTTGGGGAGTCTTGTAGTGTCATTTTAATATAATAACATTTTTGTGCTCTATGATAGAGAGGTATCTGATTGCTTGCAGTTGTCCTGAATGATTGAATGCTAAAGCAAGTTACAACCTCATGGTGTAATGATTTTGTGACAGTAGGACTCTTCTGCAGAGGCAGATGGCGAACAAAGATTTTTATCAATAGGGTAACGTGATGTTCTGATGAACGAGAATTTTCACGTCAAATTCGATTTCTCTCCTAATCGATTCTGGTGGATTTCATATCCTTTCTGCAGTTCACACACACACAAGCTTCAGGCTTTCTTTAATAGAGCTCAGCCTCATGAGGCGTCTGAACACAATACAATCACACACGCACACACACACACACACACACACACACACACACACACACACACACACACACACACACACACACAACAGGAGGATGACAGCTCATTTCTGCATTCAAATAAGCATCCACTTCCTTCAGTTTAAATTGGACCTACTTTCCCTGTCAACAAATGTGTCCCGTCCCGTCCCATCTCAGATTTGATTTCATTTTTTTTAAAAAGAGAAACTGACTGGCACAAACAACTTTGGCTGGCAGAAGGCACATCAAATGAGTTGGCAGAGAATAATAATTTCTAAAGAAAGTGTAAGTGGTGCTTGCCCCTGTGAAACTCGCCACCATGGTAGAAGGGGGATTGCCACGTCATTGCTATGTGGATGGTAAGGTGTTCTGAGTAGTTTTATTGTATTGCTGTGCAGTTACTAGGTTTGCTGGGGTTTCAGTCATGCTGAAGAAGCATCTTAAATCAGCCTATGCTGTTTGTTTGTTAGCGATTTAGAGCTGCATGATTCAAAATAAAGCCACAATCACAATATGCTTTAGTGAGATTATCAAATCGCAAAGGCTGTGATTTAATTAAATAAATATATGCACTGCATGTTTCAGAGTGAAGTGTGGCACTGTGGTCTTGAAATGTTATGTTCCCAGAACATTCTTAGAACGTCCCCTCTGGTGCCAAGAACATCACAGAGTAACGTTCCCAGAATGGTGGTCATGATGTGGAGTTCTTTAAAGGATTAGTTCACTTTCCAAATGTCCAAATGACAGTTTCAGTGCAGCCTCAAAGGACTTTAAACGATACCAGACGATGAATAAGGGTCTTATCTAGCGGAACGATCGGTCATAAAAAAATTAAAAAAAAGTTTACGTTTTATAAGTACAAATGCTCGTCTTGCTCTGTTCTGTGATGTGCGTTCGTAATACGCAATTACATTGGAAAGGTCATGCTTGACGTAGGCGGAAGTACAGAGTCAGTGTTTACAAGTTGAACGTGCACATACTAAGTCAAACGCCGTTTACAAAAAAAGGGAGTTAAAAGGTAAAATAATGATGTCGGAAGATTTTGAACTTCGAGGAGAAGATGAGATGGAGTTTTTTGCCCTGCCCTACCTTTTTGAACCATGACCTTTTCAACGTAATTGCTTATTACATGACGTCATAAACGCATCACAGAACAGAGCATGGCGAGCATTTGTGCTTATAAAACTGTAACTTAAAAAAAAAAATTTTTTTATGACTGATCATTTCGCTAGATAAGACCCTTATATATCGTCTGGTATCGTTTAAAGCCCTTTGAAGCTGCACTGAAACTGTCATATGGACCTTGAAGCGTTTGGTGCCCACTGAAGTCCAAAAATCAGAGAAAAATCCTGGAATGTTTTCATCAAAAACCTTAATTTCTTTTCAACTGAAGAAAGAAAGACATGGATATCTTGGATGACATGGGGGTGAGTAAATTATCAGCAAACGTTTATTTAAAAGTGAACTAATCCTTTAAAGGGTTCAGGGACGTTATTTGGCAGACCTTCACAGAACATTCTGAACGTTATCGGAATGTTTAGGGGACCATATTTTATTTGGAAATGTGATGTTCCCAGAACATTCTCAGAACGTCCCCGCTGGTGTCAAGGACGTCACCTAGTAACGTTCCCAGAATGTTCCAAGGCGGTCATGATGTGGAGTTCTTTAAAGGGTTGGGGAACGTTATTTGGCGGACATTCAGGGAACATTCAGGATGTTCTGGGAATGTTTAGGGGACCGTTACTATAGGACATTCCCTCTTAACTACATTCCCATAACGTTTGCGGGACCTTTAGGTTACCAACCTAGAATATTATTTTTGGTCCTATTTAGGTCCTTCCATCACGTTTACAGAGCATGTTTGTGTGAATCTATGTACATTGGGCTGCTTTGCAAATGAGGGTCAGTAAAACCCAGGATTAGCACAAAAGTTGCTTCTCAAAGATGGATCAATACCAACCCTTCGTGATCCATAATGTGTGTCATAAGTCGCCTTTCTGAATGTGCTAATGTGGATAAAGTTGCTATTGTCTCTTACTGTGTTCACAGAGACCAGTTATTTTTAGCCCAAAAACTGCTCACCGTACAATTCGCCTGTACAATTCAGAAGTGCACTTTTATTGCTTCTTAAAATGAAAACTAATGGCATAGCTCTGATCTCTGTGAATACAGTCAGAGGCAATGGTAACTTTAGCCACATTAGCCATCAGCATGCTAACAAGCACATTCACAAAGGTGATTTGCGTACATTCACAATATATTATGTGCGGTACTTACATGTTCTGAATATGAAGTTGGACAAACATTTAGTATTGATCCATCTTTGAGAAAAAAAAAAAACTTTTGTGCTCATTTGCAAAGCAGCCCAGTGTACATTGATTCACACAAACATGTTCTGAAAACATTCAGCAAATGTAATGGAAGGACCTAAATAGGACCATAAAATAACATTCTAGGTTGGTCCCCTAAAGGACCTGCAAACTTTATGGGAATGTAATGTAGAGACCACTGCACTGAACAAGATATGTTGCATCGCAGTCCCGAATTAAACATCCCCATCTGACTAACAGGGAACCATAAGAGAACATTCTGTAAACTTCCCAAATATCCTCTTTGTAACGTTGCCGTGTGACCATAGAATAACCATTATGCAATGTCTCCCTAAAGTATAAGGAACGTTATTATATAACCAACAGAGGACCATGTGGGAACGTTCTGTTAACGTCCCAATGTCCTCTGTAAGAGATTCAAGATTCAAGAGTTTTATTTGTCACAACCACAGTTATATACAGAATATACAACCGGCAGTGAAATGTAAACAGGTCAGCTCCATGGACAGTGCAAATTCACAGTTAAAAACACAAGGAGGAAATTATAATAGAAATAGAATAAAAAGTACTAATATATATATATATATATATATATATATATATATATATATATATATATATATATATATATATATCTGTAGAATTATAAATAATCAAGTAGAAAAAAATGAAGAAGTGGAATAAAATAAGTGGAGTAAACTGTGCAGTGAGTAAACTGTCAACCTATAAATATGTGGTTAACAAATGTATAAAGAGTATAATGTACAAACAGGTTTATAACAGGCTGTTACACAGTAACAACGAGAACAGAAAGTGCAGTGCAATGTCAGTATGTCGATGGTCACGTGATGTTAAGTGACTGAGTTCAGGAGTCTGATGGCCTGGGGAAGAAGCTCCTCCAGAGTCTCTCAGTTTTGGCCATCAGGCTTCCGGAAGCGCTTACCAGATGGCAGCAGCGTGAAATGAGGGTTTGCAGGGTGATTAGAGTCCTTGATGATTTTAGTAGCTCTACCTTTGCAGCGTTTGGTGTAGATGTCCTGCAGAGACGGGAGAGCTGACCCTGAGATACGCTCGGATAAGCACACGACTCTTTGCAGGGCTTTGCAGTCATGACTGGTGCTGTTCCCATACCACGCTGTGATGCACTGAGTTAATACACTTTCTATCGCCCCTAAATAGAAAGTTTTCAGGATAGCTGGTGAAACCCTGAATTTCCTCAGCTGGCGCAGGTGGTACAGTCTTTGCCTGGCTTTTTTCACCTGTGTCTGAATGTGAGCAGTCCAGGTCAGGTCCTCGGAGATGTTTACACCCAGGTACTTGAAGCTGCTCACTCTCTCTACTGGTGATCCGCTGAACATGAGAGGGGAGTATGTCCGTTGCTGTCTCTTCCTGAAGTCCACAATCAGTTCTTTGGTCTTGCCAACATTCAGAGAGAGACAGTTGTCCTGGCACCATGATGTTAGATGTTCCACCTCGTCCAAGTATGCCGTCTCATTGTTGTTGGAAATGAGGCCCAGGACAACCAACAGTATCATCAGCAAATTTGATGATAGAGGTGGAGCTGTGTGTGGACAAGCAGTCATGCGTGTAGCGAGAGTAGACCAGGGGACTCAGGACACAGCCCTGTGGAGCTCCCACACTCAGGGTGATGGAGGTGAACTGGCCTATTCTCACCACCTGAGGCCTGCCAGTGAGGAAGTCCTCAATCCAGTGGCAGAGAGAAGAATTCAGGCCGAGATCCAGGAGTTTGGCGGTTAGCTTAATGGGAACTATGGTGTTAAAGGCTGAGCTATAGTCAATAAATAGCAGCCTTACGTAACGTTGCGGTCTGACCATAGAATAACCAATATGGGCCGTCCACCTAAAATTATATCGGGAACGTTATTATATGACAGAGGACCATGTGGGAACGTTCTGTTAACATCCCAAATTTCCTCTGTGTAATGTTGCTATGTGACCATAAAATAACCAAAATGGAACGTCCCCCTAAAGTCATATCCGGGACCTTAAACTGCAGCACTTTCATAACCAAAAGAGGATGTTTTAGGAACATCCCTAATGTTCTATAAAGGTTTGGGATCTTCTTCACCTTTAGAGAACCTTTAAGGAATGTCGAGCAAGGTTGTGAGAACGTCCCCTTCTACGTGGAAAGTAACTTGCTTCACAGTAACAGCTGCTCCACACTAAGTCATTTCAGCATCTGCTCTAAATTTGGGTCTCTTATAATGTACATTTAGGAATGTAGGGCCCTATGAAATTCGTTTGATTTATTTTTGTCAAATTCCATTCTATTTATTTTTTTTTTTCAAATTCCATTTTTCTGGATTTGTGTTTTTTTATTTTATTTTTTTATTTATTTTTATTTAGCATGTTTAATTAATTGAAATCATGAAACATACAATTTAACAACACTTTATTCAAACTTATTTATTTTTACATGTTTAGGGCCCAATGAAATCTATTAATAGCAATTTATTCATAAAAAAAAAAAAAAATCTATTTTTATCTATGTTTATTTTTGTTTTGTAATTTTGTGTTGTGTATTTAAGTTTTTCTGTCAATCAGTTGAAGGCATTGAACATTAATTTAATTTATCTTTTAATCATATACAATTAAACATACTTTTTTTGTCAAATAAAGTGCTGCACAACAAAATTTAAATATGGAAGAAATGTTTTGATTATTCATTAAAAAAGTTTTAATGATAATGTATTATTATTAGTAGTAGTAGTAGTGTTAGTGTTAGTATTATTACATTGAGATGTAGCTAAATTCTACTGTACAACAATAATATATTTCTGTCACATTTTATTCAAGTTAAATCAAACTTTTATTTTGACGAGTTGCCGTGCAGACCTTTGAGTTTTTGTGTGTTTATGATATGATGATAGTTTTTTCTCAAATGAAACGGTAAACTGCTCATGAAGTGACATGTCCTCATATAGTGAGGCAGCAGATGCCGAAAACACCTCATGCGTGCTTCAGTGTGTGTGTGGCAAAATGAAACCACGCATCTGCCATTCATCCACACAGTATGGGGTTTGGGGGCCAACCATCTCAGCACCAGCTTGATCAGGCCAAGATGACTGTAACGTAGTTTGTATGTTCAGGGAAGAAGGAGGCGGGAACCGGCGAACATTTAAAAACTTTAATCAAAAATAAACAAAGAAAACACAATAACGGCGGCAGTCGTCCGTGAGGGGCTGCCGCCGTTATTGTGTTTTCTTTGAAATTACAGGTACATACAAAATAAAACACAACATAAAATCCAGGCCTGGTCCTCTCTCGTCTTGCACTGTCGTCGCTCCTCCTTTTATGCTCCCGTCACTCCTCCGCTCTCACGGTCCCTCGCCTCACTGCTCGCCACAATGACCATATCAAACCAACTAAGAGGAACAAATCAGGTTTTAAGAGCCCACTCCTAAATCTCTATGATATTCTGATCTTTAAATATGGCTCTCTTTCAATATACAATATAAGTGTATGGAATTTGTTTTTACCAGTTTTATCATTCACCAGGCAAAATTGTAAATCCAATCACTTAGACAAGAAATAGCGCACCTCTCCTCAGCAGCCCACAGGATTTGAGGCATCATTCATGTCTATAGAATAAATGTTTACCTGCTAAAGTTTAAATAATTTCGCCTTAGCAAACACCACTAATGATGTTGTTCGCCAGGTTATTCAGGAATAGATGCAGAAAATCTGTACGTGTGCGACGGAGCACAAGCTCTCATCTGGTTATGGGTGTGAAAAGGTTTCTGAGAAGCTGCCATGGATTTGGTGTGTGCGATGTCTGTTTGCGTGTATGCCGGTCCCTTGAGTCTCCGCCATGCCTGGTGTGAGATCCCTCTTAATAGCATTTGATTTCTCCAGTGTGCAGATGTGATTCCAAAGTGCCATTTTCCTCACAATTTCCGTACAGTTTCATCCATGTGCTCTTGTCCCTGACAAATCCAACAGAGTTAAAAGTAATCCAACAGGAGCCATATATTAACGGCGTTCTATATTCCTAACCACTCAAATAGCTGGTATTAGCTGGTGTGGGATGGGATTTAAGTGACTTTGACGGACAGCAGGAGTGTTGTGACCCCTCGCTTGAGGTACTGAGATGCTGTTTACCCAGAGATTCTTGCATCTGCCCTCACTCGCAGCTGGTGTGTTTTTGCTCAGCTCACATGCTAACGGGTGGTTTCGCTCAGGTCATGGATTTCCTTTCAGGCAATATTGGAAGTAAACATCAGGGCTTCAGAGTCTGTCTATGTCCGATAGCGTCGGATGTCTGTTATGGCGGGGTTTCTCAAGGATCTGGGATATAGGCTGCTATTGAGTTAAAGCTGAAGTGTATAGTTTCTGTTCCACTAGCATCACCAAATGCAATTGCAACAAGAAAGATTGTTTCCCAGAGTGAAAGTTCACTGGTATTGGGATTGACTACTGAAATTACGTTCTTGTGACTGTTCTAGTAAACTCTTTGATTCTTTGACAGTTTGATTCATGTAAATGAATAAGTTTTGTCACTGAATAATAAAATAAAGACACTGTCATACTTTCAATTCAAAAAGCACATTAAATCTTTGTAATATTCTTTCTTTCTGCTTAATTGTTTGTCACCGGAAAGAACAAATGCAGATGTTCTGGTTGAATACTATTGTTTACGTCGGGGCAGTTCTTGGATTTCAGTCTTAAAGGGTTAGTTCACCCAAAAATGTATTTAATAATGAATTACTCATCGTTACATAGTTAAAATAGTCCATGTGACTACAGTGGTTCAAGCTTATTGTTATGAAGTGACGAGAATACTTGTAAGTATTTGAGTTGAAGATGAGTTGAAGTAAACACAGTGTATTGCTTCCAGGTTCTACGTCAGAACGCTGCCTCATTATTGGCCAGCTCCTGCGTCAGCATCACATGCATGGGTTGTGGTGGGTTGTGTTAACTATGTGAATAGTTAACACAAATACATTTTGCACACAAAGTGTATTCTTGTCGCTTCATAACGTCAAGGTTGAACTACTGTTGTCAAATGGACTATTTTACTGATGTCTTCACTACTTTTCTGGGCCTTGAAAGTTGCAATGACATTGCCACCTATAAATGGTTCAAAAAGATAAACGAATGTCTTTCAGGTTTGGAACGACATGAGGGTGAATAATTAATTACATAATTTTCATTTTTGGGTGAGCTAACCCTTTAATGGGACCCCTTACTGAATGTGAGATTTTTTCAGGACAGATTTCGTTTGACTACAAATTGTTTTTATAAACCAATTAAAATAGCAATATAATGGTCTGTTTGGTTGCAGGTTATTCTGTGATTTGAGAAGACAGCAGTACTGGGAAGTTTATGGAATGTTTTGATGTATTCACAATGGGTTTTCTATGTCTTGTGATTCGAGAGCATGAAAACAGGTGTTTTTTTGTTTGTTTTTTTGGTTTATATTTACACTGCATTTACGCTGATGTTTTAATGTTGTGTATAGGCATTAAACGGTTAAAGGTTTAATGCAGCATTTTATTTTCACATATCGTTTTTCCCCATCAAATCTAATGCAAAATTTGTTTTACAGAAGAAATCAGTTTAGTATTATGCTGTACAGATTATATGCTTTGGATTTCTTTTTACTTTCTTTTTGCAAAGTGTTGTGGCTGCCAAACTAAAATTTTAAAAGTTTTCACACCTATAGATCATTTGTTTTGTTCCGAAACAGAGACTTAATTTGTTACAATGTTGCGTTTTCTTCTTGGTTAGGTTTGCTTTAACAAGGCAACCTTTCAAAGCATACCAAAATGTGTTGACGCAAGTCACATGCGAGTACAACTGTCCTCTTATTGGTCAGAGTTTCCTCAGCGTCATCCATCAAGATGATTGACAAGTTCGCTCCATGAGCTTATTGTGGCTTTATTTGAAACTGTCAAGACACGCAAACACTATACGAATGTAGCCGCCATTCCCGCTGTTAAATTATATACTACATTCATAGTAATACTGCAGCAAATTCAAACGTGCTCTCTCCGGATTTCCCAGCGCTGTCTAGAGGTTAACAGTTTCAAGACACACACAAACACTATACGAATGTCATAATGCAGCTAGAGCAGGAATCAAGGCTTCATCGGGACAGCTTTCTCCCGCGGAGAAGTGCAATTACAACATTTTAAAATGAAGAGGTGCTCTTTTGGTTTTCAGCTGTATAACTAATGTATTCACTCACAGAATCAGACACGACTGTTATTTATATAGCACATTTCCAGTTATGAATTATAATACCAGTTGGTCCGTTAGTTCAGATTGCTTTCACAACTCAAGCGAACAGCCCCCAAGTTCGTTTGCAGTCGGGCCGAGACCACCTCGTTCAGGCGTTCTCGGAGCCATTGTTTTGCCATGTTCACATATGCTTAAAGGAACCAAACCAAGGGAGAAAACACACAGGTTCCGAAAGCACCCTAAGACTAAGCTGGCTCTCAGGTGAATGTTATCTCAAATATTGGTTCTCAAATAATTCCATTCCAGTGCAAATGCATATTTCAAGGGTATTCATTTAATTTACAAATATAGTTGTTATGATTGTCCGGACCTTTGTTGGGAAGGAAAAGCAGAGCCTGGACCTCTTGGAACTTTAATTGAATAGCGCTGGTGAATGGTTTATGCTCTGTGAGGTTTGATTATTTTGTATTTTTGTGCAGGGATTCAAAAGGAGCTGAAATAATTTGTAACACATTGAAGCATAAAATGAAGTGTAATTATCTTTGGGGAGAGGCGAAAACTCAGCCAACCATACATTAACACATGCTGAAATTATGACCTTCACATTCTTACATAATCAGCCTCTCATACACAGATATTTATGAGGTAAAATAGGACACTAATGAATCTTTACAGAATGAGGATTTACAACTTGTATTTATTCATGAGGAAATCATTATTATTATTATTATAAGCATGTATTACTTGAGTAGGTCAATATCCCATCATGCACCTGGAAACCAAACCATTACCTGCTAATCTCTTTCTGTCAGGTACCGTTCTAGTGGAAAACATGCAGATCAACGGTCGTGCTCAGGATCCAGATAGAACCATCTCTTTGACACTGCTGGACAACTATGATTACTGGGTTATCCTTGACCCCGCACTGCAGAGACTGTATCTCAACAGCACCGGACGAGTGCTGGACCGAGACGTGAGTAAACAAACACGCACATTCTGTCAAAAATAACATATTGCTGCTGTTGTCCTTTGGCTGACACAAACGCACACACACATATATCAAATGAAAGTCTGCCTGAAGCCTCTAAGTCACACAAGCGCTACAATAAATTCCATCCCGATTTGCAGCACGCCAACACGTCACGGTAATAAGATCATGACAGCCACACAGCACTGCAACATTTTCTTACTCAGTATTTTAGTCTTTTTAGTAAAATATTTGTGCTGGATATATTAAGAATTTTCAGAGATTATATCCTAAATAAAGATAATTTATTAGTAGTAGTAGTAGCAGTAGTAGTATTTGGCAGTGCTGTGGCTCAGTTGCTAGCACTGTCACCACACAGCAGGTTTCTTTCTGTGTGGGGTTTGCATCTTCTCCCTGTGTCTGCATGGATTTCCTTCAGGTGCTCCGGTGCACAGACGCTATATTGTCCGTAGGTGTGAATATATGTGTGTGTGTGTGTGTGTGTGTGTGTGTGTGTGTGTGTGTGTGTGTGTGTGTGTGATAGTTCCAATCCATGTAATGGGGAGGGTTGGGAAAAGACCCTGAAACCTACCCTGAAAGAAAAAAAGAAAAAAATACATTGCAAAGAAAATTAATTGACAGTCTCTCTTGTATGGCAAGATATGGCTATAGAGTCAGATGAAATGGTAATAGATAAAATTGATATAGTATTATTATTATTTTTTTTTAAATAATAAATAGTACATAAATAAGTACATTTATTGTATTTAAAGTGCCCCTATTATGCTATTCAAAAGGCTCCTAATTTTGTTTTGGGGTCTCCTACAACAGGTTTACATGCATCAAAAGTAAAAAAAAACACTTATATTCTCATAATAAACATTGCACATCACCACATTGTTCAATGATTCTCAAATGACTCGATGGATGAATCAGTCTCTCTGAATCCCTCCTTTACGTGAGCTACTCAGATGGCACAGTGCATTGTATTTGGTCTACCGCTTACAGTGCACGTCCAAAATAAATGCTCATTACCATAAACTTCAGCTCCGTGCAGAGGCTTCTTAAAGCTCAGTGATTGTACACACTGTAAACAGCGTAACGATGGCGTTGATTTTTCCATATCATTCCGAGCGCGAGTCTGATGATGAAACATTGGAAGAATTAGTTATTCAACCCGAACCTCCATCGCAAGGACGTCTTGAGCAGGACGTTTCTCAGTGATACACTACTCAGTTTGAGGTACATTATGGCGGCAGTTTCACACTGCACACGCAAGCAGTGCGTTGGCAGCGCAGAAGCTGTGTGTATGGAGAACGGGAGCAGCGCGCGCCCCTTTTGCTTTCACACTGGCAGCGTTTGTCTGCGTGCGGTGTGAATGCGTGCGGTGTGAATGCTCTAATCTGTTAACATGGGCACCGAAGAAAACACGTGCTGCTTACGCTCTGCTAACGCGTGCAGTGTGAAACCGGCCTGAGATCAACTGTAATTCCTCACCATCACCATTAACAAGTGTGTGTCCATCATGCGGGAACTGTATCAATAACAGCGCATACATTAGCCGAGCACTAACGTGAATGACTGATGTAACATTAAAGTTTGCGAAACCTTTATTTTTACTCAAAGCAGTAAGAACGACATACAATCTGCATTAATAGACAGAGTTTTAGGCAATAGTGGCCCACACACCTGGTAGAAAATATAATTCAATCTATATCAATAATGAATCATTCTTACAGGTTGTGATTCTGAGGAGAAAAGAAAACTGTTCCAAATAGCCTGGGTACTGACCCATCTTTCAAGAGCAAGCATTTTGCGACTCCCACGTTGAACTCCGATATTTCAGAAGCAGTTGTCAGTAAAATGAGGTGTTTGAGGGCTGGTCAAGTTATTCGCGGGCAGACAATGTACAACATAGGCGGGCATTAGAACCATCCTTCGGATGAGACATTAAACCAAGGTCCTGACTCTCTGTGGTCATTAAAAATCCCATGTGTAACCCCGGCATCCTGGCCAAATTTGCCCATTGGCCTCTGTCCATCATGTCCTCCTAATCATCTCCCTATCCTGATTGGCTTCATCACTCTCTCTCTTCTCTCCACCAGTCAGCTGGTGTGTGGTGGGCGTTCTGACGCAATATGGCTGCCGTATTCGAATTACAAACAACTCATTTAAGCGGTTCAGAGTCTATTCTTTATTTTGGGAGAAAATAACTTTATTTATCGTGCACTTTAGACTTTACAACTTTGATTCAAGATTCAAGAGTTTTATTTGTCACAACCACAGTTATATACAGAATATACAACCGACAGTGAAATGTAAACAGGTCCGCTCCATGGACAGTGCGAATTCACAGTTAAAAACACAAGGAGGAAATTATAATAGAAATAGAATAAAAAATACTAATATATATATACAACATATATATATATATATATATATATATATATATATATATATATATATATATATATATATATATACACATACACTCACCTAAAGGATTTTTAGGAACACCTGTTCAATTTCTCATTAATGCAATTATCTAATCAACCAATCGCATGGTAGTTGCTTCAATGCATTTAGGGGTGTGGTCCTGGTCAAGACAATCTCCTGAACTCCAAACTGAATGTCAGAATGGGAAAGAAAGGTGATTAAACAAATTTTGAGCGTGGCATGGTTGTTGGTGCCAGACGGGCCGGTCTGAGTATTTCACAATCTGCTCAGTTACTGGGATTTTCACGCACAACCATTTCTAGGGTTTACAAAGAATGGTGTGAAAAGGGAAAAACATCCAGTATGTGGCAGTCCTGTGGGCGAAAATGCCTTGTTGATGCTAGAGGTCAGAGGAGAATGGGCCAACTGATTCAAGCTGATAGAAGAGCAACTTTGACTGAAATAACCACTCGTTACAACCGAGGTATGCAGCAAAGCATTTGTGAAGCCACAACACGCACAACCTTGAGGCGGATGGGCTACAACAGCAGAAGACTCCACCGGGTACCACTCATCTCCACTACAAATAGGAAAAAGAGGCTACAATTTGCACAAGCTAACCAAAATTGGACAGTTGAAGACTGGAAAAATGTTGCCTGGTCTGATGAGTCTCGATTTCTGTTGAGACATTCAGATGGTAGAGTCAGAATTTGGCGTAAACAGAATGAGAACATGGATCCATCATGCCTTGTTACCACTGTGCAGGCTGGTGGTGGTGGTGTAATGGTGTGGGGGATGTTTTCTTGGCACACTTTAGGCCCCTTAGTTCCATTTGGGCATCGTTTAAATGCCACAATAGAGCGTCTTTTGGATGTGGTGGAACGGGAGCTTTGTGCCCTGGATGTGCATCCCACAAATCTCCATCAACTGCAAGATGCTATCCTATCAATATGGGCCAACATTTCTAAAGAATGCTTTCAGCACCTTGTTGAATCAATGCCACGTAGAATTAAGGCAGTTCTGAAGGCGAAAGGGGGTCAAACACAGTATTAGTATGGTGTTCCTAGGTGAGTGTATATATGTAGAATTATAAATAAATCGAGTAGAAAAAACTAAATAAATAAAGAAGTGGAATAAAATAAGTGAAATAAACTGTGCAGTGAGTAAACTGTAGACTTATAAATACGTGGTTAACAGAAATGTACAAAGAAGTATAATGTGCAAACAGGTTTATAACAGGTTGTTACACAGTAACAACGAGAACAGAAAGTGCAGTGCAATGTCAGTATATCGATGGTCATGTGATGTTAAGTGACTGAGTTCAGGAGTCTGATGGCCTGGGGGAAGAAGCTCCTCCTGAGTCTCTCAGTTTTGGCCATCAGGTTTTGGAAGCGCTTACCAGATGGCAGCAGCGTGAAATGAGGGTTTGCAGGGTGATTAGAGTCCTTGATGATCTTAGTAGCTCTACCTTTGCAGCGTTTGGTGTAGACGTCCTGCAGAGACGGGAGAGCTGACCCTGAGATACGCTCGGATAAGCACACGACTCTTTGCAGGGCTTTGCAGTCATGACTGGTGCTGTTCCCATACCACGCTGTGATGCACTGAGTTAATACACTTTCTATCGCCCCTAAATAGAAAGTTTTCAGGATCACTGGTGAAACCCTGAATTTCCTCAGCTGGCGGAGGTGGTACAGTCTTTGCCTGGCTTTTTTCACCTGTGTCTGAATGTGTGCAGTCCAGGTCAAGTCCTCAGAGATGTTTACACCCAGGTACTTGAAGCTGCTCACTCTCTCTACTGGTGACCCGCTGATCATGAGAGGGGAGTATGTCCGTTGCTGTCTCTTCCTGAAGTCCACAATCAGTTCTTTGGTCTTGCCAACATTCAGAGAGAGACAGTTGTCCTGGCACCATGATGTTAGTTGTTCCACCTCGTCCAAGTATGCCGTCTCATTGTTGTTGGAAATGAGGCCCAGGACAACAGTATCATCAGCAAATTTGATGATAGAGGTGGAGCTGTGTGTGGACAAGCAGTCATGCGTGTAGCGAGAGTAGAGCAGGGGACTCAGGACACAGCCCTGTGGAGCTCCCACACTCAGGGTGATGGAGGTGGAGGTGAACTGGCCTATTCTCACCACCTGAGGCCTGCCAGTGAGGAAGTCCTCAATCCAGTGGCAGAGAGAAGAATTCAGGCCGAGATCCAGGAGTTTGGCGGTTAGCTTAATGGGAACTATGGTGTTAAAGGCTGAGCTATAGTCAATAAATAGCAGCCTTACGTAGTTCCCACTTTTGCTGTCGATGTGAGTGAGGGAGGAGTGGAGGACATGAGAGATGGCATCTTCAGTCGATCTATTGGGACGATAGGCAAACTGAAGAGGGTCCAAAGTGTCAGGAATGAAGGAGCAAATGGTGTTTTTAATGAGTCTCTCAAAGACCTTCATGACTATAGACGTGAGAGCCACTGGACGATAGTCATTTAGGCAAGAGGGTTTACTGTTCTTAGGGACAGGGATGATGGTGGATTTTTTGAAGGAGGTGGGGACCACAGATGTAGCGAGGGACTCATTAAAGATAGATGTAAACAACCCGGCGAGCTGATCAGCACAGGACCGCAGAACACGGCCTGAAATACCATCCGGCCCGGCAGCTTTCCTAACATCCACACGATTGAGTGCCCTCCGAACTTCGTCCTCCGAGACAGAGATCACGTGGTTGTTGCTGCTCTGAGTAATTCCCTCTGACGCGTCACCTGGCGGAGTGGCGCTGCCGCGATTACAATCAAAGCGCGTAGAAAGAGTTTTGCAGAACCTTTACATTCACAAACAGCTACATTACACTGCATGAAAGGGAATATTCGAAGAAAAAAATAATAGGGGCACATTAAAATATATTTAGACATTTTTTCTTTTAAATATTATGTATCTTTTAGATTATTATTATTATTATTATTATTTTCTTTTTAAGTATAAACATAACATTTATTTACAACAGGTTATGCTTAATAATTTACCATAAATAATTATCATTAAAGTAAACGTTTTTAAAAGATATTAAAACATTTTTCTTTTAGTTATTAAATATCTTTTGGATGATGATGATGAGGATAGTGATTATTTAGGTTATTGTTATAAAATGATTTTGCAGATTCATAGAACTTGAGTAAATAGGACTGTCTGTGGCTTTATCTTTATTAAGATATATTTAACTTTTATTAGGTTTTTTGCTTTATTCGACTGTGGTTTTAGAGTCTGTATGTGTACTGTTATGTACTGTTCTAGAGTACAAGAACAGCCAATGCTTCCATCAAAAAGCTGAAAAGGCAGAAGATTTTCCTCCTTCAGCCACCATATGATCATTGCAATTTCTCCCATTCCTTTTTCTACAAGTGCTTCATCTCCTCCCTCTTATACTGTTTCCTCTTATACACCACACCAATCTTGTGTAAAGCACCACACATGTGTCTGTGTGCTCGTCTGAAAAGCATTGCGGTAGTGACAGGCCTCTTATGCCACTATTGGATGATTATTACACGACATTCCCTCCTCTTCCTCCTCCTCGTCCTCTTCAGGAGGCTTTGTGGGATTCAGCCTCTTCACTCAAGAGCTCCACTGTTTGTTTTATTCTGAGTACTTGCAGCCAAACACCTTATTTATCCAAAAGAGAATGAGAAGACATTAATCCTGTTTGCATTGTTGCATTCAGTTATATAATCTTGTGTATTTACACATACCGGCATCTTATTGCTGGGGATTGCTGATTGGTTGTATTGTTAATGTGCTTTACTAATGCCAGGTACCCTAATGTTATTGACTGGCTTTTGAAAATATGACAAATGGGCAGTGTTACCATTATTACCATATGTGTATGTTTTCAGCTCTCAGATCTAAGGGTTTCCTGGTTTGCTAATGTATCCAATTACAATAGTTGTCTGTAAACCCCATTTATGTTCTTTCTTCCAGCCACCCAGTTACATCACCACCATCGTCGTTCAGATTCAGTGCACCAATGAGCTGGTGGGAACGGTTATCCTGCATGAAGTAAGGATAGTGGTGAGGGACAGAAATGACAACACGCCTCGTTTCCAGCAGCCACGTTACTATGTATCAGTTAATGAGGTGAGGCCTGATAACTTATGCACTGCCTCATTTCCTCTCTGTCTCTGTATCAATTCAGTTTCTATTTAGTGTGCATAGTATGCAAATGATCTATATTCATGTGATACCTGGACAACATGCCTCATTTGACAAAATGTTCAATATACAATAACAGAGCATTTTTCTGGTGGGTATTGTATATGGCAATGCAATGTGATGAATGAACCAGAAATGCAGCTAGGAATTTATATACTATTATTCAAAAGTTTCAGGGGTCAGTAAGATTTAGTTGTCTTTGAAATAAATTATTACTTTTATTCAGCAAGGATGCTTTAACTGTGTATAATCAAATGTGTATATAGGAGTCAAAATCTGCTAATGGAGTAATGACGGAACAACAGTTCTAAGAAGTTGTTTTTTTTTATTATCTACAACAGAATCTGCATTTCCATGGGTTTAAATCATAGACTGTAAAAAATATGGACGTAGTGTCCATGACGTCACCCATAGGATTCTGAAGAGCAGTTTTGAAGCGTAAAGTAGAGATAAGCTGGCCGTTGCCGTCTTGGCAGCGCGTCATCGTGCGCCACGCCCGGATAACTGAAAATGGGCAAAAAGGTGGGACGTGGGCGGAGCTGAGGTGACGCGATGACTAACAGATACCGGATAAATGGCTATCCACCTGTCACTCAAAGTGGCCACACCCTTAATTATGCAAAACTTTAAGGCTTTATATAATGTAAACGAAGTTATAAAAAATTCACCCCCCTCACAGTTGTCATGAAGGGCAAAATTAGCCTCATAGACCAAAACCACAGTTTGTACCAGGCTGTAAACATGTTTTTTTTTTTTGGTGTAAAGTTGGGCATTTTAACATGGGGCTCAATGAGATTCTGCTCCTTTCTGGAGCCTGTCCCTAGCAGACAGTTGATGAATTGCAGTTTAAGCCACTTCCGTATTGGCTTCAACAGAAACTGGGGGAGGTTGCTGCTTGGTTTAAATAAAATATTTTTCCCATAAGAGCAATAAATAAGAGCAATTTCACTTTGTGCATCAGAACCACTCATTCCCTGGTAAAAACAAAAACTTTTCAAAAGTCAACGAATTTGCGACAGCTGAATGTAACATTTTTGACAAGCCAAACATTTCAGTCTCTGAGTAACATGATTTAACAGGATAATAAACTAAGCAAAAAGCATTTTAAATGTCTCCAGTACATTTTATAATGTGCACCCCTTATGCACTTTATCATGTCCGTCAAAAAAATCTGACATACACTTATGGGCATCAATCACTTCACTGAATACATACACTGAATACTACAATTAACTTACGACCCATCTGTTTTTAAATCCTTATCATTTGAATATCACAACATTGATGTCTGTCAAAAAATAAGGTGCACAATACACAAAGCAGAGGTCCAGAGAGTAAACACATTTTCTGGAAAACCCACACTAGTGGATGTTTTGAAAGCATCATCACTTTCAGAGAAGAGGGAGAAAATGTCGGCTTGAGCGGCTTCAACAAGCTATCTGTCAGACAATAATGTGCATGATACATAATGCACATCAGTATAATTTTGTTCTTCACTTGCTGAAATTGAATCGGAATGATTAAGGAACTGAGTGAAATACTTCACATTACATGCTAAAGAGAATAAACTCGAACATAAACACAAACTATGCGGTCTTATTCTGACATTTTTATTTGATCACCATCTTCCATTTTTTTTTTTTTAAATATACTAATTATCTAAGTTTAATAAAATGTTGTTTAATTTTCCAGTAAAAGATGGTTGTTATATCATTTGTTACATTTAATTAGCTCTTTGCAGATTTTGACACACACACACACATACAGTCAAACCAAAATTTATTCAGAGATCTTCAACATTTTCTCACATTATCACAGTTTATTCGCTATAGTTTAGAAAATGGTAATCAAATATTACAAGAACTCTTGATAATGTCAGATAACTTTGATATAAAGGTATGTAATGGATTACAATCAACCAATCAGCTGTTAAATTTAAGTACTCAATTAGATAATACCAATTTAGGTCAACCAGTTGACTAAGCAATGCTTCATTTTGTTCAGTCTGTGGTGTAAAAGGGCCCATTTGCAATTAAAGAAAAAACACTTAGGCAAACCATGGTCAGGTCAAAGTGTCTGAACAAATTTGGTCCCAATTTTATCAATTTTACTGATAGTCCACTGTATGAAGAATTGTTTAGGTGTAATATGTCACAGTTTACTTATTTTGCTCTCCTCACTTACATAAATGAGTGTCCTGCACCCACTAGTAAAAAATTATATCTGGTATCTGAATAAGAATAGATATATATATTTCATATTCTCTCACCAAGGCTGAATTTATTTCATAAAAAATATAGTAACAAGAAATATATCAACACAGGCAAGAAAACTGCACTCATGAATGAATAGAGAGTCCAGCTTACACATATAAAGATGTAAAGTAATTGTGTAGTCTGTTGGCGTACTCCATCAGTTATTCAGATCTAAAACCATCCCCTTTTGGCATTGTCTCAAAATGAGACTTCAAATTATGCGCGCGCACACACGTTTGACCCTCCTCTCCACAAGTACAGATATGAGGACTATTTTTAAATGTAATGCCTTTCATTTATTTGGAATAAGTTTGAATAACTTCCATGAGCGTGTACGTGTTGGGGGTGTGTAAACGCGTGGCTTCTTTATGCTTGTCAATCTTTCTCTTCTCCTTGAAGTCAAATATGCTGTCATTCTTTTCTTTCTGCCTCTCTCCCACATGCAAAAATGAATAAAAAGAGGGAAGATAAATACAGTGAAGTGATGAAGTCAGAGGGGTGCGGGGTGGGAAGGGGAATGTATCAGATAGTGTCTGCATTTGGGTGCAGATGTCATCATGTGAGTTGCTTTTGATCCACAAGGGCCGTGACTTGGTTCATGGGTTTCCTGGGTGATTTGGGGCCCCAGAGGCAGTGTACTGTAGATTGATACTGTATGTGTGGGAGAGGGAGGTTTCACGTGTGAATTTCACTCAGATGCTGACATCAACCTCAGAATTCCAAGCAAAATGAGATTAGCTCTAGATCGTCAGGTTGTTTTCCAAAAATTGGTTTGGCTTCATTCCTTCCATCCCTTCAATTATTCAATGTAACATGCAATTAGTTTGAGCTGGTGTGTTTATGAGGTTCTCTAGCACATGACAAATTACAAGGGGCATTGCACATTGTGGTCACAGCAGAAAAGACATTCAAATGGCTAAACACGGTTTTATAATACGATATCTTATTATCAATATTTTTGTCTTAGAAAGTCTCTAGGAACATGGAAATATACTTTCGACTTTGTAATTGTTTGGCAGACAATCTTATCCAAAGCAAATTGCAAATAAGAATAATACAAGCAGAAGTGATTAATTATTTAATAGCATTTTTGATCCAAAAATAGCGCAGTAAAAGGTTTTAGAAATGAAGTGATATAAATATTAATGCTACCATGTTTCTCTTTGTAATATCGTCCACCATATTGACAATCAATTTATGCATTTACTGTCACTGCTGTCATTTGTTCCTATTTCCTTCAATTATGTGTAACACCACTGACAGATGAGTGTGCCACCCATGGGTAAATAATTAATATATTTGATAAAATCTACATTTGTTTAATGAGACCCGCTATGAAATAAGAAAGAAGGGAAATTATTTAATATAGCACAGTAGGTTTAATGTATTATTGATGAGTTAACTCAGGAAAAATGCCAGATGGAAATGCTACCACAGTTGTAGAATGACCCTAACCTGCTATTTTAACATCAGTAGTGTGTGTATTTGTGTGCAGGCATATGTGCAGGTTGTGCTCTCTCTCTCTTTCCGTTTTGACTTTTGCTTTCTGTTGTTTTTTCCTTGTTTTTTCGTTTTTTTTCCTAGTGTCTTTTTCTTTGTATTTTTGTCTTTCTCTTCTGTCCCCGTCTAGTCTGTCTTCTAAGGGGATCCAAAAGGAACACACCCACACACATACACACTCACTATCTGGGTCACATGGGTCACATCTGAGGCCTGTCAGAGTTGCTGTGTTGTTACACAAGCATATAGCCAGTGTCTGATGTTTGTTTCATGTGTTTTTTAATGATATCTCTCCAGCTCACTCCTATCGGTACCACCATCTTCACCGGCTTCTCAGGAAACAATGGAGCCACAGATATCGATGACGGACCAAACGGACAGATTGAATACGCCATTCAGTACAACCCAAATGACCCGGTACTTCATCAGATCAAACAGACCTTCTGCAGTTAAACTCAAGTTCTTCATTGTAATTAATGATCAATTTAAAGCAGTGACTTTATGCATGGATATTTAACTTTCAAACTGTAATGTTTTATTTAAAATACTGCAATCTCTCTTTTTCTCTCTCCATTTCAGATGTCAAATAGGACCGTGCGGGTTGCTGGGACTCTGTCTGGTAACATTGTTTTGGCAGAGCGGCTGAACTATGAGGAGAGAACTCGCTATCTAATTATAGTCCAGGCCAATGTAAGATTATTAACACTTAACATATCCTTCACTGTCACACAATGTTTTACAGTGTTCTTGTGCTCTTTATGCATTTAAGAGGATTGTTTCAGGGTAAATACAACTTAAGCTATATTGACATTACCAGAGATAATAAATTTGTGTTTACAATAATGCACTTACAAAATACTATTAAAGGCTTTAGGGCAAGGCAGCCACATCTTAAAACATTTTGCATGTTATCATGAGACTAGTGAGCTGGAAACCTTGAAATCTCCAAAAATGTTACTTTTCAGGATTTTTTTTTTTTTTCTCAAATAATTAAACACTGCATTGTCAAAGTTCATACTGTGGTTTTATATATGGTTAGACAGTTGCATCTGTCATTATATTATTAACATTTTACCAAAATCAAGCTCAATGGAGTTTGACCAGAGAATTTCAGACATCCGTGTTTTGTCCTTCATTAGAACAGTCGCATCGGAGACAGTAAGAGCATGACATTACGTTTTCATCAACTTAAAAGTTATACATTTTACTGTACCTATGTTGGCGCTTAGTTTTTTGTTCTGTAATTTGACTGAAATGTCATGTTAGACCGCTCCAAGAACGTTTAATATATCAGCGTCCACACCAGCGGACGACATCATTCTGTTTATTGTAAGCGTGTGCTTGTCTGCCGCTTTAAATGCCTGAGCTTCTTACAGCAGGATGGGTTCTGATTGGCTGTTTTTAGCTGCATAAAATCGCTCTGATAGTCCAGTGATATTGTTTCTCTATGCTGTTATCGGTATACAGTGGTGGCTAAAATTATTAGAATACCTGCCAGATCTGAAAATATTGACCTTTTTTGCCTTCAAAACATGATTTCATTTCATAATGTTCATAAAACATGCAGATGGTTGCTCTGACCATCAAATATCAGAAAAAATGAGTTGTACTGTTTGTATCCACTTTTAATTTTAACATTTGGTATGTCCACCTTTTGCAGCAATTCCAGCAGCACATCTCTCTGGCATAGTGTCAATACATTTCCTCTGAGAACTTCAACACTAATGTTATCCCATGCCTTCTGCAACTGAAGCCAAAGGCTTTTCTTTGAATGTGCAGTAGATCTGTCCAGTTTATTTTCCAGCTCACCTCAAATGTCCTGGATGGGGTTGAGGTCCAGACTTTGAGGGGCCCAGTCCATCATTTTCAGTGTTCCAGCACATTCCTTCCTTCACAGGTAGTTCCGGCAATAGTTAGAAGAATGTTTTGGGTTATTGTCCTCTTGGAAAATAAATCCAGACCCAATAAGATGACTCCCAGATGCCAAGTGTTCTAATAATTTTGGCCACCACTGTAGCTTTGGTGTGAACTCTGCTGTCTGACATTGAGAAAGATTTTTAGAAGTACATCCTTGGTGTGACCGGGCCTTAGGTGCTACGCACAGACTATAACAGTATTGGCTTATACAGTATATATGTATAGTTTTAGGAGACAATGGAGTTACGAGGTTTAGTCACATGCTCTTTTTAATACTTGTCATAGGTTAAATATTTGCAAAACCCGCAGACATACTTAAAGGGAGACCAATAGAAAAAATAAAACAAAATTCCACCCGAGATTGACAATATGTAATATGTTACTGAAGGTCTACTGGTGAATGCTGTTAGAAACATCTGCATGAATATTTTCGTTTTTTTTTTTTATATACTTATTTTATTTATTTATTGGTTACTTTAGTTTTAGAGTAGTTGTTTGAGTTTGTGTTTAAGAGCACTGGTGACTTTAGTGTAGTGATATTGCATTTGTGAGTGTGCATTTTGCATTTGCGTTTGAGAGTGTTTAAGCTTGCATTTGAGAGTTTTTAAGTTTGTGTTGGTGAGGTTATACTTTTGAATTTGTACTTGTGAGTTTACGTTTGAGAGAGATTGAGTTTGCATTTGTGAGTTTGAATTTGCACTTTGAAGTTTATGTTTTTGAGTTTTTGAGTTTGTGTTTGGGAGTTGAGAGTAAATTGCACTTGTGAGTTTGCATTTGATAGTTTTTGAGTTTGAATTTGAGGGTTTATGAGTTTGAATTTGTGGTTGTGAGTATTGTGCAAGCGCATAAGTTCACCTGCCTAGAACTACACCTAGAATCACTGTTAAAAGTACAACTTAAAGCTCAATAACACATATTTTCGCACTTATATTTCAAGTAATATATAAGTGCTTTAATAATATAGCGTGATAATATAAGTTTAACATGAGTTAAACACGGTTTTTAATGTTGTTCACAAGTTCATATAGCTCAATTTGTTGTAACCCACAATATTGCTTGAAAATCTTACCAACCCTTAAAATGGTCATAAACTCATGCTAGGAATCGAAAGGTTACTGACTCGATTCCAATAACGAGTGAGCCAAGAGCTGTAAGTCATGCTAAATGAGATGTCTGCTGAATGAGTACTTACTCTGTAATCTTTCATGTAGAAAAAAATAAATAAAAAATAACCTTGACTTTTTGGTCAAGCGGTGTTGGGCCTGTTAGGTTGCCAGTTTGCACAATGCACTTTTTAAAATTCCAGGCACCTCCTATATCTGTCACTGAATAACCAGCATCCTGATTCACTTCCAAATGCATCCCTTCACCATCACACGAGCTGCATACACAACTAGCTCCAAACCCGTCTAGAACAGCGTCCCTGTGAGGTGTCCAGACCCTAGAGGCCGTGAGCATGTTTTCATATAGAGCCAAATGGCTCAAATAAATGCCTTACATCAGGGCCACAACAGCTCTCCTTGAAGAAAATGAAATCATTTTGGCATGTGGAAAATGAGGGGATGGGTTTGTTACCGAGTTATTTCTCTCTCTCTCACTGAAATATTATTGGAAGAAAGATACAGAACAACAGAATTAACTTTAATTCTAAATAATTTTTATTTAGAACCTAATTATTGTAATTCAGTCAATAGTTGCAGCTTGGTGAATTACATTTATTACATTTATGTTTTTGATTCTGGATTCAGTGGTTTTACTGTGTGGAAAAAAGTACCAAGTTTATAAAAGGCCGGATGTTCAAAGTATGATTTTAGTAAAAAATAAACAAACAAACAAAAAAGAACATCTTTTGCCTGTTGTAGGAATATTTATTTTAAAAAATTGAGTAGATGTTAATATATATTTTTTTTTAATTATTGTTCTTTCACCTCATTCTTATGTTCTAATTATCCTTGTTGCTATCTCTATATATGCAGATCTGTGAACGTTGTATCTGAAGGTCTGTATCTATGGTAACATGCAAGCTTTTTTCTTTCTAGGACCGGGCTCCGTTTCCAGGAAGTCGTCGCACAGCAACCACTACTCTAACTTTGGATGTTTCGGATGGGGATGATCTAGGTCCCGTGTTCCTCCCGTGTGTTCTGGTCAACAACACACAGAACTGTAACCCCATCATATACCGTGTGGCTATTCCTGAGCTCACTGACCCGGTAAGAACTCGCAGAAAACTTCAGAGGTCTTCAAATGTTGAATATTTCCTCCATCCCCCATCCCCTTATGGGAAAAAAAACAGGTCTGAGATGATCTGCCAGACTTACCAAAATGGTCTACTAGGTTGATCTAGTCTAATTGAGTCTGAGATGATCTACCAGACCTTACAAACTTGACCAAGATGGTCTACTTGATCTAGGCCATCCTGGGCCATCTAATGACCATGGTTTCTAACTTGTCCCAATTGGTTATTTTAGAAGCAATGTAAAATAAGCTACGAACTTAAGATAGTTTTACTTGGATTTTCCAGCAAGGATGTTGTCAGATCCTGCTTCCAGTCACGGGCTACGACTATGATGCAACAACTGGCATTGCTAGGTATAAAAACAGGAAGATGTCTTAACTTGAATTCTTGAATTCTTGAATCTGTGACCCATTGAGCAGGACAGGGTGACCTGAGGCTATATGTTGGGCAGCCCTGGATTGATTCTATGCTCTCTTCGTGAAAGACTTGAGTGCTTGAGAGCTTGTGCCTTGAACTATAAAAAAAAAAAAATAAACTATGCACTGTATGCGTATTAATAATTCAGCCTCACACAGCAAGCCTATGCACCAATCACTCACTGTCTGGTGTATACTACCATTCAAAAGTTAGTCGGTATGATTTTTTAAATGTTTTTGAAGAATTTATCTTAAAAACAGTAATATTGGGAAATAATATTACAATTTAAAGTGTATTTAACTAAAAACGGGAAAAAAAAAAAGTATGCGTCTTGGCCGTTCATTTACAACAACATCGTTTTGGGGGCCTGAAAGAGGGCCTGAAAACATTTTTCAAGTTTGAAAACAGGTTTCAAAGTGCAAGTTTATGAAAACGTTACCGTTATCGGCTCCATGTAAATGAGAAAAACATGAATTTGTGAAACCGCGTATTACGTGTTCCCATTCAGTCGGTCACTCTCGACGCCACATCGGAGTACAGACGAATAGGAATCTCGCTCGCGAGAGCCAATCTACTTCGAGTGTAACTAAAACGAGCCAATGCACATTGGCATGCAATAATTGCACCAGGTGCTCATGCCACGCTGTGCGGGTATAAATGAGACACAGGTGATTGCATCAAATTAGCATTTTGCTTCGGAGCCGAGTGGTAGATGGTTACTACAGATATCACTCCTTACTTCGCAGTCCTGACTGAAGACGGAAGCCGCCTTTCGGAAGCGATATCTTCATTTGGTGTTGGTGTGACGGCACAGCAGCGGGTCGTGTGGTTTTCCGATCATCTCTCTTTGTTGTTTGAACAGAACGATCACAAAGGCTGTTCTCACAGCTGGATCGGTGCGCTAGGTGGAGAGCTGACAGTGTCCCCTGACAGTGTCGCCACGACCCCTCCCCCTGCGTGCTTCAGCACCAAGGAGAGCGTCCTTCTGAAAGAGCTTACACAGATAGAGCTTGCGTCTTTTTCAAGATGACATTCTATCTGTGTGTTTCTGGATCTTGGTGGTTTCCTGTCACCGAGGGATGGTCATCAGCGCTGTATCTCGTGTTTGGGCGTTCAGCACGCTGAGGCAGCGCTGGTGGATGAATCATGTTCTCACTGCGGGAACATGACCATCTCGGAGTTGCGATCGCAGCTCCGTCTCGCAAGGGGTGGAGCCTCTGTGCCTCTGCCGCGATCTAACTCTCCTCAGAGAGTTACTTCAGGCAGTAGGCCGGCTGATTTGAGGGTTACGGTGAGCGCGTTTCCCCCGGGGAACCCTCATCCCTCTCGCACTCCGCAGCCAGTAGAGCTGCCATTGGAACGCGGTGGGCCATCCACGAGATGCGCATCATCCGTATCCTTTGGGGCTCCCCTTGAGGACCAGATGTCCATCGCTGCATTGGAGGGAGGGTCAGAACTCTCCAGGCTCATCCTGGAGAGGATGTGTCAGCGCAGGGGGCTCCTCCGGGTAGACCCGCTGTGCCCGATACTGATCCGGAGATGATGGCTATGCTTGCCCGGGCCGCCGAGAGAGTCGGGCTCGTGTGGAACCCTCCACTGTGTCCTGTACCCTCAAGGCTGGATGATTGGTTTCTCGGGGTGGCCCGTGCTGGTTCTCAGCGCCCCACCCCGGTTCCTTTTTTCCCGGAGGTGCACGAGGAGCTCACAAGGTCGTGGACGGCACCTTTTACTGCCCGAAACCGGCCTAGTGGATCCTCCTCCTCACCACCCTCGATGATGGCGGACCTGCAAGGGATACACGCGAGGTTCCTCCGTGGAACGGGCCGTTGCTATGCAACTGTGCCCTAACTCCACTTCCAGGGGGAACCCGTGTCTTCCCTCCGGGGCCTGTAGGTACTCATCCGATCTGATCGGGAAGGCCTACCTGGCTTGTGGAGAGGCAGGCTCCGCTTTACACGCTATGGCGTTGTTGCAGGTCCATCAGGCCCCGGCTCTGAAGACCTTGCACGAGGGTGGTCACGTTCCCGCAGTTCTCCAGGAACTGAGAACCGCAACGGACCTCGCACTTCATGCGACGAAGGTTACGGCGCGGGCCGTGGGTCGTGCGATATCCACTATGGTGGTCCAGGAACGCCACTCTGGCTGTTTCTGGCGGACATGAGGGAGACCGACAAAGTCAGGTTCCTTAACTCCCCCGTCTCCCAGACTGGCCTCTTCGGCGACACGGTCCAGAACTTCGCCCAGCAGTTCTCGGCCGCACAGAAGCAGACTGAGGCGGTCAGTCACATTCTGCCACGGCGGTCAGCTGCTGTCTCCACCCCGCCGCCGGCAGCGCCTCAGCCTGCTCGTCGCCGAGGACGGCCGCCTGCATCTGCCTCCGCTCCCGCGCCGCAGCAGCAGCCTCCACCCAAGCGGCGTTGTGGAGCCGGGCGCAGACAGGCCGCCCTACCCGTCCAGACGCCTGCCAACGCCTGCCACGAGACAGGCGACCCGGAGGTGAGGAGGACTGCTCTTCTGGAGATGGTGACCACACTGCTCCATCCCCCGGTGGAGGGCCGGGAGGAGAATCTTGTGTTCCATTTTGTTTCTGTTCCGCCGCTTGGTACCCAAATTCTCAACACAAGAGCAGTTCCTTCCATCTCCGGGTCTGCAGGGGGCTCGGAGAGTTGTGGCCGGTCAAACGCCGGACCACACTCATCCTCCCTCTTCGCCAGAGGGCAGCAGTGGACAACCCCCTCATGTTCCTGCTGCCCACCTGTGGAATCAGGTAAGTGTTGCACGGCACACTCACCTCCTCGCTGCGGGCGCCTCCACGAGACAGCCGCCCCAGTCCGGCACCTGCATTCCACCTCGCTGCCCCACGGTGGGTATGCCAGTGGTCCCTATGGTCCTGCTTGTACGGTCCCTGGGAGCCTGGCTAGTGCTCCTCGGTCCGTCTCGCTGGCCCATTCGGACCATCAGGCTCGGCTACGCGATTCAGTTCGCCTGGCGCTCCCCCAGGATCAGGGGCATCCGCTTCACTTCGGTGAATGCTGCAGATGCCCATGTTCTGCGTGTGGAGATCGCTGTCCTACTGGCGAAGGACGCGATAGAGCCGGTCCCTCCAGCCGATATGAAGACCGGCCTCTACAGCCCGTACTTCATTGTACCCAAGAAAACTGGTGGGTTACGGCCAATCTTGGACCTGCGAGTCCTGAATCGGAGCCTCCACAAGGTACCGTTCAAGATGCTCACACAGAAGCGCATTTTCGAATGCATCCGTCCCCAAGATTGGTTTGCAGCGATCGACCTGAAGGACACGTACTTTCATGTCTCAATCCTTCCTCGACACAGGCCATTTCTGCGCTTTGCGTTCGAGGGTCGAGCATATCAGTACAAAGTCCTGCCCTTCGGGCTGGCCCTGTCCCCCCGTGTCTTTATGAAAGTCACGGAGGGGGCCCTCGTGCCCATGAGAGAACGGGGCGTTCGCATTCTCAACTATCTCGGCGACTGGCTCATTCTAGCAGTCCAGAGATCAGTTGTGCGAACACAGGGACCTGGTGCTCAGACACCTCAGCCAGTTGGATCTTCGGGTCAACTGGGAAAAGAGCAAACTCGCCCCCGGGCAGAGGATCTCTTTTCACAGTATGGAGTTGGATTCGGTTGAGCAGGCAGCGCGCCTCACAGAGGAGCATGTCCAGTCGATGCTGAACTGCCTGAACACGTTTCAGGGCAGGATGGCGGTTCCACTGAAACTGTTTCAGAGGCTCCTGGGGCATATGGCAGCCGCGGCGGCAATGCGCGCCGCTCGGCCTGCTTCATATGAGACCGCTTCAGCATTGGCTACACGGCTGAGTCCCAAGATGGGAGTGGCAGCGCGGCACTCACCGAGTGAGCATCACACCGGCCTGTCGCCAGTCCTTCAGTCCATGGTCAGACCCCTCGTTCCTTCGGGCTGGAGTGCCCCTGGAACAGGTGTCCAGGCATGCTGTGGTTTTCACGGATGCCTCCGCCATGGGCTGGGGAGCCACGTACAACGGGTATGCAGTGTCAGGGGTTTGGACGGGCCCGCACCTGCATTGGCACATCAATTGCCTCGAGTTGCTAGCAGTACATCTTGCTCTGAGCCGCCTCAAAGGACGGTTACGGGGCAAAGATGTACTGGTCCGCACGGACAACACTGCGACCGTTGCGTATATCAACCGACAAGGTGGTCTGCGCTCCCGTCGCATGTCGCAACTCGCCCGCCATCTCCTCCTCTGGAGTCAGAAGTGTCTGAGGTCGCTTCGGGCCATTCATGTCCCTGGTGTGCGCAACCGTGTGGCCGACGAGCTCTCATGAGCTGCGCTCCCAGGGGAGTGGCGACTCCACCCCCAGGTGGTTCAGCTGATCTCGAGACAGTTCGGGGTGGCACAGGTCGACCTGTTTGCTTCCCCAGAAACGTCCCACTGCCAGTGGTTCTATTCGCTGACCGAGGGTACACTCGGCACAGAGGCCCTTGCGCACAGCTGGCCCCAGGAGCTGCGCAAATATGCGTTTCCCCCAGTGAGCCTACTTGCACAGACACTGTGCAAGGTCAGGGAGGACGAGGAGCAGGTCCTGTTGGTGGCGCTGTACTGGCCCAACCGGACCTGGTTCCCAGAACTTATGCTCCTCGCGACAGCCCCTCCTTGGCCGATTCCTCTGAGGAAGGACCTTCTGACTCAGAGACGGGGCACCCTGTGGCACCCACGTCCAGACCTGTGGAAGCTTCATGTCTGGCCCCTGGACGGGACGCGGAGGTTCTAGGTGACTTACCCCAAGAGGTAGTTAACACCATCACTTCGGCACGTGCACCGTCTACAAGACAGGCTTACGCCTCAAGCCTTATGCCTGTCTGTGCTTTCCTTCCTGCAACAAGGGTTGGAGCGTAGGCTGTCACCCTCCACCCTCAAGGTCTATGTTGCTGCTATATCTGCCTATCACGACCACGTAGAAGGTAAGTCGGTGGGGAAGCACGACCTGGTCGTCAGGTTCCTTAGGGGGGCGAGACGGTTAAATCCTCCTCGACCCCCCTCCATACCCTCTTGGGATCTTGCTCTGGTGCTCCGAACACTCCAGAATGCCCCATTCGAGCCTTTGCAGTCAGCAGAGCTAAAGATTCTATCTATGAAGACTTTGCTGTTGGCTGCATTGGCCTCCATCAAGAGGGTAGGGGACCTGCAGGCATTTTCGGTTGACAAATCGTGCCTAGAGTTCGGTCCGGGTAATACCCATGTGGTACTAAGACCCCGGCCTGGCTATGTGCCCAAGGTTCCTACCACTCCCTTCAGGGACCAGGTGGTGAACCTGCAAGCGCTGCCCCCGGAGGAGGCAGACCCAGCCCTAGCTTTGCTCTGTCCCGTCCGCGCTCTGCGGATCTACGTGGATAGAACTCAAAGCTTCAGAACCTCAGATCAGCTCTTTGTCTGTCACGGAGGCCAGCAGAAGGGAAAGGCTGTCTCCAAGCAGAGGATGGCCCACTGGATAGTGGATGCCATCACTTTGGCTTACCAAGCACAAGGTGTGCCCTGTCCGCTCAGGGTGCGAGCACACTCTACTAGAAGTGTTGCATCCTCCTGGGCGCTGGCACGTGGCGCCTCGCTGTCAGACATCTGTAGAGCTGCTGGTTGGGCGACACCCAACACGTTCGCTAGATTCTATAGCCTACGTGTAGAGCCGGTCTCCTCCTGTGTTCTCACCTCAAACGGGTAGAAGCACTGAGAGGCCCCGGCTCTTGTCGGCTTGCTGCGCTCCGGCGCTCTTATTCTCCAGAAGCAAAGTCTGTGAGTCCTCCATCACCCTCTGTGCCGGACGTCGCGGGACGTCGGGCATCAGGCCCCTTGCCGCTGAATCCTTGAGAACCGGTAATGGGCTGGGGTTATATGAGTGACCCTACGGGGATCCCATATTTTCTTCCACGGTCGCTCCTACGGGAAGCCCGTGTCTTTCCCTTGGGAGAGCCTTCCCGTCACCGGGACTGAGCCCCCTCCTCCCTTGCAGGCTACGGCTCAGCATTGTATTCCACATAACTCCTACGGGGTACGATGTGGGCTCCGCAGCGGCCCCTTTTCTAGGGCACGCTTTCCCAGTGTCATCCAATAATCATTGAACAGGGTCATGCGGAACAGCAGTGATGGACTTCCTGGTGTGAGCCCCGTCTCATCAGGTAAGAGAGCTCAGGCGGCTCACACTGGGCACTGGAAGGGGGCAGAGGCCATGGCACTTTGGTAGGGATTCCTATTCGTCGGTACTCCGACATGGCGTTGAGAGTGACCAACTGAATGGGAACGTCTCGGTTACGTATGTAACCCTCGTTCCCGTCGCCATGTCCTCTGCCTGCCTACCTACTCGGCTCCTCAGCAAAAGGCTAATTTGATGCAATCACCTGTGTCTCATTTATACCCGCACAGCGTGGCATGAGCACCTGGTGCAATCATTGCATGCCAATGTGCATTGGCTCGTTTTAGTTACACTCGAAGTAGATTGGCTCTCGCGAGCGAGATTCCTATTCGTCGGTACTCCGACGTGGCGTCTCCGTTCCCTCCTTCAGGGAACGAGGGTTACATACGTAACCGAGACGTTCAGCCTTTATCTGCATTGCATATCTTTACAAAGTGACATCGCCATCTACTGGCCTGGCAGTAAAATATAGCGTTTTTAATTGTTTTCGCAGCTCACTGTGAACGGGGATCGTTTTAACGACATTGTCGTCTGTACGTGAAAAAAGCTAAGGAAAAAAAAATGCAGTTTTTAGTAGTCTTCAGTGTCACATGATCCTTCAGAAATCATTCTAGTATGCTGATTGGTGCTCAAGAAACATTTTTTATTATTATTATCAGTGTTGAAAGCAGTTGTGCTGTCTAATATAAATATTTTACTTAAATAGAAAGTTCAAAAGAACAGCATTTATTTTAATCAAAAATAAATCACTTTTGATCAATGTAATTGTGTTAAGTCCTTGTTGAATAAAAGTATTAATTTCATTGCTGACCTCAATATGTAAATGGCACACAGAAATTGTATAAAAAATTATACAGATCAGCGGTTGTTATATAAACATGTTTGACTGCAGAATGCATTTTTTGGGGGGTCAACACTCCAATCATGAACATCTATCTTGTAATAATCACGTCTTGTTCATGGACACTTGCATGACATTTTGATGTCTTCACTGGACATTGTATGGACCTGCTCAGTATTTGTGTCATAGTGTTGTTGGTGTTTTCTTGACCCTTTACCAGTTAAATGTCAGTCCTTTCATATTTCCCATCACATACGTTGCTCTACTGACCTCTGCTTGGCTAAAGATGAGCCTCATACAGCAGGGACAGGAAGGGTGAGAAACGAGGGATTTAGATGAGATAAGAGGTGGATGATGAAAGTTAGCTGGTACAGATTGAATGAGATCAGGGACAGTAGAGACAAAGCAGGATGAGACCCTCAGTAAAACTACAGGGTTCATCACCCATCAAAGCCAAGATGTGGAGGTTTGATGAAATCAGAGCCCAGTTGAGGTGAGATAGGGTGGGCAGACCTCTGAGGAGATGGGTTGTTCTGAAACCAAACCACATGGAGAAAGTAAGTCCAGCACATACAGCCACAGCTGATCTTTGCTAAGGGGGGACTTTCATAATTTATGCTAAAAATGTTTTCCACTGCAGAAGCTGCATTCCCAACGGCTGCCAATTTCTGCACTGAATAATTGTGCTGCAGATTTGCTTCATTTCGAGCAGTTTAACTTTCTCTTTTTGCATTTTGCTAACTGCAGTACTTGCATTTTACAGACAATCTATTTTGTTTTTCACTCTTCCTGCTGTTCTCTGATTATCTCAGACATTATGAAGGATTTTGTGAGGGAATCAATTTCAGAAAATTTGTTTAGACAATTTTTGTTGGATTTGAATACATCCCCCATTCATTCTGTTGGTCTGCCGTTACTGTGTGTTTGGAATAGCATACTGCTCTTTCCATTTCTGCAGTAGGCCTATACTGTATGAATACCAAATATGCAAATGTTCTGTGCAAGCCATAGACTGTAAAAAAATATGGACGTAGTGTCTGTGACGTCACCCATAGGATTCTGAAGAGCAGTTTTGAAGCGTAAAGTAGAGACGAGCTGGCCGTTGCTGTCTTGGCAGCGCGTCATCGTGCACCACGCCTGGATAACTGAAAATGGGCAAAGAGGCAGGACGTGGGCGGAGCTGAGGTGACGCGATGACTAACAGATACCGGATAAATGGCTATCCACCTGTCACTCAAAGTGGCCACACCCTTAATTATGCAGAACTTTAAGGCTTTATATAATGTAAACGATGAATTATAAAAAAATTCACCCCCCTCACAGTTGTCACGAAGGGCAAAATTAGCCGTATAGACCAAAACCACAGTTTGTACCAGGCTGTAAACATGTTTGTTTTTTTTTGGTGTAAAGTTGGGCATTTTAACATGGGGCTCAATGAGATTCTGCTCCTTTCTGGAGCCTGTCCCTAGCGGCCAGTCGATGAATTGCAGTTTAAGTCACTTCCGTATTGGCTTCAACAGAAACTGGGGGAGGTTGCCGCTTGGTGCAAACATAAAATAATATGTAATAAGTCTCTATTTAATCTGTCAAAAATTAAGTTAATGTATATTAAAGTAACGCACAATTTAAAATGCAAACTACTGTTTAAAAGTTTGGGGTCAGCAAAAATCTCATTCATTTGATAAAAATATACAGTAAAATTATTATTATTATTGAATATTACTACGGTTTAAAATAACTGTTTTCTATTTGAATATATTTTAAAATATAATTTATTCCTGTGAATTTTTCAGTCTTCAGTGTCACATGATCCATCAGAAATCATTGCTGCATTCTGCTGCTTAATATTTTTGTAGCAACCGTGACATTTTTTTTTAAGGATTTTTTGATGAATAGAAAGTTCAAAAAAAGCTAAATTTAAGGTATTTTTGCTGAATAAAAAAAATAATGGTAGTATTTATTTTAATGCTTGATCAACGCTTAATCAATTTACTCACCACTCACCAAAATAAACATAAGCATAATGGGATGATGTGACAGCAATGCAGCATACTATGATTTAAAATGACTAGGTTGCAGTATGCAGTGAGCATTATGCTAGTGTTCCACTCCGAACATAGTTTCCTTCTCATTTCCTTTGGCAGGAATAGTGGTAATTAATGAGGTCACATATTTCACAATTAGAGCTGGGATATGGTTCGAAAGTCTTTTCCTGTCTCCAGGCACAGATTAATCGGCCTAATGCCTGCTGGAGGGGGGATTATGGGTAGTTTTAAACGTCTCAGGTGGGCAAGAATTCTGATTTACCGCGCTCACATATTTAACACTGAGTGCCTGTATTTACACTGCCATGTTAATGAAGGACCCATCCCAAAGGAGATGCTTCTTATTATCATATATTTTAGAGGCCATATTTGTCTGCATGAAATGCACACTTGTAGATTAATAGTCAAATGTCCCAAGAGTTTTGCTTTTAGCCCAGAGAATTTTTATTTTTTCCTCAGTGGATGCTCTTTGATAGCTCGAGACTTAATGGAGATCTCAAAATCTTTTATTTATCAGCTTTGATTCAGATGTTCCTACTACAATCTTTGGAGAAATAAAAGTATAAAAAATGTATCATTTGTTGACACAAAAAGTATAGCGATATACTGGAAGTAACACTTAACACTAAGGTTACATTTATTAACATTAGTTAACTACAGTAGCTAAATTAGAACTATATATATAAAAATACCACTTTAGTTTAGGATCCAATTCTCACTATTAACTAGTTGTTTAGCATGCATGTTACTATGATATTGACTGCTTATTAGTACTTATAAAGCACACATCAATGCATATTTTGTGTGACCATATTCTACATCCTTAATCCTACCCAATACCTACATTTATCAACTACCTTACTAACTTTTAATAAGCAGTAATTAGGAGTTTATTGAGGCAAAAGTCATAGTTAATAGTTAGTTAATAGTGAGAATTGGACCCTAATGTAAAGTGTGACTAAATGTATTAATCTTAGTTCATTTCAAAATGTACTAATACATTATTAAACTGACAATGAACAGTTGTATTTATAACTAATGTTAACAAAAATGATAAATACTGAAACAAATGTATTCTCATTGTTATTTAATGTTAGATGCATTAGCTAATATTAACTAATGGGACCTTATTGTAAACTGTTGCCGGGATATAAAAGTAATATGGATAGCATAGTTTAGATTGTTTGTCTTTGAAGAATTTGCAACTTGCGTTTACTCTATGTTGAAACAATATATATATATATACTACAATATTGAAACAATATTATATTAACACTAAATATTCAAATATATTACCGATCTGCCCGGATTGACACTATATGATAATTAAACTGAGCTGGATAACATCACAGTTTTTCTCCAGAGCGGCTGTACAGCCGAATCAAATTCTGTTGCATTGTTTTCCTGTTAACAATGTGAAGCTGCTTCAAACATTCGACATTGTAAAAAGTGCTATATAAATAAAGGTGACTTGACTTGACTTGATATTTTGATCTCATTTAGGCAACTTTGATTTCTAGATTTGTGGCTTTTTTTTTTTTTCTAGAGCAAACTGAACCTCTCTGAATGTGACTCCTCCCATTCGAGCCATAGACCAGGACAGAAACATCCAGCCTCCCTCAGACAGACCTGGAATCCTGTACTTCATACTGGTTGGTAGGTACTTCAATGCAAATATTTTTCAATTGTTGAAAAATAGACATATGGGTCATTCTCTAATTTAGGTACATTTCATGTCCATTGATGATAATTATATATTTTTTTCTAACAAATTTTCTTCAGAAATATATATATATATATATATATATATATATATATATATATATATATATATAAATATATATTCTATATAATATATATATATATATATATATATATTTATTTTTTTATATTTTTGTTTGTTTGTTTTTTTCATTAAGATAACGCATACTATAATCTCACACAAATATTTTGTGCACCATATATTTCAGTTTCAATAAGAACATAATTTTATTCATGTCATAAAAATACTGTCAACTATGTTACTAATCAAACATGAAAATGAAAATGGAAAAAAAAGGTTTATCCCAAAACAGTTTGACCAGCAACATGTGATTATAATTTTGTTCTGCGGCAGATATTTTGAACACATTATGGTAAACGTCCTCCCATTTTTTTATTTTTTTTTTATCTCCAATGTCCTATTGTCAAGAAGTACTGTGTCAACTATGCTGGGCACACTGGTACAGTTTATTTATTTATTTTTATTTTTTTATAAATATTAAAATTTGAGGCTAACCTGATCAAGAAATATCATTGGGATGGCAAGACAATGTCTGCTATTGAAACTTGTCAACTATGCTACCTAAAGTTACCTTAAGTTACCTTGTAGAGCAACTCTTAAATAAAATAGTTATGACCCTACTGTGTGACTGCATCCTCTGATGATGAATTATTTGGCATAGATTAGTTTTTATCATAATTTAACCTTATGTGTGTCAGAGGAGACTGAGTGGTAACTTTTTTGAATACTGTTTCAGAGTTTAATGAATAACTACACAAGTAATGCAATATTCGTGCTAAAATGCAATAAAACGCTTCCCTGCCAATGGCAAGTTTTTATGGCCTTCCGTGTTGTCACTGTAATATGGTAGGGGGCGCTATTGTGCATCTCCTGAATGAGTATAGTATCGCTCCTGATCAAAACAAAGGAAAGAAGAAACAGAAACGAGTGATCTCATATGTAAGCAGATGCATATGAAAATAATGCAATCATCATCAATAAACAGCATATCAATCAAAATGGCCTAATGTTACTGAATGAAATGTGGACCCAGGGCAAGCTTATAGGACTGTGAAGTTTTAGGGTGTTGATGGACTCAATCATCTATGGTTTGATCATCATTCTGAATCTAATCCAGACGTAGCCTTTGAGAAAAATGTGATTTTCTCAGCTTTTTGCTCAAAATGGTTTGTTTGTAACATAGTTGACAAACGTACCATGGAAAACATATTTTTATTTGTATATTTAATTTATCTTTATTTATCAAAATAGTGTTTAATGGTTAAGCTTGGCAACTAGATAAACTGAAACCAATAGTTGATTTATTGAGAAAGCACTGTTTTTTGCTGATGTGAAATGTACACTTAATCATAGAATGACTCACATATATACACAACTGCACTCTATAATGTTTCCATACATTTGGAATAGAAACTCAGTTCAGTAAATAAATGTTTAAAGGGTTTTTAAATGTTACCTGTTTTCCCCTCAGAATAAAACAACTGCTGTTGTTTCTGTGTCTATAAAGAAATTGGGACGGGACATATAAAATTCCTTTTTTTATGTATCCAAAAGCTTAGTAGTAGGTAAAAAAAAAAGAAAAGATTAAGCACATGATTCAGATAATAGCACAGGTTTTGTGTCTCTCTGTTCTGCGTTTTAGGTCAACCTGCTACGTACCCAGAATTCTTCTCACTCAACAGGAGCACAGCTGAGCTACGCCTGCTGAAGCCTGTGGACAGAGAGCTTTACCAGCGCTTCACTCTCGTCATTAAGGTCATTATATCATCATCAGGTTATCTGCTGTAGATGGCTGTGAAGATAAGAGGGGTTCATTGAACGTTTCCAGAGGCTCTTATATTTGAGTGTCATCATTTTTACAGTATTATTGGCTGAATGTTTTACAACCACAATAACACCAGATATTAACTACAGTATATTTCTGGAAATCGTCTCTTCTCTTTTTATTACAGCAATATCATCAATTGAACACACTATACTGTATATACATACTTTCACTATTGTTCTCTTCGAAAACCTACAGTACATAGGAAGCATTTTAAAGGGTACATAACACACACAGTTTCTGCCAATCTCATGTTAATCTCGAGTATCTATATAGTATTGCATCCTTCATATCTCTGAAGAGTCTTTAGTTTTATAATATTTATAAAAGACAGATACACTGTACCGATTCTTTCTGAAAACACCTGAGCTCGTGCAGGCGTGCAGTGGGCAGAGCTAAAGAGTCACAAGCACACACACACAAACACACAATACATCATGGCATTATCCCTGGACTTACATTGACTTACGCGCCAATTGCCAACAAAACACAGACATTTGATGCAGCTTCACTCACCGCTTGCGGTTTCGACTTATGACCAGGAACAAACAAACACACTTGCAGAACTCCGTTGCTGCTCTGGAAAAACAAACGGCATCCACTGTTTCCTTAATGCTGGGTTATTTGGGAAGCTGAACAAGGTTATCTTTCCCTCACAACCAGAAACACACTTCTTTAATGACATTGTTGATTTTGTGGTCTAAAAACAAAATGACAGCGCTGCCGACGGCTTCCATAACCTGAACAAAGCTCGTTGATGGATGTGCTCTTGCTCTCACTGTGTTTTTATATATATATATATATATATATATATATATATATATATATATATATATATATATATATATATATTATTATTTTTTTTTAATATATTTTGGCCATGTTTAGAATCCAACTCTTTAACAGTGTAAATGAGTCAGAATGCATGAAATAGCTTTCATAATGCAAAGGCATAATTGTTATAAGATTATTTCCAGATAAAGCAGCATCGCATATATACTTTTGTGGAGAATGCAGTTTCATATATATATTAGGGGTGTGATTTGAGACACTTGTCTCACGAGACGAAACGCAAGACTGGGTTCACGAGAACGAGACGAGATTTTTAAATAGTATTTTTAAGAAATCCTCAATGATGAAATACATGATTAAAAAAATTGTTTGCAGGTGCATTTGAAATGTTTTAACGTCATCTTGTAATGAATGTCATTTCAGTTCTACTTTCTGAGTATGAATTTGCCATCATATGCAGTAAAAGACAACAATACTCAAGCACTGTGAAAGGTTTTGCACAACCTCAACTGACTGGCTTTTCTTTTTTTGATTGTCTATTCAGACCTTAGAACTGCACATCATTTATGAGCTTCTACAACTTTTGACCTCCTAACTGAACTCATTCCCACAAATTGATCATAGATCAAGTGCAAACAATAAGCGCAACCATAATCAAAGTACTCAATATTCTCAATATCCAAAGTGCAAATAGAGACCAAATTGTCTTCAAGCATGATACAGAGATAAGAGATGGTTAACTACAAAGATAGCTTTTATATTGAGAGATATTCTCATGCCTCAGGGAGCCACTTTTAAAAAGCTTTAGGCTAACATATTGAAATCACGTTTGAATGCACGCTCGCGTTTACTTTCACTTTCGCGATCGTGCATACTCTGTGAATAAGGAGAGGTGGTGCTGAACGCGCATTTTAAAAATTTTCAACCATTTAAAACATTCAACCTAGACTGACACTTCGCAACGAATCCTCCACCACGGTCCTGTGACTGTCGGTCTTCGATTCAATTAGAACTACAAACACGGATAAAATTTTAAAAAAAAACTACAAACATGACAGATATGCGAGTCAGACGGTTAAGTATTGAGGTTTAGATTCACAAAAAGATATTTATTCAATGTTATCCACATTATATTTCACCTGCAGCAGCATTGTGAACTTTTGTAATGATACGTTTGGCCATTCACTTTTAAATGCATCATTATATTTAAACTGCAAACACGAGGAGAGTCTCTGCATTAAAGACCAACGAATGGCAGATCAACGTGCTACGATACAGTAGGAAATTAAACCGAATGTGGAGGATTTGAACTGTGACGATGATTGACAGGGCAGTTTAAACGGTGACGGGATGTACGTAACTAAGCAAAAGAGTCCGTTAGAGATGACGAAGTAGTATGTCCCAAAGCTTGCACAGCCTACTCTTCTGCTACACACTCAAAAGTATGTAATTTTTGTTCACAAAAAGAGTACATACTTTTAGGTCGTAGTATAAGTAGGCGAAATGGGACGCAGTTAGATATCCTAACTTCACCCTCACACTCTGTCATGACAATATGATGCTGACGCGAGACAGCTTTCACCTCGACGAGAAATCTCGTCACATTTTAGTCTCGCGAGATTAGTCTCATCACACCCCTAAAATATATATATATATATATATATATATATATATATATATATATATATATACACACACAGTATAAGACACACTACCATTTTAAACTTTTGAAGGAAATTTTATTTTATTCAACAAGGATGCATTAAAAAGACATCTATTATGTTTCAAAGGATTTATATTTCAAATTGATGCTGTTCTTTCTGTTAACTTTTTATTCATCAAAGGATCCTGAAAGAATGTATCACGATTTCCACAGAAATATTAAACAGCACAACTGTTTACAACCTTGATGATAAGCAAGGGATAATGCATGTCCAGCCGGTTGTTATCACAGTCCTTCATCACCCTGAAGGGGTTTATTCTGCGATAACAACCGGCTAGATATATTATCCCACTTATTACACGGCTACTTGCCACATAAGTAAATAGGCATGAAATATTGAGTCAAAATATTTTATTAGCTCTTTAAATGCAAATCTTCTGCAGAGAAAGCAGTTGCTAGAAGCAGCAATTTTAAACATAGTCATACCACTTATTACACAGTATTTCACCAAATAAGTAATTATGGGGAGAGATATTGATTTGAGATGAAACTGTTTTAACTCTTTCCCTGCCAGTGTGTTTTTTTTTAAAAGTTGCCAGCTATCGCCAGCGTTTTTAATCATTTTTACAAAAATGTAATGCCCCCTAGAATCTCTGAACATGCTATATATCAAGAACAGACCCTCTGCTTTTAAACACACAAAACACTTGTTTTATTCTGTCTTAATGCTTTCTTTATCGACACTTGAATGTGTGCAAGTTTCATAAAAATAGCAACATTTTGCAACATGAAACTGAGAAAATCGTTTTTGTCAAACTACACCCAGACTGGATTCAGAACAATAATTAAAACATAGATGGTGTAGATTGAGTCCATCAACACCCAAAGATTCACAGTCCTATACCTCATCCTGGGTCGACATTGCTGTTTAATGTTGATGATCGTGTTATTTTACATATACATATGACTCGCAAAGAGATCACTTGTTTCTGCTTCTTCACGTTTTTTTATCACGAGATTCAGTACTGGTTCAGAAGATGTGTAATAGCGCCGCCTACCGTATAACAGTGAAAACACATGGAAAGCCAGAAAATTACATCAGTGGTGGGGGAAGAGTTAAAATCGTACCTGTTTGTTATATTATAATCCATTACAGTGTAGAAAAACAATTGTTGCAAAATGGCAGCATCTGCGTTTGTATGAAACGAGAGCGAGACGTGATGCCGGATGATTGATTAAATAACTGCACACAAAATAACGATTGAGTTTTAATATTTTATTAGCTCACCAAACGGAAAAACTTCCATGATGAAAAAACATTCCTAGCAAATACATAGTGGGCCCGGATGAGCCTGTGTTATCTGTTTTTACTGGTTATCGGGGATTTAATCATTTAAAGCATGACATGGAGGCCAAGAACCACCCGATGTGACATGCATTCAAATTATTTAGTGCACAGCTAGCCATGGATTATCCCGTTGTTACAACCCTTCTTTGGCTGTTAACAATCTAGGGATTGAGAAGGGGAACATTTTAACACCAGTTCAATTTCTATCGATAATGATCACTGTTTGTGAAATGAAAAGAACAAGACCAAAATAACGTCAAGTGAACAATAATTTAATAAATATAAAGTAAGGTGTAAATATAATTAATCATATTAAACCACAAATTAATAAACCCACAATAAATAGAATATAAAAGAAAAACTAACACAGGTCAAAATAGGATCTGGGGAGAACAAAGGGAAACATGGATCGTGCTAAACAAAAGAAAGCAATATAAATCAAAAGAGTCGTACTAAATCATTTCAAACTAATCCCTGGACTAAAAAGAAAAGATTAAAAGAAAAGTCTTCAACGTCTGTGACGTCGTAAACTTAACTACACTGACTATCAAAAACAAAAAATAAAAAGTGTGGCACAAACCCCTAACCTAGTTCATCTAAACAAACAAAATTAAACCTAAGTGTGCACCATGTACGTCACGTGACGCATCTTATCTAACCCCTTTTCTCTGTCCAGATGAATTTAGCTTTAAATCACTATTCAAGGAGTTCTCCCAAATGAGAGGTTTTAAGGGTGCCCAAAAAGGCATTATAAACATTACAATACAAATGCAGCAACACAAACTAAATCAAAAACGAAGAGACTGAAGAACAAAACACACTACAAGTCAAGTTCAGAACAAAAAGGCAGTCTCCCGCTTGGCAGCAGCATGTCCCTTAAGTAGCGCTTTCCACAGGTGTAGAGCATCGGGATGATTGGAAGAGCACAATGAAGCTCAGCTGCCCTCGTACCAGGGCTTCATCAGTGAGTCAGCCTCGGTTGGCACCACCACCTCAGGGAGCTCCAACCTCACGGCTCCGCTGGGTATTATAGCACTGGACAATGACATAGAAGAGGTACACAGCAGTGCAACCAAACCCGTCATCAGGAATGATTGACAGGTCAAACAGCCAATCAGCACACCGCCTGTTAAAGGGAAAGCGCTAAAGACTGAAAGGAACATCACAGACAACAGGAAAAACCCCAGAAATACTCTTAACATCCCTGGGGACGTAACACCCGCTTATACCATGGTCATTTGCAGCATTGACAAGTTAAAGCTGTTAATAATGTTTGCATCATAATATTTGACTGGAAGGGTAAAAAATGCGTAATATCATTATGCCGCTGCACCTATGGTACGGCAGCAAAGTTCCTTGATTATTACGCAGGAATGAGAGTATAGTCCCTAGCCATATCAGTCTAGAAAATCACAACTTTTCATTTTCTGTCAGTATTAGCACACAATGTAACTATACACATCACAACATGTAAATAGGAAAATGTTGGCGTTATTTTGAACCGTTTATAGAGATGAGAATGGTATGTATGGACTTATCTAACTCTGGGGGATATGGTGAATAAGCTGAAGTCCCAAAAAGTCAGTGTGTTCCTTTAATAGAGAGAGACGCTGAACAGACGCAGGTAAGATTCGCATCTCTCGCTCTCTCTCTCTCTCTCTCTCTCTCTCTCTCTCTCTCTCTCTAATTAATTAAAATAATTGATATAATTCATTTAAATAAATGTGATATTACGCAATACTTTATCTCTGTGTCTGATTCAAAGCGGGGAGAATGCTAGTCAATGACAGAACGCGGGGTCAATGACAACTTTAAAGAGGGGGCGGGGGTTAATGCTATTTCATGCATTCTGACTTATTTACAGTTGGATTGGACTGTTAAAGAGCCAAAAAATGAGTTGGATGTATGACGGAGTATTTCTGTGCCAAATGCACTCGAATAAGAATAAATTTTTTTTATGAGTATGGCCCTGTATGATGTCATAAAGGGTGAAATTCCATGTATGGGCACTTCTCCCGGATGAGCATGCGTGCGCACATCAACCAGTGCAAGAGCAAGAGCATGTCCATCAAGAGCATGGCTGTTTTCGGAAAGAATCGGTACAGCGTATCTGTCTTTTATAAATATGATAAAACTAAAGACTCTTCGGAGATATGAAGGATTCAATACTACTCTATAGATACCCAAGATTAACATGAGACTGGCAGAAACTGTGTGTGTTATGTACCCGTTAAGTTGTCAATGCTGAAAAATAACCATGGTTTAAGCAGAATAATCAATGTCTAGCTGTGCATTGAATCATTTTGATTGCTTTGCGTCAGGTGCTTCTTTGCCTCAACATCCAGCTAGCCGTGGGTTATCCCTTACTCAATGCACACATTTCAGCCAATCAGAATTGAGTATTCAAACAGACCATAGTATAATATGAAATGTTTCTTAAGCACCAAATCAGAATATTAGAATGACTTGTGAAATATTGTGTAATACTAAAGACTGGATAAATAAAATATCACAATATAACTGTTTATACTCTTTCGTCACATACTTTTATAGCTTTGGTGAGTGTAAGAGACTTCTTACAAAAACATTAAAGATAACGCTATTTTTACCCATGCGCTACTGAATATATTTTTATGCTTCTTGAGGATCACGTCATTAGCTTAGCACTATTGAAATAAATCAATCATTCGGGTCTCCCATGAGCTTCATGTGATGAATTTTTGTCACACAGAGTGTCTGTCTATGTAGAGTGTTCCAAATCACTCACTTGAGATTCCATTGCAGTTAGGATGCTGCCTTTGTAGGTGGTAGACAGCGAGGCTGCTCAGTTGCTTTTGGAATAGAGCTTTGTATATTTAATTACATTAAACATGCTGTATCTTCTAATTGAATTGAGCTGGAAGAGAGAGAGAGAGAGAGAGAGAGAGCAAAAGAAAGAAATTGAAACGAGGAAGCGAACACTAGTGTGAAATTATTCTGCTCTGTCATAGATTTTGGTGGAACAGCAGTAACAGCAGGGGTAATTTAAATGTTTCCTATGTGAAACGATGCATGACTGTGTTTGCTGTTATGATTTTTCCGTTTCATAATAACAAAGAGCGATATGCTATTCTCAGTTCGCTTCAAGCTTACTGAAATTCGAGACCAAATAACAAACAAAACATTGCCGCTGTCAGCATTGTCAGATGTGTGTATATGTGTGTATTTCAAGTGTGTGAAGTGTCTATTGAATTACAGAGCTGCAGTATTTCATGGCTTCTTAATGAAAGCAGTAATGGATGGGACTCATAACTGAAATGAAAATATTCAGGGATCTGTATACACACACTCCTCTTCAATAAACAAAGACCAATTTTGGACCGTATTTTAACTGCTGGACTTTAATTAGAAATGAGTGAAGATCCTTTTGATGAATTTAAATTAAATATATACAGTACTGTGCAAAAGTCTTAGGCATGTTGGTATTTTCACACAAAAATTACCGGTCAGTTATAATTACAAAGCCAGTTATTTATATCCTTAGTGTGTCAGTAGGAAATATCAGTTTACATTTCCAAACATTTAGTATGCAATTAATTGTAATAATCCAGTGAGAATTTTTTTTTTTTTTAATGCACAAGAAGTCTGACAGCAGCCGGTATGATCTGATCTCACCATCATCGAGTCTGTCTGTGATTACATGAAGAAACAGAACAAACTGAGACAGACTAAATCCAGAAAAACTAAGGCAACGTCTCTCAGACACTTGAGGAAACCTACCTGCAAAACTACAGTACTGTGAAAAGTTTAGGCACTTGTCAGAATGCTTTAAAGTGAGAATGCTGTCAAAAATAATAACATAAATAGCTTTTATTTATGAATTAACTTCTATTAACTAAATCAAATCGATATTTGGGGTGAGCACCCTTTGCGTTTAAAAGCATCTATTCCTACACCTATTCATGTAGTTTTGCAGGAAGGTTTCTTCAAGTGTCTTGGAGATGTTGCCACAGTTCTTCTGGATTTAGTCCATCTCAGTTTTTTATGTTTCCTCATGTAATCACAGACAGACTCAATGAAGATGAGATCAGATCTCCATGTGGACCATAGAGACTATTGTCAGACTCTTTATGCATACATAAATCTCACTGGATTATTAAAATTAATGGCAATTAATTTATAAATGTAAACCGATATTTCCTACTGACACACTACAGCAAAATATATAAATAACTGGCTTAAACCCACTTTTTGTGTGTAAAAATACTAGCGAGCCTAAGACTTTTGCACAGTACTATATATATTACTTTTTTATTTGGTAGACTGCACACTTTACAACCATGTCTCTAGCTTAACAACAGTAACTATACTGAAAAAGGCTTTATAATATATTATTATATAATCACAAATTTATATTTTATATACATCTATTTAAATGTACAGTGTAGGGGTGTGACAAGACACTTAGCTCACAAGACGAGACACAAGACTGGGTTCACGAGAACGAGACGAGTAAGATTTTTACACAGTATTTTTAAGAAATCCTCACTGACAAAATTCATGACTGGAAAAATAGTCTGAAATGTTTTTAACTAATCATCTTGTAATGAATGCCATTTCAGTTCTACTTTCTGAGTATGAATTATCTCTTCAGACCTTACTGTACATGAATTATGAGCTTCCAGAACTTCTGACTGAGGCTGTGTGTGACCTCCTTATTCAACTTATTTCCACAAATTGAACATAGAAATAAAACATTTTTTTTTTTTGTCTTATTACGTGCAAACAATAAGTGCAACCATAATTAAAGTACTCTCTCAATATTCAAAGTGCAAACAGAGACAAGAGCTAAGAAGTGGTTACAACTACACAGCCCAGCCTAAGATAGCATTGATATTGGTAGACTATTGGCTAGGCTATTGTATGTTGCTTAATTTGAAATAGTTTACAACTGAAGCGATTGTTATCAAATTTAATTAAATGGATTTTAATCGTAATCCATCTGAATTAAATGGCTTTTAATTCTATAAAAAAACAAAACAACAATGTAATGTAAAAGTAGTGGTGCATATTCCATGCTAATTTCACCCTCATGCTCTGTCATGGCGATATCGCGAGATATCAACGAGATTTCACTCAACGAGAATTCTCATCACATTTTAATCTCGCGAGATCTCATGGCATGAGACATTTATTATCATGATAATGTTTATTTATCCTTTATACTTTTTTTTTTTTTTACTTGTTAATGTCGGTTTATTTAAACATGGTATGTATACCATGGTATTCTTTGAAGTATAGAATCTTATGTACCTTCGTCATTGTACCTTAATGTTTATATGGATAAGCAGATTTTTATCTTTTCAGATAATTTCACCATGACAGTTTAGTTTGTTTGTTTGTGAACAGGCTGAACAGGATAACGGCCACCCTCTTCCGGCATTTGCTGACCTGCAAATTGAAATTCTGGATGAGAACAACCAGGCGCCATATTTTCAGCTGCCCTCGTACCAGGGCTTCATCAGTGAGTCAGCCTCGGTTGGCACCACCATCTCAGGGAGCTCCAACCTCACGGCTCCGCTGGGTATTATAGCACTGGACAATGACATAGAAGAGGTAAGATGTTCTTATAAAAAGAGCCAGGACAATGTTGCTTCACTCCTGTCTTGGGAATGCACAGATGCATAAAATCACAGATGGTTTCAGTCTCTCCATATGTTTTATATTGTAGCTGCTGCCAGGGGCCACACCAGTAGGTACCAGAGTGATGTGATGTGTTCCTTTTCTCCCCCCTCTTGCTTTTTTCATTATATATGGAGTATTTCCATGTAAAGCTTTATATATTTATTTTAGGGTTGTCAAGCGATTTAAAAATTGTAATATAATTAATTACGTGATGTGGCAATTAATTCTAATCTAATTTATAATCACAAATTAATCGCACATCAAAATTGGCTGAGAAATTACTCCCAAACTATAATTTAAATAATTATTATTTTATTAATTTAAATAATTATTGTGTTAAATGAGAAAACTATCAAATATCAAAATCTTAAAAGAAAAAATTAATAAAGAATTCAATAAAGAATTTGTTACACATAAACGTTTAGGCTACAACAGCCATGCTTTTTTTTTTTTAGAAGCGGCATCTGAATTGGTGTTGAGCTATATTTACAGACCATTTATTACAGTTTAGATGTTAATTAATGCATTTACACAATGTCAATTAGATATGTAATACCATGAGAAACCAAGTCAAACCGAAATGATCACAGTTTATTCGCTATAGTTTAGGAACTGGTATTAAAAGATGACAAGAACTCAGAGTTAAACTGTGTCAGGACAAATTCATCTTGATAATGTCAGATAACTTTGATAGAAAGGTCACATGGTCAGGTCAAAGTGTCTGAATAATTTTGGTCCTAAATTTTGATCAATTTTACTGATAGGCCACTGTATAAAGAATTTTGGGTATAATATGTCACAGTTTACTTTATATTGCTATCCTTACTATATTGCTATCCTCACATAAATAAACTATAGTGTCCTACACCCACTAGTAAAAAAATATATCTGGTGTCTGAAAAATATTTGGTTTGACTGTAAATGGGTTTTAAATGGGTATTAAAGGGTTAGTTCAAAAAAAAAAAATTATATATTTATTTACACCCTCAAATATGTGACATTCTTTCTTCTATGGAATATAAAAGAAAATAATTTAGCACCATATTATTATTATTATATATTTGTTTCATACAATGGTAACCAAAACAGTTTGGTTCCAACATTCTTCAAAATATATATATTTTTTAATAATCCACAAAATAAAGAAAGTCATACAGGTTTGAAACAACGCGAGTGTGCGTAAATGACTGAATTTTCATTTTTGAATGAAACGGAAACCTTTAATGGGTTTTTCTTTTTTGTTAATACAAATATATAAAATTGGGTGCTTCTTAATCAGAAGGCTGTGTCCTAGTAAGGCTGCATATCTTGCCCTCCACACCATCAAGCTCTGCCGAGGGACGTCTCTATTTGAAGGATCCTTGGAAGGCAGCCTTCATTTGTGTTTTTCATTCAGCTCATTTTGAAGATGCTTTTAGTGTATCCTTTGCGTCACCCACAATCCTTTGCACACATTCCAAAAATAATGTTTTCAGAGAAGAAGGCATACATTTTATCTTTTGTTTTGGTGTAAATTAATCACTTAACACTAAACTGCCAAAAATGTAAGCCACTGGGAGACTGCAGATGGTTGGTTAGACGGTCACTGTGTTGGATTAATAGAAAGCCAGTTAATATAAAATATTTTTCCAAAATTAAGTATTAATAGTATTTTCGTGCTGTGACTGTGGGGCGGGAACATGTATGATGTAGCCATGTGGACTTACTAGACTTACTAGACTACTAGACTTACTAACTCCTCCTTATGCTGAGGAGGACTTTAGCTTGCAAGCCTACGAAGGACTGGACTAGGAAGGAAGCAGCCAGTTCCGTTTGATACACACCCCCTTTTTTTATTATTTTTTTTATTAAATGAAATAAGAAACTCAAACTGCGGTAAATGTCTTAATGAGCAAGTCACTGAGACATTCATTCATTCAATAAGTTCAAACGGCTGATTCATTCATGAATGAAATAAATGTCTTTCATAATAAATTAAACCATGGAATCATTGGTTAACCCGAATGATTCTTTTAAAACGTGGATACATTCAGAAACAACCGATGTGTGTTGCTTGTTGGCACACAACAGTTCTGCTGTGGCTTTATAGGTACTGTATGAATGTAATATTTTTGTTGGCAAAATTAAGAAAAAAAAAATTTTGGGCCCACACACAAAGGTCATTTTTTCTCCAATATCTTGAATTTGAGGGGCATTCTATAGGCTCCCTCACACAGTAGTCTGTTACCCTGCATCATGTTTGTCATTAATCAACTCTATGAAATGTACATTACGTAGGTCTGGGCAGGTGCGTAAAATGCGTTGATAATTTTAACACATAATTTTTTTCCATAAACAAATTAATTAAATTAACACATTAACTCGACAGCCCTAATATATTTATGTTTATATTATAATGGCTTGACAAATGCAGGGTTCTTTTCCTTTGTTGCTGTGTTTTCTATTAATAAAGGAAGTTGGGACATGATGTATTGAATAGTTTGCCTCTTGTTTTAGCCAATAGGCAATTTATGTCACAGCTGTGAGCCATTATTTTTTACACTCTATTGCTAGTCAAAATAGGTGGTAATAGGACAGATGACCTCATTCTAGACAGTATTTGATTGCACAAAGTTTGCATGCAAGATGACTTACCATAAATACCTTCAGACTTTGGGGGAGAAATGTACTAATGCTACACAGTGGTTATTCAGATGTACACCTAAAGGATTATTAGGAACACCTATTCAATTTGTCATTAATGCAATTATCTAATCAACCAATCGCATGGCAGTTGCTTCAATGCATTTAGGGGTGTGGTCCTGGTCAAGACAATCTCCTGAACTCCAAACTGAATGTCAGAATGGGAAAGATTTTGAGCGTGGCATGGTTGTTGGTGCCATACAGGCCAGTCTGAGTATTTCACAATCTGCTCAGTTACTGGGATTTTCACGCACAACCATTTCTAGGGTTTACAATGAATGGTGTGAAAAGGGAAAAACATCCAGTATGCGGCAGTCCTGTGGGCGAAAATGCCTTGTTGATGCTAGAGGTCAGAGGAGAATGGGCCGACTGATTCAAGATAGAAGAGCAACTTTGACTGAAATAATCACTTGTTACAACCGAGGTATGCAGCAAAGCATTTGTGAAGCCACAACACGCACAACCTTGAGGCGGATGGGCTACAACAGCAGAAGACCCCACCGGGTAGCACTCATCTCCACTACAAATAGGAAAAAGAAGCTACAATTTGCACAAGCTCACCAAAATTGGACAGTTGAAGACTGGAAAAATGTTGCCTGGTCTGATGAGTCTCGATTTCTGTTGAGACATTCAGATGGTAGAGTCAGAATTTGGCGTAAACAGAATGAGAACATGGATCCATCATGCCTTGTTACCACTGTGCAGGCTGGTGGTGGTGGTGTAATGGTGTGGGGGATGTTTTCTTGGCACACTTTAGGCCCCTTAGTGCCAATTGGGCGTTGTTTAAATGCCACGGCCTACCTGAGCATTGTTTCTGACCATGTCCATCCCTTTATGACCACTATGTACCCATTCTCTGATGGCTACTTCCAGCAGGATAATGCACCATGTCACAAAGCTCGAATCATTTCAAATTGGTTTCTTGAACATGACAATGAGTTCACTGTACTAAAATGGCCCCCACAGTCACCAGATCTCAACCCAATAGTGCATCTTTGGGATGTGGCGGAACGGGAGCTTCGTGCCCTGGATGTGCATCCCACAAATCTCCATCAACTGTAAGATGCTATCCTATCAATATGGGCCAACATTTCTAAAGAATGCTTTCAGCACCTTGTTGAATCAATGCCACGTAGAATTAAGGCAGTTCTGAAGGCGAAAGGGGGTCAAACACAGTATTAGTATGGTGTTCCTAATAATCCTTTAGGTGAGTGTATATACAGCTCTTTGTCTCTCTATCATTGAATTAATCAAAAATAGACCTATGAGATCAGTTCACGCCAGACACGACGCAACTGTTTTTTGCTAGTTTCAGCCCTGACGCAGTTATCATTTTCATGTCCAGTGTCACGTTGTTTAAACAGCAAGTTGAAAACGAGGTGTGTTCAGGCGCATTGTTGGCACGTTGAAAACGATGCAACTGAAAACGACTACACCACTGACCAACAAAAACCTGGTTTAAAGTCAATGGCGCAGTATTTGTATTGTTATTTAAAGGGCACATTAGTAACTATGCACCAGTAGGCGGGCACACAACGCGCATACAATCTGCTTATTACACACACAGCACCCAAACATTAAAATATTAAAAATAAAAAGATTCCTCTTGGAGAAGCGTTCGGTATTTCCGCTTTCAAATTCCACCATGTAAATAGCGAATCCGCCATGGTGCAAGCGCAACTGGCTTTTAAAGGGAATGGGACTCAGATGAGACTCAGATGAGACTCAGATTGGTGAGAAGTAAACCTGAGCGCGCATTCAAACAGTACGTTCAGTGTGTTACCACTGTTTAAAAGCAACTCCCTGAGGCATGCAAATATCTCCCAATATGAAAACTATCTTAGGCTGGGCTGTGTAGTTGTAACCATATTTTATCTCTGTATCATGCTTGAAGAAAAATGTTAATATTGAGATAAAACTTAGATTATGGTTGCACTTATTGTTTGCTCTTAATGTCTATTATCATTTTGTGGAAAGGAGTTCAGTTAGGAGGTCAAAAGTTGTAGAATAGGTACAGCCATTTTGGACCATGTGCCTGGCACGGCGACCATTTTTTCTGCCTCGCAAAACTTTTTTTGAAAAAGTTCTAAATGCGCCTGCGCCACGTGCTTCAGACCATGATGGTTAAAATAGGGCCCCTTGTATTAATATTTTATCAATTTTAATGACCTAACCACTTGCAGCATTGTGAGTGGCTGTATAAAATGTGCATGTACTTCATTTTCTCACTATATTACATTAGATACATAAGATTTGACTTTTGAATTCTCTGAACTTTCAAACCAGCTTTTAATTCTGTTCTATTGCTGAAGAGGTTCTTGCATGTCAGAGTGAATGATTTGAGTGACACTTTGGTGTGTTTATGCAATATCAGTATTGCGTCACTGCATGAGACTTGTTTGTAAAGTGTAGTAATGCTGAATTCAACTCTCATCTTTGTTTTGTGAAGACAAAAGATCCTCAGTTGAAGCTCACTCTGAATGACTACACCTCCATCTTCACCATCACGTCTGCTGGCATCACACGTTACCTCACCCTGCTGAAACCAGTGGACCGAGAGATACAGACGAATTACACTTTAACGGTGCGAGACTGTACACACATTTACCTGTCTAAATGAAAACTTCCCATTGGTTTGTTTTTATTTCAACTAATTATAATTCCTACTAGACTAACCCAACATATTCCATTTCATCACAAAATCAAAAGGAAAAAAAAGGAACAGAATTTTGTATTTTCATTGTAATATTATTTATGACATTTAAGGACATTCGCTTAATTAAAATTATTCTCAGTGGTGATTCTTGTTTCTGTCATCACAGACATTTTTATGTATATTAGAGTACAGTATTTTTATTTAATTAATAATATTATTTAAATGTGTATTTTTATATTAAAACGACATAAATTAAAGATGTATTAATGACAATATCTGTTCATAAACATTTTTTATTAGAATTTTTTCTTTTGTTTTATTTTTTGGAATGAGAATTTTAGAGACAAATTTACTTTGTTATCATGAAAATAATGGTGTAATGGAACAAATCACAAAATGGCTTTATGAATCCCTGTCACTAAACATTGAAAATGAATGACTGGTCACTTAATTTCTGTCTCTTCAGTCTTCTGTCCTCTTGAGATCATTTACTGATCTTCTTACCTTGTGTGCGTCACAATCTGCCCTGTGGTGGTACTCCGGCATGAGGAGCATCTAAATTATTAACAACAGGGAATGTTCTTACTTTAAGATTAATATTTCTGCCTTGAACATCAAGCCTCAGCATGACATCTCTTCGCTGTGATGAACAAAACAATCCGATTGAAGCGATGCTGTTTGTTCAGTATGTGAAGTGTCTCTTCAGGACTCTGTCCATCGATCCAATCTATTGATCTGAGATTTGGGCTCAAGTGTCTTTGATCTTTCTAGAATCCCTGATCTCCAAGAAGCTGTTAAAAAGATAGCTGGATCGCAGGAGGACTATTTGAGCGGTGCGTTTTGATCATTGTTTAATCTGAGAGGTGGTGTTTGTTTCGTGGACCATTCACTACAATGGCATGTTGAGAGATTTGATTTGGGGGTATCCCATTTAAACAATGGATGACATTAGGAGTAGGCAAGATGATAAAGTCTCAGTATGCAATTTTGTAATAGTTTTATTTCAGGGTATTTATTTATTTAATTTGTGACCTGTTACATGAAGCTAATTGAACAAAATCAGAGTTGGTTTACACTCGACAAAACCAAACAAATCTAACCCATTTTTTTTTTATCAGATTCAGCAGGATAACAGCGCTCACTATAAACACACTTTTCAACACAGGGTTTGATCCAGAGTTCATGATTAACTCTATAGCATTTGCACCTGAAAAATTGACTTCTGCAGCGAACAGCCAATCACACGGAACATGGAGAGTGTTAGTCTGAGTCACTTCTTGCGCGAGAGTTGGCACAATTCACTTACCTGCTGAAGATTAAAAATCATGAATTTGACAATGACATGAAAGACAAGAAAAAAAAATACAGCTGCTGGCATGGATGTTTGAAAAGGCAGTTGAAAGAAAATATACATGTAAGCATAGAAATTGTAAAAGGTTTATATATATTAATTGTATATCAATATATGTAATTTTCATTTAAAAAAATTAAGGTGAAAATTTAAAATAGTGTGTATATTCTATTAAGGAAATTGTGGTTCAGTGTTGTATAGAAAATATTGAGAACTTAAGCAGTGTTGAAGCTTGAATTGAGGAAACGATTAAGCTGATAAAAAAAAAGAATAGAAGGCTACCTATTTATTTTAAGAGAATTGGTTCAACAATGCTTAGGTAGATGGTACGTGTCAAAGTAACATCCACATGGTGTCATCATGGACGACTCAAACACAGACGTTAGATGGCACTGGATTTATTTTGGCAGAACACAAAGACAGTAGCGGACGCAGGGCAGTGAAGGTAAGGGCAGTGGCAAACTTAACTGAAGGCGGTGTGGTGAAAACTGGCTGTCGAAGACTCGGTGAGGGTTTGGAGAATACCGGGAATGCTCGGAAGAGAAGGCCAGGAAATACTCAGCGTGAGAGTTCTTTATGTCGCTAGGTAGCGCAGGTAGAGTCCGGGTAGCGGAAACGAGACCAGACACAGTGAGCGGGGCAAGTGGTGTTTAAGTAGTGGGGGTGAGATTGGTTACAGGTGTTCAGAATTCGGGTGATGAGGAACGAGTAGGCGGAGTGAAGGAGTCTGGTGCGCGGGGTGTGGCCATTACACATGGATGGCAGGACCCAAGGTTTCCCAGCAGAATTTTCAGCATCATTCCTCCAGTCTTCAGTGTCACATGATCCTTCAGAAATCATTCTAATATGCTGATGTGCTGCTCAAGAAACATTTATTATTATTATCAATGTTGAAAACAGTCTGTACTATTTTTTTTTCAGGATTATTTAATGAATAGAAAGTTCAAAAGAACAGCATTTATCTGAAATATAAAGCTTTTGCAACACTATAAATGTCTATACTGTCACTTGATCAATTTAATGCGTCCTTGCTGAATAAATGTATTAATTTCTTTAAGCTCTTTGCCAAAAATAAAAAAAATGTAAACATTATTACCGACCCAAAACCTTTGAACGGTAGTACAATGTTGCAAAAGGTTTTTCAGATAAATGCTGTTCTTTTGAACTTTCTATTCATCAAAGAATCCTAAAAAAATGTTTTACACAACTGTTTTCAACATTGATAATAATCATAAATGTTTCTTGAGCAGCAAATCATCATATTTGAATGATTTCTGAAGGATCATGTGACCCTGAAGACTGGAATAAATGACATTTTAAAATATATTACAATTGAAAACAGTTATTTTACATTTTAATAATATTTCACAATATTACAGGTTTTTTTTTTTTTTTTTTTTTTTTTTTTTTGAATTTTTAATAACATGAATGCAGCCTTGGTTAGCAGAAGAGACTTCTTTAAAAACATTTAAAAAATCTTACTGTTGACCGGTAGTATATGTGTATATATATATACTCAAAGCCGGTTCGACAGAGTTTGCTAAAACTAAACTCAAACTAATGTGGCAACTGAAACCGGCTTTGGTAAATAGGCCAGTGTCTTTGGCCAATCATAGTTTATAATTTCGGGTGGCCAATCAGATTTAACTCGCTTGGACATACCCCTGTTCAAGTCGAGATTTTGGTGATTTAGATCCTTATAATCAGCGTTAATCCATTTGAAAGGCTTAACAAAAGTCCGCTTATCAGCACAAAGCAGAGACCCAATCACATTTAATAAGTTTTTTTTTTTTTTATAAAGAACAAACAGATGAAACAAGCACACGGAAGGAAATAAGCTATATAGTCCTGCAGAGAGACCAACATAATCAAAGTCTACTTTCCAGCACACTGCTTTGTTTACAGATAAAGTTCATTCAAAAATTAATTCATTATTCATTATTTACTGACCTTCATGTCATTACAAAAAAACAAAAAAAAACCTGAATGACTGACTTTATTCTATGAAACACAACATGATATTATTAGCAGAATGTTTGAACTACTCTCATTTTATAAACCGAAAGTCAGTGGTGACCAGAGGCTGTCAAGCTCCAAAAAGTAAAGTAAATGGTGACACAATTCATTTTAAAGCACAAATTTTTCATGCTGTGTGTTCTTTTTGGCTGTGAGTGGTCACATCATTCACACGCGGCCTGTCTCAGGGGTTTGGCTGGACAGTTGATCCTCTGACAGGCCAAAGTTTTAATTCCCCTCACGATTCTCCTGCCTCCCTTTTACTGACAAACACCTTTTCCCCTTCCCCTCATCCTCTGATCCTCCCTCTCTCATTCAGCACTGTCTGGAAAGAAAAATCGAAACTTAAATCTCTTTAATGTCTCGGTTGTTTCTTCTCAAGAGCAAAGATGGAGAGTGAATGGACACTGATGCTTTTCCTGCTTTTCAGCAATCTCACATGTTTCTCCTCTAGATCTAATACAAGTGAGACATTCTTTCAGTCTCCTGAGCTAAGAGCAACTTTTGAGGAAGAGTGAATCTGGTGAATTCTAATATGTGGGTTTTTCTCAGTGCAAGTTTTTGTTGTTTATTTAGTTTAATACTTTCATTGTCTATTCAATAATTCAAATTCCATTAGGGCCATGCACACAGAGGGGAAGCTAGGTAAAAAATGCTCTCTAAATGACTGAACGAGGGCTGCGATTTTATGAGGCATATGCTGAAGTTTTTCTCACTATCTGAGTTTTGTGGTGGAAGTTATTGCAAGGAAAATTTGAAGATTTTGATCACTGAGAGCTCTGATGACACTGTCTTTCATGCTGTCATGCACTTGAACTTTATTCTGTCTCTTCGATTTCTCTTTATTCTTGTGCAATAATATCTCTTTTGATTGTGCTTGATTGAATATGTGCAGCACTAAGACTACTAATCTGAAGCACTCTCACATCATTTTCAAAGGGATTCTGGAACAGATGTGGACAGCTTGGGCAGCTGAAGAGCTTATTGTAGAGTTGAACTTGCCAGGGTTATTACAGTTAACTAAAACTAAAACCATAAAAAAAGGTTACTTGAAATAAAACGTTAACTGGGAAAAAAATTTTTTATATACATATACATACAGATATACAGTTGCAAGAAAAAGTATGTGTACCCCTTGCAGAATCTGTGAAAATCTTTTTATTGAGTATTGTCCTGAATAAGATATTTACATTTAGTCCACAAGACAAAATAATTGCTGAATTTATTAAAATGACCCCGTTCAAAGGAGTATGAACCATTTTTTTTAATACTGTGTCGTTACCTGGATGAACCATTTGTTTTCTGATGGTTGTTCATGATTTTTTGCCCTGAGCAGCCCAATGCTCCTCAGAAAAATCCTCCAGGTCCTACAGATTCTTCAGTTTTCCAGCATCTTTTGCATATTTAAACCCTTTCTATCAGTGACTGTATGATTTTGAGATCCATCTTTTCACACTGAGGACGATTGAGGGACTCAAACGCAATTATTAAAAAAGCTTCAAACATTCACTGATGCTTTCCCGGAAGACAAATTAAGTACAATTTACCTTGTACTTTTTTCACCCCCCGGCTTAATGCGTCGTGTTTCCTTCTGGAGCATAAGTGAATGTTTCAGCCTTTTTTAATAGATGTGTAGGACTACCTCAGTTATCCTTGATGTGAAAAGATCACAAAATACTGATGGAAGGGGTTCAAATATGCAAAAGATGCTGGAAAATCAAATCCTGGAGGAATTTTCTGAAGAGCATTGTGCAGTTTAACTGCTCAGGACAAACAAGAGACTCATGAACAACAAACACAAAACTAAAAAGAACAGCCGTGGCTCATCCAGGGAATGACACAGTATTAAGAATCAGTGGCTCATACACTTTTGAACAGGGTCATTTTAATAAATTCAGCTATTTTTTTGTCTTGTGGACTATATATGTATTACATATTTTATGTAAAATATCTTATTCAGGACAGTAATTTAATCTACTGCTGCTATTCCAAAACAAAAGTCCTCCATACCCCATTGCTTAAACTGAAAATGCATAACTGATCTATAGTAGATGGGAATGCAGCTGAAAGATCTCCATGCTTCAGCAGCCAAACACTCCTTAAGGTTAAACCCAGCGAGTGGTCAGTAACAGCGACCGTCTAATAGCGTCATACTTGAACGGTCAACCTGCCTAGGGTTAATGCAAGTCCACCTGCATACAGGCCAAACTTCTCTGGAGATCCTGCTGACCTGGAGCTGTTCTCTAACACAGTGTTTACGTATGCAAAGCTCTCCTCTCCTGCTCAAACTGAGGAACCGCTGGGCTTTGATCCACATTTACTGCCATGAATCTCTGGGGGAAAAGCTCATGGAAATGCAAGCCGAGGAACAACGGAATAACCTACGGCTGCTAGCTCAGCACTTTGAGTGCCTTTGAAAGGAGCACAGTGGGAGACTCTGGACAAATGTTTGCTGTGGCAGTTTTAGCCGATAACATTTGTAAGCTGTCCCATAATACTGAGAATTTGTTGTATGAAGTGCTCGCATGCTGTGCCATACGCCAGACAGAGATGAAATCAAATCAGCAGGTCCATATAAAAGCAATACACAGCAAAAAAATAAATAAATAAATAAAAAAGTCTTGCATGGTTTCCAGTAATATTGCAAAAGAGAAATTGTTGTATGAAGTGCTCACATGCTGTTCCATGTCAGATAAAGATTAAAACAAATCAGCAGGTCTATATAAAAGCAACACACAGTGAAAAAAAAAAAAAAAAATATATATATATATATATATATATATCATGAATTAAGTTATAGTTGTATAATGTATTAGAAGTTGTGTCAAATTATATATTATTGCATAATGATGAAACATTACTATTGTTATTGTTGAAAGAAGTTTCTTATGCTCATCAAGCCTGCATTTATTTGACCAAAAATACAGAATAAAACAGTAATATAGTGAAATATTATTACAATTTAAAATAATGGTTTTCTATTTTAATGTACTTTAAAGGTGGGGTAAGTGCTTTCTGGTAACTGTTGTTGATATTTCAAATCACCAAAACAAACACGCCCCTATTTTGATAGCTCCGCCCCACATATATGTAACACATGTAACGACTATGGTGGAATCTGTGTTACTATGGTAATCCAGGTTGAATGTTCAGTGAAAAAGTCATCCCTTCCATCACAAAAACACAAACAGTTCTCATGAACAACTCAATGGCACGAGCACGACAGTCCAACTAACGAACATATTACAATTATGACAAGATTAGAGCATTATATCGATCACTAAAAGAGGAACCAAAGGAAACAAACATATATTAGGAGTATATTATCTTACTGTTCGGACACACTTTGTGAGCTGACACTTGAAACAGACAGTGAGGAGGTTTAGACACGCCAGGCTTATACGGTGTGGAAATGAATGGGTCTTTATCATCGCTGAAGTGAGCGACAATACGATCGCAAATGGACAAACAAGCGAACATGACACACGAGCATGTGTCTTCTTTTGTTCCACAGACATTTTCCCTTTTTTTATTTTTTATTTTTTATTTTATCTGCCATCTCTCTCTTTCTGTCGTCACTCGGCTAATGTCCGTTCTGTGTGTTGTGTCTTTTGAATAATGACGTGCACCGAGCGCTCTCTTCTCCCCGTCATTAGTAGACACGCCCCTTACTGCTGATTGGCTACAAGTTTGTTTAGGTACTCGCCTGAGTCCGTTTTGTAAAGCAGTTTTCAAATAACACTTACCCCACCTTTAATATATAATTTATTTCTGAGATAGAAAGCTGAATTTTCTTCAGCCATTACTCATATTCTTAATATGCTGATCAATGTTGGAAATAGTTGTGCTACTTAATATTTTTTATAACCTGTGATACTTTTTCAGGATTCTTTGATTAATAAAAAGGAAAAAAACAGTATTTATTTAAAATATACATTTTTGTAATAGAAAAATATATATCTTTTTCTTTCTTTTTGAAAGAAATTAATATTTTTATTCTGCAAGGATGTGTTAAATTATAAAGGTGATAGTAAAGATTTATGTTCTATTTTGAATACATGCTTTTCCTTTTTAACTTTTTATTTATCAATTAATTCTGAAAAAGTATCACAGGTTCCAAAAATATTAAGTATTAAATCAGCATTATTAGAATGATTTCTGAAGGATCATGTGACACTGAAGACTGGGATAATAATGCTGAAAAATCAGCTTTGCATCACAGAAATAAATTATATTTTAAAGTATATTAAAATAGAAAACGTCTACATTTACATTTATGCATTTGGCAGACGCTTTTATCCAAAGCGACTTACATTGTATTCAAGGTACACATTTTTACATTTTTTGTCAGTTCTTGCTTTCCCTGGGAATCAAACCCATGACATTAGCGTTACTAGCGCCACGCTCTTTTTGTTTGAGCTACAGGAAAGCTTAGGTTACGTATGCACGTCTAGGTTACGTATGTAACCCTCGTTCCCTGAAGGAGGGAACGGAGACGTATGTCGGACATCACCGACGAATTGGGATCACTTCTGGGAGCCCTATCAGCTTTGAGTGTATACAGAATGGGCCAATGGCCATTGGCGTGCGAGATTTGCATCTCGCGCTCCGCCCTGCAGCGCGGGCATAAATACGGAAGCAGATGTACCACACATTTGTTTTTCAGTGAGGAGCCAAACTAGTGACTTGGCCATACAGTGATGATACAGCAACCGTGGCGACAGGACGTACGTGTCCATACCCTCCTTCAGGGAACGAGGGCAACATACGTAAACAAGATGTTCCATCGGATGTCACCGACGAATTGGGATGCCTATGGAAAACGCCACGGCTGTTGCCACTTCCAGTGCCCTGCGTAAGCCCCTCAGACCCCCATATGTTGGTGTGGGAACTTACGCAAAGGAGAGTCACTGCTGTTGTTCCGCAAAACCCACTCAGCAGACTATTGGATAACACTGGGAAAGCGTGTCACGAGGGGACGCTGCGGAGTCCACATACTACCCGCAGGTAGGTATCATGTGGAAGATACACATATGAACTGGCCATCTGGGCAGTACAACATGCGATATGTCTCTGGGGTGACCCCGGCCGACCTAGGCGTGAGACTACATCAGACAAAGATGGCAGAGTGGACTCTGCTAAGGGAAAGACATTCTTTGCTCCACTCAACATCTTGCTTAGACTTGCTTTTGTCCCCTTTCATCCAGACCAGCCCGCACCTCCCCCTCTGCCCCCTGGCTGTCTGATGTTCTCCGTGAACATCGCTCTGAACTCAGGGCGGCAGAGAGGAACTGGCGCAAATCGAAGAACTCTACTGACCTTATCTTATATCAGTCTCTTCTCGCTTCTTTCTCTGCAAATGTCTCCACTGCCAAAACTACATACTATCACAACAAAATCAACAACTGCTCTGACTCTCGCACACTTTTCAAAACATTCTCCTGTCTTCTTTGTCATCCTCCCATCACTGACACTCAACTCTACTTCTCATTTCAACCAGATGATCCCACAGTTGGTGTTCGTATCGCTGCCTGCCTGACAGATATTTCTGCCTGGATGAAGGAACAACACCTTCAACTCAATCTGGCAAAGACAGAACTCCTTGTGGTCTCAGCCAACCCAGCACTTCACCATACTCTCTCCATTCAGCTCGGTTCATCATCCATAACTCCATCCAGGACAGCCAGGAACCTTGGAGTTGTGATTGATGATCAGCTAAAATTTACTGACCACATCACTGCAATAACCCGGTCCTGCCGATTTGTCTTATGCAACATTAGGAAGATTAGACCCTTCCTATCAGAGCAGGCCACACAACTCCTGGTACAAGCTCTTGTTCTCTCCAGACTGGACTACTGTAATGCTCTTCTATCAAACCCTTGCAACTGATCCAGAATGCAGCGGTGAGAGTGGTCTTTAATGAGCCGAAGAGAGCGCACGTCACGCCTCTCTTCATCAGTCTGCACTGGCTGCCAATAGCCACTCAAATCAAATTCAAGGCACTGGTGCTCGCCTACAAGGCAACCACAGGCTCTGCAACAACATACCTAAACTCACTTGTTCAGACTTACACACCCGCAAGCTTTCATTCTGCAAGTGAACGGCACCTTGTGGCGCCATCCCAAAGAGGCATGAAATCCCTCACAAGGACCTTTTCCTGGTCCTTTCCCACCTGGTGGAATGACCTGCCTGTCTCAGTTCGAGCAGCCGAGTCGGTAGCCATTTTCAAAAAATATCTTAAAACGCATCTTTTCCAGCAGCACCTGACCAATAAAGAATAGCACTTGTCACTCTATTTGTTTTCTGTTTGTCTATATATATATATATATATATATATATATATATATATATATATATATATATATATAAATAAATGTTCTGTCCTATGTGTTCTGTGCTAGATTAACTGAGACTTGTTTCAGCACTTGACTGTAGTGCTGTTGCCCTTGACTGTTTTTAGTTGCTTCTATTGCTCTCATTTGTAAGTCGCTTTGGATAAAAGCGTCTGCTAAATGATTAAATGTAAATGTAAATGAAAGACACGGGATCGCTGCACCATAAAAGAATACACATATGGCACTGCCGTAGAGGTCACAACATATGGCACCTAGCTCAGCACTGGGGTGCACTTATGCTACTGGGCCTGGCTTCAGATGCTCCGCCACATCTGACAGCCATATAGTAGTGGAGGAACTCAACAGCTGGGATTCAAGAGATTCAAGAGATTCAAGAGTTTTATTTGTCACATACACAGTTATATACAGAATATACAACCGGCAGTGAAATGTAAACACCTAGGCGTGAGAGAGGGGAACTTACTGGAGCAATAAAGCCCAATTATCCAGTCCATGAGGAGGGGAATGGCGCAGCAAGCTGACACTTAGAACAGGCACTTCTGTGTTATTGGCTGGTTGAAGCAAGCACACGGGAAGAAACCGACTCTACATGGAGGCTATAGAATCTAGCGAAACGTGTTAGGTGTTGGCCGGCCCGCAGATCTACATATATCTGTCAGCGAGGCGCCATGCGCCAGCGCACAGGATGAGGCAACACTCCTAGTGGAGTGGGCTCTCAACCCGAGCGGCGAAGACACGCCTTGGGTATGGTACGCCAACATCCTCTGTTTGGAGACAGCCTTTCCCCTCTGCTGGCCTCTGTAACAGATGAAGAGCTGTTCTGAGGTCCTGAAGCTTTGCATTTTGTCCATGTATAACCGCAGAGTGCAGATGGGACAGAGAAAAGCCAGGGCTGGGTCTGCCTTCTCCGAGGGCAGCGTTTGCAGGTTCACCACCTGGTCCTGGAAGGGAGTAATGGGAACCTTGGGGACATATCCAAGCCGGGGTCTCAGGATCATGTGAGAGTTGGCCGGCCCGAACACTAGGCACAATTCGACGACCGAAAATGCCTACAGGTCCCCAACCCTCTTAATGAAAGCAAATGCAGTCAGGAGCATTGTCTTCCAAGACAAGATTTCAACTCTGCTGACTGCAATGGTTCAAAGGGCGCTCTCTGCAGTGCCGTAAGCACCAGAAACAAGTCCCAAGAGGGTATAGAGTGAGAGAGAAGCGGATTTAGTCTCCTCGCTCCCCTCAGGAACCTGAAAATCAGATCATACTTCCTCAAGGACTTACCATCAACTACATTATGATGTGCGGCAATAGCGGCAACTTTGAGGGTGGAGGGAGACAGCCTTCGCTTCAACCCATCTTGCAGGAAGGAAAGCACATAACTATTTGAACATCTTCAGGGGTTTTCCCCCCGATAAGTGCACCACTCAATGAACAGGTTCCACTTAATAGCCTAGAGGTGCCTCGTAGAGGGGGCTTTATAAGTACTAATAAACAGCCAATATCCTAGTAATATGCATGCTAATAAGCAACTAGTTAATAGTGAGAATTGAACCCTAAAATAAAGATTTGTCATATTGGTTGGTTGTTTGGTTGGTTGCTTGATTGGTTGGTTGATTGATTGATCGATTGATTGATTGATTGATTAATTAAACTATTTCATTGTTTATTTTTTCAAAGCTGGTGGCATCTGATGGTGTTCAACAGAGCAGACCCGTGAAGGTGGACATCCTGGTCATCGATGCAAATGACAACACACCCACCTTCACTCAGGTGTCTTACAATGTGGAGATCTTTACTAATATGCTACCTGGAGAGACCATCCTTCAGGTGAGGACACAGGACAGTTACACATCAGTAAAGCTGAGAAATCTTCACTTCGTTTATGAGGAGCCATTTATGAATCACTTATTCATAGTGGAGTGTTTGTTGAGAACTCGTAATGTGATTTGGAGTGTGAAATGAACTCGGCACAATGTTTGTTTCATTAATAACTGAGGATTCTGGTCAAATTACTGAATGTGATTCAACAGTGTCTGGAATGTCAACGTCTTTTTTCCCCTGATAAAATAAGTACAAAATGCATTGAAAAATGAAGCGCAAACAGTCATTCAGCTAAATTAACATAAAAGAGAGCAGGCAATAAAGCAACCTTTTAAAGAGGAACCAGATTATATGAACTGCAGCTAATGAACTGGAGTGACAAACTGCAGTGAGTCATACTGCGATCTGTTCACATCTTCAACCTTACTGAAGCCCATTCAAATGCAAAAATATAATTTTTCCAGAGGTCTCTTGGGGATTATTTGTGACCCCACTAACTTAACCGCATGTTTTAGTTATGTGACAGTGCTTTCAACAGTGTAGCCTTACCAGTCTCAGACTTTACGCCCACGGACTGTTGGCTGAACGTCTAATGCATAAGGCACACAAAATAGTAAACACTTCGGGAGTTTCTGGAGTTTCAACATCTGGAAAGCCTTTGTGTCAACCCCCCCCTTCATTTTATAATACACTGTTGGTATTGGATTTACCTCTTGTACATCAGTTCCATATAAATCAATTAAGTTAAACATAATTTGTTCATGTAATTTCAAAATCATGTAATTTTAAGTATCCCAATAAAGTAGTCTATAAATTATTTTAATATGGTTCCCTAAAGGATTAATTCATTCAATTTCTTATATTGTTTTGCATCATGACTAAATAAGACTGTACTAGCTAGCTTCCAAATGATTAGCTATAGCACATTTAGCTTGTTAAATGCTAAGCATTAAATGCTCTATGGGCAAAGCCGTAACGTGCTGTATCAGTCCACAGCATAAGCAAATGCTCCACTTTTCTCTACAATGGTAACCCAGTGTAATTTAAATTGTTCTAATAATTCCAACATAATTGAAGATTAAACACTATCAAGTCTCCCCCTTTGCTCATCTTTCTCAAAAACACATAAAATAACGCTTAATTTTATCATCTCCTCATTGGGTCCCAAACAAAGCATGCTGGGAATTACAGTTTCAGCAAAAATCTTTTCCAAGATTGTGTCTTGGGTGTGTGCAGGCAGGAAGACGAAGAATGTGATTTAATCTCAAAGAATGGCAAGACAGGTAGACGGGCATCAGCACAACACACTTAACATAGACAATACCGGACACTGAACTGAAACTGAACTGAACATATATTCAAGTGTTAATGATGGTGACTGATGAATGCACAGCTGAACATGATTTGTGTCTGTGACAACAAATGAGTGACGTAGGCAGGTGATGACAAAACAGAACAAATCCAGTCTAATGTGAATGTGACCGATTGGTTCACATTCACCCTAAGTAATTTAATCTAGTAAATTGCAATTTCTTTAGAGAATTACATTAATTGAAAGCAAAGAAATCAAGTTTAGAATAGTTTTTTTAGTGTAGCTTGTTTGGTAGCAAACTACTTTTTTAGCTTCAGCTATGCTTTTTTTATAGTAGCTTTTCTATAATTAAATTGCTTTAAATTATTCAGCTTCAGAGTAGCTTTCCAAGCACTGATTTGTTCTGATGACCTGTCCATCTGTCTCTCTCATTCTGTCTCTTTCTCTTGACACATTTTGTGAGTGACGAATGCATCTAAGTGCATCAGTGCATTGAAGTTCAGTTCAACAACTTGTTTAGTTCGACCTATGCACACTATGCTATGCTGATTAATCCTGTTGCCAGTACTACGATTTTAGGTTGTGTATTTTGTTGGAAAACACAGTTGACACTCCTGTAAATAACCAAACTCTGTGTGTATAGACCAGGATTAAACTCTCAAAAAACAAATGATAACTGCATTCATCAGCATTGTGAAAGTGGCTTGTGTAGACATGGTGGGCTGACAAAAAGTGGGACAAAATTATATAAAGTGAACATAATGTGTGCCTCTCTGTCCCTCAGGCTACAGCATATTCACTCTCTCTCAGTAATGATTCTCTCGGCTTTATTTTTGCACTCTCCGCTCGTGTTCTGCTCCGCCTGTGTTTGTCTCATTCCGTCACGGCTGGGTCACAATTCAAAGGAAAATCAGACACATAAAGGACTGCAGTTTCTCTTTAAATAACTAGCTGCCCGGATCCTCCTGAAATGAGGTCACAGGTCACAGCTAGGTCACACGGGCCACTTGGATGTGTTTTATAAGCCATATTTGCTGCCCTGGAGAGAGAGAGAGAGAGAGAGAGAGAGAGAGAGAGAGAGAGAGAGAGAGAGAGAGAGAGAGAGAGAGAGAGAGAGAGAGAGAGAGAGAGAGAGAGAGAGAGAGAGAGAGAGAGAGAGAGAGAGAGAGAGAGAGAGAGAGAGAGAGAGAGAGAGAGAGAGAGAGAGAGAGAGAGAGAGTGTGTGTGTGTGTGTGTGTGAATTTTTTCCTTACCTCAGCACTCCGAGCAGCTAAAAGCACGGTGGTACGGATCAGTGCTTCTGAAGAGTTTTTTTTTTTAATAATGAGAGCTGTGGATGGAGGTGGCACTTTCTTATTAGCAGGACTTCAAATTAATTACCCTTAGGGTGTATTTATTGCCCCGGTGCTTTTAAAGATGATAACGCTGAGAGTTAAGTGTTTACATCTAAATGTGTGTCTTTGAACCTAATCAAACGTGTTTAGTCTTTGATCTGGACCTTTGTGTTTGAGAATTTATCCTGAATAATCATATTATGCTGCTTTTAAACTTCATTAATACTGAGAGTCTAATCTGCATTTTAATAAGGACGGATGGGTGGATTTTCTGTTATGGTTGATTTGAAATAATGAGTGTAGAGTTTAAAGAAAGAACAAGTTCAGCAAGTAGAACTAACACCTCATCCATAAATATTATGAGAATATGCCATGGTATCAACCAAGAAAAAAGTACTAAAGGGTTCTGAGCCTTGTCCCGTGGTACTACCAGGGTTTTTTAACCTTGTACCTTGGGAATACCATGGTATTCAATAAAGTACATTCAGACACAATTCATGATCTGATTTTTTTTTTTTTAACACATTTGAATTAAAATACTTTAAATACTTAATTTTTTTAAATTTATTTATTAAATACATAAATGGACATGAATTTTTCGAACATTGATTTCATCTATTTTTGTTTTATTAAATCACTATTACAAACTAGTATACGCTCTATATACTATATTTTTAATTGAATGATTTTAATGGGAACCCTAATCTTAACGTTTGACAGTCTGATCAAACACACAGAATTAACACAAGTATATTAAAACCCCCCAAAAAGAATTAAAGTCAGACATTACCATGTTTGGAATGGTAATACCAATGAAGAACAGTGGAAAATAAATGTATGTGGTTTAAAATTCTGATGTCTCTGTTCTGTCAGCTGACGGCTCAGGATGCTGACGCTGGTTTAAACGGTCTCATCACATACGCCATCCTGGCTGGAGATCAGGGCGATTTCATCATCAGCAACCGCACTGGACGAATCACGTTAGCGGCAGGGGTCACGCTGACCGTCGGCCGTTCCTACGCACTGACCGTTAGAGCATCAGACAACGCTCCTGACACAGAGAGGAGGTCAGATATGACTTCATTGCGTCAGTTCCATCTCTCACTGTTTGCTTGTGTCTTTGGTCTTCTATTTTCTTTGTTACTCCTTCTTTATGTGAATATAGGAGCTCCATAACTACGGTCTACATAGAGGTTCTGCCACCCAACAATCAGAGTCCCCCACGGTTTCCTCTACAGACCTACAACCTGGAGATCAGTGAGGCCATGAGAATAGGAGCCATACTGCTAAACATGCAGGTATAAGCACAGACTTTACTTGGAATTAAAAATTACCCTACTGTTTACTGCATACTGCACAGTAGCCTATACACTAAAAACTGCCTACTATTTTTTTAAACTGTATTTAAACATGGTCATGCCAAACGTGTAAATATTAAAGGGTACATAACACACAGTTTCTCATATTAATCTTGAGTACCTATAGAGTAGTATTGCATCCTTCATATCTGAAGAGTCTTTAGTTTTATCATATTTATAAAAGACAGATACGCTGTACCGATTCTTTCTGAAAACAGCCAAGCTTGTGGAAGTGTGCAGTGGAAGGAGCTAAAGCGTGCACACACACACACACACACACACAGAATACATCATGGCATTATCTCTGGATAACTTTTGATTCACTATACGTTCATGTTGTTGACATTATATGCACTTACGCACCAATTGCCAACAAAACACAGACATTTGATTCGACTCATGACCGGGAACAAATAAACACACTTGCAGAACTGACAGACCGCATCCACTGTTTCCTTAATGCTGGTTTATTTGGGAAGCTGAACAAGGTTGTCTTTCCTTCACAACCAAAAACACACTTCTTTAGTGACATTGTTGATTTCGTGGTCTGAAAAAACAAAATGACAGCGCTGCCGATGGCTTCTGTAACCCAAACGAAGCTCGTTGATGTGCATGCTCTTGCTCTCGCTCTGGTTGATGTGTGCACGCGCTCATCTGGGAGAAGTGCAAATACAAGGAATTGCACCCTTTATGAAGTCCTACAGGACCATACTCAAAAAAAAATTTTCAGAAACTTGTTCGAATCTGGAAAGAGTGTATTTGGCACAGAAATTTGGCGTCAGTCATACGTCCAACACGTTTTTTTATTTTTTTTTGCCATGTTTAGCATGAGAATCTCTTCTCTCTTTAACAGTGTAAATAAGTCAGAATGCATTACATTATTTATATATATATATATATATATATATATATATATATATATATATATATATATATATATATATATATATATATATATATATATATATAAATAATGTAATGCATTCTGACTTATTTAATGCATTCTGACTTATTTACACAAATAGCAAGTTAAAGTCAATTAATGATGATGAAATAAATGACTAGAAACAAAAAACTACAAAGTATATATATATATATACTTTGTAGTTTTTTGTTTCTAGTCATTTATTTCATCATCATTAATTGACTTTAACTTGCTATTTGTGTTCACATTCTCTATAAATTTTTTTGCAGAAACCCCTAACCAGTAATCACGAATGAACATGGGCTTCTAGATATTGGAAGCCTGGTCTTAAGTTTCTAAGTCTGATCAAATTATGAGCCCCAAAAAAAGATGTTGGCAGATGCGCTGGAAATGGAAGGTCAAGTTGAGCGCATTGAATTGTGGGATGCAGAATCCCACGCAGTATGCCCTTTTGTATACTGCACATTTTGATAAATGTGGTAGGTCATCTGGGTATTCTGTGCATGCAAAAAATTTGCATACAGTACTACTAGTGTGTAGTAAGCCATTCTGAACATGGCCACTCTTTTTTCTTATATATCAATACCATAATCTTCTTTTGGTTTTAAATTATGATAATTACATTTTAGCTAAGATAATCAAGAAATTAAGATAATTGGTTTATAATTACCTTATTTTATGTTTTTAGACAAGTTAAGGGCTCAGACAGATGAAGCTGTCACATTTAGAAAACAGCATAATCAATATCACCAGATATCCTGGAAAGTCTAGCAAAGGTCTAGGGTTATACATTTATATGTGCTGTAAATGTCACTGATTCTACTTCTGTTCATTATGCCCTTCAAACAGAATTGGCCTTTTCATTTAAGTGTATTGTTATCCTGCAATTGATTTTATGTTTCATTGATTTTATGTTTCACAAACCAATACTTGTCTGAATGACCAGTGTAAACTGTGTGAATTGGTGTATTTCCACAGGCTACAGACCGTGAGCTGGATCCAATCACCTACAAGATAGACAGCGGTGACCCGCTGCAGGTCTTCAACCTTTCACGAACGTAAGTTTTCATTAATAAATAAAACTCAGTAATGTGTACCTTCATATAGAAACACTTAATGTCACCTTTAAAAATAAATTCCAACAAAAAAAATATTATACACTGCGCCAGATTTACTAACAGGGCAAGTAAGCGTGAGAGCGCAATTTAAAAAAAGCACAGATGGGAGTGGAAAGCTCTGTCCATGATCTACTGATGACGTGCAAATGAAAGCACACAGACGGAGCCGGATCATTTCCATAATGACAAGCGCAATCTACCAGTTAGCGTCTGGTTTAAGACGCGCTTTTTTTTATTACATTGCATGATTAATTTAAATACTCCCGTAAATTTAGCATCTGAAAGGTAACCTCCTACAAATGCATATGCAATAAGGTCAGCTGCAGAAATAACCCTGTCCACGCCTTTTCAGCACTAATTTTTCACTGCGTGTCTTTAGTAAATCCTGACAGTAGTTTTTTTAACGCCAAAAGAGGGTTTTGCACTGGCGCAAGCTGTTAGTAAATCTGGCCCACTGACTCTAACCCATCCTGAGCATTATTCCTTTTGCACATCCTGACCATATATAATCATGTAATTACGACATGGTGTAAGCACACATATAAATTGTCATGCTGCCCTACTGACAAGCCCAGTGCAGCAAAATTGGCTCAACCAATGGCGTTCATTTAGGGGCGGGACTGCATAGTACGTTGATGGCACATTGACTGTACATCTGTACTTCTCTCTGCATGACAATCCCTTACGGAAGGCATAAAGACAAGACAAGCGCACAAACAGGGTTACAGTGTGAACGCTTTCTGAGAGAACATGTGAGAAATGAAAATGCTTTTTTAAATAATGACGTAGTTGGTCCCTTAATGACCCTTAATTAAACACGCTTAATACTGTCGTTAGTAGTAACAGGAGAGAGTCATTTGAATCCAGAGAGCAGAAGAGCAGTACTAGTGCTGTCTATCTCGTCTCGTCTTTCTTGTTCCAACTCATCTGTTCTTTTTTCTTTTCTTTTTTTTCACCTCACCTGGTGTGTTTTCTGGTTTTCTCATCTTTCATCCTTTCTTTGTTCTTTTTTGCTTGGCTGTGCCTCTCCTCGTCTGATTTCATTAGATCTGGGGTTATCACTTCTTATATTATCTCTTCTCTTCTCTTCTCTTCTTTCTCTTCTCTTCTCTTCTCTTCTCTCTCTCTCTTCTCTTCTTCTCTTCTCTTCTCTCTTCTCTTCTCTTCTCTTCTCTTCTCTCTCTTCTCTATCTGTGTCATCTTAACTTTCCTCGTCTTTCTTCATCTCATCTTAACTCATCATCTCATCTCATTGATAAAAATGGCAGCGGAGAGGTTTTCTGAGGTGACTGCTGAAATAAAATCTCTTTCATTGTTTCAAGGATTTTCCCCGTTGAAAAAACAGCAAAGATAGTTAGAGTCATTAAAAAAAAAAAGGATGTTAAAATTTAAAGACTTTGCCTTGAATGCTATGTGCCCGGGAGAAGGTTTGTGAGGCTGAAAGAAAAGAATCCCAGTCACTGAAGTGTTTTATACGCCTGTTTCACAGGCTTCAGAGGACACGTTCAATATCGCTTTTGTAGGGGTCAACCGAGGAGGAATATAATTCTACACACACACACACACACACACAAACATGAGCAAGCAGCGCAGCAGCCTGCTTCTTCTGCTGTGTGTGACTGCAATGTTAACAGGATCCTGTCTGTCCATCCTCGTCCGCCAACCCACACACACACACACACACACACACACACACACATGCACTGTTGGATGAAGCTGGTGATTTGCAGAAATCCTATTGGTCTCTGGATGATAATGGCATCCCTGTCGCTGGTGGTTCAGCACGGATGATCACAGATACTGTTTGCTGAATTGCACCCGTTGATAAATAATGTTTATTTACTGTCTGCATTGTTTTAGCACACGATTCACCAAATTAATTATGCAAATCAGATCACGACACAAACACACCCAAAAATGTTATCCTAAATACAATGTTTAGGAGTTGGCGTATATGTGTCTTACCTCATCATAATTATGACAATATAAATGACAACAGTTATGCCATTAAAGGGATAGTTCACCCAAAATGTTATATTCTGTCATTATTTACTCACCGTCATGTTGCTCCAAACCTATATGGGTTTACTTCCTTTGTTCAAGCTGATTTTTTTTCTATATAATTAAAGTGTAAGGGCTGTCAAGCTCCAAAAAAAATGACAAAAAAGCACCTTAAAAGTATCATAGAAATAGCCCATAAGATTCAGAACTCTTTTGAATCAGTGCAGTAGTTTTATATGTGGGAAAGAGGTTGTGCACTAAAAATCTTAGCTCTCAAATATAATTTGTGCTATAGCCATATTCAAATTTAGTGCATCTTGATTGGTCATGAGAAAACTGTGCATGCCCCAGAGAAACTTTGCATTTGTTTTTTTGCGTGCAAACGTTTCTCGGGGAACGGAAACATTTTGTGAGTGAACACAAAGTTTCTCGTGGAAGTGGAACGGAAATATTTTGCAAGTGATGCAAAGTTTCTCGGGGAGAAACAGGGGTTATAAAATAGGGAAATAGGGGTTCTCAGGGTTTGCATTTCCTCTCATTTCATATTTTTTTCTTCACCACATTCCTTTTAAAGTCTCTGTACTTTCCACTTATATTTTATGGAAAAGAGCCACATGAACATCATAAATCTCTTTTTGTGTTCAAGAAAAATAATCAAGAGAATAATCATAGAGAAACCACATAAATTATTTTTAATTATGAGTGAAATGCCCATTAATTTAGTTCACAAGATTCATCATTGTCCTCAAAATAGACTAAACATAATTAGTTTTTTTTTTTTCTCTCTCTTTCTTAATTTATTTTTCTATGCCTCTGCTTAACTGTTTGTCTTTGTATACTTTTTTAATGACAAAAAATAAAGCTTAAAAATGATGTGGATTTTGAAGTGTGGCAATGAATTAAATAGAAAGTTTAATTAGAGTGTTTTGTGTCTGTTCAGTATAGGTCTTCTGCTGCTGGCCAAACCTCTGGACAGAGAGACCATTGACCAGTACCGCCTCATCGTCACTGCTTCCGACGGCCACCCAGGAGGGGTGAGACTCCATCCCACAATATCAGCACTACACCACTGACTGACAGCTGCTCTGATTGAAATGTCGGATCACTTTGCATCTTCTGTTCATATCTTTCATATCACAGGTTTCCTGCTGAATGTTCCCTTTGCTTTTAAGTGCCCCTATTATGCTTTTTTTTGGATATTACCATTCATGTAGTGTGTAGTATAGCTGTTTGTGGATGGAAAAGGTCTGCAAAGATCAAAGTGCACAATTATTGGAGTTATTGTCTCTTAAAAGAAAGAACCGACAATGAACCAGGGGCACAGGGGCTCAAATAACTATTTGTATATATGGATGGAAGATTGTTCCATACATTCTGACTTTATCACATAATTCTGACTTTATATTTCACAATTCTGAATTTATATCACTCAATTCTGACTTTATATTTCACAATTCTGAATTTATATCACTCAATTCTGACTTTATATCTCACAATTCTGACTTTATATCACACAGTTCTGAGATATAAAGTCAGAATTGTGTGATATAAAGTCAGAATTGTGAGATATAAAGTCAGAATTGAGTGATATATAGTCAGAATTGAGTGATATATAGTCAGAATTGAGTGATATAAAGTCAGAATTGAGTGATATAAAGTCAGAATTGTGAGATATAAAGTCAGATATAAAGTCAGAATTGTGAGATATAAAGTCAGAATTGAGAGATATAAAGTCAGAATTGAGTGATATAAAGTCAGAATTGAGTGATATAAAGTCAGAGTTGTGAGATATAAAGTCAGAATTGTGAGATATAAAGTCAGAATTGAGTGATATAAAGTCAGAATTGTGAGATATAAAGTCAGATATAAAGTCAGAGTTGTGAGATATAAAGTCAGAATTGAGAGATATAAAGTCAGAATTGAGTGATATAAAGTCAGAGTTGTGAGATATAAAGTCAGAATTGTGAGATATAAAGTCAGAATTGAGTGATATAAAGTCAGAGTTGTGTGATATAAAGTCAGAATTGAGTGAGATATAAAGTCAGAATTGAGTGATATAAAGTCAGAATTGAGTGAGATATAAAGTCAGAATTGTGTGATATAAAGTCAGAATTGTGTGATATAAAGTCAGAATTGAGAGATATAAAGTCAGAATTGAGTGATATAAAGTCAGAATTGAGTGATATAAAGTCAGAGTTGTGAGATATAAAGTCAGAATTGTGAGATATAAAGTCAGAATTGAGAGATATAAAGTCAGAATTGAGATATAAAGTCAGAGATATAAAGTCAGAATTGAGAGATATAAAGTCAGAATTGAGTGATATAAAGTCAGAATTGAGATATAAAGTCAGAATTGTGAGATATAAAGTCAGAATTGTGTGATATAAAGTCAGAATTGTGAGATATAAAGTCAGAATTGAGTGAGATATAAAGTCAGAATTGTGAGATATAAAGTCAGAATTGAGTGATATAAAGTCAGAATTGTGAGATATAAAGTCAGAATTGTGAGATATAAAGTCAGAATTGTGAGATATAAAGTCAGAATTGAGTGAGTGATATAAAGTCAGAATTGAGTGAGATATAAAGTCAGAATTGAGTGATATAAAGTCAGAATTGTGAGATATAAAGTCAGAATTGTGAGATATAAAGTCAGAATTGAGTGATATAAAGTCAGAATTGAGTGAGATATAAAGTCAGAATTGAGTGATATAAAGTCAGAATTGTGAGATATAAAGTCAGAATTGAGTGATATAAAGTCAGAGTTGTGTGATATAAAGTCAGAATTGTGAGATATAAAGTCAGATATAAAGTCAGAATTGTGTGATATAAAGTCAGAATTGAGTGATAAAGTCAGAATTGAGTGATAAAGTCAGAATTGTGAGATATAAAGTCAGATATAAAGTCAGAATTGTGAGATATAAAGTCGGAATTGTGAGATATAAGATTGTTATATAAATTGTACAATAAAATTGTGAGATATAACAGAATTGTGTGATATAAAGTCAGAATTGAGTGATATAAAGTCAGAATTGAGTGATATAAAGTCAGAGTTGTGAGATATAAAGTCAGAATTGAGTGATATAAAGTCAGAGTTGTGAGATATAAAGTCAGAATTGAGTGATATAAAGTCAGAATTGTGAGATATAAAGTCAGAATTGAGTGATATAAAGTCAGAATTGTGAGATATAAAGTCAGAATTGTGAGATATAAAGTCAGAATTGAGTGATATAAAGTCAGAATTGAGTGATATAAAGTCAGAGTTGTGAGATATAAAGTCAGAATTGAGTGATATAAAGTCAGAATTGTGAGATATAAAGTCAGAATCGAGAGATATAAAGTCAGAATCGAGAGATATAAAGTCAGAATTGAGAGATATAAAGTCAGAATTGAGTGATATAAAGTCAGAATTGATAGATATAAAGTCAGAATTGAGTGATGTCAGAATTGAGTGATATAAAGTCAGAATTGAGTGATATAAATCAGAATTGAGTGATATAAAGTCAGAATTGTGTGATATAAAGTCAGAATTGAGTGATAAAAGTCAGAATTGAGTGAGATATAAAGTCAGAATTGGGTTGAGTGTCAGAATTGTGAGATATAAAGTCAGAATTGAGAGATATAAAGTCAGAATTGTGTGATATAAAGTCAGAATTGAGTGATATAAAGTCAGAATTGTGAGATATAAAGTCAGAATTGAGTGATATAAAGTCAGAATTGAGTGAGATATAAAGTCAGAATTGAGAGATATAAAGTCAGAATTGAGTGATATAAAATTGTCAGAAATTGAGTGATATAAAGTCAGAATTGAGTGATATAAAGTCAGAATTGAGTGATATAAAGTCAGAATTGAGTGATATAAAGTCAGAATTGAGAGATATAAAGTCAGAATTGAGTGAGAGTATAAAGTCAGAATTGAGTGATATAAAGTCAGAATTGAGTGATATAAAGTCAGAATTGAGTGAGATATAAAGTCAGAATTGAGTGATATAAAGTCAGAATTGTGTGATGATAAAGTCAGAATTGAGTGATATAAAGTCAGAATTGAGTGAGATATAAAGTCAGAATTGAGAGATATAAAGTCAGAATTGAGTGAGAATATAAAGTCAGAATTGAGTGAGATATAAAGTCAGAGTGATTGTGAATTGATATAAAGTCAGAATTGAGTGATATAAAGTCAGAATTGAGTGATATAAAGTCAGAATTGAGTGATATAAAGTCAGAATTGAGTGAGTGAGATATAAAGTCAGAATTGAGTGATATAAAGTCAGAATTGAGTGATATAAAGTCAGAATTGAGTGATATAAAGTCAGAATTGTGAGATATAAAGTCAGAATTGAGTGATATAAAGTCAGAATTGAGTGATATAAAGTCAGAATTGAGTGATATAAAGTCAGAATTGAGAGATATAAAGTCAGAAATTGAGAGATATAAAGTCAGAATTGTGTGATATAAAGTCAGAATTGAGTGATATAAAGTCAGAATTGAGTGAGATATAAAGTCAGAATTGAGTGATATAAAGTCAGAATTGAGTGAGATATAAAGTCAGAATTGTGTGATATAAAGTCAGAATTGAGTGATATAAAGTCAGAATTGGAGTGAGAGAATATAAAGTCAGAATTGAGTGATATAAAGTCAGAATTGAGAGATATAAAGTCAGAATTGAGTGATATAAAGTCAGAATTGAGTGATATAAAGTCAGAGTTGTGAGAGAATATAAAAGTCAGAATTGAGTGATATAAAGTCAGAATTGAGTGATATATAAAGTCAGAATTGAGTGATATAAAGTCAGAATTGAGTGAGATATAAAGTCAGAATTGAGTGATATAAAGTCAGAATTGAGTGAGATATAAAGTCAGAATTGAGTGATATAAAGTCAGAATTGTGAGTGATATAAAGTCAGAATTGTCAGTGATATAAAGTCAGAATTGAGAGATATAAAGTCAGAATTGAGTGATATAAAGTCAGAATTGAGTGATATAAAGTCAGAATTGTGAGATATAAAGTCAGAATTGTGTGATATAAAGTCAGAGTGATATAAAGTCAGAATTGAGTGAGATATAAAGTCAGAATTGTCAGAGATATAAAGTCAGAATTGAGTGATATAAAGTCAGAATTGAGTGATATAAAGTCAGAATTGTGAGATATAAAGTCAGAATTGAGTGATATAAAGTCAGAATTGAGTGATATAAAGTCAGAATTGAGTGATATAAAGTCAGAATTGAGAATTGATATAAAGTCAGAAGAATTGTCAGAATTGATATAAAGTCAGAATTGAGTGATATAAAGTCAGAATTGAGTGATATAAAGTCAGAATTGTGTGTGATATAAAGTCAGAATTGAGTGATATAAAGTCAGAATTGAGTGAGATATAAAGTCAGAATTGAGAATTGATATAAAGTCAGAGTTGTGAGATATAAAGTCAGAATTGAGTGATATAAAGTCAGAATTGAGTGATATAAAGTCAGAATTGAGTGATATAAAGTCAGAATTGAGTGATATAAAGTCAGAATTGAGTGATATAAAGTCAGAATTGAATTGTGATATAAAGTCAGAATTGAGTGATATAAAGTCAGAATTGAGTGATATAAAGTCAGAATTGAGTGATATAAAGTCAGAATTGTGAGATATAAAGTCAGAATTGAGTGATATAAAGTCAGAATTGTGTGATATAAAGTCAGAATTGAGTGATATAAAGTCAGAATTGAGTGAGATATAAAGTCAGAATTGAGTGATATAAAGTCAGAATTGAGAGATATAAAGTCAGAATTGTGTGATGTGTGTGATATAAAGTCAGAATTGAGTGATATAAAGTCAGAATTGAGTGAGATATAAAGTCAGAATTGAGATGATATAAAGTCAGAATTGTGAGATATAAAGTCAGAATTGTGTGATATAAAGTCAGAATTGAGTGAGGAATATATAAAGTCAGAATTGAGTGATATAAAGTCAGAATTGTGAGATATAAAGTCAGAATTGTGTGAGTCAGATATAAAGTCAGAATTGAGTGATATAAAGTCAGAGTTGTGAGATATAAAGTCAGAATTGAGTGATATAAAGTCAGAATTGAGATGAGATATAAAGTCAGAATTGAGAGATATAAAGTCAGAATTGAGAGATGTCAGAGTGAGATATAAAGTCAGAATTGAGTGATATAAAGTCAGAATTGAGATGAGATATAAAGTCAGAATTGAGTGATATAAAGTCAGAATTGAGAGATATAAAGTCAGAATTGAGTGATATAAAGTCAGAATTGAGAGATATAAAGTCAGAATTGTGAGATATAAAAAGTCAGAATTGAGTGATATAAAGTCAGAAGTGAGTGAGTGAGATATAAAGTCAGAATTGAGTGATATAAAGTCAGAATTGTGAGATATAAAGTCAGAATTGTGAGATATAAAGTCAGAATTGAGTGATATAAAGTCAGAATTGAGTGATATAAAGTCAGAATTGTGAGATATAAAGTCAGAATTGAGTGATATAAAGTCAGAATTGAGTGATATAAAGTCAGAATTGAGTGATATAAAAAGTCAGAATTGAGAGATATAAAGTCAGAATTGAGAGATATAAAGTCAGAATTGTGTGATATAAAGTCAGAATTGAGTGATATAAAGTCAGAATTGTGAGATATATATAGTCAGAATTGAGTGATATAAAGTCAGAATTGAGTGAGATATAAAGTCAGAATTGAGTGATATAAAGTCAGAATTGAGTGATATAAAGTCAGAGTTGTGAGATATAAAGTCAGAATTGTGAGTGATATAAAGTCAGAATTGAGTGATATAAAGTCAGAATTGAGTGATATAGTCAGAATTGAGAGATACAAAGTCAGAATTGAGAGATACAAAGTCAGAATTGTGTGATGTAAAGTCAGAATTGAGTGATATAAAGTCAGAATTGAGTGATATAAAGTATAGAGATAGTCAGAATTGAGTGATATAAAGTCAGAATTGTGAGATATAAAGTCAGAATTGTGTGATATAAAGTCAGAATTGTGAATTGAGTATATAAAGTCAGAGTGATATAAAGTCAGAATTGTGAAGAATTGAGTGATATAAAGTCAGAATTGAGAGATATAAAGTCAGAATTGTGAGATATAAAGTCAGAATTGAGTGATATAAAGTCAGAATTGAGTGATATAAAGTCAGAATTGTGAGATATAAAGATATAAAGTCAGAATTGAGTGAGATATAAAGTCAGAATTGAGAGATATAAAGTCAGAATTGAGAGATATAAAGTCAGAATTGAGAGATATAAAGTCAGAATTGAGTGAGATATAAAGTCAGAATTGAGTGATATAAAGTCAGAGTTGTGAGATATAAAGTCAGAATTGAGTGATATAAAGTCAGAATTGTGAGATATAAAGTCAGAATTGTGAGATATAAAGTCAGAATTGAGTGATATAAGTCAGAATTGTGTGATATAAAGTCAGAATTGAGTCAGAGATATAAAGTCAGAATTGAGTGATATAAAGTCAGAATTGTGAGATATAAAGTCAGAATTGTGAGATGTAAAGTCAGAATTGAGTGATGTAAAGTCAGAATTGAGTGATATAAAGTCAGAATTGAGTGAGATATAAAGTCAGAATTGAGTGATATAAAGTCAGAATTGAGTGATATAAAGTCAGAATTGAGTGATATAAAGTCAGAATTGAGTGATATAAAGTCAGAATTGTGAGATATATCAGAATAAAAGTCAGAATTGTGTGATATAAAGTCAGAATTGAGTATATATAAAGTCAGAATTGTGTGATATAAAGTCAGAATTGAGTGAGATATAAAGTCAGAATTGAGTGAGATATAAAGTCAGAATTGAGTGATATAAAGTCAGAGTTGTGAGATATAAAGTCAGAATTGAGTGATATAAAGTCAGAATTGAGTGATATAAAGTCAGAATTAAAGTCAGAATTGTGATATAAAAGTCAGAATTGAGTGATATAAAGTCAGAATTGAGTGATATAAAAGTCAGAATTGAGTGATATAAAGTCAGATATAAAGTGAATGTGAGATATAAAGTCAGAATTGAGTGATATAAAGTCAGAATTGAGAGATATAAAGTCAGAATTGAGTGATATAAAGTCAGAATTGAGTGATATAAAGTCAGAATTGAGTGATATAAAGTCAGAATTGAGAGATACAAAGTCAGAATTGAGAGATACAAAGTCAGAATTGTGTGATATAAAGTCAGAATTGAGTGATATAAAGTCAGAATTGAGTGAGATATAAAGTCAGAATTGAGTGATATAAAGTCAGAGTTATAAAGTCAGGGTTGAGATATAAAGTCAGAATTGTGTGATATAAAGTCAGAATTGAGAGATATAAAGTCAGAATTGAGTGATATAAAAGTCAGAATTGAGAGATATAAAGTCAGTCAGAATGAGTGATATAAAGTCAGAATTGAGTGATATAAAGTCAGAATTGAGTGATATAAAGTCAGAATTGAGTGATATAAAGTCAGAATTGAGTGATATAAAGTCAGAATTGAGTGATATAAAGTCAAATTGAGTGATAGTCAGAATTGAGTGATATAAAAGTCAGAATTGAGTGATATGTAAAGTCAGAATTGAGTGATATAAAGTCAGAATTGAGTGATATAAAGTCAGAATTGAGTGATATAAAGTCAGAATTGAGTGAGATATAAAGTCAGAATTGAGTGATATAAAGTCAGAATTGTGAGATATAAAGTCAGAATTGAGTGATGATTGATAAAGTCAGAATTGAGTGATATAAAGTCAGAATTGAGTGAGATATAAAGTCAGAATTGAGTGATATAAAGTCAGAGTTGTGAGATATAAAGTCAGAATTGTGTGATATAAAGTCAGAATTGAGTGATATAAAGTCAGAATTGAGTGATATAAAGTCAGAATTGATGATATAAAGTCAGAATTGAGTGAGATATAAAGTCAGAATTGTGAGATATAAAGTCAGAATTGAGTGATATAAAGTCAGAATTGTGAGATATAAAGTCAGAATTGATGATATAAAGTCAGAATTGAGTGATATAAAGTCAGAATTGAGTGATATAAAGTCAGAATTGAGTGAGATATAAAGTCAGAATTGAGTGATATAAAGTCAGAATTGAGAGATATAAAGTCAGAATTGAGTGATATAAAGTCAGAATTGAGTGATATAAAGTCAGAATTGAGTGATATAAAGTCAGAATTGAGTGAGATATAAAGTCAGAATTGAGTGATATAAAGTCAGAATTGAGTGATATAAAGTCAGAATTGAGTGATATAAAGTCAGAATTGAGAGATATAAAGTCAGAATTGAGTGATATAAAGTCAGAATTGAGTGAGATATAAAGTCAGAATTGAGTGAGTGATATATAAAGTCAGAATTGAGTGATATAAAGTCAGAATTGAGTGAGATATAAAGTCAGAATTGAGAGATATAAAGTCAGAATTGAGTGATATAAAGTCAGAATTGATGATAAAGTCAGAATTGAGTGATATAAAGTCAGAATTGAGTGATATAAAGTCAGAATTGAGAGATATAAAGTCAGAATTGAGAGATATAAAGTCAGAATTGAGTGATATAAAATTGTCAGAATTGAGTGAGATATAAAGTCAGAATTGAGTGATATATAAAGTCAGAATTGAGTGATATAAAGTCAGAATTGAGTGATATAAAGTCAGAATTGTGTGATATAAAGTCAGAATTGAGTGATATAAAGTCAGAATTGAGTGATATAAAGTCAGAATTGAGTGATATAAAGTCAGAATTGTGTATAAAGAGAATATAAAGTCAGAATTGAGTGAGATATAAAGTCAGAATTGAGTGATATAAAGTCAGAATTGAGATATAAAGTCAGAATTGATATATAAAGTCAGAATTGAGTGAGATATAAAGTCAGAATTGAGTGATATATAAAGTCAGAATTGAGTCAGAATGATATAAAAGTCAGAATTGAGTGAGATATAAAGTCAGAATTGAGATATAAAGTCAGAATAAAGTCAGAATTGAGTGAGATATAAAGTCAGAATTGAGAGATATAAAGTCAGAATTGAGATATAAAGTCAGATATAATATAAAAGTCAGAATTGAGAGATATAAAGTCAGAATTGAGTGATATAAAGTCAGAATTGAGAGATATAAAGTCAGAATTGAGAGATATAAAGTCAGAATTGAGTGATATAAAGTCAGAATTGTGTGATATAAAGTCAGAATTGTGTGATATAAAGTCAGAATTGAGTGATATATAAAGTCAGAATTGAGAGATATAAAGTCAGAATTGAGTGATATAAAGTCAGAATTGTGTGATATAAAGTCAGAATTGTGTGATATAAAGTCAGAATTGTGAGATATAAAGTCAGAATTGAGTGATATAAAGTCAGAATTGCATAGTCATTACTGTCAAAAACTCTGCAAAGATGTTCAATAATGAGACTCAATGCACATTCTGTTTAAACACATTCACCTTTTTAAAAGAGCATTTACTTGGGCATTATCAGCTTAGCTTCTCTAATGAGTGAACTTCAGCAAACAGAAACGCTGGTGTGCTAAATGACTGCATGAAGCTCATTTATCAAACACCGGCTGATATCTGTAGAGCTGATGAAGAGGGAGTTTTGAAGTAAGGCAGACATGTTAAAAGCATTTTGAGGCAGAAGGATGTGCCTTAATCTCTCCTTGTGCAACATGTCTGAGCAAAATGACTTTCATCTGGTCAAACAAGTCCATTTTGTCATTTATACATTTCAGATCATGGTCATGGAAAGTGCCATGCGGTTAATTTATCAATGTAATTTACCTGACCTCCACTTCTTAAAACATGATAATGATATCGAATGAAATATTCAGTGCAGCTCACGTTCTTGAGATCAAACAGGCTTCAGTGGGGTTCAGCAGATTCGTTTTGCACTAGTCTTTCAGGCATGTGTGTGTGTGTGTGTGTGTGTGTGTGTGTGTGTGTGTGTGTGTGTGTGTGTGTGTGTGTGTGTGTGTGTTTGATGGTGTTGATGCCTCTTGACAGAAATGTAAGGACTCTCTGCGCATGTGATCTTACAGTCTCATTTAAGCACAAAAAAGCACTGTTGTAGTGCACCTCAACATGTTTTTGCAAAACAGCAACTCCATCTATGAATACATTTTTTTTTTTTTCCTTTGGTGAATTAATTTTTCATGCACATCCCACTGGGATTTAAACTCTACATGCTGATCTTGACTGATCGGTTGAATTTATATTCCTCACTGTGTGCTATTAAACTTTTAAGCCCCAGGAACTCAATTGCTTATGATTTAATTACATCTCTGCAAATGTGTTTCTGGAATAGAGTCAGAAACTAAATGGTGACAATTTTCTTTTTCTTTTTTTTTTTTTTTTTTTTTTTCTTTTTTTTTAGAGAGTCATTTTCAATATTTAAAAGGCAAAAAAAGACTGACAGACAGCATGTCTGCAATGTCAGTCAGAGTGAACGCTGTGAAAGGTTCAGGGTCTGACAGCTAGTGCTGAATGATGTGCATAGACTCTTATCTGAACATAATTAATAATTGCATAAATACTTTTTCTTTTTTTGTAATTTAGTAATTTAGTTCTTATTTATATTTTATTGTCAATATCTCCATTCAATTTTACATTTAAATTTACATTTAAATTTCTTTCTTTCTTTCTTTCTTTCTTTCTTTCTTTCTTTCTTTCTTTCTTTCTTTCTTTCTTTCTTTCTTTCTTTCTTTCTTTCTTTCTTTCTTTCTTTCTAATTAAATGTACAAATTTGGAGTCATGCAAATGTAAGTTTAGTTTTTCGTTTTGGGGGGGGTTCAGCCAGTAGTAGGAGCTAGTTCCGCATGTTTTCAACCCGCCCACAGGGGTGGGATCTCACTCACAGAATGTAAATGCGCACGGCCACTCGGGCATTCATAACAGAGCGATGCGGAGCAAAGCAAGTGTTTCAACTTTTCAATGAATTCCTATGAAAGTTAAGCTTTCATAGGCATGATTTGAAAATGCGCCAGACTGGACACGATGACTGTGCAGCCGTGAATGAATGCCGTGCTTAGCTCAGCACAGCTCTTCGCTCTCATGATGAATGAAATCTGACTTTGTTTGTGCTGTGACTCTCGTTCGGCTCACTCACACTTTATTGAACAGACACGTTCAGTTTTTAAATGTAATGGCTGTTCTCTAACTTAACTAAATTATTGTATTACTATAAAAATGTAAATAACGGTGGGGGCAGTGCCGCGGTGGGCAGGGTGACCGGTAGCCGTTTCTTGGGAGTAGCCTCATAGGGCAGCGAAGCAAGTGCATTCTGGGAGTTGTTGTCTTTTATCCACATGAGCCAAAAATACATTTTCTGGCTTTTCTCAGTCTAGAAGGCACAAACTTCTAAAATATCACATTTCTACTACATAAATGACCCAATTTAAATACACATTCATCTTTCCAGCGGTGAAGTATCCCTTTAATGAATTCCTGCTGATATTTAATGAATATGTCTGTATTTGTAGACTTCCACTGCCACCGTCATCATTGTCGTCACGGATGTTAATGACAACGACCCCACCTTTGACCTCACTTTACCCAGAAACCTGACAGTTAAGGAGGAAGAGGCCAATGTGTTTGTGGGTCAAGTCAGGGTAAGTACCATGACAAAAGAAATAAAGTATCTTTAGTTTGGGCCTTTTTCCACAACATTTCTAAACATTTCTAACTAAGGTTTCAAGTTTCTAAAGGTCCTGTGAGGTTCACACCTGTTACACCTTCACCTGTCATGCCGCACAGATCTTCAAACAGCACTTTCTATTGTTCCCCAATTAAGTCATGGTAAATTAGAGTCATTAGTCACCGTACAGTCTGTCGCTGATGACTGCTTCTGTTCCGCCCTGCCAAGCGGTTGAATTTTTAATTAGCATGTTTGATTAATCATGCTTTGGTTGGTTAGAAAGATAATCAATGAAAGATGCGTCAGGCTTTCATTCACAATGCCGTGATTGTCATCATGCTTCTCTTTACCTCTCATTTGTTGCTCTGTGATGTCTTGATCACCGAGTTTGGGGCCGATGTGATTGACAGAAGTGAGATGATGCAATGTTTCCTTTGTGAATAAATAAAACTGCTATTGAAGTCATTTAGTGTGTGTTGAGCTCATGTGGCGTGATATTGTTTTTTTAATGAACTAACCACTAAACATCTAAAATTGAGCATTATGGGTGCTGTTGCTAAAGCCTGCCTATGAGCTGTTCTCTCACTTTCCATCTTCTTTCTTTTCATTTCATCATCCTCTCATCGTCGAGACATGTTCTGTGTAGTCTGCCATGTTCACAACACGCAAGTGCTCACCAAACTTTGAGACCTCACTCTCAAATTCACACACAGTTCCCCATGGAGATCTAAACCACCTGGATTCTTATTGTGCTGTGACAACAAAGAGGCATACGGACACTTACTTCACACATCAGAAACGCACGTCAGTGTGTGTTTCCGCACTACAAACACATACATGTTGTTTGCCACAGGCTAATATGTCCAAAGACTTTAAGATATTATTCCGAGCTTCAAAAAAGCATCTGTCTATCTATCTATCTATCTATCTATATCTGTCTATATCCGTCCATCCGTCCGTCTAGGCAAGGTTTATATTATAGTTGAAAAGTTTATATATATATATATATATATATATATATATATATATATATATATATATATATATATATATATATATATATATATATAATTGTATTTTATTCAACAAGGACGCATTAAATGGATCACAAGTGACACTGAAGACTTTTAAATTGTTACAAAAATCATTACAGTTTTTCTCAATCACTTTGGCGGATTTTTCAAAACAGTCCTAACATTCTCTAAACTGTAAGTTCAAGATTCAAGAGTTTTATTTGTCACATACACAGTTATATACAGAATATACAACCGACAGTGAAATGTAAACAGGTCCGCTCCATGGACAGTGCAAATTCACAGTTAAAAACACAAGGAGGAAATTATAATAGAAATAGAATAAAAAAAGTACTATATATATCTGTAGAATTATAAATAAATCAAGTAGAAAAAAAAATTAAATAATAATACAAATAAAGAAGTGGAATAAAATAAGTGAAATAAACTGTGCAGTAAATAAACTGTAGACTTATAAATATGTGGTTAACAGAAATGTACAAAGAAGTATAATGTGCAAACAGATTTATAACAGGTTGTTACACAGTAACAACGAGAACAGAAAGTGCAGTGCAATGTCAGTATGTCGATGGTCACGTGATGTTAAGTGACTGAGTTCAGGAGTCTGATGGCCTGGGGGAAGAAGCTCCTCCTCCAGGAGTCTCTCAGTTTCGGCCATCAGGCTTCGGAAGCGCTTACCAGATGGCAGCAGCGTGAAATGAGGGTTTGCAGGGTGATTAGAGTCCTTGATGATTTTAGTAGCTCTACCTTTGTAGACGTCCTGCAGAGACGGGAGAGCTGACCCTGAGATACGCTCGGATAAGCGCACACGACTCTTTGCAGGCCTTTGCAGTCATGACTGGTGCTGTTCCCATACCACGCTGTGATGCACTGAGTTAATACACTTTCTATCGCCCCTAAATAGAAAGTTTTCAGGATAGCTGGTGAAACCCTGAATTTCCTCAGCTGGCGCAGGTGGTACAGTCTTTGCCTGGCTTTTTTCAGTTGTCACAACTGTTTGCTGGAACATCAGAACTGTAAATGTAACTCACCCAAAACATTTAATTTATGCCTCAAAACCTAGTTATTATGTCAGTAATTTGGCCAATGCCACCAAAATAAAACGTGTTTTTGTCATCTTGTGAACCACACTGGTCAAAATGTTTAGATGTTTTTTCACCATGGAAATATATCTACAAACCCAATTCCAAAAAAGTTGGGACACTGTACAAATTGTGAATAAAAAAGGAATGCAATAATTTACAAATCTCATAAACTTATATTTATAATATTTTATTCACAATAGAATATAGATAACATATCAAATTGAAATTTGACATTTTGAAATGTCATGCCAAATATTGGCTCATTTTGGATTTCATGAGAGCTACACATTCCAAAAAAGTTGGGACAGGTAGCAATAAGAGGCCGGAAAAGTTAAATGTACATATAAGGAACAGCTGGAGGACCAGTTTGCAACTTATTAGGTCAATTGGCAACATGATTGGGTATAAAAAGAGCTTCTCAGAGTGGCAGTGTCTCTCAGGAGTGAAGATGGGCAGAGGATCACCAATTCCCCCAATGCTGCGGCCAAAAATAGTGGCGCAATATCAGAAAGGAGTTTCTCAGAGAAAAATTGCAAAGAGTTTGAAGTTATCATTATCTACAGTGCATAATATCATCCAAAGATTCAGAGAATCTGGAACAATCTCTGTGCGTAAGGGTCAAGGCTGGAGAACCATACTGGATGCCTGTGATCTTCAGGCCCTTAGACGACACTGCATCATATACAGGAATGCTACTGTAATGGAAATCACAACATGGGCTCAGGAATACTTCCAGAAAACATTGTCGGTGAACACAATCCACCGTGCCATTTAAAACCGTGCCACTTCTGAGTCTCCCATCCGCCTCAAGATTGTGAGTGTTGTGGCTTCACAAATGCTTTGCTGCATACCTCGGTTGTAACGAGTGGTTATTTCAGTCAAAGTTGCTCTGCTATCTTGAATCAGTCGGCCCATTCTCCTCTGACCTCTAGCATCAACAAGGCATTTTCGCCCACAGGACTGCCACATACTGGATGTTTTTCCCTTTTCACACCGTTCTTTGTAAACCCTAGAAATGGTTGTGTGTGAAAATCCCAGTAACGTCTCGGTTACGTATGTAACCCTCGTTCCCTGAAGGAGGGAACGGAGACGCCACGTCGGAGTACCGACGAATAGGAATCTCGCTCGCGAGAGCCAATCTACTTCGAGTGTAACTAAAACGAGCCAATGCACATTGGCATGCAATGATTGCACCAGGTGCTCATGCCACGCTGTGCGGGTATAAATGAGACACAGGTGATTGCATCAAATTAGCCTTTTGCTGAGGAGCCGAGTAGGTAGGCAGGCACCCCAGCAGGGTACAGAGGACATGGCGACGGGAACGAGGGTTACATACGTAACTGAGACGTTCCCATTCAGTCGGTCACTCTCGACGCCATGTCGGAGTACCGACGAATAGGAATCCCTACCAAAGTGCCATGGCCTCTGCCCCCTTCCAGTGCCCAGTGTGAGCCGCCTGAGCTCTCTTACCTGATGAGATGGGGCTCACACCAGGAAGTCCATCACTGCTGTTCCGCATGACCCTGTTCAGTGATTATTGGATGACACTGGGAAAGCGTGCCCTAGAAAAGGGGCCGCTGCGGAGCCCACATCGTACCCCGGAGGAGTTATGTGGAGTACAATGCTGAGCCGTAGCCCGCAAGGGGAGGAGGGGCTCAGTCCCGGTGACGGGAAGCCTCTCCCAAGGGAAAGACACGGGCTTCCCATAGGAGCGACCGTTGAAGAAAATATGGGATCCCCGTAGGGTCACTCATATAACCCCAGCCCATTACCGGTTCTCAAGGATTCAGCGGCAAGGGGCCTGATGCCCGACGTTCCGCGACGTCCGGCACCGAGGGTGATGGAGGACTCACAGAGTTTGCTTCTGGAGAATAAGGCGCCGGGCGCAGCAAGCCGACAAGAGCCGGGCCTCTCAGTGCTTCTACCCGTTTGAGGTGAGAACACAGGAGGAGACCGGCTCTACACGTAGGCTATAAAATCTAGCGAACATGTTGGGTGTCGCCCAGCCCGCAGCTCTACAGATGTCTGACAGCGAGGCGCCACGTGTGCCAGCGCCCAGGAGGATGCAACACTTCTAGTAGAGTGTGCTCGCACCCTGAGCGGACAGGGCACACCTTGTGCTTGGTAAGCCAAGGTGATGGCATCCACTATCCAGTGGGCCATCCTCTGCTTGGAGACAGCCTTCCCCTTCTGCTGGCCTCCGTGACAGACAAAGAGCTGATCTGAGGTTCTGAAGCTTTGAGTTCTATCCACGTAGATCCGCAGAGCGCGGACGGGACAGAGCAAAGCTAGGGCTGGGTCTGCCTCCTCCGGGGGCAGCGCTTGCAGGTTCACCACCTGAAGGGAGTGGTAGGAACCTTGGGCACATTGCCAGGCCGGGGCCTTAGTACCACGTGGGTATTACCCGGCCCGAACTCTAGGCACGATTCGTCGACCGAAAATGCCTGCAGGTCCCCTACCCTCTTGATGGAGGCCAATGCAGCCAACAGCAAAGTCTTCATAGACAGAATCTTTAGCTCTGCTGACTGCAAAGGCTCGAATGGGGCATTCTGGAGTGCTCGGAGCACCAGAGCAAGATCCCAAGAGGGTATGGAGGGGGGTCGAGGAGGATTTAACCGTCTCGCCCCCCTAAGGAACCTGACGACCAGGTCATGCTTCCCCACCGACTTACCTTCTACGTGGTCGTGATAGGCGGATATAGCAGCAACATAGACCTTGAGGGTGGAGGGTGACAGCCTACGCTCCAACCCTTGTTGCAGGAAGGAAAGCACAGACGCGATCAAACATCTTCGGGGGTCCTCTCGGCGAGAAGAACACCACTCGACGAACAGGTTCCACTTCGAGGCGTAAGCCTGTCTTGTAGACGGTGCACGTGCCGAAGTGATGGTGTTAACTACCTCTTGGGGTAAGTCACCTAGAACCTCCGCGTCCCGTCCCCGGGCCAGACATGAAGCTTCCACAGGTCTGGGCGCTGGTGCCACAGGTGCCCGTCTCTGAGTCAGAAGGTCCTTCCTCAGAGGAATCGGCCAAGGAGGGGCTGTCGCGAGGAGCATAAGTTCTGGGAACCAGGTCCGGTTGGGCCAGTACGGCGCCACCAACAGGAGCTGCTCCTCGTCCTCCTGACCTTGCACAGTGTCTGTGCAAGTAGGCTCACTGGGGGAACGCATATTTGCGCAGCCCCTGGGGCCAGCTGTGCGCAAGGGCATCCGTGCCGAGTGTACCCTCGGTCAGCGAATAGAACCACTGGCAGTGGGGCGTTTCTGGGAAGCAAACAGGTCGACCTGTGCCACCCCGAACTCTCTCCCGATCAGCTGAACCACCTGGGGTGGAGTCGCCACTCCTGGGGCGCAGCTCGTGAGAGCTCGTCGGCCACACGGTTGCACACACCAGGGACATGAATGGCCTGGGCGACCTCAGACACTTCTGACTCCAGAGGAGGAGATGGCGGGCGAGTTGTGACCTGCGGCGGGAGCGCAGACCACCTTGTCGGTTGATATACGCAACGGCCGCAGTGTTGTCAGGCGGACCAGTACATCTTTGCCCGTAACCGCCCTTTGAGGCGGCTCAGAGCAAGATGTACTGCTAGCAACTCGAGGCAATTGATGTGCCAATGCAGGTGCGGGCCCGTCAAACCCCTGACACTGCATGCCCGTTGTGCGTGGCTCCCAGCCCATGGCGGAGGCATCCGTGAAAACCACAGCATGCCTGGACACCTGTTCCAGGGGCACTCCAGCCCGAAGGAATGAAGGGTCTGACCACGGACTGAAGGACTGGCGACAGGCCGGTGTGATGCTCACCCGGTGAGTGCCGCGTTGCCACGCCCATCTCGGGACTCGGCCGTGTAGCCAATGCTGAAGCGGTCTCATATGAAGCAGGCCGAGCGGCATTACTGCCGCCGCGGCTGCCATATGCCCCAGGAGCCTCTGAAACCATTTCAGTGGAACCGCCATCCTGCCCTGAAACGTGTTCAGGCAGTTCAGCATCGACTGGACATGCTCCTCTGTGAGGCGCGCTGCCTGCTCGACCGAATCCAACTCCATACCGAGAAAAGAGATCCTCTGCCCGGAGGCGAGTTTGCTCTTTTCCCAGTTGACCCGAAGACCCAGCTGGCTGAGGTGTCTGAGCACCAGGTCCCTGTTTTCGCACAACTGATCCCTGGACTGTGCTAGAATGAGCCAGTCGCCGAGATAGTTGAGGATGCGAACGCCCCGTTCTCTCATGGGCACGAGGGCCCCCTCCGTGACTTTCGTAAAGACATGGGGGGACAGGGCCAGCCCGAAGGGCAGGACTTTGTACTGATATGCTTGACCCTCGAACGCAAAGCGCAGAAATGGCCTGTGTTGAGGAAGGATCGAGACATGAAAGTACGCGTCCTTCAGGTCGATCGCTGCAAACCAATCTTGGGGACGGATGCATTCGAAAATGCGCTTCTGCGTGAGCATCTTGAACGGTAGCTTGTGGAGCCCAGCGGCGGAACAGAAACAAAATGGAACACAAGATTCTCCTCCCGGCCCTCCACCGGGATGGAGCGGTGTGGTCACCATCTCCAGAAGAGCAGTCCTCCTCACCTCCCGAGCGCCGCAACACGTCCTGATCGCGGAGCAGCTTGCCTTTGGACACGGCCACATCTCAAGCAGACCCGGAGATGGAAGGAACTGCTCTTGTGTTGATTGCCCCCGGCCCTCCACCGGGGGATGGAGCGGTGTGGTCACCATCTCCAGAAGAGCAGTCCTCCTCACCTCCGGGTCGCCCGTCTCGTGGCAGCTTGCCTTTGGCCTTGCCACCCCTCTTGGCAGGCGTCTGGACAGGTAGGGCGGCCTGCTTGTGCCCGGCTCCACAACACCGCTTGGGTGGAGGCTGCTGCTGCGGCGCGGGAGCGGAGGCAGACACAGGCGGCCGCCCTCGGCGACGAGCAGGCTGAGGCGCTGCCGGTGGCGGGGTGGAGACAGCAGCTGACCGCCGTGGCAGAATGTGACTGACCGCCTCAGTCTGCTTCTGTGCGGCCGAGAACTGCTGGGCGAAGTTCTGGGCCACGTCGCCGAAGAGGCCAGTCTGGGAGACGGGGGAGTTAAGGAACCTGACTTTGTCGGTCTCCCTCATGTCTGCCAGACACAGCCAGAGGTGGCGTTCCTGGACCACCATAGTGGACATCGCACGACCCACGGCCCGCGCCATAACCTTCGTCGCACGAAGCGCGAGGTCCGTTGTGGTTCTCAGTTCCTGGAGAACTGCGGGATCGTGACCACCCTCGTGCAAGGTCTTCAGAGCCGGGGCCTGATGGACCTGCAACAACGCCGTAGCGTGTAAAGCGGAGCCTGCCTCTCCACAAGCCAGGTAGGCCTTCCCGATCAGATCGGATGAGTACCTACAGGCCCCGGAGGGAAGACACGGGTTCCCCCTGGAAGTGGAGTTAGGGCACAGTTGCATAGCAACGCCCGTTCCACGGGGAACCTGCGTGTATCCCTTTGCAGGTCCGCCATCGAGGGTGGTGAGGGAGGAGGATCCACTAGGCCGGTTTCGGGCAGTAAAAGGTGCCGTCCATGACCTCGTGAGCTCCTCGTGCACCTCCGGGAAAAAAGGCACCGGGGTGGGGCGCTGAGAACCAGCACGGGCCACCCCGAGAAACCAATCATCCAGCCTTGAGAGTTCGGGACACGGTGGAGGGTTCCACACGAGCCCGACTCTCTCGGCGGCCCGGGCAAGCATAGCCATCATCTCCGGATCAGTATCGGGCACAGCGGGTCTACCTGGAGGAGCCCACTGCGCCGACACATCCTCTCCAGAGAGTTCTGACCTCCCTCCGATGCAGCGATGGACATCTGGTCCTCAAGGGAGCCCCAAAGGATACGGATGGTGCACATCTCGTGGACGGCCCACCGCGTTCCAATGGCAGCTCTACTGGCTGCGGAGTGCGAGAGGGATGAAGGTTCCCCGGGGGTTGGTTCCCTGGGGGAAACGCGCTCACCGTAACCCTCAAATCAGCCGGGCTACTGCCTGAAGTAACTCTCTGAGGAGAGTTAGATCGCGGCAGAGGCACAGAGGCTCCGCCCCTGCGAGACGGAGCCGCGATCGCAAACTCCGAGATGGTCATGTTCCGCAGTGAGAACATGATTCATCCACCAGCGCTGCCTCAGCGTGCTGAACGCCCAAACACGAGATACAGCGCTGATGACCATCCTCGGTGACAGGAAACCACCGCATCCAGAAACACACAGATAGAATGTCATCTTGAAAAAGACGCAAGCTCGATCTGTGTAAGCTCTTTCAGAAGGACGCTCTCCTTGGTGCTGAAGCACGCAGGGGAAGGGGTTGCGGCGACACCGTCAGGGGATAGTGTAGCCTGACGTGCGCGCTCTCACACGAAGGCGCTCTCTTACCAGCCGTGGGAACGGCTTTTTAGCGCTCTCCACCTAGCGCACCGAACCGGCTGTGAGAACAGCCTTTGTGATTGTTCTGTTCAAACAACAAAGAGAGATGATCGGAAAACCACACGACCCGCTGCTGTGCCGTCACACCAACACCGAATGAAGAGATCGCTTCCAAAAGGCGGCTTCCGTCTTCAGTCAGGACTGCGAAGTAAGGAGTGATATCTGTAGTAACCATCTACCACTCGGCTCCGAAGCAAAATGCTAATTTGATGCAATCACCTGTGTCTCATTTATACCCGCACAGCGTGGCATGAGCACCTGGTGCAATCATTGCATGCCAATGTGCATTGGCTCGTTTTAGTTACACTCGAAGTAGATTGGCTCTCGCGAGCGAGATTCCTATTCGTCGGTACTCCGACGTGGCGTCGAGAGTGACCGACTGAATGGGAACTGAGCGTGAAATACTCAGACCGGCCTGTCTGGCACCAACAACCATGCCACGCTCAAAACTGCTTAAATCACCTTTCTTTCCCATTCTGACATTCAGTTTGTAGTTCAGGAGATTGTCTTGACCAGGACCACACCCCTAAATGCATTGAAGCAACTGCCATGTGATTGGTTGATTAGATAATTGCATTAATGAGAAATTGAACAGGTGTTCCTAATAATCCTTTAGGTGAGTGTATATATCACAACCCTGGACAGCAACAACTACATCAGTACTCATCAGTACACACACACACACACACACACACATCTAACAAACATCCCATGTCATAAAGATTTATGGAATATAACATGTAACAATAAAATTGAACTAACTCTTTTGCACACATGTGCCAAAACAAATGCAATTTTCTTAAATCAATAATAAATTCTAATCTGAAGAAGCTAATTGTTCAGAGATCTGAACTTATTGTTTTGAGAACAAAAAAAAAAAAGTCTCATTCGAGAATTGAGCCAAGACGGTTAAGAAAAACTGCAATAAATTATGTTCTTTGAACTTTCTATTGGTTAAAGAATCCTGAATATATACATTTCTCTGGTCTATGATGCAAATGTATTAACATAATTGACATAAATACTTTTGGAAAGTTTTAGCATGTCCTGTGATTTTAAGCAACCCTTCTTTCCCTTAATTATTCATCATTATTATGCATGCATTTGTTTGAGCATTAGTGTTTGTGTATTATCTGACTATAAATGGACTAAATGCATTATTAAAAAATCATTTGAAATGAACTAGTGGAGACAAAAAGATGATTTAAATCTTAAAAGAAATGTTGGAATGTTTCTTGACATGGAATAGCAGTCATCAGTAATGTTAGGAAACTGGCTTTTAATAATGTATTGTGTAGTGTTTGTTTGTTTACTTATCACTCTGTTTACATATTCATCCCATTAGTTAATTATTGAGGCGAGCAGATGCCATGTAAGTGTGCTGTCAGGACGTTTGATGAGTGCTGCTGGTGAGAGGGCCATGGGCAGCACTTTCATTCCTCAGCACTCAGATGTGGCTGTAATTTCTAAAGGCTCAGACATGCTCCTTTCATTTCACTCATTTCCATTCGCCGCATTTGGATTTTGGCCCTTCATCCCCCTCATCTTCCTGTCCCTCCTCTCATCTCTCCCCCTCTTCTCCTGGAGTCTCTGTCGTTCATGTCGGTTACTCTGCATGCTTCTCTAATAACCCCCCCAGTTATTCTTCCCATCTGCATCTGTAATTACTAGAGGAAGGAATTATGGCAGGCACCTCTGAAGCCATTACAGCCGAGCGCTGCTCTCCTCCTCACATACAAATGAGCCGCTGTAACCACACAGGAATTAGGATTAGTTCAGCAAGTCTTCTTTATTTTTTTGCCCTAAAGGACTGCCAGCAATTATTTTAATTATTTATTTTATTTTATTTTATTTGTTTATTTTATTTTATTATTTTTATTTATTTTTTATTATTTTATTATTATTATTTTATGTAAAGGTGAATTGTATTCATTGTAGAGGCTTTAAAGGGATAGTTCACCCAAAAATAAAAATGTAGTCGTCATTTACTCACCCTCAAGGTGTTCTGAATCTGTTTTATTCTTCTGTTGGACACAAAATTTAACAGAAAATATTTTGAAGAATGTTATTAACCAGACAAAAAAATTGGAAGTCAATGACTACCCAACATTCTTCAAAAAATTTTCTTTTTTTTTTTTTTTTTTTTGCATTCAACAGAAGAAAGAATCTCATACAGGTTTGGAACAACATGAGGGTGAGTAAATTATGACAGAATTTTCATTTTGGGCTGAGCTGTCCCTTTAATTTGAGTAACAATACATTGTAACAATACATTGTTGACAAAATGTAGGATAAAAATGATAGGTTTTATATCTTTTACCATATAATATTTAAAAGCTTTATTTAAAATGTAAAAGTAAAAGTACTTTATTTAAATATTGCCTACTTTTTAATTTTTAATTTTTATTTTTTATTTTTTTATTTTACTATTTAGAAAAATATATATAATACATAATTGTTTATTTTTTAACATTCATATTGTATGTACCATACAAAAGTTTGGGATAAGTAAGATTTTTAATGTTACTGAAAGAAGTCTCCTATGCGACTGCATTTGTTTTATTAATAATACAGTATAAACAGTAATATTGTGACATATTTTTGGAATTTAAAATATAGATTTTAAAATGTAATTTATTTCTGTGATTTTCAGCATCATTCCTCCAGTCTTCAGTGTCACATGATCCTTCAGAAATCATTCTAATATGCTCAAGAAACACTTCTTATAATTTTCAATGTTGCAAACAGCTGCTTTTTGTGGAAACCATGATCATTTTTTTTAGGCTTCCTTCCAAAATAACAGCATTTATTTGAAATAGAAATCTTTGATAACATTATAAATGAATCACTTAAGATCAATTCAATGCATTTACTAAATGAAAGTTAATTTTGTTAAAAAATCTTACTGACCCCAAACTTTTGAATGGTAGTGTACATTAATTTCATTTGTTTATATATTCTGTATAAATAAAAATGCATGATCATTCATGTCTTTGTTTCCAGGCCACTGATCCTGATGCCGGGCTCAACGGTCAGGTCCGATACCGGCTGCTTTCCTTTGCATCTCTGTTCACCATAAACACCACGGGCAGCATCTTCACAGCCGTCCCGTTGGACAGAGAAACTCGCAGCCGGTACGATCTGATCGTGGAGGCGTCAGATGGGGCGGTTGACCCCCGCAGGACCACCATCACGCTGCTGGTGGAGGTGATAGACATCAATGACAACAGTCCTGTGTTTTCCCAGCCCACCTACACAGTCAACGTCCCAGAGAACACCCCGGCTGGAACCGTCATCCTGAGACTCAGTGTAAGTGCTCCGCTCACATTACGCTTGACTCATCGATAGCTCAGCGGTCCCGTTGTGTAGTTCTCTCATATCTGAAACTTCATGATTTGACGTTGATGAGTGGCATAACTGTTGAGAAAGTTAAAGGTGAACTGTGAAATTTCAGCGCCACCAGTCAGCCTCCGTTTGACCGGGCATCTATCCTGACTTTTAAAAAGGAAGGAAAAACAGATTGTCTGTGGGTGTGTGTTTATTTATGTGTCTGTCTATCTGTGTTGTGGCTGCTGGCCTGACAGTAACCGGCTGATTATGTGTGTTGAGTTTCCCCTGAGAGTGTGGGGTAAAACGTCTCTGCATTTCCTTGTTTATTCCTGACGGGCTGCATATTTAACTAGATAAATATTGACAAGCTTGACAGACCCAGTGTGAAAAGCAGGAGATGCCGTCTTGAGGTAAATGTGCCTCTAAACAATCATGCCCTTGGGACTTTTAACAGAACGCCAACGTAACAGCACAATCACCAATGAATTTTAAATAAACTAGAGACAAATATGAGCAAAAAATCTAGTGACAAACTCACTAAACTGTTACTCCGCTTTAATGGGCAAAAGTCTTATTTGTATCAGTAGTCCAAGTTTAAGGCATAGATATTTTGAAAAATGTCTCGTAGGTAAAAGTCGGCAGGGTCCAATGTTGTTTGGATGTCTTTCAGCTGAGGCTCAAGTCATTTTACTAGCAGTTTTAGCCAGGCAAAATTTGGGGGGATTTTATTTTGATCTTGAGTTCATGGTCTGAAAATTTGACAGTTCGCCATTGATGTAGATTTGGGTTGAAGCATCAACTGGTTAATAGTGTACAAATGTCAGACATCTGAAATTAATTAGCAGAATATAAATTAAGTAAATAATTGAGTAACTCAGTTATGTGTTGCATAACAGCATGTAAATAATATCAGGCATTTTATGGACACATTTTTTATTACAGAATAAATATTACAGGACACATTAATTACAGAAAAAAAAAAAAAAAAATATATATATATATATATATATATATATATATATATATATATATATTCTGTAATTTTTGTAATTAATCATGATTAATCACACCTAACATTAAAGTTTTTAGTATATTTTTATAATGTAATTTTTAATTTCACATTTAATCTCCAAATTGAGGTAGAAACAACATAACGATACACTGGCAAAATGTTGGGTTAAAAACAACCCAAATTGGGTTGAAAATGGACAAACTCAGCAATTGGGCTGTTTTAACCCAGCAGTTGGGTTAAATGTTTGCCCAACCTGCTGGGTAGTTTTATTTAGGCCTAACTCAACTATTGTTTAAAAATTACTGTATTTCTTTGTTTAAAATAAACCCAAAGTATGTTGGAAATGAACATTTATTATTGTTTAATAAATAAACATCATTAATAAGTTTAATGAATAATGATTAAATAATAAACTTATTTAATAAATTGAATTGATTATTAATATATGTTCACCTTTTGATTGTTATTGTTGCGTCTAGTAATTATGTGTCTGATTTTTAATTTACAACCTATTTTGGATTCATTTTAAGCCAGCCATATAGTATTTTTTAAACAATAACTGGGTTAAATAAAACTGCCCAGCAGTCGGGCAAACATTTAACCCAATTGCTGGGTTTGTCCATGTTCAACCCAATCACTGGGTTTGTCCATTTTCAACCCAACTTGGGTTGTTTTTAACCCAGCATTTTTTAGAGTGTAGTATATTTAAAATTTTGATCTAGCAGGTCGGAAATATAAAGAAACTGAATAAAGTTATCAAACACTTCACAGTCTTCATTGTATGAATTAAAAATTACATATAGATTAATTCTTGTTAAAGCTACAAAAGTTCAGTCAAGAGCAGTGAGTGATTTTCTCTGTCTTTTGTTCTTTGATTTACATGAATGACAGACATCACAGCCGCGGGTTCATTAGGCTGCTGTCACTTTAAGATCTAAAGCACATGACGCAGGTCTGGATCTGTCACACATCCGATGCGATCCAACGTCCTCACAACTCTGCGTTCATTTAACACTTTTTAACTCATTTAAGACTGTACTTGCGAGGATACTCAACAAAGCAGACATTTTGGTGTACGTTTGTGTGTTTTTGTCCGTTCAAGCGTTAAAGAGAACTAGCGAACGCACGCTGTCTGAAGCGCCATTCTGTGTGCATGTATGAGACCTGTGTGTTTGTCTCACAGACAGGAGATTCACTGACCGCACGCCAGTACAGATTCTTTCAGTTCTTATTTTTGCGTCTTTTCGCGATTGAATAGATTAATAGCGCTTTAATGAATGATATCGTGATCAGATACTGTAGCGCAGCCAAAGAATAAAAGGAAAAAAAATGGATACTGCGTTAATTGTGTTAACACAATTATATATATTATATACTGATATTTTAAAAATGCCAATCAGCCTTGCCGATATATCGGTCGACCATTAATATACAGTATATATCATCTGGGCGCATTTACATTCATATACCATGGAAAAACAATATGTGTTCACATACGCAGCAGTATCAGCAGGCACAATTGAAAAGTTAATTCCCCTCATGGATTCAGACTGAAGGAAAAATAAGGTTGTGTATGTGTGTGTGGTTGGTGGTTGAGGGGCAAATGAGTGACACTGTTTGAAGACGGTGATCTCGCTGCTTTATTTTTATCTCAGTGTGTCTGACACCTTTGGGTCCCTGCAGCACTGGCTGGTGTCAGAGCGCTGTGGGTCCTGGTGACAGGATCTGGTCCAGGACTGATCAACTAATCAGATTCCCTGTGCTGCTTCTCTCTAGGGGTCCCAAGCTTTATTTATATACTTCTGAAACCTTTGAGATCAGTGTAGAATTTAATTCCTTGTGCCTTCCACATCAAAGAAAGACACCTGAAATGTCCCCACACCCACAGAGAGACTGCTCAGAGCGTCTCACCTCTCCTCTCCTCTGCTGTGCTGCGCTGTCTGTTCGTTTTCACTCCTAATCAGCTTCAGCTGCAGAACACAGCAATAAATCTGTAAATAAATGTGTGGTTAGCATGTGCAGTGGCCCCAAAATATATTTGGACATCTGAGGCACATTTCAAAATGTATAAATGTCATTGCATTCTATAGCAAAATATCAAACCAAGTGGCATTTATTTTTTCAAGTAAAACATTTCACACAATGTTAAAAAAAAAAAAAAAAAAAAAAAAAGTTCTGTGAAGGGCTAAATACCCTAGAAAAACACTGGGTTAAAAACAACCCAAATTGGGCTGGGTAAATAGAACACATGAACACATGTTGAGTTATTAGCTTCTTCATCTTTTTTTTTTTTTACTTCATACATGAATTAATGTAATCCTCTAAACTTTTAAAAAATACTCCACACGACCACTGTTTGCATGATAATACCTTTCATTTCGATCGTATTTTATAGTATAGCATATTTTATTGTTTTTAATACATATTGCCTAAATTTAAGCTTGTCTAACAAATATTAGACGTGAAAATGAAACATTTGGAAGTAATTAAAATGTAATCGACCAGTCTCTGTTGTCCCGTTTCCACTGTAACGGCGCTAGATCTCGTGCCGGAGCTTGTATCACCAATGTTTCACTCATAGCCGAAATATGCTGTGACTGACTCCATAACCTGTCCATAATCAATCAGTGTACAGTTCTGAGAACAAAATTTTATGCAAGGCATCACTCGTTCCCATCACGTGAAAAGGCCGACGTGACACTCACATCGTGCCCCTGTATGTTGCTTTGCATACAATTAAACGATATAGGCCTACAGTACAATAAGGAATTTATAAATAAAATAAAATGCATACATTTGGAATGCCAAGTCTACCAAAATCTACGGACAAAGAAATAATAAATACATAAATGTAAAAATAAAGAAATGTAAAAATAAAGAAATGTTTAAATACATAAATGTAAAAATAAAGAAATGTATTAATACATAAATGTAGAAATGAATAAATGTGGAAGAAATAGAAATGAATAAATGTAGAAATAAATAAAATAATAAATAAATAAATGTGAAAAAATAAATATATATATAAATAAGGAAATAAATGTATAAATTATTTATTTATTTTGCTTTTCTATGTATATTTATATATTTATTTTTGCTTTTTACATTTCTTTGTATATTTATTTATGTATTTATTTATTTTTAATTTTGGCAGACTTGGCATTCCATAATTAAAAGCTGTATTTTACCAAGACATGAACCAATTTGACGGAGCTGCACTGCTCTCTCCTGAAGAGGTTGCAAAAAGCCTGTGATAAATAACTTAACCCTGGGTTGTTATGTCTGACCCAGGACAATACAAAATTGGGTAATACAAAAACTACCCAAACACTGGGTTTTTACATCTGACCCAGGAGCTGGGTAACACAAAATCTACCCAAACACTGAAAAAATAACCTCGAAAAATGACCCAGGAAGCTCAACCCAGGATTTAGGTAGGAAAAATAACCCAAGATGTTTTTAGAGTGTATAGTTTGGACTTTGGTTTGATATCCTGCCATCTAATGCAGTGACATTCATTTGTTTATTCCAGAAAGAACTTTTGCTGCTCTCCTGCTATCATATGGTTTGTTGAGCTGACTAACTCTTTCCCCGGCAGCATTTTTTTATTTATTTTTTTTGTCAGCCAACGCCAGCATTTTTGATCATTTTTGATACCCCAGAGTATTTTGTTGTATGAATATCTCAACATGCATTATATCAAAAGAAACAACATGCTTTTAAACATTGCATTCTTTTTTTTATCAACACTTGAATGTGGTTTCATAAAAAAAGCAACATTTTGAGCAAAAAGCTAAAAAAATAGCGTTTTTGTCAAAGACTACATCCAGATCAGATTCAGAGTGATGATCAAAAACATTGTCCTGATGTCCTGGCTGTCCTGATCTGTCCTTCAATCCGTGCAGACGTGTTTTTCTCTCTGCTCCCGCTGTGCTCTTGCGCTGTTTTGTTTTGTCTAGTGTTTCGTCTCTTCTCTTTCTCTCTGACTGCTGCTTTGCTGGACTCCTGAAAATACTGAAATGGAATTGATTAACTGGTCAATCAGCGTGATCGACAAGATTTTCTCACTAAGGAAGGGTGCCCCGGGAGAACCCACCTGCCCGGACGGGACCTTTGCCGCAGGGTACGTGAGGGACGCATGGAACAACTGGCAAGTCCTGTGCCTGGAGGCTCTGTCCGTGGAGGATGCGGAAGATTTATACATGATTGGATTATTGTTGGCGGGTTCCTATTCTTTGGCTTTGGGATTGCCCTGACCTATCGGAAGATTGGTAAGACAGCTGCAAGCAAATTCACCAGCCGCTGTCTGTGGAAATTAAAGAATGCTTCGGGGTCGTGTGTGACCGTTTGAAGGAATTAGATCAGAAAGTGATAGGAATTGAGGAACTGAACCGTAACAACGCAGTCCGGACTGCGGATACGCAGGGAAGAGTGGGCTCCATCGGGGTCAGATCGGTGAACTTTACGGACTGTAACCGGTCTGGCCATGAGGCTGGACGTAATGTCTAGGAAACTGCACAGACCGGACGCGAAACGCTGAGGACCAGATCTGATTGATTGATTATGATCCGGACAAATTACCAAGATCATCAAATGGATTAAAAATAATAAATTGTATTTGCCTGACCTAATCAACTAGCCCAATGAACCTCACTTGGTCCCTATCTCTCGGTTGGGAGTCCAGCCGGGCAGCTGTCTGCTATCTTCCCTGTGCACTGCCTTATCTCCCTTCAAGGACAAACCATAGAACTGAACTCGAAAAACATCTGAAGTTATGGCTAACATTCTCACAGACTCACTCGCACCATACACAAACCTAACCTGATCCCACTACAACCGTCTGCCTGTCTTTATCTATCTCCTCCCCCAGTCCATACAAAAAATCCCATCACGTGACCACGTGTACTGTGTCATGTTTATGTTTATGTTTATGTTTATGTTTTGTTGATGTTTTGTTGTGTTTTGCTATGTAATGCTTGCTAAACTGCATTCTTGTATTTCTGGAGAGCGTGTGGCGGCGCCTGACTAATCGGCTGCGGCCCGGAGGCTTGCTCCAAACTCATTTCGTTACACTGTACTTGTACATGTGTAATGACAAATAAAAATATTCAATTCAATTGAGTAGATCGAGTCCTTCGACAACCCCTAAGGTTGCACAGTACTAGATCTCATCCTGGGTCGACATTTCAATCAGTAACATTAGGCAGTTTTGATTTCTATGCTGTTTAATGTTGATGATTGTGTTACTTTACATATACATCTGATTACATAAGATATCACTTGTTTCAGCTTCTTTTTTACCTGTGTTTTGATCTAGAGATTCTGTACTCTTTCAGAAGATGTGTAATAGCGCCCCCTTACCGTATAACAATGAAAACATGGAAAGCCGGAAATTTCCGCCAATGGCAGGAAACTGCTGTCGCATAAATGACGGACATTTCCGTCAATGGCAGGGAAAGAGTTAATACACGTTCTTGGTTTTATTTAGTAATTTTTGGTGATTCTTGTTTTTTCTTTATTATTATTTTATTGTCAACACTTAAAGGTGCAGTGTGTAATATTTATGAGAATCTATTGATAGAAATGCAAGATAATATACATAACTATGTTTTCAGTGGTGTATAAATAGAAAAATTCCTACCACTAATGCCTATTTTGCGTAATCCAGTAAATTTAATTACAATGATTTGCAAACTACAAGCCCCTCTTACTGCTTCACCCCGTTTCCTCCAACCACCTGCCTCAATTCTGGTATTTTAACGGCAACATTTCACAATCCAATGTTTACTTGTTTACAAACCTGATTACAAAAAAGATGGGACACTGTACAAATTGTGAATAAAAGGAATGCAATAATCCACCGTGCCATTCGCCGTTGCCGGTTAAAACTCTATAGGTCAAAAAAGAAGCCATATCTAAACATGATCCAGAAGCGCAGGTGTTTTCTCTGGGCCAAGGCTCATTTAAAATGGACTGTGGCAAAGTGGAAAACTGTTCTGTGGTCTAACAAATCAAAATTTTGAGTTCTTTTTTGGAAAACGGGGACGCCATCCGGACATCCAGACTAAAGAGGACAAGGACAGCCCAAGTTGTTATCAGCGCTCAGTTCAGAAGCCTGCATCTCTGATGGTATGGGGTTGCATGAGTGTGTGTGGGCAGCTTACACATCTGGAAAGGCACCATCAATGCTGAAAGGTATATCCAAGTTCTAGAACTTCCATGAACTAGATGCTCCTATCCAGACGTCCTCTCTTTCAGGGAAGACCTTGCATTTTCCAACATGACAATGCCAGACCACATACTGCATCAATTACAACATCACGGCTGCGTAGAAGAAGGATCCGGGTACTGAAATGGCCAGCCTGCAGTCCAGATCTTTCACCCATAGAAAACATTTGGCGCATCATAAAGAGGAAGATGCGACAAAGAAGACCTAAGACAGTTGAGCAACTAGAAGCCTGTATTAGACAAGAATGGGACAACATTCCTATTCCTAAACTTGAGCAACTTGTCTCCTCAGTCCCCAGACGTTTGCAGACTGTTATAAAAAGAAGAGGGGATGCCACACAGTGGTAAACATGGTCTTGTCCCAACTTTTTTGAGATGTATTGATGCCATGAAATTTAAAATCAACTTATTTTTCCCTTAAAATGATAAATTTTCTCCGTATTTGATATGTCATCTAAGTTGTATTCTGAATAAAATATTGAAATTTGAAACTTCCACATCATTGCATTCTGGGTTTTTTTCACAATTTGTACAGTGTCCCAACTTTTTTGGATTCGGGTTTGTACTTTATTAAGGTGTAAACAGGGTCTGAAAGACATACCATGTGTTTGATTTATTCATTCCAAACCACTATGGCTTTCATTCTTCTGTTGAACAAAAACAAAAATATGTTTTTAAGGAAAGTTTCCACTGTTTTTTTCCCCCACTGTCTATACATTGAAAGTCAATGGCATCCAAAATATATTGAACCCTACTGACTTTCATTGCATGGATATTATCTTTTGTATTTAACAGGAGAATGTAAGTCATGCAGATTTGGCGCAACTTGGGATTGAGTAAATGAAAATATAAATTTTAATATTTGGGTGAACTATCCCTTTAAGGAATTTGTTAGGCTACTGTTATGCTACTTTATTCCTACTGTACACATGGTTGTAAACAGTACCAAATTAGTGTTCTTCAGCTTAGAACCTTTTTTGGTGCTAAATAGAACCATTTTTGTAAAAAAGGATCATGCTTTGAGGTGCTATAGGACCCTAATGGTGTTATAAAACCTTTTTATTAATAGTTTATTTTTATTAATGTATATTAGTATATTTTCAGTTACACTGTGTCTCTTCTATTTGTTTATATAAGAACAATTAGATTTATGAAGGCCATCCTCCCTTCAGATCCATTTGAATAAATCTTGCATACAACATGATACAGATAAAATTCTTTTTTCCAGTATTATCTGTAATCTAGTGGAAACAGCCAAACTGTTTGCAGGGTGCTAGAACACACAGGGCCTGGGTTATACACTTTCAACTGAATTTATAACCCAAAAATCGCTTGGGGTTACAGCTCAGACAACATATACTTACATGTTTATCACTTTTAGCAGTGTTTTATGTAACTTCAAAGGGTTTCCTTTAAAATGACACCAAAATAGTGCATTTAGACCACTGTATGTGGGAAGCTTTTCAATTTGGGTAGGCCAAATCCAGGCAGAAATCCCAAAAGTGGGCCCAGATCATAAGTAGAAGCATCTTTTTTTTGAGTGTACCTGGCAAAATGTGGGATTGTTAATTATCTCTCTTGTTTTAACCTTAATTATCTCTGTTCTCGTTCCTCTATGTATCTCAGGCGGTGGATGCCGATCTCATCTCTAATGTGACCTACAGAATAAAAACAGAATCGGCTCGGCAGCTCTTCGCCGTGAACCGTCTGACCGGTGCCGTATCAGTCCTGCAGGCGCTAGACTTTGAGGACTTGGCAACAGGCAACAGCACCTACACGTTTGAAGTGGAGGCGTTAGATCACGGAGGAGTCCTCCCTCCTGGAACGGCCACAGTCATCATTAGAATCACGGTAAGGCTGCATGAGCCGCTCATCAGTTTTAAAATCCTCTTTTATCACGGCAGTCTCAATAGCAGCATGAGAAACTCTGAAAGTTCAGCAGGTTCCAGCGGGAGATAGTTTGAACTGAGAAGGATGGAAGCAAATTTTCATCAGGTCTAGTGGCGATGATTGGATTAGAACTTTCAAAGCTAGTCCATAGTGCCTACATGCTAATACTCCTCACAGAAGCTCCGTTGACTCTGTTCCAGTAATGCCTACAAAAGATTTGATCTTTAAATTCAATTAGTCTTGAAAAAGAAAACTCTATGTTGGCAGGATTGTGGGCGTTGTTTACTGGATCCTCGCCTGAGTTTTCCTACTTTCTCGTTGTGATATTTCTGGTTGACGGTGACAGGAGTGACAGACAAAGCTCTGTGCAGGTTCTGATGCTAGCCTGGCACAGCTATTCCAGGCCTGAATGACTCATTAGCTTTGTGACTGCAATTATGTGAGGATTTTAACGGGAGCGCTCTCCAGCGCCTCCGAAGATTAGCCGGGGGATCAGAACAGAAGGATTAGCCTCCTCCAGTTTATAGCAGCTGGAGTGAGTGTGTGTGTGTGTGTGTGATGAATACTGAACTTGTTGAACTTCATGTAAAATCTTACATTTTTAATTATGTAAATCTGATGGAAATGTTGTGGTTTTCGGGTAAGGATGTATACATTAGTTACGCTAACTTAAAAGGATAGTTCACCCAAAAATTTTAATTAGCCCATGATTTACTCACCCTCAAGCCATCCTAGGTGTATATGACATTCTTCTTTCAGACGAATACAATCAGAGTTACATAAAAAAATGTCCTGGCTCTTCCAGGCATAATAATGGCTATGAATGGCAGCCCAAAATTAGCTTCCGGCGGACCAAAACTTACTGAAAATGCGTAATTGGTGCGACGATGATGTTGGACGTAGCTTAAGCATTTTGAACTGCAAGAGGCGTTAGACTTTCTTCGTAAGTTGAATATGGAAGGCGGTCCACCGGAAACTAGATATTTACTTTATAACGTGTTAAATATGGATTTTATATAAATATACTTTTATAATGGATGGATGCACTAGTCTGACAAGCCAGACCCACATCAAGATGTTGGGTCTCGGAACTCACCATTGGCAGGGCTCAATCCGAGGGGCGGGATAAACGGTTGTCTTTCAAATTGTGACCAGAGTTTGGTTTTCCAGCTCGCAGGTCTACCGAGAGTTGCTAGATTACACTCACGGCAAATTAGATTTGCTGCCGCTAGGGTGCGTCTAGATTTCTAGGCTATGGATGCACTTTTTTGGGCTGCAAATTTTGGGCTGCCATTCACTGCCATTATAATGCTTGGAAGAGCCAGGGCATTTTTTAATATAACTCTATTTGTCTGAAAGAAGAATGTCATACACACCTAGGATGGCTTGAGGGTGAGTAAATTATGGGATAATTTTAATTTTGGGGTGAACTATCCCTTTAAGATGAACAATATAGTTACAGCATTAATGTAGGAGTTTTGGTCAGTCTTTACTACTTCATATTTAAAAATAAATGTGGAAGTTATAACAATATAAGTTAGCATTGTGAGCAAACAATATGTAACTTTAATTTCGATATCATTAATGTTGACCAATTAACGCACTTAATGCCCCACAAAGCACACCTTTCCTGGTTCTTGCCAGAGTGAGGGACTGACCCAAATGAGTCCTACAAGCAACTGCAAATGGCTCATTAAATCAGTTTTGCTTCCTTTGATCACTCCAGCATGTACATGTTTATCTGTGGGAAGTCCAGAGCAAATACATGCAAATGAGCTTCGACCCACCTCGCTACAGGGTGGCTTGCATTTATCCAAATAATCCGTGCTTTTCAAGTTTAAGTTCAAAACATGCTATTTAACAAATTTAAGATATGCTCCCTTTGTGTTAATTATAATTTAGGGATTCGGTGCGTAAATATTTGTTATTACAATTTTTGGATGCAGTTAAAAGATTAGTTTAAAATGTCCTGATAATTTACTCACCCCCATGCCATCCAAGATGTGTCTTTCTTTCTTCAGTGGAAAGTGGAAGTTTTTTGAGGAAAACATTTCACTTATTTTTTCTCCACACAATGGACTTCACTGGCAATCAAAATGTTGAAGGTCCAAATCAATGCAGTTTCAAGGGCTTCAGAGGATCTGCACGATCCCAGCTGAGGAATAGGGTCTTATCTAGCGAAACCACTGAAGTACATTATGTGAAGAAAAATCCTGGAATGTTTCCCTCAAAAACGTAATTTCTTTTCGACTGAAGAAAGAAAGACACGATCATCTTGGATGAGATGGGCAGCCACAATGATGAGATGTTAAAGAATATAACAGCATCTTCTCCTGCAGCATACTGCTGTTCCTCCTCATACCCCTTTAGGGGTGAGTAAATTATCAGTAAATTTTCATTTTAAAGTGAACTAATCCTTTAATTATTTGTATTTTGTATATCATAATCAATGCTATTTTAACTTTTATTTTGTATATTTTCAGTTTTTAAATAAGAATTTATAGTCAATACATTATCAATCCTTCTTCAAAAATGTGTTTTTGTCTTACCCTATTATAAGTGTTTATATTTTAGACCTGTCGGGATGGTTATGCGGGAAATTGCATACAAACATTTAATTTTTTTAGTTTTATTAACAGTTTAAGTATATACATAACATTTTACATACTTTTAGAAGCAGTGTTTAAATAATAGATAGTTTTGATTTTTACATTCTAAACTGCATGATACTTTAGAGATTAAATAATATGCATTTTGATCTAATAATTCATGGAAGTGATTGACAGCATGTGGTATATAGACTAGGTTCAAAATTGCCCAGAAAATGTATTTAAGATTGTTTCTTTTATTACAGTGTGTGTGTTTATAGATCATATTGACTTACTTCTTATGAAATCAAATTAACCCCCCTGAGATTTTCATGATATTTGCATCAAGTTTTTTTGTGGTATGAAAAACAAAGCGATGAATTGTAGTTGCGCTGCTGCTATCGTCAGATGTGCCTTAAATCTTGAGTTTCTTGGAGTCTCTCACTGATGTTTACCTTCAAAGTTTGCATCCTGTTAGTTTTGCTGCAGTGGAGATGGTGTAACAAATTGTAATGATGCTTGAGCTGAGGTGAAGGCAATATTATTAATGTCAGGGTAGAGTCATCATAGCTAGGCTTATGGGAGATTTTGAAGGACTTTCAGGGAAAGATATTTTTTTTTCACCCCCTGAAAATCAGGCAAAGTGTGGCTGTGTGTGTGGGCGTATCCATCCGTGGTCAAGACCCCTAAGAACATTGAGAAAGGGTCACTTGACCCTTTCTGAGTTTCAGGGTTATTTCGATCGTGTGTGTGTCTGCAGCCCTCATCCCCTTGACTCTGAGAGAAAAGCAGCTCGCTGCATATAGATCCCTATCGCTTTTGCTGTAGTTTCAGCCACTTGAGCTCATGCTGAGGTGAAAGGTCAGGGTGTATCGATGTGCTTTTTAGGTGGGCAACTCCCAATGATGAGATGCTGAATATAACAGCATCTTCTCCCTGCAGCATACTGCTGAAATTTCATATCTCATACCCCTTTCGGCGCAGGTTTTCGGCCTTTGTCCAAGTCCCAGCCTGTGTTCTCGAACCGTTACGTGCATTTCCACGGAAGAAAAAAGCCGGAAAGATCAGTTCAACTAAAGACTTTCTGATCTCGAACAAGGGTGGAGAAATACTGTTACTGTCTATGGTCTCAATCAGTAATGTAATTATTTTGCTCTACATTGTTCTTTATATCTAAATATATAAAGCTGTGCCTGCAAGAGAGACACAGCGTGCAAGAGAGCGAGTTAATCAACGGTTTTCTGTTCCCGGTACTGTGAACAGAAAAGCAGAAGTGCCGCACTGCCTACACAAACACCAGGACGTGCAGTTTGTTTTTAAACTGGTTATAGTCAGGTAAACAACACGTAACAGTCTGTGGAAGCAGGTGGCCGGTTCATGACAGGCTCCAGTTTGCCTGGCCAAGAACAGGCTCTGGCTCCAGAACGCAAACCTTTCTTGTTGAAAAGGAGTATTAGAGGTTTGGTTCCAAAATGGTGAGCTGCCTTGCTTCCTACACACCACAGTACACACTGCATGTCACAAATTTAGAATAATTACATTATATTTTATATAATTACAATAAAGTAATAATTACAAAAGTCTCTGATGCTCACCCAATGGTGAATTCATTTGGTCAAAAAAAGAATATTGTAAACAAAAATAATAAACAGCAATATTGTGGAATTATTATCAATTAAAGAACTGTTTTATAGAACAGTAATCAGTCCAATATGCTGATTTGGTGCTCATTTATTTTATATATGTACTTTTTTTAGGATTATTTGAACAGAAAGGTCAAAAGAAAAACATTTATTTGAGAGAAATCTTTTGTAACATTATAAATATCTTTACTGTCACTTTAATGCATTCTTGGTCAATAATTACTGAGGCATTTTTATTTAAATGATTATTATTTTATACTCCAACCTTTTGAATGCTAGTGTATCACAGTTTCCACAAAAATATTAAGCAGAATAAACTGTTTTCATCATTGATAACAAGAAACATTTTTTGAGCTGAAAATCAGCATTTTATAATGACAGGTGACACTGAAGACTGGAGTAATGATGCTGAAAAATCAGCTTTTCCATCACAGCAATAAATTACACTTTAAAATGTATATTAAAATAGAAAACATATTTCACAGTAATACTGTTTTTACTGTTTGTGATCAAACAAATGCAGCTTTGGTGAGCATAAGAGACCCCCCCAAAAATTTTTTTTTGACAAATCAGAATGCAATGAGGACAGAAAGAAAAAAATGTTGAGGTTGTGACCTATTTTTGAGGAAAAAAGGATATTATGGAAATTTGTTTCTTAGAAATAACTGCACAATAGGACTAAATACACAATAATGTGTATTAAGAAAGTAATATTTCGATTTAATTTTGACTTTATAAACACTTGTAAAGTGCTCTTTTACAGTGGGACAGCAGTGAAAGACATCAGCATCCATAAACTGATTAATACTCTATTTATCATTGTCACACCTCACTAAAGGGACGACAGCAGACAGAACTGAGTCACTTTGCCATCGGCCCTGCTTACCTCAGCCCTGTTTTAATGAGTGTTGTTAATACATATTTTCTCTCTCTCTCCCTGTTCTTTTCAGGATATGAATGATTTCTCCCCAGTCTTCAGACAGGCTCTTTATAAAGGGCTGGTGGCTCCAAACGCAGAGAAGGGGACAGTCATCACGACTGTGTTTGCAGAAGACCAGGATCCTCCAGTAAGTACTCAAAGTCATGAACTACACTTTTGCAATCTCTGACTCAGCCTCAAATGATAAACCTTGATAGAAACCAATTTTTTGGTGCAAATTGTTATTCATTTTAATGACAGACCTGCAATTTTTGAGGTTCAGTGATTCATTTCTGTCATATTTTGTACTTTTTTTATTTTTTTACATGATTTCAAATAAACTCAGGAATAGTGCAGGGTTTGAGTGAGGATTTGTTAAGTGTATATATTAGGAATATTGATCTATTTAGAGTTAGATATTTGAAATATGTCTCAAATAATAAACTACACATTCACAGTTGCAAAGCTTTAAGATGAATAATTCAAAATACTGCTGTTCAAAAGTTTGGGGTCAGAAAGATGTTTTATGAAGTTAATATTTTTATCTAGCAAGGCCGCATTGAATTGATCAAAAGTGATAATGAAGACATTTAAATTCTATTTTAAATAAATAAATGGTTCTTTTGAACCTTCTATTCATCATCAAAAAAATGTTTTTTATCATAGTTAGGGCTGCTTGATTATGGCAAAAATCATATTCATGGTTATTTTTCTCAATATTGTAATCACGTATTTAACTCGATTATGAGTGGCCCGTATAATGAAAGCCTTACAATAGAGTGATTTCTGAAGGATTGGAGTAATGATGCTGAAAATTCAGCTTTGCATCCGGAAATAAATTACTTTTTAAAATATATTCCAAAAGAAAACAGTTATAGAAATTAACTGACCTCAAACTTTTGTATGGTATATACTAGGGATGTAACAGTTCTCTGTAAAAAAATCGAACCGTATGGTTTTCTTCAGTGCTGTGACGTATTTCCAAGTGAAAGGGAATATTGAATAGAGGGCCGGGTTTTACTTCAGCGCTCCTCCTCTCCATCTCTCAGCTCATAGCAGACTAATGGTTGGAGGGGAGTGCTTACGCATTTTCAAACCTAAGCCATCAAACTGACATCATCTGAGAAGGAACGCTGTTTCCAGACCGGAAGTAACTTTTCCGATTTTGATTAAAGATTACCGCGACAAACAATTTTTTTCTGTGTATTAACTTGCACGGATTAATTGTTCACCCTAAGACCTGTAATGTGTGCTAACAAAGTAAATAGGGTCAATTTTGATTTCATGAGGACTTTAAACTCAATTAAGCCTTGCAAACATTCAAGAGCAAGATTCAAAAGAGAACTTGCGCGCCCTGAGAGAAGATTTACGTGTGTTTGTGCACTCATCTGAAGCGCGCACACGGCACGTTGCAGATTGCAGTTCTCTTTCAATATTTTCAAGCCTTGTCAACATAACCGTCCTGGCGAGTATCCTAGCAAACATCCTAGCAAACAAAAACAGGTTATGTCTTAAGTAAGGGTGCTTTCACACTAGCACTTTTGATGCGCACCCGGGTTCGATTGATGTCAGAGTTCGGTTCGTTTGGATGATGGTGAACGCTGTCTTCTGAACTCGGATGCGCACCCGCGAACCGTACCCAAGTCCGTTTAAAAAGGTGGTCTGGGGTTCGGTTAATGTGAACTCTGTAGAGAGAGCTGTAGGTCTTATTTTTGCTCGTCTTCAGCGTTCTTTAGAGCATTTGCAGTACATTCGTGGCAGATAGACGCAAGTGCCATTACGTACTGAAGCTTTGGTAACAAAACCAACAGTTCAAAAACAAAAATATAAAAGTGAGGTGAGCAACGCTATTCATTTTGCCACCTTCTCGCTCGCCGTCGTTACCAAGCAACGGGGTAAACAGCTGCTGCTTTGATGACACAAACGCACCCCGGTTCGGACCCAAATAATATAATATTAACACGGTTCAGCAGTAGCAGGGGGAGGGGGAGCAATCGAGCTCAGGTTCGGTCCAGGGAATCGAACCAAGTGTGAAACGGTTGAGAAAGTGTGTACTGTATGTACTGGATCTGTGCATTATGTCTTAAAGGGAAAGAGTTTTTTTCCTGCTGTCTGTGTTTTTAATGTTAATCAAACAACAAATGACAAAGAAATCACTCACTGCTCTTGGCTGAATAGCTTTTGCAACTTCAATAATGAATCATCTATATTTAATTCATACAGTGAAGATTATAATATGCAATGCTATTTTATATTTGATTACTTTATTCAGTTTCTGTATCTGAAAAGCACTGTTTATTTTATATGCATCTTTGCTCTATTGTATGTATTTGTGCTGTTGCTTGTAGTTTGATTATATGTTCTTATTTTCTTTATTTCATTTGACAGTTGAATATAGCTAATAACTAAGTTCCCTGAACATAGCACATACCGAACCATACCAAACCGTGATAAAAACCATAAATTGAACCATTACATACAATATGAATGTAAAAATTGAGATTGTTTATTTATTTATTTTAAATAGAAACAAACAAACAAAAAACGACAAAAATAAAAATAAAATCACATTTAAATAAAGAACAATTAATTAAGAATAAATACATTAAAAAAATGTATGTTACGTTTTTAATCCAAATAAGACTCTATAAAGAATACGACACGAGTTTATTAAGCACCCCGAAAAGATATATAAAGTCTATATATATATATATATATATATATATATATATATATATATATATATATATATATATATATATATATATATATATATATATAGCTATATATTTATTTATTTCTTTTTATTCATTTATTTTTTATAAACTATCATTTTAAATGTATTCCAATGTAAATACTAGTAAATCATGGCCCTGTGTGTTCCAAATGGCTAAAAGTTTGAGATAAGGTTAGCTGGAGTTAAGACTAGACCATTCATTCATTCTTTGAGTGCGTGATTTCATCCCTGGACTCTTTAAACTCATTTGGATTTCTTTTTCTGAAGTCTTTATAGTGTTGTATTACTTTGTTTGAGAGTTTAGACTCCCGCTAGTGTACCTGTTTACATGTCCCTGCGTTAACATGTTAGTCTGCTACTGTGGATAATCGGTTTGTTCCGCTCTGTCACTCTCTTTCTGCGTCTTTATTTGATTGATCTGACAGAGTCGTTTTACGTTTGCCATCTGGAGACCGGCCTCTCTTTCTCGCATGCTAGACGACTGAAAATGAAATTACACACACAGATTTTTGACACCATGCTGTGAATCCGGAAATAATTTTTTTGTGCTTTCATAAGAGAGTAAAAACATGTATTGGGTTTTAAAACGCAGCCCGGCATGCTTCTGCAACTTTTACAGCTGGAGGGAAATGCAAGGCCATTACAGTATAGCAAAGACACATCTCTTATTACCTTATAAATTACATAAACAAGGTTATTCGCTGCCTGAGGTTTGGTTTATTCAGAGTGGCAGTGCACGCCAGGGGCTGGATATGCGCTGAATGCTTGTAAATGTTTATCATCCACAGACTGTAAACATAAAGATGCTTTGTGGGTTTCTGAGACTCTATATGCTGTGTGCGGACGTGTCCTTAACAGACTTTATTGGCTGTCTGTAACTCTGGACCACAATGGCATCTACGTTTCAAAGTCGTCTGGATGTAGTATAAAAATAATTTTAATTGTGTGTTAATTTGTCTTTCACAACTTGTTTGTGAAGTTTGGACTTCACAAACAACTGTAGGCAACATTTACAGCCTCACTTTTTGCCATGGTCAATTTTGTTCCCATCACTTTCCTCTAAGGGAAACAAAGCTCACAGCAGGGGTGCTTGCAATAAAGAGGAAGCGTTTGAATTGGTGATCAGGAACGGCCTTTTCATTAGTGGGTGTTCAAATGAACTGTGATGTTGCTGTTGAAATTTGTAGCTTTTAATGTTTCTCTGCGTGGTCGTTGCAGTTGTCACAGAATTATGAGCTATGGTTGGTGCTGCTTACGGTGCATTCAAGGAAACAGCAGGGGTGCTGGAACCACTTTTTAGCCCACGTCTTATTCAACTGAACATTGACTGATATTAAAATATGGTCTTTAATGGGTTCATAAAATTGCGTATTCCACATAGAAATGGCTTAAATATACCCTATAGTGTTCAAAAGTCTGGGGTCTGTAAGATTTTTTTGTAAGTCATTTCTTATGCTCACCTACTGTAGGCTGCATTTATTTGTATTTATTATTATAAATGTGTTTACTGTTACTCTTGATTAATTTAATAGCCTTGCTAAATAAAACATTATTATCTTTAAAAGTATTTAATTTTATTAGTTTAGTTAAACTTTTACATTTTGAGTGGTTGTTTCTTGTGAGACTAAAAACTAAATTTAATTCTTTATTCACTGAAAATTTCCTCTCAAATCTCACACTGTAAACTCGAATAAGTTGGCAAAACTCAAAAAAATAAATAAAATAAAATTGAGGCAGTCAGTTGCCTCAAACTTTTTAAGTTAAGAAATGCAAAGTTTAAGTAAGCAGAACTTACAGACTTTTATTTTGTAATCATACATTTTAATTGCTCTGAACTTTAAATATTTGAGTAAGCTAATTCATACATTTAACTTAAAAATATTATCTCAATGTTATCTCCAATTTTTAGTAGTGGAAACTTGCGAATTCAATAAATGCCACCTTGCTAATTGGTTACGCAATGCTTTGGTAGCATTAGCACAGCATAGCACTTGCTGAATGAAGACAGCAATAATATACATAGAAACTATTCTAAACTAACATAACAAAACACAAAACTCATTTTGAGTGTCATGGCATATAGAAATCCCAGCCCAGTTTCAGTTCAATTTAATTTTGTCTAAATTAAAAGAAACAAGTTCATAAAACTCAATACAATTAAACTATTTAGATTACTTCAAATATGTCAGTTTTGAGAACTCAAAAGAAAAAGAAAGTTCTAAATACGCATAAAGTTCATTTGAACTAATTTGTTTAATTTGAGTTGACTGTACTCAAACCATTTAATTATTTTGAGCTTTAGGGTTTCATTATTAGAGACAAATATCATCACTGCCAGAGAATATCTGAAAAAAATTTGTATACGAATGAGAAGACATGGCGGAGAGAAAGATTTTCAGTGAATAACGATAAGTGTTGTGTTTTATTAATGTTTTTACAAGGCTGGACCATTATTGATACCAGATGAGAGTGGATAGTGAAGGGTGTTTAAGGTGACTCTGAATCCCTCTGTACAAGCAGGACCCTGTGTGCTTAAATCACCGTAGGGGACAGGAGTGTGTCAGACAGAGGTGTATACTGCTGGGATTCTCTGACATAGAGCTTAACCTGCAAGACAGAGACACAACACTGCATAGGGTTTAGAGATTTTTTTTTTTTTTATTCTTTTTATTTTGAGTTCAAGGATGCTGACAGTGCCAAAGAGACAAGCTAGTCTGTGTCGTGCCAAGAGTTAAAGGAATGAGTCATCCAAAAATGAAAATTCAGTCATTATTTACTTGCTCCAATCTCAACTTTTTTTATCAGCAGATCACAAAAGGAAACATTTATTTTTAAAGGGGACCTATTATGCCCCCTTTTTACAAGATGTAAAATAAGTCTCTGATGTCCCCAGAGTGTGTATGTGAAGGTTTAGCGCAAAAAAACTCACAGATCATTTTCATTTTTTATAGCATGTTAAAAATACCCTTTTGGGGGTTGAGCAAAAATTTTCAGTTTTTGTGTGTCCCTTTAAATGCAAATGTTCCCGGCCCCCTTTCAAAAAGAGGGCAGAGCTTCAAGAGCTCATTCTCCGGTGCCAGGACAATCTCGCACACTGAAAATGTCAGAAACTGTCAGTAGCTGTGTTCAGTTTGAACCGGAGTCAGACAATGATGCCTACAGAGCCAGAGAATATGTGCTGCATGGAGATAGAATAGTTTAGTTTAATTACGGTTATAACTTATATTGTAAGTTACAATGCTTTTATCCATTATTAGTACAAGCCTGTTGTAGCGGACCCTGTCCGAATGATGACCAAAACTTTACTGATGAGTTTTAGGAAGCTTATTGTACATCACACTTTCACTCCAGAAAAACACTGTAAGAGCTGAATAAAACAGTTGTACTAATGTGAAGTGCACATTAAAGTCTTGTCAATAAACACTCTCCCTTGCATTATCATCAACATACACAGCGAATTACACAAAAACACTCGTTACAACTAACAGTAAATAAATATGTATAGATCTTATGCCTTTTCGGAGGGTGTTTAATAAACTGGTAATCTTTATATCCGCAAAACAACCTCGATTAACTGTAATGAAGTGTTTTCGCCCTTTTATTACTGCCGTGACCAGTATCGCTCTATAAGCTGGGGCATGAACAGTTGGTACTGATCCATCCTTGTGTAACAACTTTTTTTTTTATTTCTTTTTTTTTTATAAAACCCTCGTACTGACCCTAGTTCACAAAGCAGTCTGGTGTAAAATGATTCATGCAGACCCGTCTGAAGGGGTGAACATAACAGCGTTTCGATGGCATGGCAACAACACTATTACATCTCTTCCTCTTCTCTAAAGCAGCCCAACATGGCCTCACCCCCTTTCCCGGGGGCAGGGTTTATGTAAATTTTAGGGTTCATGATGTCACCAACCTGGGAAGAAGCTTGTTGTAGTCCCTACCAGCCGTTTGTTGTAGTCCTTAAAAAGCAATTTCTGTAAAAAAGAAATTGTATATATATATATATATATATATATATATATATATATATATATATATATATATATATATATATATATATATATATCCCTTAGCATTGAACTTTGAGCATTGTAACTTTGCAGATGTTGTTTATGCTCAAACAGCAACATTACACACTAACTAAAGTTAAAAAAGTGAAATCATAATCAAGGGCCCCTTTAATAATGTACTGGTGATGTTCTATTTCATCCAGTGCCAATCACTAGCCCCTTTCACACAGAAATGCTGGTAAATTACTGTAAAATGACCAGAACCAATTTTTCACGTAAATACACAAATGTGATTTTCACACAATATACAATGTAACATCTTTTACCGGTAAGATACCTTTCATGCATCAGTACCAAAATACAGGTAAACCCTGTGATGTCAATCATCAGAAAATGAGTGGTAATGATGCTGAGCCGTTTTCTTCATTCACCTGGATGAGGGAAAGCTCTTTAGTTTCATTTTAGTTAATTTTTTTATTTACTTCTTAGTGATAAGCGTAAGGGGATGATCACACAGAACACGGTTTTGCTCTTAAAAACACGAGACACATTGCTAAGATTAAATACAGTAGAAGTATTGTTCATTGTTAGTTCATGTTAACTAATGTATTTAATTCATGTTAACAAATGAAACTTTTTTGTTACCTGAATTTTTAATGTTTGTTTGTTTGTTTGTTTGTTTGTTTGTTTGTTTGTTTGTTTGTTTGTTTGTTTGTTTGTTTGTTTATTTATTTATTTATTTATTTATTTAATTTTTTTGTTAGCAAAAAGTTTAATAAAAAAATGTCAGACGCTATGGGTGTCATGCTTTAAGAGACAAGTATAAAGTAGTGAAGTATAAAGTATCTTTTAAAAATGCTTCATACTCCTGCACTCTGTTCCATTTGGTTGCATTTTCATCAGATGCATCAGTTGATTTTTTTTTTTTTTTTTTTTGAAATTTAAAATAACTTTTAAAATGTGTTAATACAAACTAGAATTCCTTATTGTTGAGCCCCGAGCATGCTCATATTTTATTCTCGCAAGGTTACACGTCTGCTGAACACAGCCAAGGTTTGTGGAAAAATTATAAGAGGACGGCCTCATTATTATGAGTGGCATGCATTTATGCATTTCTTGAGGCTGTGTTTTTTGCGTGCGTACATGTGCACGTGTGCATTGTGTGTGTGTGTGTGTGTGTGTGTGTGTGTGTGTGTGTGTGTGTGTGTGTGTGTGTGTGTGTGTGGCAAGTGTGTTCTTGTTTTGATGTCGGGGAAGAACGTTTTTTGATGACCCTGGATGCCCCACTGAAATACCAGATTCATCATTCTGGTTGTGTTGTGAATCACCATGGAGACATGGAGCAGCTCAATCTCTGTCTCTCTCAGGCATGACTGGAATTAAAGTCAGATAATTCTCACTTTTAAAATCCCCTCCTCAAAAACGGCCTTGATAGGAAAAGTGTGCTGTGGAACAAGGACAGGAAGTGATCGTCCTCATTAACGTCCTGCTCATGCTCTGATTACAGTACGACTACCGCTGCATTTCCAGACAGCGCTGGTGAATGAGATAATGACACGGTATTTATATGCACGGCTGCAAAGGTCACTAGGTAATAAAAGCTCCTCCTTTGCCTTTATGCTGGTTGAACCTCATGTCCTGAGTGGTGACTTCCTTTTATTTGAAAAGATTTAAAGGGATGAGTAATGGACTTCCATCCTTGAAGTGTCACTACAGAGCAGAACAACCATCAGCCATTAATCATACCGCCACAGCATGAATACATTCACCAGGCAGAAACTTAATGTGTCCCACTAATGTGACTGACTCACATTTGAGTGTTGACAGTGACACCCGCTGAAAATGACTCATGATCGTCATACATTAAACAGTTAACAGATTGTATCCCGTATTAGCAGGAATGAGACCTGTCTAATTTAACGGTTTAACCCAGAGGAAAGCTTCCTTTTATTTTATTATTTTTTTATGATAACTAATGTTACGATTTTTTTAATGCATTACACACAGCATGACCAAAAGTCACTGTTAGATTTAAATAGGCAAATGCTTAAGAGTCAATGATTGGATCATTATTACAGTGATTATGTTTCTAGCATGTTATATGTTTGGCAACAGTTCTTCTGATGGAGTGTGTGGCTTTTCATTTCTTAAACATCCATGTAGGAAGACACATCATGGCCATATTCCAAGATGACAATGTCAAGATTTCTCAGGCTCAAACTGTGAAAGAATGGTTGAGAGGGAGCATGAAGAATCATTTTCACACATTAATTGGCACTTCTTAGTCCAGACCTTAACCCTCTGGATCCTAAGGGTATTTTGTGGCCCTGAAGAAGTTTGACATGCTCTGACATTTGTGTTTTTTCAGTTGCTTTAAAAGCATATTAATGGGTAAAGTCTGATTGCACTGTATTCAGCACAAACAGGGCTTCAGTAATATGTGAGCAACATGTACATAAAAGTTTGTAGTTTTCAGAAAATAATGTTTATGCGTAGTTTTTGAAAAAAAAAACTAAAATGTTAAATCACTGAAATAAGGCCATCTAACACACTTTAAACATTTGTTCACAAGACTTTTCAGAACTGGATGTTGTTGCCTAGAGTTTTTTTTTCTTTTTTATTCAAAACAATGTGAAAACATTTTGATCACTCATTCACACAAAACAATATAGTCATTTAACTTTTGTAAGACGCTTATAATCAGAATGGCTGTATGGAGGGTATGGATCATCATGAATAATGCTGTGATTCACACAACGACTCCTCCCTGAATATCAATGAGGAATGTGACAGAGGGAACTATAATGAATGTGAGGAGATTTAATGATTGAATGTATTGTTTGTAGCTTATTCACAAAATCACGTTTAATTTAAAAGAAGTAATCTGACTATATATTTTCTTTACATAGACTTTAGACCTACAGTACTGTTTAAAAGTTTTAGATCTGTATGTTTAAAAAAAAACAAAAGTCTCTTCTGCTCACCAAGGCTGGATTTATTTGATCAAAAATAGTAAAAACAGTAATATTGTGAAATATTTTTAGAATTTAAAATAAATGTTTTCTATGTGAATGCATGGTAAGGTGTAATTTATTCCAGTAATGTCAAAGCTGAATTTCCAGTCTTCAGTGTCACATGATCCTTCAGAAATCATTCTAATATGATGATTTGATACATATGCTCAACAAACATTTCTTATTATTATGAATATTGAAAAAAGTTGTGTAATTTTGTCAGGATTCTTTGATTAACGGGAAGTTCAAAAGAATAACATTTATCTGAAATAAAAACAGACATTTTGTAACATTTTAAATGTCTTTACTGTGTTTGTTGATCAATATAAGGTATCTTTGTGAATAAAAGTATAAATTTCTTAAAAAAAGCAACAAAAAAAAAAAAAACAGCAATAAAAAAAAAAAACTAAACTCTTACTGAGCCCAAACTTTTGAACGGTAGTGTATAATGTTACAATAGATTTCTATTTCAGATAAATGCTGTTGTTTTGAACTTTCTATTTATCAAAGAATCCTGAAATAAATTGTACACAACTGTTTTCAATATTCATAATAATAAGAAATGTTTCTTGAGCAGCAAATCAGCATATTACAATTATTTCTGAAGGATCATGTGAAACTGAAGACAGGAATAAATTGCATCTTAAAAATGTATCCAAATAGAAAACAATTCTTTTAAATTATAAAAATACTTCACAATATTACTGTTTTTGCTGTATTTTGGATCAAATAAATGCAGCCTTGTTAAGCAGAAGAAATATTTTTGAAAACATTAGACAATCTAAAACTTTTGAACGGTAGTGTACACTTGGATTTACACATGAGAGCAACACATAGAGCAGTGGTAAAAAAAAAAAATACAGTGCAAAAGAGGCATTCAGGGCAAAAGTGCAAACAGGGACAGTGCAAGATGAACGAAAACTAATTAGTCTCTCTATTTGAGCACGCTTGTCGCACGTCTACAATTAAAATAACGAACTTGAGCTCGCAAAAGACGCAACATGTGTGACCAGCCCCTTAGTCAGTGGTTACATCAGCGTAGCAGTCAATAAACGGGACAGTCATTTAGGCCCAATAAACGGGACATCCTGGCTAATACGGGACAGTTGGCAACCCTACTTTTATATCATGCTGTGTTTAATATTATAGAGCATGAAAGAGCTACATTTCAGAACTTACTAATACATTACTAAAATGAAATGTTGAATCTGTTAATATTATTTAATGGATCTGAGCTAACATGAACTAACAATGAATAGTTGTATTTAATTAACTAATGTTTACAACTATTAATAAATACTGTAACAAATGTATTGAGTGGAGGTGGGACTAATCTGCATATGCATGGTTCTGCTTATGCTAAATGAAGCAAGGGTGTAGAGTTACATTCAAGCTATTTTAAGGCACAAAGACATTTTTTTTTTTTCACAGGGGATTTATTATTTTATTTTTATTTCATTTTGATTTATCAAAGAGATGAATTAAAAAAAAATGACTGCAGGGTGACTTCTATGTTAGTTGTTAAAGGCACAATATATACGAATTTTGGATTAAAATGTTCAAAAACCACTAGCACATTGTTATATATTTTGTTGACTTGTGTACTTACATTATCCCCAGTCTTTCCAATAATGTTTAAATCCAGAGAAATAAGCATGCCTAATATAGATCTAGCTCACTGCAGTATGCAACAATAGTAGCTCATAGTAGCCGCAGAGCAAACACACAGAGTAGCATTATAACATAACTTTCAACACACTCAGATGTGTCTAATATGATAGAACAACACTGTTTTACACATATGCATGAGCGGAAGAAGCGGAAGTGGTTGTCTATGGTATAATAAAAGTACTGCTTCTCTCGAGCGGCCTCGTTCCGCTCCACCAGCTTTCAGCCCCACCCTTCTGCATACTACAGTAACGTTAATAAGTCTTTAATACATTAGGTGATCCATGACAACCCGTTCTCACTCCCAAGACTTCAAAATCTGAAGCATGGTCAAGTGCCTTTGTGTCACAATGAAGACGCTAAAGATACCCCTAGATGTCATTTTTCGACGCGCAAGGTGCTCTATTGATTTAAATGAGAAACACAAAGACATGGAATGCATCACGAGTTAAAATTTTATACTGTGTTGGTCAGTTTTTGCAGTAAATACCTGTGATTGTACTTGCCTGTTACGTGTTTTATATGGTTGAGAAGGGGGTAGGTTTACGGTAGGAGTGGGGTTAGTTGCTCCAAAATATAAAAGTAGCCTATAAATATTCATAAAATCATGTTTGCTTTTACAAATGCAAAGAATTAAACACGTCTTTATCTGACAAACTGGGCAAACAACTGAAATCAATAAAGCACCTGCACATCGATATAGTGGCGCCTAGGGCCACCTCTAGCATCTTCATTGCGACGCGAAAGGCACTTGACCATGCTTCAGATTTTGACGCCTTGGGACTGAGAATGGGTTGTCCATGAATATGGTTTCTACCCGAGTCCTGTTGGATTCTTTTCCACCGGCTGTATAGGTGAAGACGACAACTCCCATGATTCCGCGAAATCAATGCGTCATCAAGCTAGAGGTCTACACGGAGCATCCGAGACCCATGGACCAGGACCCGGACCCGTACGGGTTTGGGTCTATATTTTAAATGGTCAGCCGGGTCCGGTTCGGGTCCCAATCTATTACTTCGGGTCCCGGGTCTGTGCATTATGTGTAATACCCGAGTCGATCTGACTCAGAGAACACCTGGCTGTGATCAGAGTCAGTCAGCACGGCTTCTGTGTTTCGTGTAACTTGCAAATTGTAAAATTAGGATAAGAAAAGTGTGAGCATAAGGTTTAAAAAAAAAAAAAAAAATACCACAACCTCAAGCTCTCTCTCTCTCTCTCTCTCTCTCTCTCTCTCTCTCTCTCTCAGCCATTAGAAAGCGGGCAGATTTAATGCAAGCGCGTTAACAATGTACTCATATTTAAATAATAATATTTATTATAATAATAATATTAATATATAATATTATATAATAATATTTCAAATCAGCAACAAAATCTCAGGTGAACTGTCACATAAATGTTTTCTATGACACTCAAATTGCGTAAAAAAGCTCATATTTCAGGTTGCTCCAGCATGTGCAGTCTCAAGCGTGTGTCGTTTCTATGGCAACTCGAGCTCCCACAGTGACTGTAATGACTTTAAAAATAATATATGAATGAACCATCTTGTTTAATCTTAAAGTTTTGGTGGTCAGGCTCACAGAGATTATAGCAAATAAATAATGCTAACGTTAGCAGCCATGGCACCGAACGGGCAATCGTTATTAGTTCAAAAGGGCAAACAGTCAAAGTTATTATGCAAGTTAACTTGAGTCGAAATGCAAATCTGTTAATTTCACATTTGTCATCCGTCACCGTGACATAAAGTGGACTTTTACAGCTGAAATGATGAGTGCATTAAGCATGCTTTGAATAATGAGAGAAAGAACATGGATAAAACTTTTTTCTTAGCAAGGATTGTAATGCATCACAATCAGGTAACATTACAAGGAAGGGAGACGACGGCTATAATGTTAGGTAGGCTGAGACAAAAAGTTATATTTTTTCGCGACTTGTTTATTGACTTATTAAGAGCAGTTTATTGTGGAATATGAGACAATCGGGTCCAGTCGGGTCTGTGTCTTCCCGCCGGGTTTGGTTCCAGTTTTCAAATAATAGACGGGTCCAGGTCGGTTCCAGGTACTACATTTTTGGAATTTCTTGGATCTGCACGGGTCCGGGTCCGGGTCAGGTCCAGGTCCAGCTTTTGAAATGATAGACGGGTCCGGGTCGGTTCCGTGTAGCACATTACGGGTCTCTTCGGGTTCGGGTACGAATTTTTGGACCCGTGTAGACCTCTACATCAAGCTACGCATTTGTTTTGAATAAGCGATCTCTAGCGGCGAAAATTACATATTGTGCCTTTAATGTTACATGTACTGTAATTAATGATAACTAATGGGACCTTATAGAAAAATGTAATCAAGATAATATATCTAAACTTTAAACTAAGGATAGCAGTGATTGTTAGAATTGAGATTTCTGTGCAATTAATTGTTTTTATTTATTTTTCTCAGAGACCAAGAATCGGGTAATGCTATTGTATGGGCATTTAACTTATCTAGTATATTTATTATAGCATATTTTGCCTGCATTTGATTTTCTTCTTTTGCAACATGACTGGATTTTACACATGAAAACTGGGACAGCACTGAGTGATACAGTAATGTCAGGTCATCGGATTAACTTTACTTTCCCTAAACGTAGTGGTGTGATCGTCTTAACAGAGATTAAGGTGGTCAGGTGAGGTAAATCTGTCTGTTTTACTCTTCCTGTTCATGCCGTCTGCCATCAAGCAGACTACAGTGCTGTTTATTTTTATGGCCTGCCACAGAAGCTGTTAAATTATGCATTTCTTCTTTAAATAAGGCTTTGAAAACATGGGGTGCCAAAGACATATGACACAAATAATAAGCCATGGAAAAATTGTGACATGGACTTAAAAAAAAAAAAAAAAAAAAAGACTAGAAACTAATTTCTTGGCTGTCAGAGATGTAAATGCGATGTTGTTTCTGTCTCTTTTTCCTGCAGTATAAATGGCTTTGTATGTTTACCACAGCACAAAGCATCAAACATTTATGACGCAGCCAGACGGAAGAGCTGTAAAGTATCAGTAGAATGAAGTGCAGCAGACAGAGCTCTCTGTAGCTCTACAAAACACGATGCCCGAGAGACCTTTGAGGAAGTTCAAACCAGCTATTCAAAAAAGAGTCAATCCTTTAAAGAAACAGTTCACCCAAAAATATAACTTCTGTCATTATTTAGTCACTCTCATGTCATTCCAAACCTGTATGATTTACAGAAAAGGAGATGCTTTGCAGAATGTTCAAGCTGTTCTTTTCCATGCATTCCAACATATTTTGGCACATTCTGTCAAGCTCCAAAAAAGACCACCATAAATGCAACAAAAACACCATTTGGCACATATCCATTGGCACATTTTCTATATTTCTATTTTCTACATTAAATATATTTATATATTTTTTTTTCTATTTTAGTATTTTAAATTTTATTTTTCTATTTTAAAAATGTATCTATCTTCAGTGTCACATGATTATCATTATTATCATTATTATTATTATTATTATTATTATTAATGTTGAAAAACTGTTGTGCTGCTTAATATTTTTGTGAAAACTGTGATAAATTTTTTCCCCATGATTCTTTGATGAATAAATGTTCAAAAGAGCAGCATTTATTTGAAGTTCACTGTCACTTTTGATTAATTTAATGTGTCCTTAATGTGGCAGAATACATTTTTAATTTCTTTCAAAATAAAAATCTTACTGAGACAAACTTTTGTATGCACTGTAAACCGAATAAGTTGGCAAAACTAAACAATTTTTGGCAATCAGTTACATAACATTTTTTAAGTTAAAAATGTAAAGATTAAGTAAGCAGAACTTGCAGATTTTTATTTTGTACTCATATATTTTAATTGCTCTTAACTTGAAATATTTGAGTAAGCTAATTCATACATTTAACTTTAAATTATTATGTAATCTCAATTTAAATATTTTTAGTGGTGGAAACTTGGCTAGCTTTAACTAGCTAATCCAATAAACGCTAACTTGCTAATTGGTAACACATTAGCTGTCCCAAATGACACACTTGTACACTGTACTTATGCACTATGCACTCAACCGTATAGTGTATGAACTTTACATTTCTTTTAGAAACCACATTCTTTTCAACCATTTCTAGGTTATTTTGTCATTCAACATCGGAATCTGGTAGTGCCTATATATATATATATATATATATATATATATATATATATATATATATATATATATATATATACATATAATTTACGCTCCCTTTTGAATGTCATGGCAAAGCATGCTGGGAAATAGAAATCACAGCCCAGTTTCAGTTAAATTTAGGTTTGTCTAAATTAAAATAAACAAGTTCATAAAACACAAAAAGATGAAACAATTCAGATTACTGTATGTCAGTTTTGTGAACTCAAAAGAAAAAGAACGTTCTAAATGCTCAAAAGTTAATTTGATTGAACATTTTTTTATTATTTGAGTTAACTCTACTCAAACCATTTAATTAATTTGAGCTTTAGGGTTTATAGTGTGGTAGTGTACATTTCAGTGGCATTTGATGTCATTGATGTAGAACCTGATATGATGTGTCATTTTAAATGAATGACTTAAATTTCAGTGTATTCCTCACACAAGATATTGTATGACTGAAAAGACTTGAAAGATTGCAAATGAGGCCAATTTTGTCCTTTTTGGAGCTTGAGAGCCACTGATTTCTGCCTTCTTTCGTTGTATGGAAAATAGCAGCTTGGAAAATATTCTGCAAATGACTATGATTTGATGTCATAGAAAGAATATATAATTAAGCCCCTTTTGAAGCAGTGATAACAATAGCAGTCTGTAATTATATAATAATGTGATGCATAGAATTAAATATAATGATAAACCAGTCTTGGTCCTTTAAATCTAAGTATGTGCTCTAGGGATGTGTTGATACTAACCGTGTTACTCTCTTAGGGTATGCCTGCCAGTAAAGTACGCTACAGAGTGGATCTGGATCTGTCACCATACAGTGGAAATATCTTTGATGTAGAGATGGACACAGGACGAGTTATCACCAAAGTCAACCTGAATGAGCAACCCAACACCGTTTTCAAGGTTAGTCTGGTCCAACAGGCTGTTCTTCTACTGTTATGCACTTCACTTGTGTCGGAATCCAGTTTGAATCCAGTCAGTCCTGGATTGCGCAATGCGACAATGCTTTTTGCTAGTTTCAGCCCTACGCAGTTATCATTTTCACGTCTAGCGCCACGTTGTTTAAATAGCGAATGCACTTTTTTTTGTGTTATTTAAAGGAGCATTAATAATATGCGCCTATAGGCGGGTCCACAACGTGTGTACACTCTGCTTATTACACACACCGTGACACGCAGCAGCACACAAACATTTTTAAATATTAAAAATAAAAGGATTCCTCTCTGGAGAAGCGCTCAGTCTTTCTGCTCGCCAATTCCGCCATGTAAATAGCGATTCTGTCATGGTGCAAGCGCAACTGGCTTTTAAAGGGAATGGGAGATGAGACTCAGATTGGTTTATTGCATGCTACACCCTAAATACACCCATTGCTCGTTAAGAGTATGCAGTTCTAAAGGATGAGGACTTGGAATCAAATTGATATGGTAAAACTGATGCCATCGTTACTGTTCGTATCACTTTAAAACAGTGTTCAATTCATTATGCATTAGGTATCATGGACTATTGTAACAATGAACAATACGTTTGCAGCATTTTTTAAAGTTACTTTATTAATAAACTATTGTTCATTGCTAATTCATGTTCGTTCATAATACATGAAATGATGTTAAAATGTATAAATTACCATTATTTAATGTATTAAACTTATAGAAATGCTGTGAAAGTACTGTTCATTTTAGTTCATGATACCTCATGAATTAGATAATGCTCATGAGTTGAACCTTTTTGTAAAGTGTACCGCTTTCATATTATTGAAATCCAACATCAAGCAAAAGTTTTGCTGAGCTGAGGTCAGTTTGATTCTCATTCTAATGTTTTTAAGATTATGAGAATTGGAAATGGTTTGTTAGCCAATAAAATACCAGCATGCATTTCATGTCATGTGTCCAGTTATGCACATGGATGCCATATAAGCAATAGGTGTTACTCTTTATGTCATACTGTTTCTATTAACGATTCACAGAAGTATACTGTTGTCAGTCAAGACAGAATATTGTTTTCATATGATGGAAAAAATACAAAACACAACCATGGTACTTGTTTATTTATAGCAGCCAATCTCAATTATCTCAAGCCAATCTCAAGACCAATTATCTGCAATGACAAATGATGTCCTTCAGGTTTACTTGAGGGTCAGTCATTTATCATAGACAATTAAAAAGGAATAAAAATATAACATTAATGGACTTGTGAACGCTTTAGTTACTGTCTCCTCTACTATGACTCTTCTACTATCAATCGATTTACTTGGGAATAGTGGCTGACCGATCATTTAATCAATCTAATCACCTGCAAACCCTCATTTCACGCTTGCAGCTACCATCTGGTAAGCGCTTCCAGAAGCCTGACATAAATTAATTAGTCTAACGTTAAGTAAGGTTAAATCAATTTACCATTGAGCAAATGTAGGTTTTACAATATTCATTTGGGAATAGTGGACTGACACGTCATTTAATCAATAAAATGCTTCTTTTTTTTTTCACTGCCGGTTGTATATTCTGTATATAAGATTTAGAAAAGGACAAAAGCAGCATTCATCCTCTGTGTATACTTTATGCCACTATAAAGTGCCTGAGCAACAACTGGACATGTTTGTCTGTCTGTAAAATAATATATTAGACAGCAATGTTTTTTTATTTAATTTTTTTATGGATTTTTATGGTTCAATGAGAAATACTGATGTCCAAGATTAGAAATGTCTACAGGTTTTAACCATCAAGTGAAAAGTAATAACATATTTCTATTTTACATTGAATACACATGAGTATGGAAGCTTGTTTCTGCCACAGAATAAAATTTTTTTAAAAAGATAATTGCGACAATTATCTTTTATCTCACAATTTATCAATTATCTTTTTATCTCACAATTTTATCTTGCAATTCTGACTTTGTTTCTCAGAATTGTGAGATATAAACTCACAATTGCGAGTTATAAAGACCAATTCTGAGGGGGAAAAATACTGACTTTTTTTTTTTTCAGAATTGCTAGTTTATATCTCACAATTCTGATTTTATATCTACGCAATTGTGTGTAATGAAGTCAGAATTGCAAGATATAATGTCGCAATTAATTAGAAAAAGTCTGAATTCTTTATATCTCGCAATTCTGACTTTATAACTCGCAATCTGCGACTTTATATCACGCAATTCTGAGAAAAAAAGTCAGAATTGTGAGATTAAAAATATATGTATTTTATTTTTATTTTGTGTCGGAAAGAAGCTTCCAAACGTATGACTTTATTTTCAAGCAAGTTTTCAAGAAAAAAAAAAAAAATCAAATACCATGAAATTTGAAATGAATATCACAAAGTTTTCTTGCTATTTAATTTTACATTAAATAACTGAACCAACCATGTCATGAAAAGGAAGAAATTGTCACCTCCTCACTATTACATCATTCCTCAGGTATACACCTAAATATTTAAACCCATCTTTATTCCAATTTAATCCAGCTGGAAGAACAGGTTGTCCTTGAGGCCATTTCCCAATTAAATTAAATTACTTTTTTTTCCAGTTTACTTTTGCAGACAAGACAACCATAAAGTCACTTAAAATCTTATTCACATCTCTTTGTTCCTTAATAAAAATAACAATATCATCAGCATAAGCTGATCATTTAAAAACAACTTCACAATTTGGTATAGCAAAACCATTTAAATCAGCTCTAAATTTTCTTAACAGTGGTTCAATTGCTAAACTACACTCACCTAAAGGATTATTAGGAACACCTGTTCAATTTCCCATTAATGCAATTATCTAATCAACCAATCACATGGCAGTTGCTTCAATGCATTTAGGGGTGTGGTCCTGGTCAAGACAATCTCCTGAACTCCAAACTGAATGTCAGAATGGGAAAGAAAGGTGATTTAAGCAATTTTGAGCGTGGCATGGTTGTTGGTGCCAGACGGGCCGGTCTGAGTATTTCACAATCTGCTCAGTTACTGGGATTTTCATGCACAACCATTTCTAGGGTTTACAAAGAATGGTGTGAAAAGGGAAAAACATCCAGTATGCGGCAGTCCTGTGGGCAAAATGCCTTGTTGACGCTAGAGGTCAGAGGAGAATGGGCCGACTGAATCAAGCTGATAGAAGAGCAACTTTGACTGAAATAACCACTCGTTACAACCGAGGTATACAACAAAGCATTTGTGAAGCCACAACACGCACAACCTTGAGGCGGATGGGCTACAACAGCAGAAGACCCCACCGGGTACCACTCATCTCCACTACAAATAGGAAAAAGAAGCTACAATTTGCACGAGCTCACCAAAATTGGACAGTTGAAGACTGGAAAAATGTTGCCTGGTCTGATGAGTCTCGATTTCTGTTGAGACATTCAGATGGTCAGAGTCAGAATTTGGCGTAAACAGAATGAGAACATGGATCCATCATGCCTTGTTACCACTGTGCAGGCTGGTGGTGGTGGTGTAATGGTGTGGGGGATGTTTTCTTGGCACACTTTAGGCCCCTTAGTGCCAATTTGGCATCGTTTAAATGCCACAGCCTACCTGAGCATTGTTTCTGACCATGTCCATCCCTTTATGACCACCATGTACCCATTCTCTGATGGTTACTTCCAGCAGGATAATGCACCATGTCACAAAGCTCGAATAATTTCAAATTGGTTTCTAGAACATGACAATGAGTTCACTGTACTAAAATGGCCCCCACAGTCACCAGATCTCAACCCAATAGAGCATCTTTGGGATGTGGTGGAACGGGAGCTTCGTGCCCTGGATGTGCATCCCACAAATCTTCATCAACTGCAAGATGCTATCAATATGGGCCAACATTTCTAAAGAATGATTTCAGCACCTTGTTGAATCAATGCCACGTAGAATTAAGGCAGTTCTGAAGGCGAAAGGGGGTCAAACACAGTATTAGTATGGTGTTCCTAATAATCCTTTAGGTGAGTGTATATAGCATACCAGAAAGAGCACACCCTTGTCTGATGCCTCTAAGAGCCTTAAAGGGTCACATAAGTCACCATTTACCTTCAGTATGTTTTCAACATCACAGTACAAAACTCTTATTTTATCAATAAAACCCTTTTCAAAGCCAAAAGATCCCATAAATAACTATGTTCAACTTGATCAAATGCTTTTTCTTGATCTATTGATATTAATCCAAAATCTACATTTAAGAGCTTTCCAACATCTAAAATATCTCTAATAAAATAAATATTATCAATAATTTGTCTGCCTGGTAAACATTAAGTCTGATCAGGGTGGTTGACCTCCTCCAAAACTTTCCTCAATCTTATAGCTAGCGCTTTAGATAAAATTATATAATCGCTGCACAGCAATGACACAGGACTCCAATTTTTTTATGTCACTCAGGTCTCCTTTCTTTGGCAACAGCGTGAGGATCGCTCTACGGCAGCTCAGTGGCAACTTGCCACTGTCCAAACTTTCATTGATCACAGCAAGCAGATCTGCACCCATTTCTGGCCAAAAAGACTTATAAAAGTCTATAGATAGGCCATCTATACCCAGTGCTCTGCCGCTTTCCATACTTCTAAGAGCTTTCTGTAGCTCTTCTAAGGTCATCACTTTGCAGAGTTCTGTATTGCTTTCTTCAGACCCTTGAGGAAGACCTTCAATGAACACATTATTGCTTGACCCGTTTATTTCACTACTATACTGCTCTTTATAAAATTCTACCACTCTCTTGCGAATCTCTGCATTATCCAACAAGTCTACACCATCTTTTGAACAGAGGGCATCTCTTTTGCATCTCTTTTGACCATTTTTCTTTTCTAAAAAAAATGTTTGAAGATATATCCATCCACTCTATATTCTGGAACCATGATCTGATCATAGCCCCTGTGATTTCAGATCTATCAAACCAGCCAATTCTTTCTTCTTTTTTTTTTTTTTTTTTAATCTAAAATTTCAATAAGCTCTTGATTCTGCACAATATCAACAGATTCTTGGTTTATTTATGTCTTCTTCTTAATCAATCATTGAACGAGTTAAGTCTTTAGTGATGTTGAAAGTATACTGCTGACAAAATTGTTTGATTTGTGTTTTACCAAAGTCCCACCATTGCTGCAAAGACCAGAAACCAGACTTCATGGTTCTAAAATCATTCCAAAAAAACTTAAAAATGTCTCTAAATTTCTCGTCACCTAATAAACTATTGTTAAAATGCCACAAAGAACTCTTAGGTTTTATAGGTCATAAAGTTACAAAACATTGCACTAAACTATGATCTGAAAAAAAAATTAAAGGGTTAGTTTACCCCAAAATTTATTTATCACCCAATTTATCATTAATTACTCACCCTCATGCTGTTCCAGACCCGTAAGACCTTTGTTCATCTTCGGAACACAAATTAAGATATTTCTGTTGAACTCCGATGGCTCAGAAAGGCCTCCATTGGCAGCAATGACATTTCCTCTCTCTCTCGAGACCCATAAAAGGTACATATCGATTCAATGGTTCGGAGTCATGTGATTTCAGCAGTTTGGCAGTTTGACACGCGATCCAAACTGCTGAATCGATACACTGATTAACAACGCTCCGAAGCTTCATGAAGCAGTGTTTTGAAATCGGCCATCACTATATGTCTATAAGTCACTATAAGTCTTTTTCATAAAGTTATTGTAGAATGACTGTAGTGAGATGGACTTTGTAACAACGTCTTTAGTACCTTTTATGGGTCTTGAGAGAGGAAATGTCATCGCTGCCAATGGAGGCCTTTCTGAGCCATAGAATTTCAACAAAAATATCTTCATTTGTGTTCCAAAGATGAACAAAGGTCTTACGGGTCTGGAACGGCATGAGGGTGAGTAATAAATTACATCATTTTCATTTTTGGGTGAACTAACCCTTTAACCCTTTAAAATTAATTGATGATTAAAACCATAAAATCTGTCCAACCTTGCTAACAACAACAAATTAATATATGAATGGACCCAAGTATTTTGCCTCTATGTCTTATGAAAGTTCTTCTAAATATCTATGAGATCATGGGTTTCATCTTCTTCTAGAAGCCATGTGAGGCTCAACATGATTCCTGTCTGAGGAACATCACCTCCTATTAACAAAACATCACTTAGTACCTTATATTGTATTTAAAAAAAAAAAAAAAAAAATCCACTGCAATAGTGGGAGCATATACACACACACAAAAATAAAACAAAACAAACAAACAAACAAACAAAAAAACTACGGTTTTCAAATTGAGCTCTTATCTTTAAAATTCTTCCTTTCAAAATTTCTTCTATTTGGTATGGAATTGGAATACAATTCTTAGAAAATAAAATAGAAACTCCTCCACTAAGAGATAATTTATGACTTAGTATAGATCAGGGGTTTTCAAACTGGGGTCCTCTAGAAGGTTCTAAGTGATCCCCAGAAAATTTCAGAGAATAAAAAGACAAAGCAAAAATGGATAAAGTCTACTGAACATTCTAACCATTCTAACATTCTTCTGAACATTCTTCATTTCTAAATGTTTCTCTTCTTTCTTGCTGTACTTTCCAGAATTGTGTATGTTTGCTTTTCCTCACTATAGTCCCCTTTATCTTGCTCACTGGGGTTGTAAGGCAGTATTCTTAACGTAGTACAGACGCTGCTTACATACATTTATTGTGAAAGTTGCTTATACAAATAATTTTTAATTGAAAATATTCTTCTTCAGGTTTATACATCCAACATTAAGTATAGCCAATTTAAGTTGGGAAACAATGTGTTATATTTATAATGTCACACTTATTATTTATCTAGTTTAATTGTTTTTTCATGCATAAAAATAGATGGATTTTAGGTAGGGGTCCCTCATAAAGGTTTATTATATTTGGGGGTCCTTGGCATCATAAAGTTTGAAAACCCCTGGTATAGATAAGCAATCAAATTATCTTGCCCAGTCTGCTTCATCATTTACATCACTATGTGTTTCTTGTGCAAACAAAATATATGTTCGTTTTTTTATATTCATTAACTCATATAGATCAAACCTTTTATTTTCTTCTCTTGCCCCATTTAAGTTGAGAGAAGCAATGTGCAGATCTCTCATAAATGAAAAGAAAAGGATACTCAAGAAACACAAATGTGAACTTCATTACTTCCAACTCTCCTTTTTCTTCCACAAAGTCTACATCCATTTTGTTCAACGCCCTTTTCAACTACCCTTGATGTAGTAGGCATCTCATTACTAACAGTTTGCACCAACTCAATACTTTCATCCATCACAGGAGTTTTGTTTTTTCCCCCTTTTTTGGGCAGATCCTCACAAAATGTCCAGTTTCACCACAACTAAGACATTTTATGTTATTAGTTGTGGCATAAACTGCATAGTTAAAGTCATCATGGTGAAAATTAAAAGTTAGATCCAAATCTTCCTTGTTATCTTTTAACACCATGTAAACAAACCATCTAAAAGACACCACATGTTTCAATAACGGCGATTTGCTCCCAATTTGGATCATCTTAATTAGGGACACTAGCTTACCGTATCGCAAGTACCTCATGAAAGGTGGTACGTTCGACAAAGTAACCTTTTTTGAAGTAGATAACACTGGGACAAACGCATCATCAATCACTACCCCACTTTCAACCAGGTTATTTGCCAACTCGACAGTTTTCAGAAAAACAACTGCGTTATTCATCCTCGATGCCGACACAACACTCTCATAACCAATCACTTTTCCTACAGCTAAACTGCACTCCTCAATGCTCACATTTGAGGCAATTTTCATGGCATATATTTTTAGCTGCCATGCTGCCAGTAGTAAATACTCAAAATAGTGGAGCTCAAAATACACCTCTCAGAAACTACTGACAATATAATGCAAGAAGATAGAAAATAAAGAACTTTCTTTTTGGCATGAAGCCACTATTTTGGCTATACGCCACTAGTCTTACACGGACCACTGGCTGAATATCTGATGTTTCACATATCAGTAGTAGTGATTAAAAGTCTATCACAATTAGCAACACTAAAATAATAATTAGTCAGCTAGCTAACGATACAGCTTTATTCTTAAATAATTTGTCACAAATTCTAGTAATGTTGTATATTCTTCAGTCCTTTTCTGAAGCCTCAAGGTTAAATGTCAATTTTAATAAATGTGAATTGCTATCAATAAAAAATTGCTCTGTTACTTCAATTGAGATTATTGCTGTCAAAAATTATGTAACATATATTTGTATACAAATAACTAACAATGAGTATGTGTTCAGAAAACGTCTCGGTTACGTATGGTAACCCTCGTTCCCTGAAGGAGGGAACGGAGACGTACGTCGGACGTCACCGACGAATTGGGATCACTTCAGGGAGCCCCTAACTGCTTCGAGATATAGAGAACAGGCCAATGAGAATTGGCGTGCGAGATTTGCATCTCACGCTCCGCCCCACGTCGCGGGTATAAAGCGGAAGTGAAATGCACGCACGTTTGTTTTTCACTGAGGAGCCGAACTATTGACTCGGCCTGCAGTGATGGTACAGCAATTGTGGCGACGGGACGTACGTCTCCGTTCCCTCCTTCAGGGAACGAGGGTTACCATACGTAACCGAGACGTTCCCTTTCAGTCGGTCACGTTTCGTCGTCGTCGGACGTCACCGACGAATTGGGATCCCTTTGGAACACGCCACAGTTGCTACCACTTCCAGCGCCCTGGGAAAGCCCCTCAGACCCCGGCTGTTCCGGGCGGGGAAATTCACGCAGAGAGAGTCAGCTGCTGTTCCGCAAGACCCACTCAGCCGACTATTGGATAACGCTGGGAAAGCGTGCCCCGGGGGGCCGCTGCGGAAGCCACATCATGCCCGGAGGGAGTTACCATGTGGAGAATACACGTATGGACTGGCCGTGGGCAGTGCTACATACGGAAGCCCCAGGGGTGGCTCCGGCCATTTAGGCGGGGGTCCACACCACACTGAGACAGCAGAGAGGGAAAGACACGAGCTCGCCGAAGGGAGACTTACCGTGGAGAATACACATATGGGACCGCCGTGGGGGTCACAACATATGGAACCCAGCCTAACACAAGTTCCACCAATGCATACGAGCGTTAGGCCTGGCGTCGGACGCTCCACCACGTCCGACTGCCGAGGGTTGCGGAGGACTCGACAGGGTTCGCCATACTGGGGAACTCGACTGGAGCATATAAGCGCACGTATCCGTTCCATGGGGAAGGGAGTGGCGCAGCAAGCCGACACTTTAGAACGGGCACTTTGGTGTTACTGACTATGGGAAGTGAGCACACAGGAAGATACCGGCTCTACACGTAGGCTATAGAACCTAGCGAACGTGTTAGGTGTCGCCCAGCCCGCAGCTCTACAAATATCTGCCAGCGAGGCACCACGAGGCAGCCCCCAGGAAGAAGCTACACCCCTGGTGGAGTGGGCTCTTAACCTGAGCGGGCAGGGCACGTCTTGGGTTTCATACGCCAAGACGATGGCATCCACTATCCAGTGGGCCATCCTCTGCTTGGAGACAGCCTTTCCCTTCTGCTGTCCTCCATAACAGACGAAGAGCTGTTCTGAGGGAGGTCCTGAAGCTTTGCGTTCTGTCCACATAAGTCCGCAAAGCGCGGACGGACAAAGAAAAGCTAGGGCTGGGTCTGCCTCCCGGCAAGGCAGCGCTTGCAGGCTCACCACCTGGTCCCGGAAAGGAGTGGTGGGAACCTTGGGCACATATCCAGGCCGGGGTCTCAGGATTACGTGAGAGTTACCAGGCCCAAATTCCAGGCACGATTCGTCGACCGAAAATGCCTGCAGGTCCCCTACCCTCTTGATGGAGGCCAATGCAGTCAGGAGTACTGTCTTCAGAGACAGAATTTTTAACTCAGCTGACTGCAAAGGCTCAAAGGGAGGCCTCTGCAGTGCGGTCAGCACCAGAGACAGGTCCCAAGAGGGTATAGAGGGAGGGCGAGGCGGATTCAGTCTCCTCGCCCCCCTCAGGAACCTGACGATCAGATCGTGCTTCCCTAAGGACTTTCCGCCTACGTAGTCATGATTGGCGCGATGGCGGCCACATAAACTTTGAGGGTGGAGGGAGACAGCCTTCGCTCCAACCCGTCTTGTAGGAAGGAAAGCACAGAACTGACCGAACACCTTCGGGGGTCTTCTCGGCGAGAAGAGCACCATTCGACGAACAGGTTCCACTTCAACGCGTGAGGTGCCTTGTAGAGGGCGCTCTAGCGGAAGTAATGGTGTCTACCACAGCTTGTGGCAGACCGCCTAGAACCTCCGCGCCCCGTCCCAGGGACCAGACATGGAGTTTCCAGAGGTCCGGACGCGGGTGCCAGAGGGTGCCCGCCTCTGAGTCAGGAGGTCCTTCCTCAGAGGAATGGGCCAAGGAGGTGCTGTCGCGAGGAGCACTAGTTCCGAAAACCAAGTCCTGTTGGGCCAGTGCGGAGCGACCAACAGGACCTGCTCCTCCTCCTCCTGACCTTGCACAGTGTTTGTGCAAGAAGGCTCACTGGGGAAACGCATATTTGCATAGGCCCCGGGCCAGCTGTGTGCCAGCGCATCCGAACCGAGGGTCCCTCGGTCAGGGAATAGAACAGCTGGCAGTGGGTGGAGTCCGGGCGGCAAACAGATCTACCTGCGCGGCCCAGGCGACTCCAGATCAGCTGGACCACCTGGGGATGGAGTCTCCACTCTCCCGGGAGCACTGGCTGTCGTGAGAGCTCGTCGGCGCACGCGATTGAGCAGGCCCGAATATGAATGGCACGAAGCGACCTCAGATGCTTCTGACTCCATAGGAGGAGATGGCGGGCGAAGTTGTGACATGCGACGGGCGCGTAGACCACCCTGTTTGTTGATGTACGCAACGGCCGCAGTGCTGTCCGTGACGGACCAGAACGCGCTTGCCTCTGAGCGGCGCTTTGAAGCGGCTGAGTGCAAGACGAACTGCTAACAACTCCAGTCCGCAATTGATATGCCATTGCAGTTGGGGCCCGTCCACAGACCCGACACTGCAAGCCCGTTGTGCGTGGCACCCCAGCCGGTGGATGAGGCATCCGTGGAGACAACAGCATGCCTGGACACTTGTTCTAGAGGCACGCCTGCCCGTAGAAATGAAGGGTCCGACCACGGGCTGAAGGTTTGGCGGCATCTCGGCGCCACTTGGACACGGAGAGTTCCGCTGCGCCACGCCCATCTCGGGACCCGGTCGTGGAGCCAGCGTTGAAGCGGTCTCATATGAAGCAATCCCAGCGGCGTTACTGCGCGCTGCGGACGCCATATGCCCCAGGAGCCTCTGAAAATGTTTCAGTGGTACCGCTATCCTGCGCGTTCGAACGAGTTCACGCAGTTCAACACTGACTGGACGCGCTCCTCGGTGAGGCGCGCCGTCCGAGCGACCGAGTCTATCTCCATCCCGAGAAAAGAGATCCTCTGCGAGGGGCAGAGTTTGCTCTTCTCCCAGTTGACCTGAAGCCCCAACCGGCAAGGTGACGGAGCACCATGTCCCTGTGTTCGCACAACTGCTCTCGCGACTGGGCAAGGATCAGCCAGTCGTCGAGGTAGTTGAGAATGCGAACACCACGCTCTCTCATGGGAGCAATGGCCGCCTCCGTGACTTTCGTGAAGACACGGGGCGACAGGGCCAGCCCGAAGGGTAGGACCTTGTACTGATATGCTCGTCCGTCGAATGCAAAGCGTAGGAACGGTCTGTGTCGAGGGAGAATCGAGACATGAAAGTACGCGTCCTTCAGGTCGATCGCTGCAAACCAATCTTGGGGACGGACGCACCTGAAGATGCGTTTCTGCGTTAACATCCTGAACGGCAGCCTGTGAAGGGACTGGTTCAGAAGTCGCAGATCCAAGATCGGTCGTAACCCGCCGCTTTTCTTGGGCACAATGAAGTACGGGCTGTAGAAGCCGGTCTTCATATCGGCTGGAGGGACCGGCTCTATCGTGTCCTTTGCCAGTAGGACTGCGATCTCCGCCTGGAGCACAGGGGCATTCTCCTTCGTCACGGAGGTGAAGTGAACGCCCTGAACTTGGGGGACGCCGGGCGAACAGAATCGCATAGCCGAGTCTGATAGTACGGATGAGCCAGCGAGACGGGCTGGGAAGCGCTAGCCAGGCTCCCAGGAACCGTGCAAGCGGGACCAACCACAGATGTACCCGCAGCGGGGCAGCGCGGCGGCATGCAGGGACCCGATACGGGCGGCATGGTAGCAGCCCAAGGTGGGGTCTGAGTGTGCTGTGCAACACTTACCTGCTTCCGCTGAGGGGGCACGCGAGTGTGGGAGGCCGTTGGTGAGCGTCCCAGACACAGCCGGCACCCCCTGCTGGCGATAAGAGAGGCGCCTGAGGGTGACAAGGCATGGAAGCGTCGAACACCGCCAAACGCACTCTCTTGGCACCCAGAGATTCCAGAAACTGCTCTTTTATTGACAATTTGGGTGCCGCTAGCACTGGGGCTAGCGGCGGAACAGGATGACACAATAATCGCCCCCCGGCCCTCCTCCGGGGGGGGGAGAGGTGCTGCGGCCGTCTCCCGAAGAGCAGTCTCCTCCATCTCTGGGTGGCCCGTCTCAGGGTCTCTTACGACGGCGCTTGCCACCTGGCTTGGCAGCGGCCTGAGCGGGCTGGACGTCCTTCCCACGGCCGGCTCCACGCCGACGCCCGGGTGGAGGCTGCTGCTGGGCTGGGGCGGGAGCGGGGGCAGCGGCGGGCGGACGTCCTCGGCGACGAGCAGGTGGAGGTGCTGCGGCCGGCGGCGGGGTGGAGGCAGCAGCTGACCGCCGGGGCAGGATGTATTTTATGACCTCCGTCTGCTTCTGGGCGGCCGAGAACTGCTGGGCAAAGCTCTCGACCGCGTCGCCGAAGAGATTGAGCCAGAGATGCCGCTCCTGGACCACTAGAGTGGACATCGCCTGACCAATGGAACGGGCGGTGACTTTCGTCGCCCGGAGGGCGAGGTCCGTCGCCGTCCGGAGCTCCCGGAGGAGCTCTGGGCCAGGGCTACCCTCGTGCATATCCATGAGTGCCTGGGCCTGATGCACCTGAAGCAGCGCCATGGCATGCAAGGCGGACGCAGCCTGGCCACAAGACCTGTAAGCCTTCGCAGTCAGACTGGAGGAGAACTTACAGGCCTTGGACGGGAGACGTGGGTCACCGCGCCAGTTGGAGGCGGTCGCCGGACACAGTTGCATCGCGACGGCCCGCTCCACCGGCGGGATCCCCACGTACCCCCTGGCTTGCCCGCCGTCAAGGGTAGTGAGGAGGGAGGAGCCACCGGGTCGGTTCCTGGCACTAAAGGGTGTCAACCACGACCTGGTGAGCTCCTCATGCACCTCCGGGAAGAAAGGTACCGGGGATCGACATCTGCTCCTCCGCCGGAGCTCCGAAGGAGACCGCCGGATGCCCATGGGAGGGGCCAGCGGGTCCCTCCGGAAGCTCAACCGGTAGCGGCGCTTGTGAGGGGTTAGGGGCCTGCGGAGGTACGCTCGGCAGGTTTGCCCTAACCGTAATCCTCAGGTCACCCCGGCCATTCGTCGAAGTAGATCTATTCTGGGGAATAGAGCTAGATCGAGGCATGGGTAGGGGGACTCCACCTTCACGAATGTAGGCGAGTCTCGACCTAAGCGCTGCGATAGTCATGTTCCCACAGTGAGAACACGAACTATCCACAAAGGCTGCCTCAGCGTGCTGTAAGCCCAGGCACGTGATACAGCAATTGTGACCGTCAGCGGGTGACAGGGAACGACCGCATCCAGTAGCGCACGGGTGGAATGACATCTCAAAAAAGACGCAGTGTCACACCCGTGTAGCTCTTTTTGTGAGGAAAAACGCTCTTTTTTTTTTTTTTTTTGTGCTGAAGCACTCAGGGGAGGACCGCGGCAACACACCGGGAAATAGTGCAGCCCGTGTGTGTGCACTCACAACTCTCTTGCTGTGAGAACAGCAGTTGTTTTTTTTCTTCTCTTAATGCAGCAGGGGGCGCGGTCGCGCTGGTCTCACCAACACACGCGTTTTCCTCTCTCTCTGGCCTCTCGCTCTCTCTCTCTCGTTTCGCTCTTCATCAACGCCGTTCGGCTCCGAAGTGAATGACAAACGTGCGTGCATTTCACTTCCACTTTATACCCGCGACGCGGGGCGGAGCGCGAGATGCAAATCTCGCACGCCAATTCTCATTGGCCTGTTCTCTATATCTCAAAGCTGTTAGGGGCTCCCTGAAGTGATCCCAATTCGTCGGTGACGTCCGACGTACGTCGAACGTGACCGACTGAAAGGGAACTATTATCAACAAAACGCAAACACATACACACACACACACACACAAATGCAATTGGTTAAAAAGGATCTGTCCTTAAAAGGAGAACTGGTCACTTAGGCAGAGGGTCTGTCTCTTTTGGTTTACGCAGCTCAGTCTCTCTTCACTCTAAAAAACTGTAGGTTAAAAACAACAACATTTTGGGTTGTTTTTAGCCCAAGGGCTCTGTAAATATAGGACTGGACACATTAGGCTATTATTTAACCCAGCATAATGGGTTGATTTTAATTAATATTTTTCACTAATACGAACTTATTTTTTAATTCATGCATTAATTAGTGCTTAAAGATTACCTTAAATCCTCTAAAGCAGGGGTGTCCAATCCTGATCCTGTAGGGCCACTGTCCTGCAAAGTTTAGCTCAAACCCCAATTAAACACACCGAAACCAGCTAATCAAGGTCTTATTAGGGATACTAGAAACTTCTAGGCAGGTGTGAGGCAAGTTGGAGCTAAACTCTGCAGGACAGTGTCCCTCCAGGACCGAGTTTGGACACCCCAGCTCTAAAGTTTTGTAACATGCTCCACACAACCACTGGTTTGCATGATAACTTCCTTTATTTTTGAGGAGTATCTTATTTTACAGCATATTTTATATCGTTTTTAGGCTATACAATATTGCCTACATTGCTAACTTCAGACCGCCACCCCGGTGACTGATTCCATAACCTGCCCATTAACAATCAGTGAAAGGCCCTGAGGACACATTTAACGTCCAAAGTATTTAGATTTAGTAGGCCTATCTTTACTAATACAATCAATTATTTTATACAAGGCACCAGGCTTTTCCATCATGCGAAAAGACCGATGAGACACTCGTTTAGTTGACTCACATCGTGTCCCTGTATGTTGTTTTGCGTAAAATTAAATGATTTACAGCACAGTATGATTTTATAGATTAAATAAAATGTACACAAACCTATATTTTACTGAAGAAATGCGCCAGTTCGATGTCGCTGAGAACACATTTGGTGCATTTGATGTCGCATTTGGGTTAAAAAAAATAATCCAGGATTTTTTTTAGAGAATTTGTGGATAAACCCACGTGTAAATTAATCAATGAGGTTTTAATACATTTCTTGAGGAAAAACAAATCTCACTGTATAAGAAAGTATGTCACATTAAACTCTTATAATAATGGTGGTCTGAATTTTATTGATTCCCTCAACATTTAAAATGAATTGGCTGAATCAATACCTATCAAAACCAGCTTCTACTTGGGATGTTTTTCCTCAACTTTTTTTTTTTTTTTCACAACTTGGTGACATTCGTTTTATGTGTAATTATGACATATCAAACTGGCCAACTGTCATCAACAGGTTCTCTTAGCATGGGCTAATTCATAAACATCATTTTTTCACCACAGAGGTGTTTTATTTGGAACAATACAAGTTTACAAGTTATTTATTTGTCATTACACATGTACAAGTACAGTATAACGAAATGAAGTTTGGAGCAAGCCTCCGGGCCGCAGCCGATTAGTAAGGCGCCGCCACACGCTCTCCAGAAATACAAGAATGCAGTTTAGCAAGCATTACATAGCAAAACACAACAAAACATAAACATAAACATGACACAGTACACGTGGTCACGTGATGGGATTTTTTGTATGGAAGTGGGAGAGGAGATAGATAAAGACAGGCAGACGGTTGGAGGCGGGGTGGGATCGGGTAGGTTGTGTATGGTGCGAGTGAGTCTGAGATTGTGTTGTGTGAGAATGTTAGCCATAACTTCAGATGTTTTCGAGTTCAGTTCTATGGTTTGTCCTTGAAGGGAGATAAGGCAGTGCACAGGGGAAGATAGCAGACCAGCTGTCAGGCTGACCTCCCAACCGAGAGATAGGGACAGTGAGGTTTGTTGGGGTAGTTGATTAGGTCAGGCAAATACAATTTTTATTTTTAATCCATTTGATGATCTTCGTAATTTGTCCGGATCATAATCAATCAATCAGATCTGGTCCTCAGCATTCGCGTCGGTCTGTGCAGTTTCCCTAGACATTACGTCCAGCCTCATGGCCAGACCGGTTACAGTCTGTAAAAGTTCACCGATCTGACCCGATGGAGCCCACTCTTCCCTGCGTATATGCAGTCGGACTGCGTTATTACGGTTCAGTTCCTCAATTCCTTTCACTCTCTGATCTAATTCCTTCAAACGGTCACACACAGCCCGAAGCATTCCTTAATTTCCACAGACAGCGGCTGGGTGAATTTGCTTGCAGCTGTCTTACCAATCTTCCGATAGGTCAGGGCAATCCCAAAGCCAAAGAATAGGAACCCCGCCATCAATAATCCAATCATGTATAAATCTTCCGCATCCTCCACGGACAGAGCCTCCAGGCACAGGACTTGCCAGTTGTTCCATGCGTCCCTCACGTACCCTGCAGCAAAGGTCCCGTCCGGGCAGGTGGGTTCTCCCGGGGCACCCTTCCTTTGTGAGAAAATCTTGTCGATCACGCTGATTGACCAGTTAATCAATTCCATTTCAATATTTTCAGGAGTCCAGCAAAGCAGCGGGTCAGAGAGAAAAAGAGACAAGGAAGAGACAAAACAAAGTACTAGAGCGCTAGAGCACAGCGGGAGCAGAGTGAAAACACGTCTGCACGGATTGAAGGACAGAACAGGAGTTCCTCTGTGTGGTTTTCATCCCGGTCGTGGAACACTGGACCAGCTCTATATATATATATATATATATATATATATATATATATATATATATATATATATATATATATATATATATATATATATATATAATCTGTTTAGTACAATTATCATAAAATATATGGTTCTATTTTATAGATTGTTCTTGTATAAAATAATGGTTTATTTTTGGTGGAGCAGTTGTTTAATAATCAAGGTCTTTTGTTCAGGTGCTAATTTCTCTCCAATTACCAAATACCAATAACCCCAAAAGAATTTGCTACAGTTATGGGAGCTATTCCTTCTGGTTTGTGTATGCTATTTAAAAACTCTAGTCATCACCTGCTGCATCTTTCCTAAACCTTGTGATATTCCTATTGGTCAAATTATTTTTCTCAAGAGTCAAGAGACAAAAATATGAATTTGATTTCAGTTCCACCTGTAATCTATTTTTGGAATAATTTGTTTGATAACCTTAACTGGAAAAAAGCTGGTCTCTACAGCAAAAATTCTTTCTCACAAACAAAGTGAGAGCTGATCCTTTTAGCTGATCCACAGGTTTTACCCTGTCAAGAAATGTATACAAAAGTGACACTGAGTTAACATGCTCTTTTTGTTTGAACTCTGATGAAACAGAAACGGTGGTACACTTATTTTTATCACTCTCAGAAGCTTTAGAATGATAGTGGCGTTTTTTGGCAAGTGTAAGATTTTGCCAGGCTTCTCAATACATCTGAGAAACATTATATTTGGGTACAAAAGAAAAGTATGTTTTATTATTAATGTAATTTTCCTAAGTATATTTTACATTCACAAATGTAAATTCTTAAACTGTAAACCTGTCTCATCTGTCTTAAAATAAATGGAACAATATTTAAATGTGATCTCAGTATCTGCTAATAAGAAAGCTAAGGACTGCTCTGCTTTTGGGCTCTTAATGTGATCATATTTGTGTAATGTAATGGCCCTCTTATTTTAATTAATTAAATAATTATTTTGTTATTGTTGTTATTGATGTTGATGTGCTGTATGGTTATTTTACCATATGTTCCCATTCTCAGCAATAAAAAAATAAAAAAATAACACACAAAATAGCAAACACTTCGGGAGTTTCAAAGTCGTTATCTGATGGGCTGAATTGTATAGGATGTCCGGGAGATGTATGTGTCGTGTTTGACCACAAACCCCTTCATGGAAGAAGAACACCGTCATGTTTACAACTGCGACAAGGAGCGCTTACCAGGAACAACTTAGTCTCAGCCCACGGACCGTCTGCTGAACGTCTGATGCATATGGCACACTTATCTGGAAACACTTCAGGAGTCATCATCTGATTGGTTGAATTCTACAGGATGTCCAGGATACGTGTGTTTTGCGTTCTTTAGCGGACCGCCTGGAAACAAATGCTGCGACTCCAAACCCCCTTGTGGAAGAAGAACGTCGTCATGTTTATACCAGTGACAATAAGCGCTTACCAGGATCAACTAAACGCTGGATTTTCAAAAGTATGTGAAGTTTGCGTCTCCATTGTTGCAGTAAACTTGCACATCGTTCTTGAATGAATAATTTATAGATGCACGCTGGTCTGTTATTGCAGGGAAATCGACTTTACATTTTCACGCCTCTTAAAGATGACACGGAACAAAACGAACTGTGATTGGTTGCGTTGCATGTCAGTCAGACGTTGTCTTGGGTGGTCCTTGACCAGTGAAAGCTGCGATAGAGTCCAGACCTTCTGCCGTCAGTCTGAAGGTCTGGTTACACGAGACTAGGATCAACTAAACGCTGTATTTTCAAATGTATGTAAAGTTCATGGCAGCATTGTTGCAGTAAACTTGCACAATGTTCTTGAATGCATTATTTATTAGCTGCACACTGGTCTGTTATCATAGGGACATCCACTTTGCATTTTCACGCCCCTAAACATGCTGCAGAACAAAACAGACTCCGATTGGTTGCTTACATGTCAGTCAGACATTGTCTTGGGCAGTCCTTGGCCAATGACCTTCTGCCGTCAGACCCACAAAAAAAATCTAAATTTGAATTCAGACACAAGTCATTGTATGTTTAAAATGCGTTATAATGCATTTTTCATAACCTCTTCTCATAGCTGGTGGTCATCGCCTATGACGATGGAGAGCCGGTGAAGATGAACAGAACCACAGTGGAAATCACTGTGCTTCAGCCCTCCAGGATTCCCATCTTCACTGAGGAAGAGTACAGGTGGGTCCCGCTGTCTGTAGAGAGCAAGAGAACAGACGTTTACTTATTTATGACATGTTCTCTTTGAGCTCTGAGAGTCAGAATTAGTTTAGCACATATTCCCCGCAGGCTGATTCAGAATCTCTGCATGAGTAATGAGTGTTATCTGTGAATATGTGACTAGAAGTGCAGGGAGGTTGACTGGAGCTGGTCTACAGCTCTCAGACGCTGTTGTTTCCAAAGGGTATGTCTGCAGCTTGTCAGTAACTTGGATTTTGAGCTTGGTTTAACATGTCAGGGGTTTAGAATTTATTTATTTTGATTAATGAAGACAAACTTTTAAGACACTACTGAGCAACAATGAAATTATAATGTCTCAAATTCCCATGTAAATTTTAGCTTATAACTTTTGAACCAATTTGTCTAGAAACATTTTTATTTTGTCTGATACCTTGAGTCATGCTAAGTTCAACTAACCAGATTTTCAACCATTTTGAGTTGTGAAACTTTTTTCACACTTTCTTTTTTTTTTTTTTTTTTTTTGTTTAGTTTTTTTTTATTTAAAAACCTGCTGATTTCATAAAATATCATAAAATAGTATAAAATATAAATTGAACAGCTTTAATTACATTTTATTCAAATTTCCTTGAGCTTTTGATATATAAAAGGTCATGGTAATATAAGAATATCCTGTAAGTTTCAGAGCTGAAACCTTCCTTGTTAGTCAAAGAAAAGCTTTTATTGACACCAGGCCCAGCAAACGAGAGATCTCAGAATATGCCACACCTTGACGTCATCGTGTGGTGAAACACCGCCTCAACAGAATAAGAACAATGATTCTGTAGCCCCGCCCACCGACTCGTGCCTAACATGACACAGGCCTACATAGACCTAAACCGAACTTCTAAGCAATAAACATGCCACATAAGCTTCATTCAGATTCCAATATTATGAATGCATGGATGAACTTTATTTTTAATGAAGATCCAGCTCACGTGGGAAGACTTTGCACGTTTGTGCCTTCATTTCACCACGGATTCATTTGTAAACAAGAGACTGGATTTGCAGACAGGATTACAAGAATGAATGAAGCAATACACTAATGTGGGTAAAAAAATGTTTTTTATATGTTGCATTGTTACATATTGTTTGACATCTATTGTGTGTATGTGTCTAACTGAACATACCTTGGTATGCTGCCAAGCTGCCAAAGGCTGGAGAATGCTTTATTTGAGGTGTTGTTAGTTCATGGCGATTCAGGATCAGACTCGGACATGTATGGGCCAAGGCTCATAAAGCCCAACATCTCGGGGTATGTGTGTGTGTGTGCAGTTTGTGGTTATATCCACCGATCGGCGGGTCAAGTAATAAAAAAATAACATTCCAATCGTTGAATTAAATGACTAATCAGACAACTCAGGATAAGGGGAAACACAAAGAAAAGAACATAACTATATGCAGATATAGATATTCATGTGAATAACTAGGTTGCAGATGCACAGTCAGCTTGTTCTCGAGTGTTCATGGACTGGATTTAACCGTTCCAATATGGCTTACATATAGCAGCCCATTAGAGACCAGTGATGTAAAGTATTTGAGTAAATGTAATTAGTTACTATACTTAAATATCTTTAAGTACTTTTTGGCTGCTTTTGATACTGAGTAGCAAAGATATTAGAAACTTTTACTCTACTTGACTACATTTTTTTGAACAAGTAAATGTACTTTTTACTCCAGTACATTTGTGTTGAGTAATGCAATTGCACATTACATTTTGCATGGCACCTAACTTTTTCTGCAGCAGTTTGCCTTTACTCACCCAAACATGTCAACAAGGCTACTTTACATGAATGCGAGTGCAGGTAGTTGATGAATCGCAGGTGTTTGATTTATGAGATGAGGACATGACTGCAGCCAGTGATGAGGCTGAAACCAGCACATCCAGTGCAAGAAGGCTTTGACTTTGATTTAATTTTACTTACCATTATTTTTTTTATCCGCTATATTGACAAGACCTTTTTTGAAGGATATTGGTTTACTTATGGCCTTTTTGTGCACTTGAGCTTAACTGAGCCTTGAGAGTTTGTAGATGTTTAAGATGTTTACCTTGATTTATTGCTATATTGAGGCGTTCAGTTTTCTTTAGATTTTAGAAAATAATCATGATTCCTCATTTTACAAATCAATTATTTCTTATTTTCACTGGTATGTCTCTCAGGTGTCGAGGACTAGTGCATCATTGAGCCTATATTTAGTATGAGTAAAATACTTAAGAACTGTTAAAATCAGATACTTTAAGACTTTTACTTAAGTCGTATTGGAATTGGTGACTTGCAACTTGTAATGGACTCATTTTCACTGTAAGGAATCTGTACTTTTACTCAAGTATGGTTTTCTGGTACTCTTTACACCTCTGTTAGGACAGACACTAATGAGGCATCTATGTACATATACCTATGTATGCGATGAACACTTTAAGGAAGTCATTTTATCATTTATGGTCATGTGACCCAGGGTGGCTAGCCCTCTCAATCCATTTTAAAGCTAGATGGCAGGAGAGTTTGAATTAAAGTAAAAACTGAATAATTCAAGTTGTTTTGTTTTGTTAGTAATAGTATTAATAGTAGATATGTTGGGTAAATGTGATTACATGCAGGGTCCAAAGAATGGGGATACTCCCCCTAGAAAATTGATTTCTCTGATCTACATATGTGCATTGAAGGCCAAAAAATGGGTAACATTAGCTTTAAAACTATGTCAGTGATTTTATATTTGTTGGTCGTTTAACATTTCTATCCTAAAACAGCTGTCAAATATGAAATGTTTAGTTTAGCTACTTACATCTTATCTCACACTTAATGACCATTGAAGCTTCGAGCTGTGCTAGAATTCACGCTCAGCAGCTTCTGTGAGCATAAAGCCCGCCTACTTTGAATTGATTGGTCATCTCAAATATTTTGACATTGAATAGCGGTTGACAGATGATAAGATCTTGGCGCTGTGCAATATTCTTTCAGCACTAAAGTAGTGTTAATACTATATTAGGCAATTATTTCACAACCTTTATTATATACACCTCTGAAAAATACAGATGTCCGGACGTCTGTGACCTCATAGCTGGCTACGGCCATGACTGAGACAGTATGATCTGTTCTTATTTCTGTGTATTTTCACCATAAGGTAAAAACTCACTCCCTTCCTTTACCTGTCATTCCTTTATTCCATTTCTCAGACTTTCTCTCATTGTTGTTTTCCCTTTCATTCTCTCTGTAAATGCATCCGGCAGAAGGAGAGATTTGTTCTTCTGGTCAGAAAGAATATATGATTTTATTGTGTACTTTCTCTCCTTCATACATAAAATATGGGGAAAAGACAAAATAAATAGTATGGAAAATAGGCAAAATCGGGCTCAAACTTCACCCAGAGGAAAAGAAAACAAGAAGAATCCTAAACACTCAAAATAGCCACCAAAGATAATATTCTTGGGCCTGGGAGTCAAAGCAGTGATGTCTAAGAATTTTGACCAATATTTACAAAAGAAAGTAAAACATTTTCCCAACTGTATATAATTATGAAGAGGTAAGAGGACCATTTTTACTGTTTACCAAGTATGGACCATTTTTATATTTTGCTCAAATAATAAACTACTAAATACAAACAATGTGCATAATTGAATAATCAGTACTCTCACCATGAGCACAAAACAAACAAAGTTAACTAGTAATTTCAGATGCTATCTCTAAATAATTTTCCATATTATAACATAACTCTTAATGTGCTGATTAATAATTCTAGATGTATAAAAAAAAAAAAAAACTAAACCAGGTGCCAGTTAAAGCTTAGTTAAAGCTGCAGTCCGTAACTTTTTTGGGTTAAAAATGATCCAAAATAAATTTGAGCAAGTACATAACCACCTTACCTTAGCCCAATTCACAACGGTAAGCTTGTAATAATGTGTTATAATTTGAGAGGTACTGGTAGCTTTCCACAGGAAATTTGAGCATGGCGGCATTTGTTTTTGCGTCATTATGTCAGGTCTTTATACATAAAGAAGGAGTCCGGCTGGAATAATTAAACGTGTCATTCTGATAGCGGATTGTAATCCAGAAAAGTCCAAACGACAGTCATCAGTGACAACTGGAGATTCACCCATAGACAAAAGCAAAAGATTAGACGGTTCAGAAATTGAAATCTACAGGTAACGCTAATACACACTAAATACACCTGGTCACGTAATTCTGATGTTGTTAACATTAACAATTTGAGAACAAAGTATTACAATAATAATAATTTGCACGGTTTGATGTGATATGAGCTAAGCGATCGTTAGATTAAATCACCGTTGGTCGCATGATTTATTGTAATGCTTTTTTTTTCTCAGTTGGTCAGAACAAAAGTGGCAGACATGTTACTTGTTTAGATGACATTTTCTGTTGAAAATTCTTATTTTGGTCATAATTCCAAGAGTATCTGTAATTCTGAAGTACAGTATCCATACCAGTGTGGTGACAGCCTACACATATTAGTCCTCAAAACATTAGATTTATCCGTGCTGAGGTGCCGCCGATGCACAACCCAGGTAAAGATGAAAATTCTGCAAATAACTGCAATTGCAGGTTTCAAACAGAGATGGAGACAAAATGTATTGACTGCAGCTTTAAATGGTCAGAGTAATCTCTATGACAGATAAAAAAAATAGTTGTATTGGCTGCATTCTTGTTTTCTGCAGCGTTTTAGAAAAAATCATGGTGTTTCTGCTACTGATGTTAAAATAACCGCGTCATATTGTGGTGTGGGAGAGAGAAAAAACTCACACAGAAACAGACCTCCATTTAAATACCACTGGTGTAAAACATCCATTGTCTTCAGAAAGTATTTAGACCCCTAAAAATGGGCCTTTTATATGTATTCAGGCATTTTGCAGTACTTTGTTGTGGCGACTGGGGCAGCAATTACAGCATTGAGTTGTCTTGTTTGTTCGAGCAGACAGCCTACTGGGATTTGAGCTGTTTCTCTGTCAGATTGAGTGTGGACTGTCTGTCATTATTGATGTGTCCAACTTAAAGCCTTGGCAAGACCATTCAGGTACAGTCAGGAATCTTTCCTGAAGCATTCTGCTGGCTGCTCGCTCCTGTACATTACTGATTCTTCAACATGGTCTGGGGGATTTCTTGTTGGTAGCTTTTCCACTGCGAGGAGCACAAACCTCTCTTCCGTGTTGTGTAGTTTGTTTCTGAGGTCATGATCTCTCTGAAGCATTGCCTTAATCTCAGAGTCCTACTGATATTCTCACACCAGCAGTTTCCATAGCAATAATGAATAAAAAGGCAGTCTATTTTAGGCTTGAGACTGAGAGATGGCCATTCATCTGTAAGATTGATACATCACAGCTGGCTCGATCGGCCAGTGTGCTATTACCATTAGCATAGCTGGATGTAAAGACCTTCAACAGTTCATTTGTCTGTGTAAATGAACTGACAACATGCGGATGAAATTATAGCAGCTTTTGATGTGTAAAGTAGGAATTTTAGTTGAATGCAAAATAAATCAATAAACTTTTATTCATAAATAAATAATTTTATTCAATAAGAATCAAAAGTGACAGTAAAGACTTTTACGTTCTTAAAAAAATCTATTTCAAATAAATACTTTTCTTTTGAAATTTCTATTCTTCAAAGAATACTGATAAAAGTATCAAGGTTTCCGCAAAACTATTAAGCAGAACACCGATAACAATAAGAAATGTTTCTTGAACCTCAAATCATCATATTAGAATGATTTCTGAAGGATCATGTGACCCTGAAGACTGGAGTAATGATGCTGAAAATTCAGCTTTACCATCACAGGAATAAATTACATTTTAAAATATATTACAGTTGTAATAATATTTCACAATATTACTATTTTTACTGTATTTTTTATCAAATAATTGCAGCCTTGGTCAGCATAAGAGACTTCACATCATGTAGACAACATCACTCATTATAATGGGTTCAATTGTCTTTTGTTGCGCCACTCGCGTCCGGTACAGACACAGTGTTATCTTGTGGAATGTGCGCTCACCGGCCGCTCTCTATACATAGAGTATGTGTGATCTCGAATCGTAAGCGAAAGTACACGCAAGCTCCCTTATTTGCGCAAATTAGGCAACATCAAATAGCCTGTCTCCCAATATCAAAGCTACTTTATCTTATACTGAGCTGTGTAGTTATAACCACCTTTTAGCACTAATATCTGTTTTGCTCTCTGTACTTTGAATATTGAGAGAGTACTTTGATTAAAACATTTTTTTACTTATTTATGCTGTTTTTATTTCTGTGTTCAATTTGTGAACAGGAGTTCAATTAGGAGGTCACACACAGCCTCAGTCAGAAGTTCTGAAAACTCCTAATTCATGTACATTAAAGGTGCACTATGTACATTTTTTTCAGTAAAATATCCAAAAACCGCTAGGCCAGTGTTATATACAGTATTTTGTTCAGTTGAGTAATTACAATATCCTAAATGTTTCGAACTATTTGTAAATCGTGAGAAAATTGCTATTTTAACCAATGAACCAGGACGTGTCAGGGAGTCGCCTGTCAATTGCATCATATCTGCGTTTCCCTCGGTTTCCGGTTTTATTTTGCAGAAACGCTTTATTCTTACTGCAGTGTGCAACAAGTGTCATAGCAGCCGCCGAACGAACGCACTGAGTAACGTCATAACATCATTTTCAACACACTCAGATGTATCTAATATGATAAACAGAGATGCGTTACCTCATACTCACGACCGGAAAAGCTGAAATGGCGCCGGCGACTGTGGCATAATAAAAGTCCCGCTGATTGCAAGTCGCGTGTTGCGTTTGTCTTATTTACAATCGCTCCAGCAGCCTTGCTCAGCTCCCTCAACACTCTGTCCTGTTCTGCTTCATACTACAGTAACGTTAATAATCGCATCCATGAACATGATTTATGCCCGAGTCCTATTCCGATTTTTTTTTCCACCGTCTGTGAGGTGAAGACCACATGTCCCAAACATGTGCTCAAACTTGGCATCATCAAACTACGCCTTTGTTTTTAATAGGTGACCTCTAGTGGACGTAAAAGTTACATAGTGTACCTTTAAGGTCTGAAGCGAATGTGAAATCATACAGGACAGAAGCCAGTCAGTTGAGTTTGTGTCAAAACCTCTTACAGTGCTTGAGTATTGTTGTCTTTCAATGTATCTGATAATTCATACTCAGAAAGTAGAACTGAAATGACTTTCATTACAAGATGATTAGTTAAAACATTTCAAAATGCACCTGCAGACTATTTTTCTATTCATTAATTTTTTCATTGAGGATTTTTTTTTTCAAATACTCTGCAAAAATCTTGTCTCGTCTTGTTGTCGTGAACCCAATCTCGTGTCTGGTCTCGTCTCATGAGCTAAGTGTCTCGTCACACCCCAGTACTTACATTATCCTAAATGTTTCCAACAATGTTTAAATCCAGAGAGATTTTTAACCAGTGTAACGTTCCTCCTCATTGTGTCGCCTGTCAATGGTGTCATGTCCACGTTATCCTTGGTTTCCTCTTTTACTGTCGTAGAAACCATGGCAAGAAAGTAAGTCTCATGAAAAAATGCAGTAGTAATTGTAGCGTCTAGCACAGCACTCATCAATGAACATGATTTGTGAGTCCTGTCGGATTGATGTCCATCGGCAGTGGAGGTGAAATTGACAACTCCCATCATTCCACACGCCATCCTTTTAAATTCCCTCATCATTTTATCCCTTTAAATTCATCTTTGATTTTTCCTGTGAAAATAATTTCTTCATGCCTTAAAATAGCTTTAATGTAACACTCTTGCTTCATTTAGTATGTACTTGGATTTCATGAATATGCAAATTAGTCCCCGCCTCCACTTAATCACACCAGCTCGGACTACCTGATCCACTCGGTCATAAGTAGTAAACACTACACAGTGTAAACTACACTGCACTACACACAAGTGGAAATATTGGTTTAAGTCAGCAATTTGAAGCAGAAACTGATTCAGAAGAGGATGAGTGAATTTTACAGGGTCACCTACAAGTCGATGTATCAAAATGGTAATGTGGTTTATGTATCACTCTCTACAATGACGGACACATAACAGTAATTGATATGACTAGCCTTTGGCTTGACTACGTTATCAAACTAATGTTACACACACCATGCTCCCATTCGCCATCTTAAGAGTCAGACAGCTGCCCTCTAAAAATCAGTATCCTTAAAAACGTTCATAGAAAGAAACATCATAGAAAGTCAGTGGAGAAAGCCATATAGTTCATCATAACATCGTAATATACATCATATACAGTACATAAACCATCCACTATATTACTATATGTACTCAATTTCATAAAGGGTTAATTCACCCAAAAATGAAAATGATCCCATAATTTACTTACCCTCAAGCCATCCTAAGTCTATATGACTTTGACTTATATAAAAAATATCCTGGCTCTTCCAAGCTTTATAATGGTAGTGAATGGTACTTAGATTTTGAAGCCCAAAAAAGCACATTCATCCATCATAAAAGTAATCCATACAGCTCCAGGGGGTTAATAAAGACCTTCTGAAGCGATGTGTTTTTGTAAGAAAAATATCCACATTTATAGACTATAATCACTGGCTTCCGGTAATGGCCGTACATAAGCGCTCATAAGCTTGGAAGAACCAGGATAGTTTTTAATATCTGAAAGAAGAAATTCATATACTGTACACCTAGGATGACTTGCTGGTGAGTAAATAATGGGATCATTTTCATTTTTGTGTGAACTAACCCTTTAAAGGTGCGGTATGCAGGATTGACATGGGTACTGCAGTCCAAATTCAAAATATTGGAGAGCATTGTTTCCCCCACCCCGCCCCCTCCTCCTCAGACTCCACACTCTCACGGGTTGCCAGCTTGAGGACACACAACAGGAGCAAGTGCAATTGACAATGAAATCCACACTGTAAGTTGATGTGTTGATTTAGCCGCGTTTGAATATACTCTCGTTCATAGAGACTTTTAGAATCTAGAATGCTGAGGCTTGTTAGTTCGGGTAGAATCTGCGATCTCTGACCCGGTTTGTTCGCTGGCTTCCATAGTTGCAATACGATGTATTTTCCACCAACTGGCAACCTGTGGTGTCGAAGTACTATTAGGTGAACTGGCAGCGTGTGGTATCGCACAGACCAAAACAAAAACAGACACGGAACGCACATTTCAAAGTAGAATAACTGGCTGTAGAATTTAGAATTTAGCATGTTTCCTACATATCTGCAAGCATATTATGGTATTTATATGCTTTAGTAAATTGAAAATCTTACATACAGCACCTTTAAAGGTGTTCTTGTGCTCTCTATGGAAAAGCCCCACCCAGCATAGGAAACGGACCATTTCAAACCATGTCTTTTTCTACATGTCTACACTGCAGTTTTGAGGAGAAAATACTCAGCAATTAGTTTAACTGATGAATTTCTACAATGGATGTCTTAAAGCGTATAAAAAAAAAAAAACACCACAGACATATAAACAACATTAAAAACTTTCACTTTTCACACAGAGGGGTTCTTAAACTTTTTGTTTTGTTTGGGGTTTTTTTTACATTTTTGCGAAATGGGAATTTTTGTGGTATTTGTTTTTTTAGGTTTTATAAGAATGGTGACCGTTGACAAGATAATAAAGTTGTATTCTGTCTCTTTCCAGCGGTGGGGTTTGAGTTTTTTAGCCCATTCAACTGTAATGTTATGCAGTCTAAAGTCCATTCTGAGCGAGCATAGCGTTTAAAGGGGGCTGTGTGTTGACTGAAGCAGTGGGCCAGAGAGAACACTTCACAGGAAACTCTAATGGCATGAGCTATAGAGAGCATGCAGTGTTTCTCTGTAGACCTCATTAGGCTGTGGAATGCAGCTGGAACACTCTGGAGATCTGATTAAAGCAGAGTGGATTAAAACAGGTTAAATGAAGACTTATGAATCTCTTGCATACATTCAGTATTTTTAACAATGAAGGAAAAAGTGCTGTTTTGGATGCCTGTAGCCCTGTCATGTAGTTCATCAAATCCAGTTATTTGACTGCTTGATGTTTATAACTGTAGACCGATTTGATCATTCAAATATTCACACTACAGTTTTCATCATGGTCTGCTCAGACCCATCAGGAATATACAGGAATCGCAATACAAGGTGTTTTAGGCGGGTATTTGTACTTCCTAACTAACATCTCTGAGGACAAGTTCATACATACTTAAGGTTGGTTTAATAATTCTTGTTTACCAGCAACTGACACACACACAAGTGCATACTGCAGAGAAGTTGTCTTCTGTTGTCATGTCTTGTCTTCATCATCGTGTGCTTTGCCCAGGGCTTCTGTCGTATTGACACCTCTACGCCTTCAAACACACTGGATGAATCTCACAAAAGCTGTCAAGAACATGTCTGGGTCATATTTCACCCCAAAACAAAGACATAAATTATGTTTTACATAAAGACAAAAATATATTTTTAGCATGATCATTAAAATTTTTTTTTACACTGTAACATTGTCTTGACAATTAAACTCCTCTCATTTCTCATCATCGTAATGCAAAATGATCTTATTCTCATTCCTTGAAAAAAAAATATATATATTGATGTTAATACACAAAAATACTCTATTACAAGAGAATATAACGTTTTTATGCAAAATATGTTTTTGTGCATATTAATTTTTAGTTTCTTTTGATTTGGGGGTGAAATGTGACCTGGACATGTATGAGATTCATAAAATGTAATTATTCATGCATTGTGTGTATTTGCATGTCTGTGGGTGTGTGAGATGAAGGGAATGAGAACAAAGAAAATCTAAAATCTTTATTCAGCCTAAAGAAACAAAGAAAAGAAAGAAAAATCTGTAAATGTTTTTTCATGTCTTTTATTGTTCATTGCTACAGGCCAAATGAACGTTTGCTCTATTTAATGCAAAAGTTCTCTAAAGTTGGGTGTGTGAGAGTTATAACTACTGTATGTGAGGGATGTTTTATTTTATTTAAGTTTAATAAGAAAAAAAGCAACATTTTGAACAAAAAAATGGAAAATTTGTGATTTTGTCAAAGACTTCCGGATCTGATTCAAAACGATAATCAAGTAGATTGAGTAGATCACATCCATCAAGACCCCCAAAGCTTCACAGTCCTGTACCTCTTCCTGGGTTGGACATTTCATTCGGTAACATAGGCAGTTTTGATTTATATGCTGTTTAATGTTGGATGATCGCATTAACTTACAGATAGGGATGGGTATCGAGAACCGGTTCCATTTTAGATCCTGTTCCAAATTTCCCAGAACCAGTGATCCGATAAGAAACTTTGATTCCGCTTATCAGTTTGTGCGCATTTTAATGTGATTGTAAACCATTAACGCTCATAAGACTTGAATGTTTTGTGTGCTCTGCACACATCCAAAACGTGCGCACAGAAAAGGATTTGCACGCTGTTTTCTGTGCTGCACACACACACACACACACACACTTGCGCACAGAACGTTTTTTTATAGTGAATAGTGTGTGAGTTCTCGTCCTCGTCTTTTTTCACAGCACACGAACGGACAAATAAACACAAAAATATGTCAAAATAGTCTCGTAAACAGTCGGTTATGTCTTAAGACAGTTAAAACAGAAAATATGAAAACGCACGTGTAACAGTATGGGATCCGTGCAACCCTTAAAGTGACTGCAGATTTTCCTGATGCCGATAACGTTAACCAAACAATAAAAGACAATGAGAAAATCCACTCACTGTTCTAGACAGAATAACTTGTGTAACTATATTTGTAATGTATAACCTATATTTTAAGTGTTATTTTACATTTAATTACAGTTTCTGTACCTGAATACCTGAATTTTTTTATTCATATCGTATCTTATTTATCGATCGTATCGTATTTATTTGTGCTATTGCTAATTTGTTTATTTCTTCATTTTTAATTACTGAGTGTTTACTTGTCTTTAATAATGGTTGAAATTTATATTAGTAGTTGTTTTTACTATGGTATATTTAAGCCATATGCAAAAGTTCCTTGTGCAAGTGCTCTTTAGCCTGTTGATTTTTGTTCATGGTATTTGGCTACAATTAAATATTTAGCAATACGAATAAATGTGAATGATATCTAAGTTTTTTTTTTTGTTTTTTTTTTACCTTATTGGAATCAAAATTAGGAATCGATAAGAAGCGGATTCGATAAGCAGAATCGCTTGTTTCTGCTTTTTCCCCTGTGTTTTGATCCAGAGATTCTGTACTCATTCAGAATATCCATAATAGTGCCACCTACCATATAACAGTGAAAACACGGATTGCCGGAAAATTACGTCAATGGCAGGGAAAGAGTTAATAGATACTTCCTTCTAACTTCAGTTGATGGCAGGCATCATGAAATATAATAAAGTGTATTAGTTTTACATAACTTCTCCTGGCACAAAGGAAAGTTCAAGTAAGAAGCAATACAGCTTACCCCTATCTGTAGATATTTACAAGTTTTGTTTTTGGACAGTTGTATCATTTGATTTTACATTGTCCAGTGTTTATGAATGTCCATTATGTGCCGCTTGAAGATTAGAACTGTTATAACTTTTATTATGTGCACAGCTCTCTGGAATACTTGATTCTGTGTAGCCAACCGCTTCATTCTGCTCCGCTCCACGTTGGGGTCTGATCTCCCCGTTGGGTTTATTGTTCAATGACTGGCTGATTGTAATTATTCCTTACATAATTAACACGGTTCATGAGATGAACTGCTTATGATACCAGACATAAAACAGCACTGAATGTCTAAAGTCGAGACGAGAGTACACTTTACACTTGTACAATTACATTTCTGATATTTTGTGTTAGCATTTTCAGAAAAGAAAAATATTGTGGAGAAAGATTTCTAACAGTTCACAGAGGACACTGTCAGAGAGATTACATCATACCTTCTGTTTGAATTTACAAAGACTCGCATACATGGTCTCATAAATGTTCTTTCAGTGTCAAATTGAAGAATGTAGAAATGACTAGCTAGATCTTCTTCTTTTGTGTCATTGATTGTTGATGCAGAGTTATTGCTGCTTTAATTCACTGTTAATGAGCTCTGATGAACTGTTCATACGCACATTGATTTTATTGTAGAGGTTGAAAAGTGGTTGAATTGTTGGTGGGTGTTTCTACTGCTGGCTGCCTCAGTGTTACTGGTGTGTTAATCTGATCGCATTTGTGTTGTGATCCAATCTAAAGCATTGCGCAGTTGTGCAATCCATCAATAACCCATTGCTTTTGATTTAATCGCAACATAAATGGGATGTTTCATCGGTAGCAATGACGTGTCATTCTAATTTGACACTGAATCTATTTTCTTGCTGCTAAAAGTGAACATTCTGGAAAGTATTTGTACAAAAATTGCAGTATGCCTAATGCATCATATCATGAACAAGATGAACATGCATGAATCAAACTCACTCAGATTGCTACAATCCCATCATGATTTCCCAAACATCATTTTTCATTATTTCACTTCATGTGGTGTCACAACTCATTTCCATAAAGTTAAACTCATCTGTTATGGTGCAAAACTATCTTCAACTGCTCGTTAACAAAAATATCTAATCAGCAAATCGCATGGCAGCAACGCAATGCATTTAGGCATGTAGGTCAAGACAATCTGCCGAAGTTCACACTGAGCATCAGAATAGGGAAGAAAGGTGATTTAAGTCACTTTGAACACTTTGTTGGTGCCAGACAAGCTGGTCTGAGTATTTCAGAAACTGCTGATCTACTGGGATCTTCATGAACAACCATCAGAGTTTACAGAGAATGATCGGATGAAGAAAAAAAAAAATCATCCAGTGAGTGGCAGTTCTGGTGACAAAAATGTCTTGTTGAATCTAGAGGTCAGAGGAGAATGGCCAAACTGGTTTGAGCTGATAGAAAGGCAACAGTAACTCAAATAACCACTCTTTACAACCAAGATCTGCAGAAGATAATTTCTTAACGCACAACGCATCCACCCTTAAAGCAGATGAGCTATAGCAGCATAAGACCACACCAGGTGCCTCAGAACAGGAAACCTCGGGTTCACCGAAATTGGACAATAGACAATTTAAAAAAAATGTTCCTGCTCTGAGTGTCGAGTTCTGCTGAAACATTCAGATGTTAGGGTCAGAATTTGGCGTGAACAACATGAAAGCATGGATCCATACTGCCTTGTATCAAGAGTTCAGGCTGCTGCTGTTGGTGTAATGGTGTGGGGGATGTCTTCTTGGCACACTTTGGGCCACTTGGTACCAATTGAGCACTATTTAAACACAGCCTACCTGAGTATTGTTGCTGACCGTGATCACAGTAATTCCACACACTTCCAGCAGGATAGCATGCAGTGTCACAAAGCTCAAATCAACTCAAACTGGTTTCTTGAACATGACAATGAGTTCACTACACTCTCCACAGTCACCAGATCTCAATCCAATAAAGCACCTTTTGGGATGTTAACGGGAGATTCACATCAGGGATGTGTAGCTGAAAAATCTGCAGCAACTGTGTGATGTGATGCTATCATGTTAATATGGACCAAAGTCTCTGAGGAATGTTTCCTTGTTGAATCTATATGTTCAGAGGAATTAAGGCAGGTCCAACCTGGTACGAGCAAGGTGTTCATAATAAAGTGTGAATATAAAGAAACCAAATAGTGAAGTTTTGACTCACCTCCACTGCTAACATACAAGTTAACATGCAGTTGCATAAAATCCCACTTTACAAATATATGTAGTAAAGCTAAATGGATTGTATGATTGTGTGGCTATGTGAATGCAATGAGAGCATGACAATGAGAAGATTACAGATGTGCTGCTGAAGATACGAGTTATTGTGTGTGAGAGTGTTGCAGTATTTCCATTAAAAGATGCTATTCTTTGTGTTTTCTCACTCCTGCGCTGATGCTGAGGTTCTGGCTATTTCTGTCCTCTGTGATCCCCATGGTAACCAGCATGAAGCTGAGCATCGCTGAGATTTCAGCGTGACCTCGGCTCCTCGCTGTCAGTGTAGCAGTTGACTGCTGCAGTGCCCTATTGTCTCAGAGACTGAGCAAAGCGCTTCACCCCGTTTATGGCACTTAGAAACCCAGGCAGTCAACAGCTCTTTGTCAAGATCTCACAGTGATGGCTGTATTTTGACTGTTGGACAATAGAGACACGAGTGCCATGCCCACCCACTTCTGATGGCTGGCGTGTGGTCCTCTCCTGTTTGAGAAAGCACAGAGACTTTCACAACATCTGTGAGAGGAATACAAGAACTGTGACAGTTAATTCAGATAAACTTTCCTTTCTTTGTCCTTTCCTCCGCCCAAACACTTAGAAGAGCTTTGTCTCACACTAAAGCCACAGTATAGTCCTATTTTCTGTCATTTTTGAAGAAAGATTGGCAGCAATAATATTAGTAATAATATTAGTGATGGGTAAAGACACACACACACAATTGTGTAATGCATGTGCACACAGTACTGTTCAAAAGTTTGGGGTCGGTAAGATTTTTTTTATTGTTTTTGAAAGAAGTCTCTTATATGCTTAGCAAGGGTGCATTCATGTGTAATATTATTACAGTTTAAATTAACTTTTCCATTGTAATATATTTTAAAATGTGATTTATTCCTGTGACGGCAAAGCAACATTTTCAGCATCATTACTCCAGTCCTCACATGATTCTTCAGAAATTATTCTAATATGCTGATTTGCTGCTCAAGAAACATTTCTTATTATTATCAGTATTGAAAACAGTTGTGCTGCTTAATATTTTGTGAAAACCATGATCCATTTTTTGTTCAAAAGAACAGCATTTCATTGAAGTATGAATCTTTATAACAATGTAAAAGTCTTTGCTGCCACTTTTGATCAATTTATGATATGCTAAAACTGGGGAAATGTGATTCCTCTTTCTTAACACCGTTAACAGCCTGCCTGCTGCGTTTTGGACAAGCTGATGGGATAATGCAGTTTGTACAATAGTCTAACCTTGATGAAATAATTGAGTGCATCACAATTTCCAAGTCAATATGGGAAAGAAAATGTTTTATTTTAGCAATCAATCTCAGGTAGTAAAAATTACTCTTGACAAGAGCACTGATCTGCTTATTGAAAAGTAAAGATGAGTCAAAAATTACACAGAGACCCTATAATGTTATACCTATAACATCTTGTATGTTTTAGCTAACTGGACCAGGTAAGCAAGACAAATAGGAACTTGAGACCAAGACTTTGGTTTTGTTCTCATTTAATTGTAAGACATTATTTGCCAGCCAATGTTTAATATCTTTGAAGCAATTCAGAGCATGCTCAGATCTGCCTACAGTCACTGGGAAGCAAATACAATGTGAATGTGAATCGTCAGCATAACAATGTTAAGATATGCTGTATTTCTGTATAAAGCTCAGGGGTAGCATATACAGTGAAAATAACAAGGGTCCTAAGATTGACCCTTGAAGGGACACCACATTATAGCTGAGCTAATTTAGAAGAAAAGTTGCCTACAAAGAACGTCCTTTATTTTAGACAGGAGGAAAACCACTGGAGGGTCGTCCTCTGGATGCCCACCATACATTCTAGAAGATTGATTAGAATATTATGGTTAACTGTATCGAACGCAGCACTGAGATCAAATAAAACTAGGCCGGCAGGTGAACCTGAGCCCATGAAGAGTAAAATATAATTTGTGATCATAAATAATGCAGATTCAGTGCTGTGCAAATGTCTGAAACCAGACTGAAATGTATCTAAGATTTGAAATGCATTTAGATGGGAGTAGAGATGCGAATAAACAACTCTCTCAAGAATCTTTGGCATAAAAGGCAGTTTAGAGATCGTTCTGTAGTAGTTGTGTATTGCCAGATCACAGATTTTTTTTATTTTTTTTAACAAAGGGTGTAGACTTGTGTGTTTAAAACTGCTTGAAACATATCCACTTGCTAATGAGCTGTTAATTATAACTGTCACACTGGGACTGATAGTCATAAAAACTTCTTTAAAAAGGCGTGGAGAAAGAATATCCAGTTTATAGTTGGAATACTTCATCTTGAAGACTGCATCTGCTGATTGTTCTGATGTAACTGGTTCAAAGGGTGTTAGTGAGCTGGACAGGGGAGGAATTCATTGTTGATCAATGAGTGGGTACAATTCCACCTTTAATCTGCTCAATTTTATGAGTAAAGAAGTTTAAAAATGTTTCACAGTTCTCTTGGGTGACATCCAGAACAGCATTTTTGGTTGGGTTTGAATTTGAAACAATCAATTGTATTGAACAAAACTTTTGGTCGATTTGCATTATCAGAACTTAATGTAGAGCCAAGAAAAATATTCTTAAGATGTCAAGAGACCTGAAGCTTACGCTCAGCTTTTCTGCCCTCTTGTCTGAGAGCGCGAGTAACGTTGTTTAACCAAGGCTGTGAAACACCCTCAGTCCTAAGCTTAAAGGAACACACCAACTTTTTGGGACTTTAGCTTATTCACCGTATCCCCCAGAGTTAGATAAGGCCATACAAACCATTTTTATCTCTGTGCGTGCCATAAATCTGTCTGATGCACCCACCGCTAGCCTAGCTTAGCACAAAGACTGGAGGTAAACGGCTCCATCTAGCCTACTGCTCAATAAGTGACAAAATAATGCCAACATTTTCCCATTTACATGTTGTGATGTGTATAGTTACATTGTGTACTAAGACCGACGGAAAATGAAAAGTTGTGATTTTTCTAGACCGATATGGCTAGGAACTATCCTCTCATTCCTGCGTAATAATCCAGGAACTTTGCTGCCGTACCATGGGTGCAGCGGCACAATGATATTACGCAGTGCCTGCAATGATATGGTGAATAAGCTAAAGTCCCAAAAAGTCGGCGTGTTCCTTTAAGCAGAGCATCAATATCAAGTGTGAAAGTACATGATTTATTAAAAACTTCAACCAGTGATTCAGTGTCGAGTCCAGCTAAGACATCATCTGTGAAATGCGGTAGATAATATTCTGATAAAAAATTGGCAGTAGACGAGTGAATGGACCAGGAGTGATGCAAGGGCTGAGAAAATATAGGGTGGGGGCATGTAGACACAGACTCAAATATTATTGAACAATGGTCAGAAATACCAATATCTAACATCTCTAAGATGGACACAGAAAGACCATACAATCATACCAGTTTCTAATGTATAATATTGTGAGTAGGATCAGTGACTTGTACAAAATGTAATGACTCAGTTAGGGACATAAATTTATTTACCAGTGATTTTGATGGACAGCATATACATGAATATTAAAATGAATATTAAAATCCCCAAGAATCAGGTGTCTGTCACCGTGAGACACACCGTGAGCTCCATCAATTGACTCATTTATGTCCAGCCTTTGACATCAATAACAAAAGATATGGAAAGTCTTTAAAAGTCTTTATTTTTACTAACCGAACTATGAATGATAGTTTAGAATTTTAGCTTTAACATTTTATCATTTGTGTTTAGCCTTGTTTTCATCAGAACAGACCTTTGACCCTTCAATTGAGAATCACTGGCCTCAGAGATGATGTTGTAGACAAAAGCTTTAGAAATCGATATTTCTTTAGACCCGTGATTTATGCTGCTTTTGAATGCAGTAATTAAACTCTCTTCACTTCTTAAAGCAACGTCCTTCTGTTTTTTCTGCACTTCCTGTCAGTCCTTTGTGGGGGTGGAGGGCCAATTAAACTGCTCTGATGTTTATGCAATATGTATGACATTTCTCCACTGCCCTCAGCTGTGTGTTGTTTAAATGCTGAATGAAGTGTGTCATTTGCTCTGGTTTAATTCTGCTGTGTTGTGCAGGTTTAGTCCGGTGAGTGAGAATGCTCCTGTCGGGACACCTGTGGGATTGATTCTGGCTGTAGCTGTCAACACCACCGTCTTTTACTCCATAGTGGGTGGAAATGACGGAAGTGAGTTACCTGTTTGCAAACATGCAGTTCTTCAATAAATTTGGTCAAATTTTGAATAAAATTTTGAATAAAGTTTAGAACTAACTGGAACCAACAAGCAAATATTGTTTTTGTTGGTTGAGTTGGACTGCAGAAAAAATACAACCGTGAATTTCTAGTGGCCTGAGTGCTTATCATTGGTGTAGAAGGCACTATGAACTGTTCTCTGATCAGTTTGTGTTTGCAGGAGAGTTCAGAGTCAATAACCGCACTGGGATCCTCTACACTAATAAATCTCTGGACTACGAGAAAGTGACCAGTTATGTGCTCCGGGTGCAGGCCGATTCCCTCGACATCATCCTCGCCAACCTACGTGTTCCCTCCAAAAGTAAGAACAACACTAGAGCACATATTCCCAAGAATTTTATTTGAAGAGATCTTACTGCTTTATAGTGAAGGAAATGACAGATGTAAAATACATTATATTGAAAAGTCTATGTATAGAATAGTATACGACCACACATTTCAAATGAAATTATAAATTAAGATACTGTATATTCGGGTGAATCTCACAAAGTTTCTCTTATTTATTTATTTTGTATTTGAAGTGAAATAAAAAAAATGATATATATAATCCAATTTTTAGGATCACTATTTTTGTTTTGCATTGTGACATTATTTTCATTACAATTAAGTTCACATTTTTGCAGGAAATTTTTTAGTTTTTTTTGCATGAGACCTAAGCTTTTACACACACACATATACACCGATCAGGCATAACATTTTGACCACTGACAGGTGAAGTGAATAACACTGATTATCTCTTCATCACGTCACCTCTTAGTGGGTGGGATACATTTGGCAGCAAGCGAACATTTTGTCCTCAAATTTGATGTGTTAGAAGCAGGAAAAATGGGTAAGCAATGGGTTTGAGTGAGTTTGACAAGGGCCAAATTGTGGCTAGATGACTGGGTCAGAGCATCTTCAAAACTGCAGCTCTTGTGGGGTATTCCTGGTCTGCAGTGGTCAGTATCTATCAAAAGTGGTCCAAGGAAGGAACAGTGGTGAACCGGCGACAGGGTCATGGGCGGCCAAGGCTCATTGATGCATGTGGGGAGTGAAGGCTGGCCCGTGTGGTCCGATCAAACAGACGAGCTACTGTAGCTAAAATTGCTCAAGAAGTTAATGCTGGTTCTGATAGAAAGGTGTCAGAATACGCAGTGCATCGCAGTTTGTTGCGTATGGGGCTGCATAGCCGCAGACCAGTCAGGGTGCCCATGCTGACCCCTGTCCACCGCTGAAAGTGAGCATCAGACCTGAACCACAGAGCAATGGAAGAAGGTGGCCTGGTCTGATGAATCACATTTTCTTTTACATCACATGGATGGCTGGGGGGGTGTGTGTTGCATACCTGGGGAACACATGGCACCAGGATGCACTATGGGAATAAGACAAGCTGGCTGAGGCAGTGTGATGCTTTGGGCAATGTTCTGCTGGGAAACCTTGGGTCCTGCCATCCATGTGGATGTTATTTTGACACGTACCACCTACCTAAGCACTGTTGCAGACCATGTACACCCTTTCATGGAAATGGTATTCACCGGTGGCTGTGGCCTCTTTCAGCAGGATAATGCGTCCTGCCACAAAGCAAAAATGGTTCAGGAATGGATTGAGGAACACAGCTTGAAGTGTTGAATTGGCCTCCATATTCCCCAGATCTCAATCCAATCGAGCATCTGTGGGATGTGCTGAACAAACAAGTCCGATCCATGGAGGCCCCACCTCACAACTTACAGGACTTAAAGGATCTGCTGCTAACATCTTGGTGCCAGATACCACAGCACACCTTTAGGGGTCTAGTGGAGTCCATGCCTTGACGGGTCAGGGCTGTTTTGGCAGCAAAAGGGGGACCAACACAATTTTAGGATATAATGTTATGCCTAATCGGTGTGATATACGTATATACATACACGTTTGTGTGTGTGTGTGTGTGTGTGTGTGTGTGTGTGTGTGTGTGTGTGTGTGTGTGTGTGTGTGTGTTTGATATGTATGCATGTATATATTTCATTCTGTAGAATATAATTCGAGGTGAAATCATTTTTATGATACTAATTTACATTATTTCAATATTTAACATGGCTTGACAGCCATAAATAGCCTAGCATACAGTATTTAGGAAATGATAATCAGTTAAATATACTTTACTATAGTATGTAAGTGTTTATTGTTGTTATAGGTAGCTATTGCCACCATTTTACTAAACCAAAAGACAAAAAAAATGGATTTCTAAAATGATGACAACAGCAATACAAAAAACCACACCCTTCAATTATGGTCATATCACTGCAGTGCACCATCCCCTAATGGGTTAGTGCTTTAATGTATGTCATGTATCTCAGTTAGAGCAGGAGTTATTGGAGAGCTCTATCAGTGTAGAACTCATACAGTTTATTAAGGTTGAGAGATAGACAGGTCAGACAGGTAGAGCAAAGCTCATCTCCGTCTTCCTGTGAGAGGTTTGATCTTCCTCCAGTACTTCATTAAAACTTCATAGACGTGTGCTAAAGGATGAGAGCAGAATACAGCTCAGGTCACTTTAAGATATACACACACACACACACACACACACACACACACACACACACACACACACACACACACACACACACACGCGCGCGCACGTTAAATTACAATTCATACTTAAAGCAATTTTAATTAATTACATATGTCAGGCATATATGGTCCAATCCAAAACATTTGACACCGGTACTAAAATATAAATTCTTTAATCTGCACAGAGAAAACACTGGCACATGAATGAAAACACAATGACACTGAACATAAACCTTAAGATTAGTGGCTTATTTGTGCATAAAATCATGAAATTGAAATTGGTTCTATTTACTTATTGACTACACATTTGTGGTCTTACTGTAAACAGTTCATTGTAATCTCAGCTTTTACTAATTCATTATTAAAATCAAAAGCTGTATCTTTTCATATTTATTAATTAGACCTGAGCTAACATGAACTAACATTGAACAGTTGTATCATTAACTAATGCTAACAAAGATTAATAAATACTGTAGCAAATGTATTGGTCATTGTCAATAGTGGGTAATGCATTAACTAATGGGACCTCATTGTAAAGTGTTACATGTTTTTCAGGAGATTAGTAGTTTCAACAGCCAATTGTAAATTTACAATCAGGACCAGATTTCATGATTCAGTCAAATCCCAATGAGTGAATGAGTCCTGTCCTACTTTTTTTTTATTGTGGATGGATGAATGGATGGATGGATGGATGGATGAATATTCATTCTGTAATAAGCCACATTACAGAAATTAAATGAGTTGCAAACTCCATTTCATGTTGACTTAAAAGATCAGTGAGCACATCACAGGCCTCGGATATGACAAACTGTACACATCACATACATGAGAGAGAGAGAGAGAGAGAGAGAGAGAGAGAGAGAGAGAGAGAGAGAGAGAGAGAGAGTGTGTGTGTGTGTGTGTGTGTGTGTGTGTGTGTGTGTGTGTGTGTGTGTGTGTGTGTGTGTGTCCATAAAACATGGAAACACAACGTGTGTGTGTGTGTGTGTGTGTGTGTGTGTGTGTGTGTGCGTTTGTGTGTGATCCTGGTATTCCTTATGTTATGGGATGGCTATAGTAAGTCCAGTAAATGTTGACCTTGTGGGGACATGTTTTGGTCCCCATGAGGAAACAAGCTTATAAAGCACACAGAATTATCTTTTTTTGAAAATCTAAAATAGCAGAAAGTTTTGTGATGGGTGGGTTTAGGGGTAGGGTTAGTGTAGGTGGATAGAATGTACAGTTTGTACAGTATAAAAACCATTACGCCTATGGAGAGTCCCCGTAAACCACATATTCAAGAATGTGTGTGCATTTGTCCTGCCATGTGTCTTGTTTTCTCTTTGATATACATTTTGTTGTACATAACAGGATTGTCACACATTCTCTCTCTCGCTTACCCTCCTGCTTTTCTTTTCTTCATTTCTCTCTTTTCTCTCTTAGTGAGCTATGATATACAGCTTTTCATCTGCGCTTTCCCCTGTGTGTGCGTAGATCTACTCGGATGACTTTATATATTGTCGTTTAGTGCAGCACAAGACAAATGCTTTCTGACAGAGCATATTTCTCATGTCTGCCACAGTGTGGAGAGGGTTGCAGCAGCTGTGTGTGTGTGTTTACATTAACACTGCCTTTTTGTTTTAACTGTGACAAATAAGGCTTATAGTTCCATACACTAAGGTCTGTTTCTCCTGTGTGTGTGTTTAAATGTAACCAGCAAACACAGCTAAGGTATTTATCGACGTTCAAGATGAGAACGATCATCCACCTGTCTTCACAAGGTCTCTTTACATCGGAGGTGTGACTGAAGATACTAAGACCTTCACCACAGTACTGAAAGTTGTGGTGAGTATACGTGCATATGTTATGTGTTATTTATTCCTCTGCAGCGGTGTAGGAACAATCTGAAATGTCATGGGGCCACAATATAAACCTTAGGCTGGACTCATGAATATTAATGAAGTTACATAATGCTTACTCAGTAGTCCTAAATGATTTGCTGAAACCAGGCAAGTAGACATTTGCATTGAAAAAATAAAAATCGTAATTATTTACTCACACTAATATCGGCCATTGTGCGGAACACAAAAGGAACATTTCTAGAAAACTGTTCACGTTTTCCAATGGTAGTTTGTAGTGATCAAAAAAAGTAAACATAAAAATAATTAATTTATGCTATATATTTTTTTTATTGTACAAAACATAATATAACAATATGACAGTAATGGATATAAAGGAAAGAACCCATGCCTCAAAACATATACACCGATCAGCCATAACAGTATGATGAGGTGAAGTGAATAACACTGATTATATCTTCATCATAGCACCTTTTAGTGGGTGGGATATATTATAGGGTCATGGACGGCCAAGACTCATTGATGCACATGGGGAGCAAAGGCTGGCACGTGTGGTCCAATCAAACAGATGAGCAACTGTAGCTCAAACCTTGGGTCCTGTCATCCATGTTGAAGTTACTTTGACATGTACCACCTACCTAAGCATTGTTGCAGACCATGTACACCCTTTCATGGAAACAGTATTCCCTGGTGGCCCTGGTCTGAGGTTTTGAATTGACCTCCAAATAGAAACTCCAAAATGAGCCTATATTGTCATAATATTATATCAGGGATATTGTGTTGTGGTTGTCTCTCCTGAAACACTGCATATGTGAACGATGGTCCTCTTAACAGCATGAAAATTAAAACTTACACTATATTGCCAAAAGTATTGGGACACCCCTCCAAATCATTGAATTCAGGTGTTCCAATCATGGCCAAATGTGTATAAAATCAAGCATCATTCCACATGGCCATAGAATAGGTTTCCATGCCGAGCAGCTGCATCCAAGCCTTATATCACCAAGTACAATGCAAAGCGTCGGATGCAGTGGTGTAAAGCACATCACCACTGGACTCTAGAGATTCAAGATTCAAGAGTTTTATTTGTCACATACACAGTTATATACAGAATATACAACCGGCAGTGAAATGTAAACAGGTCCGCTCCATGGACAGTGCAAATTCACAGTTAAAAACACAAGGAGGAAATTATAATAGAAATAGAATAAAAACTATATACTATATATATATATATATATATATATATATATATATATATATATATATATATATATATATATATATATATATAGTAGTGTAGACGTGTTCTCTGGAGTGACGAATCACGCTTATCTGTCTGACAATCCGATAGACTAGTCTTGGTTTGGTGGTTGCCAGGAGAACAGTACTTGCCTGACTGCATTGTGCCAAGTGTAAAGTTTGGTGGAGGAGGGATTATGGTGTGGGGTTGTTTTTCAGGGTTTGGGCTTGGCCACTTAATTCCAGTGAAAGGAACTCTTAATGCTTCAGCATACCAATACATTTTGGACAATTTCATGCTCCCAAATTTGTGGGAGCAATTTGGGGATTGCCCCTTCCTGTTCCAACATGACTGCACATAATATACACATGTGGTTTCTTTACTTGCTAACCCTAACCCTAACCCTACCTTTTTTTGGATCAATAGGAAGATTTTTTTGTAACAATATGAAAGTTTTTACTGTCACTTTTGATCAATTTAATGTGTCCCCAAAATTTTAAGTGGTAGTGTACCGTATATACCCAAATATAAGACGACCCTGAATATAAGATGACCCCCCCATTTTCCAGACTTATTTTTTGGGAAAAAAAAGGTGCTCGCATTTGCATTGCAAATTGCATTCTGTGACTCCAATTTTTTTGCCAGCTTTGCAATTATTAGATGATTCTGCCTCATTCACGACCATAAGTTTAAAGTTGGTGTCATAACTGTTTCGACGGTGTTGGTTTATTTGACCAAATTTTGAAGCTCTTTTCTCAAAATTAACTCTTGACTTCTCAACACTTTACTGTTTATTTAATTCATAACACTGTCACTAATTACGTAGCCTATCGTGTTGGCGCCCTCTACTGTTTCCCCCTGCTTTCTCCCTTTCCCCGTGATTTTGTCTATATCGCGAATATAAGACGACCCCCCATTTTTCAGCCTATTTTTAGGACACAAACCTAGTCTTATATTCAGGTATATACGGTATTTGTATTTCTTAATTTCTTTAAACTTTCCTCTTAATTTGAGATTGCATTAACCACAGTTCGTGGTGTTTTGACATTTAGATTGTGGTAGTTTTATGCTGAGCACAATACTAGCAGAATACACTGGAACAACGGCTATTAATTCACTGGGTTGGAAATGTACTGCAGGTGTTGGTGTCTGCAGTACATTATATTTCATTTTTACAGAGAAGAACTTGCTGTTCACATCGTGACATACCTGTCAACACTAGAGAATCTCTCTCTCACTGTTCAAATCTACTCGCTTCCCCCCACATCTTAGTAACCGTGCTTAGACAGCTTCTCTCTCCAGTCTGACAATGTGGAAGACAAGTGACGGACACCTGTAAAATACCCACTGGGCTCTGTGTTCCCCCTCAAGGTGACCGTTATCTTATAAATTGAGTCTTTTAACATCTATAAAAAACATTAAGACGTACAATCTGATGATATATGGGAATTATTACATTTCTAGGTCATCGCTGAAGTGGAAGCTGCAAAGTATTTATTTCTCTATGCCACCAAGGTTTTTCAAGGGATAGTTTGGCCAACATATTACTTTGTATTTAAGGGCCAGAAGTACTAACAACTGATGTCAGTGCAAATACTTTTTTGCCATTATAAACCGAGCTTATTGCATATGTTAGTGTCCCTTTCAGGCGAGTATTTAAATAAATCATGCAACGTGATTTACGGTAGTCAGTTTACTAGTATTTGCACCATTATTTAATGCCCCAAAAAATCTTAAAAACTCCCTATTGTGAAAATCAAGTTTTTAATGTTGTTTATGTATATGTGGCGTTTTTAATATCCTTTAAGGCAAACCATGAGTAAATAAAATACTTCTAGAAGGCACCTGTCTGACTCTGAGATGGAGAACGGGAACATGGTTTATGTAACATATTAGTTGTTTGATCACATAGTCAAGCCAAAGGCTAGTCATATCAATTACCTTTATCTGACATTGTAGAGTGCGATACATAACATGCATTACCATTCTGATACATCGACTTGTAGATGGACTTGTATAATTCACTCTTCCTCTTCTTCTGAATCAGTTTCTGCTTCAAACATATATTGCCTGAATTAAACCAATATTTCCACTTGACACTGTGTATCAGCATTTGCTAATTTTCATATTCATGGATTTACGTATAGGCCTACTAAATGAAGGGTGTAGAGTTACATTCAAACTATTTTAAGGCATAAAGAAAGTATTTTCACAGGGGAAAAAAAAAAAAGTTTAAATATGTCATTTTGATTATCAAAGATGAGTTTTAAGGATACAATTATTGACTACATGGGACTTTAAACTATTTTGTGCTTGATATGGCTTGCTGCTAGCAGGAGGAGCCATAGAGAACAGAGTGCGTAAGAGAATAGATAATTTTATCCACTTGTGTTCATTTATGAGGAATGCCAGATGTTTGTTATCCGAACATGTCGTTTGCCAAGCCACGTTATTTTTTAATTTTCACTACTCTTGGTACATTGCATTGGTCATTATAGAAATGAGTTGCTGCGTCTCTGTTCCATAAAATGTGTATTGTCAGTAAATTACCCGCAAAAGTTTCCACTCCCATCATCGCTTTTATGGGATAGCGGTAATTTGCTAATTTGCCTCACGCTAATTTGCCCTGTTTGGTAAATCTGGCCCAAAGTCTTTAAAGTATTCCAGTTATATAACCAAATAATGTGAATTTCTCAAAACCATATTCGTTTCCATGATCAACATGTTTTTTCATGTAACTTCATGTGTATCAGGCTACAGATGTTGACACGGGAAACTACAGTAAGATGGCCTACAGACTGATCATCCCTCCTGCACCCGAGGGGCAGGACAGTTTCGTCATCGAGCCGTACACTGGCATCATCAAGAGCGCCATCATGTTCAGAAACATGCGCCGGTCCTACTTCAAGTTTCAGGTCATCGCCACGGACAACTATGGGCAGGGGCTGAGCAGCAGGGCTGATGTGGTGGTGAGTGCATGTGACCTTTGACCTGTAAACTTTGTGCATTCATGTAAAACGATTATTCAAACACAGCTGAGAGTTCCCACTCAAAACATGTAGCTTTAAGAAATTACATTTTCTCACATGGTTACTTCATGGTTATGCAAAATGAATGTTTGGAGTTCAGATCACTGACTGATTAATTTTTAAATGAGTCTAAATCACATAACAATCTGCAAACAAGTGAAAATATCTCTCCAGAGTGTCGCGCGCAGAAGTGCATATGCTATTTGTGCACTACTTAGTGCAGTAATGAATATATGTTTTTGTGTCAGCTGAATTATTAATGCTGTTTTATCTCCTGAAGTGTTGCAGCCAGTGACTTGTGCAATTCCCAGAAACCTCTGGAGCTAATGAACGCTTAATAAAATAAGAGGGATTAAGATTTGCAATGTTTCAGGGTTTTAAACATAATGTTTGTGCCATTTTCAATTTCCACTAGCAGTAGAATTATTCTATAAGCATTCATCCGGCTGCTACTGTAACTGACCAATTGAATTAAAGACCATTATAACTGCAAGCAGCAATTTAAAGGGATAGTTCACCAAAAAATGAAAATTCTGTCATTAATTACTCATGTTATTCCAAACCCGAAAGTTCATATTCGTATCACAAATGAAGATATTTTTGATGAAATCCAAGAGCTCTCTGACACTTCCATAGACTTTCAAGGTCCAGATAGGTATTAAAAACATTGTTAAAATAATCCATGTGACTACAGTGGTTCAAAATTAATTTTAAGAAGTGATGGAAATACTTTTTGTGCACAAAAACAAACAAAAATAACGACTTTATTCAACAATTTCATTCTAGCCTGTGCCAGTCTCCTACGCTGTTTTACGTTGTATTCCGCGCATGTGGGGTGCTCTGGGGCCTGAGAGCTCTCGGATTTCATCAAAAATATCTTCATTTCTGTTTTGAAGATGAATGAAGGTTTTATGGGTTTGGAACAACATGAGAGATTAATGAACGAATTTAAATTTTTTGAGTGAACTATCCCTTTAAAGCTGGGTGATTCAGAATCCATTTCAGAAACAAAAATGGTGGAAAAATCCAGATTGAATACCATCAAAATATGATTGTTTTAGCTATGTCAGCCTGTGCATATAAACTATACCTCATGAATCAAATCTTCTATCTTTTTTTGTATTCTGTGTGGGTTGTAGGTGTCCGTTGTGAATGCCTTGGACATGCAGGTTGTGGTCTCTAATGTGCCACCCACTGTGGTGGAGGAGAATAAAGAGCAGCTGATTAGGTGAGAATTCCTCCCTCTGTGTGTTTCTCTGCATTGCCGGCTTCCTTGAGTGGCATTTAAGTGTTTCCTGCAGTCACAGCAGCATTTGTTTTCCCACTTGCTTTGATTTAGATGGCCATCCAAATTGTTAAAAAACAGAATTGGGCTCGAATGACAAAATCCAATGAACAAAATAAAACTACTTTGCTCAGTAGTTTGCAGCATAATCATAATAACAGACGCAATTGCTTTATTAACCCCTAAGGGTTGGAGCCAGTTTTGGGGCCCTTTAGAAGTTTTGACATGCTCATGCTCTGACATTTGTGCTTTTTTCAGTTGCTTATACACATATTAATGACAAAAGTGTCATTTCACTGTATTCAGCACAAACTGGTGGATTTTGCATTTTAACATTTGAGAAAGATAAAGTCATTTCATATACCATATTTTTTTTTTCAGTATTTTGGAGCGCTATGTGCAAGATCAGATCCCTGGTGCTAAAGTAATAGTGGAATCGATCGGCCCACGGCGGCATGGAGAAGGTTATGAACTTGAAGACTACTCCAAATCAGACCTGCAGGTGTACGCTATCGACCCTCTCACCAACAGAGCCATCTCCAGACAAGAGCTCTTCAAGTAAGCCAAACTCACAGCCACTCCTGACACCTTTTACAAACTGTCTGCTCGTTTGTTTCCAACATTTGGAATAAAAGGGAAAAAGTCAGAGCCTTGTCCTGTGTTCTCTGACTGTGGTGTTGATGTGACATTGCGAGTTTAAATCTGGCTTGCAACAATTCCAGATTCTCTTTTCTCCTCATCTCACCACTTGCTCTTCTGTGCAAAATAACATATTTTCAAAATCATCTGGTCAGTGGGTTGCATAAACAGCTAGTCAACTAATTGGTCTTAAGCCTTGTATAATTATGCAATTTTTCCTGATTGGACACGTTTTCTAGAAGGTGTTTTCAGAAGAAGACCATTCAAATCTTCTAATATCAAATATCTAAAAAAAAATTGTAACTTATTCTGTGGTGACAGCTGAATTTTCAGATTCATTACTCCAGTCTTCAGTCACAGAACATTTAGCCAACTTTCTGCAGAGTCAATAGCTACAGACCTCCAAACTTCATGTGGCCTTCAGATTAGCTCAAGAACAGTGTATAGAGAGCTTCATGGGATGGGTTTCCATGGCCGAGCAACCTTACATCACCAAGTTCAATGCAAAGCGTCGGATGCAGTGGTGTAAAGCACATCAGCACTGGAGCAGTGGAGACCATTAAACAAGTCTGGGTTTGGCGGTTGCCAGGAGAATAGTACTTGCCTGACTGCATAGTAGGGGCGGGGGTTATGGTGTGGGGTTGTTTTTCAGGGGTTAGGTTTGGCCCCTTAGTTCCAGTGAAAGGAACTCTTAATGCTTCAGTATACCAAGACATTTTGGACAATTTCATGCACCCAACTTTGTGGGAACAGTTTGGGGATGGCCCCTTCCTGTTCCAACATGAAGGTCCATAAAGACATGGATGAGCGAGTTTGGTGTGAAGGAACTTGACTGGCCTGCACAGAGTTCTGACCTCAACCCGATAGAACATCTTTGGGATGAATTAGAGCAGAGACTGTGAGCCAGGCCTTCTCGTCCAACATCAGTGCCTGACCTCACAAATGCGCTATTTGGATGTCATGACATATCTCTAGTATAAGAAAATAGTGGCAAAAATGCAAAAAGTGAAGTAGATAAAGGAAATGAATTGCTTTTGTAAACAGCTGTTCTACAGGAAACACCTGTCCTCTTCAGCCGAGAAGAAAAAAACCCTGACGTCCAGACACACAGCAATACACTCATTTAAACTCTGCCGTGCCCCATGACTCAGCAGGGAGACGTGTCTGTCACTGGAATCCAACACAAGTCATCGGGATTCTGTTCAAATATGTGTTTACTGAGCCAACACACAGATCTCATCCATATTCACAAGCACAGGAGATCACAGACCACCTGCCTTATTCTGCCTTTCTAGCCACACATCTCACTCTTATACACTTTTTATTTTGTTCACTGTGAGATTTGTTCTGCCTGCGTTTGTATCTCTACCAAAGCAGAGCAGCTGCCCAGATGAAAAATTGTATGGCTCAGAGGTTGCTGGTAACATTTCTTTAGAGAAATAAAGATACAAATGAAACAACTGTTGACAGAGAAATAATTACCTAGAATTTGATGATAAATGTTTGAGCTCATATTAAAATCTTTTGAATTGAATTTTAATTGTATTAAATTTGTTGAGATCTCAGCTAATTTAATATTGCATGTGAGGGTCTCCGGAGAAAATCTGAGAAAGAAGATTCATGCAGAAAGAAAGTCTCTATTTGCTCTCCATTTTTGAACTCCATCACCATTTAATCATGTAAATGTTTTCAGAACTGACATATTTAAGGAATGGTTGTTTTTATAGTGTTATTGTTATTTTAGTATTATATTATATTATACGATATGCTTTGAATCAGACATAGATAAAATAGTGTGTAAGATTACATTTATTTGAATGAACGACTTAAAGCATTTATTTGAATTAATTATCGAGAGAAAGAGAGAGAGATGCATACCTGCGCCTGCTCACCATCTTTCTCCGTTAACAATGAAGCTGCATGAATTGAATTACTTCAAAATAATGATGTAACCCCTTCATTTCTGAGAATTATAATGGTGACAAAGCTATTTTATTGCTAAAAGTCACAGAGCAGCGTTGAAAAGTTTCTGTTTGTGTGTGAGCAGCGCAATCTCCGCTCTGTGTGCAAGTGACGTGAGGCCTATGTGCTTGTGCACTTTAATGAAAACAGTGCATTAATATAGAACGGTGATTCAACTGACTTTAACTACCCGTGACATTAAACAATTTTATTGCACACCTTCAGCCAATCAGAATCGAGTATTCAGACAGCCCATGGTATATATTATATTATATTATATTATATTATATTATATTATATTATATTATATTATATTATATTATATTATATTATATTATATTATATTATTAATTTAGGTTTAGGTTTTAGTAATTTTGTTATGTGCTTTTGTCATTTTACTATATCTATATGTTTAATACTCCTAAATAGCTTTAATTTATTTTTATTTCCATTTTAAGTAATTTTAGTACTTTAGTATTTTCGCTTAATAAAAATTTTAATACAATTTTATTTCAGCTTTATTTCAATTATAATAATTATATTAATTATAGATGTTTTCTTCCTTGCACAAAGCTATTGTATTTTTCTTACAATGACTTGGAATACAGTGCATGAGTCACATAGACTGATTATGGTTATTTTTAAAGCTCTTAGATTATCGAAGTGGATCTCAAATCCAGCGTAACTAAATAAAATAAAAGAGAATAATCCAACAATGAAGAGTAATCCAAACAGGTGAAGGAAACGCAACAGTGTGCCACCCTTTATTGTAACAGTTCCCCCGATGTGCATCAAAAAAGACGGCATAACTGCAATGAGACGGCATAACTGGACTGACCAGCGGTCCAACCAATGGTCCGATCTCGTTGCACAGCATCTGAAATGCTATTTTGCACTTTCTGAAATGCCTGAGCAAAGTCTGTTATCAAAAAGTGGTTCATATAATTACCTCCCAAAACTGTCTTACACGACTGTGTTCCCAGACAGCAGGCATCTGCATCCGAAAGCAAGATAACTTTATTGCGTTTCGTCTGCGTGCTCTGAGGCGCAAGTAATTTATTATACACTAAATTATTATATACAGTGGTTTCTCCTACTGCAGCAACTTCCAATGATATTTAGCGGCAGTTTATCATGAAGTTAATTTTGTTCTTACTGGATGGAAATGGTGCTTTATTCACAAATGTTTTATGCAATACTCAAATTCTGTGCACAAGTTAAATTCTTACCTTTGAATGGAAACAGCTACTGAGACAATACCGGTATAGTTTTCAAAACGTGCACTAGTTTGTGTGTTGTCTTGAATGAATGGCCAAAACACATAAAAAGTTTTCAGTTTTTAGTTGAAAAAAAAGTGTCGTTCAAACGGCCCCTCAAAGTCCTTGAAACCGAAACAGAAAACACAATAGAATGTGACAGAGGGAGGCTAAATAATGAATTTTCATTTTTGACTGAACTGTCCCTTTAAAAAGTGATCATTTGTGATTTGTCTTTATTACAGATGAGAACGTGCTTTTTTTTGCATGTGTTTGTGTGGACATATTCTGTCTCCATTTGACTCAGTTACATGAGGACATGCTGTTCTTTAGCCTTTGTGTTTGTGAGTATGTTCCTGGCTGAGAACAGCAGACTGCTGATTTTTTCCACCTTTCTCCTTTCATATGTTCTGCTGGAGACAAGGTTGTTTTCTTGTGTCTCAGGTCATAAAAATCAAAATCTGCTTCGCAAAGCTTTAGAGTCTGAGCTGCAAAATAGTTCCCTTCACAAAACTAGTTTCTTTGTCCAGAATCCATCTGGTCACTCTCAGTAATGTTTTGGATGGATGAATCCAGTCATCCTGCTGGTTAGAAGCCCACTGACTCTGAAATACGATAAAGACAGTCAGCCATTGTTGAGCATGCTCACACTGCGTGTCTGTAGCAGCGTGAGTTAACCTGTGCTGTTTCTTTTCCTCCACAACAGGGACATGATTCAGAGAAATTAAGGACTTCGGGATGTAACAATCTGAAACATTCCAGGAGCTTTCACTAAAAAAATAAACAAAATATTGTCTCCATGTCATGTACAGTTCAACATCAATTTCTTCCAATCTGTTTCCAATTAGTGGAACATTTAGCGTTTAAAGTTTCAATAACTGATTATATTAAGCATTAATCTTCCTTCTATAGTCACATGGAACCAACACGCATAGGATTGATGTTATTTTATTTTATTTATTTATTTTTAATGCTATCACCAATAAGATTTTGCAAGATATTTAAATTGCATTACTACAGTTGCATTATCACTGGATATTGTATATATACCATTCAAAAATATTTATGAGGTTTCTGTAGATACATTTATTATTGGAATATTTGACAAATTGTTGTGTTTAGGACATTTAGGACAATTATATGGATGCATTATATAGTATTTTTATATACAGGCCCTGTCATTTATACCAGCTTCTTCTATGTTTCCTAAAGGTACACTGTTAAGAAATCTACTGTAAACTAAACTTACTGTATTACTATTTACAGTACCATTTAACTTGCTGTATTTTTACAGTATAGTATTTCTACATATACAGTTCATTTTACAGTTAATTACTGTGGAATTTACAGAAATTGCTAACAGTGTACACTAAGTAATTAATTCCACTTAAAAGTGTGAGTCCAGTAAACAGCTTGGAAATTAAAATCTAATGTTTTGTTTTTTAATTCAATTCAATTAAATAAAAACGTGCTTATGGCAGTCTGACCAAATAATGGCCTGGTTTAAATAAGGTATTAAAGGGATATAGTTATATAATAATAAATAAAGGCTATACACAACAATAACAATAAGAGACAGTAAAGTGTCTATCACTTTAACATCTTGATCTGATGGAATGTGGACAGCGCTAAATACTGGTGTAAATAGGGTGTAAGTTACTTAGTGCACCTTGAAAAACAAAATCTATTCCTCATTTCATTAAAGCTGAAAGAAATCTCCTCAGATGTTGTGAAGCTCATGTGCGTGGCGTTGCGGGTGTATTTGACCACATAGATCAAACACATGCAGTCTTTCATCAGTTTTTAAACCTGGATCATTGATTGTGTTTGAACAGTCCTGTTTACTAGATGTTTCTGTTGAAGTGTTCTGTTGCAGGAGGGCTAATTGGTCTGCCAGGGATACTTATGAAGTACTTAACAAGCAGGCCTATTTAAACATTATTGATCAGCAAAGTGTCAACAAAGGCAAGACTTTTTAGATTTCACATCAGCTGAGGAGAAAAGCATTCTTGCTGCGAGTGGCCTTAATAATCAGCTATATATATATATATATATATATATATATATATATATATATATATATATATATATATATATATATATATATATATATCAATATATACACTATATTGCCAAAAGTATTGGGAAACCCTCCAAATCATTGAATTCCTGTGTTCCAATCACTTCCATGGCCACATGTGTATAAAATCAAGCACATAGGCAGTCAGACGCTTCTACAAACATTTGTGAAAGAATGGGTCGCTCTCATGAGCTCAGTGAAATCAGTCGTGGTACCGTGATAGGTTGCCACCTGTGCAATAAGTCCATTTGTGAAATTTCCCCACTACTAAATATTCCACGGTCAACTGTTAGTGGTATTATAACAAAGTGGAAGCAAATTGTAACAACAGCAACACAGCCATGAAGTGGTAGGCCACATAAAATCACAGAGCAGGGTCAGTGCATACTGAGGCACACTATGCAGAAGTCACCTACAGACCTACAAACTTTGTGTGGCAGTCAGATTAGCTCAAGAACAGTGTGTAGAGAGCTTCATGGAATGGGTTTCCATGGCCAAGCAGCTGCATCGCCTTACATCACCAAGTGCAATGCAAAGTGTCAGATGCAGCGGTGTAAAGCACAGTCTCTGGAGTGACGAATCACGCTTCTCTGACTAGTAATCCAATGGACGAGTCTGGGTTTGGCAGTTGCCAGGAGAACGGTACTTGCCTGACTGCATTGTGCCAAGTGTAAAGTTTGGTGGAGGGGGGATTAAGGTGTGGGGTTGTTTTTCAGGGGTTGGGCTTGGCCCATTAGTTCCAGTGAAAGGAACTCTTAATGCTTCAGTATACCAAGACATTTTGGACAATTTCATGCTCCCAACTTTGTGGGAACAGTTTGGGAATAGCCCTTCCTGTTCCAACATGACTGCGCACCAGTGGGCAAAGCAAGTTCCATAAAGACATGGATGAGCGAGTTTGGTTTGGAGGAACTTGACTGGCCTGCACAGAGTCCTGACCTCAACCCGTTAGAACACCTTTTGGATGAATTAGAGTGGAGAGTGCAAGCCAGGCCTTCTCATCCAACATCAGTGCCTGACCTCACAAATGCGCTTCTAGAAGAAACACACTCCTTGTGGAAAGCCTTCCCAGAAGAGTTGAAGCTGTTATGATAGATATATATATATATATATATGTGTGTGTGTATGTGTATGTGTATGTGTGTGTCAAACCATTGCAGGGCAGAATGAGTATTTCATATTGCCTATAGTAACCCACAAGATGAACTGGAAAAGACTAAATACAGCTGATCGGATGCTGTCCTCATTAACAGGATTCTTGGCTCCTGTTTCTGCGCTGAAGATGCTTTGCATTGACACTGAATGTTGTCAGCATCTAGCTGTCAATCATCTCAAGGCTGTCATAGTCAGTACAGTATAAACATAATGTGTAGGTGAGCAGAAATGTACAGTGTTGTATCACCCTGAAGAGGTTTGTGATTATGATGTGCTTACTGTACAGGTACATATTTGTGTATGGAACAGATCATTATTTTCATTACACATACTATATTTATTTTATTTTTAGTACTAACACAATTATGTTTTATTTATATATATATATATATATATATATATATATATATATATATATATATATATATATATATATATATATATATATATAAAAATATATACTGTTTGGATTTAAATACACACAACAGTTCTGTTTGGATTTAAACCAACAGTTCTTCCAAATTGATTGAGTGTGTAGCTTTTCATTTCTTAAACAACCATGTAGGAAAACACATCATGGTCATATTCCAGGATGACAATGTCAAGACTGATCAGGCTCAAAGTGTGAAAGAATGGTTGAGAGGGAGCTTGAAGAATAATTTTCACACATGAATTGGCGCCTCTGAATCCAGACCTTACATTCATTGAAAGTCTTTGTGATGTGCTGGAGGAGATTGTACAGAGTGACTGATGCACCTCTTGATGGAAATGACATCACAACATTTATTTCCATCAAGAGGTGCATCCATTTTTGGTCAAGATCTTGTACTGACAATGCAAGAGTCCAGCACTCTGTAAAGTCTACTCCAGCACATCCCAAAGACTTACAAAGAATTTAAGGACTGGACAAAACTGGGTTTTGAGCTAAAATTGTCAGGGCTACTGGCCCGACAGTGGAAACGCAACTTGATTGTAGCCTCTGTGCTTGAGGTCCAAGGCTATTGGCCTCATCCGGCATCTTGTTAGCCCTGGCTCACACTGGCCCAACAGTGGAAAAGCAGCTATTGTCATCCTGGAATATGTCCATGAAGTGTCTTCCTACATGAAAAAGCTACAGTCCATCAATTAGGGTTAGAAGAACTGTTGCCAAACATATAACATGCTAGAAACATAATAATCACTGCAATAATGATCCAATCATAGACTTAGCACAATCATAATCCAGCAACTTTTTGGGGGGCTGGGTAGTGTATTTCAATTGCATCACTACAGTTGCATTATTACTGCACCACCTTAAAAGTTTAAAAACCTTAAAGTTTTTTTGTGCTCATGCACTGTTATGCAACTTTTGTAAAGGTACATATTTGTGTTAGGAGCAGATCGAAATTTTAATTATTCTCTAAAAATTAAAATGCCTTTTAAATAAATATATGCAAACGTGTGTGTTTGACAGGTTCCTGGATGGGAAGATTCTGGACATCAATAAAGAGTTCCAGCCGTACCTGGGTGAGGGCGGGCGAATTCTGGAGATCCGTTCTCCTGACATCGTGGCAAGTGTGAAGAAGGCTGCGCAGGCGGTGGGCTACACAGAGGGTGCGCTGTTGGCACTCGCAATAATCATCATTTTGTGCTGCATCCCTGCTATTCTTATTGTCATGGTGACATACAAACAGTGAGTAGAATATTCTTATTTTTGAATGTCAGTCCTCTCAATGATAATCAGCCTCATAAGCAGGGGCGGTTTCTTCATTAGGGTGATAGGGCAACGCACCACCAAAGTGCAAAAAGGACAGATTTTTCAAACACATTCAACCACAGAGTTACACTAGCTGTCACTATTCTAGACTGTTCTGCATCTGGATATAAAGTACAATCAGCGTCATGTCACATTCTGTGGAGTACCGCCTATTTTTGGGCGATTTCACTCATAGACTTCCATACATTACTTTTTCTTGTTTTTAAAACTGCAGTCACTGCAATGCATTCTCTCTGTGGGTTCCGGGAGACTAGCACTAACATGCTTTTGTCATCATACGTAACCTTAACTTGTGCAGCAATTGGTGGGAACAAACATAACTCCATTAATATTCGTTAAGCTGAAGTGACATACAATAATTTCCTCAGTGCATAACTTACATTTCACAGACATATTTTCCATCTGTAAATCTTAGAAAGTCAGGCAAATATTTCCATTTTGCTGTCAGGACTGGACACACCATCTCAAGCACAAACTTCCGTGAACGAACACAGCCGCGAGCATGCGCGCCAATCCAAGGCCGTAACCATGTCTAATGGGGGGTACTAATTTTTATTTTAATTTTATAAAGCATAAAGAAACAGAACATTGAAACAAAATTCTAGGTCTAATTCTAGTTGGGAAATAATCATTTTGAGACTATTTGCAAATAATATTTGCATTAATTTAATCAAATATATCGTTAGTCTCGAGATTCTTCCCGTTAGTGAATAAATACATAGATCTGCTGGTGACAATTGAATTCCTTAGTGGTCTGGTGGTAGAATTTTTGTAAACCATGTCGAAGGTTACAGGTTCTAATCCGCCCTCATATAGTTTTTCTTTTTCATTAAAATCAAAGAAGTTCAATGATCGTATATTAAAAGCAGGGACACGTTTTTGTGCATTTTGTTTTGTGATTTCACCGGAAATAATAGAGTCCCCGCAATGGCATTAAGCGATAGATTGACGTGCTTCTCTGTGTGAAGACTGTGAACGAGCCAAAAGAGAACTTAAACCCCGCCTACTTACAATTTTGTCATTTCTAATTATTGAGGGGGACTTGTTCCTCAATTCTATGGTGGTTACAGCCCTGCGCCAATCAGATGGAGCGCAATAGAATAGAATTTCGCACCAGCTGCTACTGCTCATAAGTCACATATTTTGCGCTATTGATGCCAAAATGATACAAAAAGTGTTGTTTTCAACAGCTACTTTTCTATGGGTGTCTAAGTTTGAGAGTCTGCAAATGTGAATTTTGTCTAGTCAAAAGTTAACTACATGAGACTATTAGACCTTTAGCTAGCAGTTAAAAATGTATACATTTAATATATAAAGAACGTATTTCTTGTACTTTCCGTCTCAGAGCTGCTCTTGTATGAAGATGTTAAACTCTACAGTTGTACGTCTCTATTTGTAACCTCTGAGGTTCAGAGAGCGTTAAGGACAGGCTGGAAAAACATACACAGTAGGTGAGGGAGATGGGTATTGGATGCCAGGTATTAAAATGGCTTTTTTCAGTAATTAGCCATGCTAACAGGCTAATCTCCCAGCCAGCTCTGTGTGAAAACAGATTAATTATAAGCGTTTGTGACATATCCCAGGCATTCGATCCATCCGTCACATCTCATGAAAAGCCTAGCATATGGGCCTGTCTCCACACACTGCAGCTCCTCTGAGATAGAGAGAGAATGTGAGTGTGGTCCTGACCTTCTGCACACACCAATGGGTCCGTCAGCAGCTATTGTGTAAATACATAACAGATGGATAATCACAGAGAGAACACAAACAGCTAAACACACACATCTACGTGTGAAGCTCGTTCTCTCACACGCATGCATGACTGCATTCAGATGTTCTTACACATATTAAAGAGTTTATTTTGTTGTTAGACTCTTGCATTAAAGGTGAAGTGACTTTTATTATGTAATTTCATTTGGTTGTTTCAAAGGAGACAGAAGTGTTAGCTTGTATATCACAACACGAGATCTTGCACTGTCTTCTGAGTAATTTCATTCTGGTTAAATAAATAATATTGAGAGGTCCATGTTTTCGATAGCCTCCAGGAAGCCCATAGTCAGGATGAGAGAGTGTGTGGAAGAAATACAAAGATGGGAAGGAGAATAGAGAGCCATATTCTCAGTTGTGGAGAGGCAGGATAAACCGGGGTTATCTTGTGTTCTTATCGCATTTTACAGCATGAATTATGCACACCTGCAGCAGTAGCTACAACCACAACAATTTCAGTGGGCTGCACGATTCAACACTAGGAGCATTTTCTGGCTTGTGAAATTAGAATTTGGACTGTCAATCCATTCAAAATATGCTAATTTGAAGAGATTGCATTATTCTGGCAAAGAGATAAAACAATAAGTAACACCAGGAAAATTCCTTATTAAAGAATTTACAGAGGGTATATATAATGATATTATATTATATTATATTATATTATATTATATTATATTATATTACAATATTATCCATTATTAAACCACGCGCTTGGTGTTGTGGGTTTATTACATTATCATATCATATCATATTACATTATTCTGGCAGAGAAGTAAAACAATAAGTAAAATTCCTTATTAAACATATGGGTCAGAGGGTATTTGTAATTAGTATATTACATTTAACATTTAATATTTTTGATAATTTTATATTATATTAATTATAATATCCATTGTTAATATCCATTGTCCAAACCTTGTGTCGTCTGTAGGTTTGTAATTAGTATATTATTATATTATATTATTTATATTATATTATATTATTTATATTATATTATATTATATTATATTATATTATAATATACATTGTATTATATTATATTATATTATATTATATTATATTATATTATATTATTTATATTATATTATATTATATTATATTATATATATTATATTATATTATATTATTATATTATTATATTATATTATATTATATTATATTATATTATATTATATTATATTATATTATATTATATTAATATAATATAATTGTTTGTGGTTTGTTGAATTATTCCTGTGCCAAATAATCTAATAATTCTCCTTTCCTCTTTCCCTCCACTTCCTGTTGCTTCATGTGGACTCTGCACTCAGATTCAAAGAGTAAGTTCAAATTCTTCTTTTTGATGAATTATTTCTGAGACTGTGTGCTTTCGTAGCTTCATTATTCGGTTCAGTCCTTTAAAAAGGGAACATATGAGTAGAGTGCATGAATTGAGATGTGGAGCAAAGGACATACTCACTCCAGCCCTCTCTGATTCCAGCGCAATAGCGATGCCTTTGAAAATGAACAGAAATGACTGGTTTCATGACCTCACAGAGTACAAAGTGAGCCAGTTTCAGTTCCCTCCTAATAAAACACCTCATCTCAGTGTGAAAGGTGCTGAATAACCCATGATATTTTGCATTGCATGAATAAAAAGTGCTGGAACAGATCAAATGAGAGTTGCCGGAGCTCCAGACCTCATATCCTCCAATAATAGAGCTGAAATGAGCCTTTTGAAAGAAGGAAACTCACTCTTTGGGGATGCTTTACAGGAGACAGGCCGAGTGTGCCAAAACCGCCCGTATCCAGATGTCACTTCCTACTGGCAAATCAACAGGAGGTGGCGCCCCCACCAATCTCTACGAGGAGCTGGGAGACGGCGGCATGTAAGTCACCTGTCCTAACCTTCAACCTTCAGAACCGACACCAGAGAGATGATTAATGAGATTTGTGTGTGCTTGTGAATATTTACAGAAAAGGAGAATCACGTGTTGGGTGAGTGTGTCTATAGGAAAATCAAGAATAGTTCATCCAAAAAATTACATTTCTGTCATAAATTTCTGTCGTCATTCCAAACCTGTATGTCCTTTTTTGTTGGTACAAAACAAATATTTCGGACCAAAACTATAGTCCATAGGAGTAAAATTAGTCAAATTTAGGTCAGTCTGTTGCATTACATTTAATAAATACACAAGACATAAAAGAACCAATTACATTTAAGGTCACTGGCATCAGTTCCAATCTGGATATGTTTGAATGAGATTCGACAAAGCAAAATGGATTTTGCAAAGATTTTTGCTATAATTCGTATAGACAAAAACTGCATAAACATTCTGATAAATTTCTTTTTGCATAGAAGAAAGTTCCAAAGTCACGCAGATTTGGAACTGCATGAGAGTGTGTAAATGATAGAATGACAGAATATTAATATTTAGGTGAACTATTCCTTTAATGCCCTGACCCGATTCTTCATTTGCAAAAGAAATGTTTTTCCTTATGAAGTCTTGACATTCTCCAAAGGGAGGAACTGTTCCTTTTTGATATCCCTAAGGTAATTGTTTCTTTGGTAAATTAGCTGTGCTTTTGGCTCTAACATTAAGTCCATCCATGGAGATGTGCTCACTGGATGTGTATGTTTAGTGCAGCAGGAGTCCAATGCCAAGCTGAAGGCTGTTGTGAGTGGAATGAAATGTTAATAGATTAAAAGATTATAGCCGCAGCACAGCATCTGCGTCCCTCAGGTAAAGCCTTTTAAAGTGCTTTTGATTTAATGCAATCAAAACAAATGCAGCTGCTAACACAAATAGGCAGTGAAAAAGACGTGGTTTTGTATTGAATTCATTTGAATAGATGCTGAACAGCAGTTTAATACCATCGACAGAAAGGAACAGGACATCAGGGCAGGATTTGTTTGCTTGTTTATCTGGGCAAACAGTTTGTGCTTTTGTTAGATATGAATAAAAACATAGCCTGTCAGCAACCTTACAAAACAATTTTGAGGATTCTCTCTGTGACCCTCACACATGCATATTATACAGTGGGGATCGAAAGTTTGGGCACCCCAGGTAAAAATTTTTATTAATGTGCATAAAGAAGCCAAGAAAAGATGGAAAAATCTCCAAAAGGCATCAGATTAGAAGTTCTTATAATATGTAAAAAAAAAAAAAAAACTTAGATTTTATTTTTTCATCATTTACACTTTCAAAATAACAGAAAACAAAAAAATGGCGTCTGCAAAAGTTTGGGCACCCTGCAGAGTTAATACCTTGTACTGCCCCCTTTGGCAAGTATCACAGCTTGTAAACACTTTTTGTAGCCAGCCAAGAGTCTCTCAATTCTTGTTTGAGGTATCTTCGCCCATTCTTCCTTACAAAAGTCTTCCAGTTCTTTGAGATTTCTGGCCTGTATGTCACGCACTGCTCTTTTAAGGTCTATCCATAGATTTTCAATTATGTTGAGGTCAGGAGATTGTGAAGGCCATGGCAAAACCTTCAGTTTATGCCTCTTGATGTAATCCACCGTGGATTTTGAGGGTTGTTTAGGATCATTATCCATTTGTAGAAGCCATCCTCTCTTTAACTTCAGCTTTTTCACAGATGCCATCAAGTTAGCGTCCAAAATTTGCTGAAATTTTATTGAATCCATTTTTCCTTCTACTCGTGAAATCTTCCCTGTGCCACTGGCTGCAATACAACCGCATGATTGATCCACCCCCATGCTTAACTGTTGGACAGAGGTTATTTTCATGAAATTCTGTGCCCTTTCTTCTCCAAACGTACCTTTGCTCATTCCGGCCAAAAAGTTCTATTTTAACCTCATCGGTCCACAGAACTTGTTTCCAAAATGCATCAGGCTTGTCTATATGTTCATTTGCAAACTTCAAACACTGATTTTTGTGGTGAGGACGTAGAAGAGGTTTTCTTCTGATGACTCTTCCATGAAGAGTCATCATTTGTACAAGTATCTCTTTATAGTGGAATAGTGTACCACAACTCCAGTGTCTGCCAGATCTTTCTGGAGGGATTGTGCAGTCAAACGTGGGTTTTTACATTTATGCATTTTGGCAGACGCTTTTATCCAAAGCGACTTACATTGCATTCAAGGTACACATTTTTACATTTTGTCAGTTCTTGCTTTCCCTGGGAATCGAACCCATGACCTTGGCGTTGCTAGCGCCACACTCTTATCTGAAAACGCTTTGCTATCTTCTTATAGCCTTCTCCTGCTTTGTGAGCGTCAACTATTTTCAGTTTCAGTTTTCTAGACAACTGCTTAGAAGAACCCATGGTGCTGATTGTTGGGGCAAGGTCAGATGAGTCTGGGCATTTAAAACCTTTGAGATTGACATCACCTGGTCTTTCCAGACGATGACTGAGAACAATCCATGACACTGTCAGGTCTCAGCTTTCCAAAGGGGGAAGTACAAGGTATTAACTCTGCAGGGTGCCCAAACTTTTGCAGACGCCATTTTTTTGTTTTCTGTTATTTTAAAAGTGTAAATGATGGAAATAAAATCTAACTTTTTTTTGACATATTATAAGAATGTCTAATCTGTAATTTGTTGCCTTTTGGAGATTTTCCATCTAAAAAGATTTTCCATATATATAAAACTTTTTTCCCTATGATACAACAATTGTTTGATTAACATTAATGAGATTAAGACCTACTGTACTGCATGGATCTAAAATAATGTTACACATCAGATGTTTTCCACAACAGTTAACCAAACATTCACTTAAGACAACAGATAATGGGCCCTACTTTAGCACATGGTCTAAAGCGCACAGCGCAAGTGCACTTAGGGCACGTCCGAATCCACTTTTGCTAGTTCAGTGACGGGAAAAATGGTTGTGTGCCTGGCACATGGTCTAAAAGGGTTGTCCCTATTTTCTTAATGAGTCATGGGTGTGTTTTGGGCGTAATGTGCAATAAACCAATCAGAGTCTCATCTCCCATTCCCTTTAAAAGCCAGTTGCGTTTGCACCATGGTGGATTTGCTATTTACATGGTGGAATTTGAAAGTGGAAAAACTGAACGCTTCTTCAGAGAGGAATCCTTTTATTTTTAATATTTAAGAATGTTTGTGTGCTGCTGTGTGTGTAATAAGCAGAGTGTACGAATGTTGTGCATCTGCCTATAGGCAGAAAATAACAAAAAACATATTGCACTATTGACTTTAGACCAGGTTTTTGTTGGTCAATGGCACCAACGTTTTCAGTTGCCTCAAAATAGCAACACACCACCAATGCGCCTAAAGACACCTTGTTTTCAGACCTGCACACCCATGGGTGTGAGTGTATTTGCTATTTAAATAACGTGAAATTGATAACTGCGTTGGCCTGAAACTAGCAAAAAACACTGGGTGCCGGGTGTATGATAGGGCCCAATGTTTGCGTGAATACTCGCCAAGACGGATATTTTGAAATACTGTAATTCTGTGTATATCGGAGGTCGGAGGCATCTTTGTTCACAAGCTTCGGATCTTTCAGTCAGCACGAGTAAGATCATATTTCGGTACTCCTCTCAGAAAACGTACAAATAAAGACACTTTTAGATGTTTAAGATGAGGGCTTAATGAACAAACTTTTGTGAAAACCTCAAAATTGACCAAAATCAAAAATATTTTTACTTTTTTGCCTTTAGCTCAAAATTATCCCAGCACGGCAAAATGGTTTATATAATAAACAAAATAAATATTTTTCAAAATCATATTTTGTTTTAAGAAAATGAAGCCTAATTTAGAAATATTTGTATTCATCATGACACATTATCTGATACGTGTCTTGACAGACATTTCTAAAAATACTGTGAACCAGTGTTATTTTAGTATCAGAAATTTAAAATGAGTTTAAAATATTTTGAATTCATTTATATTTTTGTATTTTCTGTTTTCTTTTAAATTCAGTTAAATTTGTAGTCATTTCATTTTTGGAATTTTTGTTATTTTAAGTTATTGTCCATATAGTTTTATAAAATTGTATTTGTTTTAGTTTTGGCGATTTTAGTGCGTCAAGTTAAACTAAATGGAAATGATAAATGTTACTTTTGCAACTAGCTGAAATAAAATAAGTTTTCTATATTTCAGTTAACGCAACCGTAATTTTCATGATTTAATGTTATTTTTCAACTGTGTTTGGGGTGAAATGTTACCCCCACATATTTTCTTTACATTGCCATTTCAAATGAAATTTTAGCCTCTTTAGTTTCTGTTGCATATATCATGTGTAATGTGTGGTTGAACGGATGAGTGACCGCATTTCCTCTCTAATTATCTTTTGTGTCTCTTGGGCCCCTTTACATCTGATATTAACATGCATTCCATATCTAGAGAATATCTGAATATTATTTAGCTGGATTGCATTTATTCCTTGCACTCAAGCGCATTTCCAGTGTGTACTTGCATAATTATACTGTATGTGAATAACAAAAAATTGCATTTATTTCTTTGTCGAACATAATCTTGTGTGCATTTACATCTGTCTTTTAATGTGGTCAAGTTTCTGTTTTTTGTTTCAGTCACTGAAAATGCATTTTAATGCCAAATGTGAACAGGGCCTGTCTGTGTTAAATTGTCATCATATCCCTCTGTCTACATGTGTTTTTCCTCTCATGTTTCATTCATTCTCATCTTCTCTCTGTATATTTTCCAGGCTTGGACTACAGTGAGTAATGTAAAATATGCTGCATTTCCCTGTGTTCGTTCTTACATGCTGCTATCAGTGTATATTTTACAATCCCTCTGTGTAGCTGCTCTTGTATTTTTCTTTACCATTTGTTATGCCTCGATTTATTTCAAATTGCACATTGACACATTGCACATTTAAAAAAGAAAAACTATATATTATTTAATGATGATAAAAAAAACACACAGATCCATGTGTGTAGCTGTGTAGTAGATTAAAGCTTGAGTAGTTTAGCTAGATAAGCCTTCACCTCCGGCTGTAGTGGTTCCTTGCAGTTCCCTCCACAAAGCAAAGAAATAGCCTACACTTCTTATCCTTCACTTTGAGACTCGCTGTTGTAACAGATCATCTTGATTGATGTTTGAACAAAGATTATCTGAACAGAAAGAGATTTTGCACTGGTTTATGAGTGCTGGTATATAATCTTTGCGCTTTATAGCTGGTTGTACACAATTTTGATTTTGGGCACACTGTGCCTGCTTGAATTCATCAGATTAATTCTGTGTTCCACACAAAGTCGGATGTAGCACATTCCTATCTAACCATGTCTCAGATGACGACGTATAAACAACGTTTTTTTTGCAGGCACAACAGGGCTAAAGCACACCTTACAGACTCCAGTATACTCACGGCCAAGTTCTTTTTCATTCTTCACATAGGAGTATAAAAAATACGTGACCAGCGGGTAAAATGTTAGCGAACATCCTGACGCCACCCACACTGCTGAGAACGGCAGTTAGGTGAATATGTAAATATGTGCTGCACGCTTTCCTTTTAACACAAAAAAAAATGACAGCGGTGAGAAAACAGTAGTTAAGAAAGCGTCTGATCATAGCGATGTGGATATATTTGCACAAGCTCTGCAATTCGGCAAGCAGCTTTAGAGTATTAAAGTGAGACACTACAGGTGAATAGGAATTTTTTTTTTTATTAGAAGATATCACTGTGAAACTTCTCCAGTTTATTACTGGCATAAACATAAAAAAAAAAAAATGTATTACAAGTTTTGTGTAAATTAATGTTTTAATATGCAAATGAGGCCTTATATACTTAAATATATGCTCATTTGCATATATTTAAAAAAACAAAATCTGGAAATTGCAAAGGACCTGGTTTAAAATGATTGGTTCTATTTGTTGACATATTAGATGAAATGGCTTTAACAGAGGGGATTCTGGATATCTTATTTTGTGCTTTAGTAAATTAGAGAATACTGACTTATTACTGCCTTAAAAAACAAATCAAATGTCACCATGTTTTTTTTTTTTTTTTTTTTTTAAATAAAAGGACCTATAACTCGGGATAGGAATGATATATCAACAAATCCTCTTCTTCAGAACAAAGTTAAGTATAAGACTGGAAAAGCTGGTGCTTATAGGTGCTACTGAAGTGGATATATCTGATTCTGAGTGTATCAGGGCCGTAAGGAAAATGTGGAAAATATATGTCCTTTTATTGAACATTAAAAGATTTTTTTGTTTGTTTGTTTTAAAATCCTATTAATTTATAAGGTGACGAGGATATAATGTACAAGAACAGCAAGAGGGCAAAATACCCCCAATATTGATAGTATTAAGTTATAGTTGTATGTTTTAAGTAAAATATCCAAGTTAATACTTATTTCCATATTCTGTTATTTTGTTATATTAAATCATTTAATTTACTTTAATATTCAATAAATACAATGTCATTAAAAGAAGTTAATTAAAATATACAGAAACGTTTTAGTTTACATTTTATTTCGATGTGTCACTTTACACATTCTACCAACCATAAGTAACTTTGCAATACATTAGTAGTATTAGTACTAGTAGACTGTAGTAGACTGTTAGGTTTAGATGATAGGGTTTGCGTTAGTAGAATGTCTGTTGGGAAAGCATTCAAATAAAGTGTTAGCAGATATCAAGCAGACAGTCTACTAATACTCTAATGAGAGTTAGTTGACAATGACATGTAGTTGCAAAGTTACTTATAGTTAGTAGAATGTCTATATTGGACCATCGAAATAAAGTGTTACCACATTTTATCAAATAAATAAATAAAAGCTTCATACACTGCTTGAGAAGATAACACCATTTTATGGGAACCGATTAAAAAATAACTAATTAATCAAAAAAACTGAAATGAATACAATATCAAAATATTAAAAACTCCAAAAAAAAAGTTTTTTAATATTTTGATATTAGCGCTGCTCTCCTCGGTCTTGTCGCGCTTAGATGGTTTAAAAGCATTTACATGAATAAGAGCACGCGTGATCATATAATGTAACGCTAGGCAAAAATGGATATAAAAACGAATGCTGCGTTAATTGTGTTAAATATCTTTAATGTGTTAAACTGAAAAATGAATCGCCTGCATTAACGCGATAATTTGCACAGCACTAATAATAACATACAATGGTTTTATTATAAATATGGTGATCATCCCAACTAAATAACAATGACCATTTGAATCTAACCATGCCATGTAAATAAATGTCAGTTACTGTACTTTTCCTCAACAAGTTTTTCTCCCCAAAATACAATACTTTTGTCTCAATATATTTCATAAATTTAAATATTCTTATGTGCGGCATAAATCTATAGCATTTATAAAAACATTAAATATTAGCTCAACTTAGCACAGAACCGTCTTGCGTCAAGGATCAGCCAAATTTGCAGGTGCATAGGACTGAACTGGATGTGGTTTAGAAGAAAATGTCTTTAGCCCCATTGTACCCTATGATTATCAGCAAAGAACAGTGACCTTGTCTTATTTTCCTACAAAAGTTTGTTAAATCATCATAAAATCTAGGAATTTTGACACATTCATGTATTTTATTGGCTTATAAGTGAATGTTTATTATTAAAAGTGAAGTGTGTAAAGTGATTTTCTATTGAACTTTTCCAAGTAGGAAGTTGGAAATTCTGGCTTTATGAATCAAACACCGCATAATGTCTCATAAAGTTTTAGTAAGACTATTTGTCTCAAAAGTCATAAATGAGAGTATTTGATTCAGCTTATTTAAACCTAAATATAATATCCTGTGCAAATTTGCTTTAAAGTCCATTAAAGTGAAGGATTTTTGTATAGTGGGTCATTAGCGTCCTCCCATGGCTGTTTTCTTCCCTCAATGCCTTCCTGTCTCTTTCCACACTTTTCAATCTTCTCTCCTCTCCTTTTATTCTCTCGTGGGCTGCAGAAGGCGCCGAAAGTCTGTAATTGAGGAGGTGGATCGACAGAGTCTCATAAGAACCTTTGCCTCTCGGGCAATCGAAGCTCACAAACAGTGTGCCGGAAACGGAATGTTGCTCAACAAGCTTCCCAAGTCAGAGAGCACAGTCACCTTCCTCTCAGATAAACGACCTCTCACCACCCAAAATCCATTATACCAGGAAGGAGCGTCCAGCAGTCCGGAGCCCAACTCGGAGCACAGGGTTGGTGGATTTTTGGACAGTGACACGCCGTCTCTGACAAGCCACTCCAGCCAAATGACTTCTTGGTCCTTGCCATCCCGTATTCGAGGGCGAGGGATTTATGATGCTCTGCGCCGGAAGGGTCTCTGGGACCCCGCCGAATGGGAGGAGCAAGAGCTGAAGGCGGGGCTTAAGGACAGCAGGGAAGAACTTGATGCAGACCTTGATCAGAATGGTCATAGCACAGAAACAAAGCTGTCAGTCAGAGAACAGGCCAGACAATTTGAGCAGCAAGCTTTAGCCGAGCGGACGCCCAGACAGAGCCGGGACTCTTATGCATCTCTGGATCCGGACGACCCGCTACTGACCGCTATCATGCTGTCATCCAGTTCGATTTCTGTCGGCAAGGACATCCCACCCTGCATTATCATCACCGGGGGTGACGGCGAAACTCCTCCCCCACCCACGGCTCAGCGGCCGACTCCACCCGTTCTGAGGAAGTTCAGCTCCAGTATCTCCAATTACATGACAGTGGAGCCTTGTGAAATCACATTGGAATTCATATCAGACTCACCGGACAGCTCACCACCCCCTCTGCCTGTCCCACCCCGTTCTTTTCTTTCTCCTCCACATGTGCAACAGGATTTCACCCCACCACCCACCCCACCTCCCATTCAGTCTCCTGAACTCCCAGTTCAGTCTCCAACTCCTACACCTAAACTAAGAGGGATCCTCAAGAAAATGACCAGATCCACCGGCAGCCTTGATGTGAAAGATGACAGCAGTTGCGAAAGAGGAAGTAAAGTCTCCATGACTGTCATGCTAAAAGAACCAGAATCTAAACAGGACCCAATAGACGCCAGCGAATCAGAATCTGACTCTTCCATTCAGCCCCCAGAAAAACAACCAATCACTGAGGAATGAGAGACTCCGCCCACCTCAGCCCCTTATTTCTGAATGAACTCTGGAACTCTTTTCATATCTTCTTTCCTAAAACTCCAACTGTTTCATCATTTACTTTTTCATGCGCTATTTCGAGGGCACTTTACTTTGAGAGCACTTTATAGTCTTCACTTCAAAGAAGTTTCAATGTGATTGAAAGATGTTTTTTTGCATAACTTACATTTGACTGTTTTTATATGTTAGAATATCAACCGTCCTAACAGAAAGCAAATCGTTTTTAAACTTCATAGAGTGGATTCATGTCAATCAAACAGAACACAACAGAGAAAGGGTAAAACATAATTATTATATGATATTCATGTTTTGACAGTGAAATCCTACATGTAAGCGAATAGAAATATTTTTGTAAGAACAACTATATTATATGCAATTTTATAAGAGCAAACTTTAAAACAAGTGTTTTACATTTATAGAAAAGGGGAAGAGGAGAGAATGTGTGCGTTCATGCTGAACATTCTACTGTAGAATGTTCTAAGCAGTTTTTATTTATTATTATTTGTAATTTAGTGACTCAAACTGTTATACAAGCATACAAGCCATTGGTGTTAGTTTTGTTTTGATAATATGAAAAGCTATGTGCAATTAAACACACTATCCTTCAAAAATGTTTTTAAAGACATTGATACTTTTATTTTGGAAAGATGCATTAAATTGATCAAAAGTGGCAGTAAAGACATTTATAATGCTAAAAAAAAAAAATATATTTCATATAAATGCTCTTCCTTTTATCTTTCTATTCAAATAATTGCATATTAGTATGATTTCTGAAGGATCATGTGACACTGAATGGCTTCCGAAAATTCAGCTTTGACATCACAGAAATACAATATTTTTGTATTTAATTTTAATTATAATTAATAATTTTTACAATATTACTGTTTTTACTGTATTTTACTCTGCATAAGAGATTTCTTTGTAAAACATCAAAAATCTTACTGATCTCAAACTTTTGAGCAGTGATGTATATTGTTTTTAAATTTATATTTAACATTTAGGACTAATGTTTTTTTTGCACGAAAAGTACAGCATGCATTAATTTACATGTTTTTATAGCCATCAGTTTGCACATTTTTAAAAGAGCAAGTGGAATAATGTTTTTCCAATAGAATATATTAAATAATAATGGACTTTTTTTTTTTTTTTTTTTTTATCAGATTAATCTAACTAATATTTAAACTGACCATCACTGTTTATGTATATTTAATATTTAACTGGTGACGTGCTTCCTTGCAGGCGGATGTTAGTGAGAGAAGCTGTTATCATGATCATGTGACCTTGAGAGGAGTGACAGAGATTGTGATCAAATTTGATGAGAGGGACCTTATAATTAAAGATCACATTTAGTTTAATCAGTTTAGTTTAATCAGAAAAAGAATAAGAATGAATTGAATCATATTATCTATTAGCTTGCACCGCCTAAGTAATGTCAATGCAAGGAAGGTCACTTCAGAGGAAGAACAAGCTATTACATTTAGATTAAAGATTAGGAAAATACATTTTTATTTGGAGTAACGAGCACTGTTTATTCACAATAAAACCAGGAGCATGCTTGGAGAAAGTAAACAGAATTGATTTTGAAGGTTAGAAACAGGTTGTTCTTTATATATCTTTCTCATTTATTCACAGTGTTGGGGAAAGTTACTTTTAAACGTAATGTTACAATATTGCATTACTCCTAAAAAAAGTAACTTAGTTACAGTACTTAGGTAACACTTTACATTAAGGTTTCATTAGTTAACTACATTAGGTAACATGAACTAATGAACTGCACTTCTATAGCATTTATTAATCTTTGTTAATGTTAATTTCAACATTTACTAAAACTATTCAAATTAAAAGTTGTATTTGTTAACATTAGTTAATGCACTGTGAACTAACATGAACAAACAATGGACAGCTGTATTTGTATTAACTAACGTTAACAAATATTAAGAAATACAGTAACAAATGTATTGCTTATGGTTAGTTTGTGTTAGTCAATGCGTAATAATGTTAACAAATGAAACCTTATTGTACCGTTAAGTGATATCGTTACATATATATCATTTTTTTCTTAATAAAATTTGGATTTACTTTAGTTGGACAATAACTTTTCTCTAAAGCTGATGTACAACCAAACAATCACTCTTCCATTAAGTTCCTATTATCACTGTAAAGTTGCTTTGAAACAATCTATATTGTGAAAAGCGCTATATAAATAAAAGAAAAAAAAAAAAAACATCAAACACCACATTGTTTTTTTTTTTTAATCTTCGCTATTGCTTCAATGCACATGAACAAGTGCACCATTATTTGTTGCGTAGTGATGTGTATGTTCAAGTAAGCCAGAAATGTGCTGTTTAATATATCATGACGACTCACGAGTTGAGTATTTGCGCTAAATCTGCGTAGATTTGGCTTACACAGTCTTCCCCAGCAAAGTGAGTAAACATAATAAATAACCCGCCAAACTAGCTAGTGGTTTGACAGCGTTACCCGGCACAGTTGATTTTTACCTGCATTTCGTGGGTTGGTGGGTGTTCGTTTTAAACCCTGAAAACACTTTCTCACCTGGGCTGGGCTTGCTTGTTTAGTTTTTTTATAACTATTTTTGGCAAAAGTAAAGGCCCTTCCACACCAAAGGTTAAATGAATAATGCCGCGTTCCAGGCAACCCGTAACCCGTGTTTTCCCAACCTTCTATCCGTGAAAGTGCACTGGAACGGCAGTCAAACCCGTGACTTCCCACCCGTGAACTCGTACTAGATCGATGTACTCTCAGTTACGAGCTCTGACGTCACATAGACCGCGAAACAACAATGGCAGCCCCTACGGATGCGGTGTTTATGAAAGTCGTGCATTAAAATAAGGCATTGCTCTAACGTTATTTATCCGCAAATGTTGTGCATTATCAGCAGCTTTTCTAGCATTAGCTAGTTTTCAGTCCATTGAATGCAAGAATAAATGAATACCAAATACATTTCCAAATATACAAATAACGTAAAATAAAAGGTATAACAGCTTCTTTTGCCTTGTGCACCATTTTTTATCTTACGTTTCCCTTAAATAAGCAAGGAGTAAGCACCTTTGGCGATAGAAATGATTGTAAATGAGCATAAGCCCCGTACGGTCCGCCATGCTTTGTTTACAGCTAGCTACCACAATTCGTTGCGCTCAGGCAGTTTGGCGTGACTTTGCCTGGAACGCTACAAAGTCGTGAGTCGTGGTTTGAAACTTACGGACTCAAAAACCTGCCTGGAACGCAGCATAAGCCTCAGGCTGAAGGAAATGCAAATTCACGGGCACAACTCAAACTAACCAGTCTGAATTGCAAAAGAACAGAATTCAGGAGGAGAAAGTTCAACATTCTTACTTCAGCAATAAAAAAAAAAGAAACACAAATGTGATGTTCATTTTAAGTGTGGTTATTAGTATGGTTGAATACTTATGGTTGAATTGGATCATTGGAGGTCAACAGCAAAGCCATTGTTTAATAAAGTGAGATGAAATAAAGTACGTATGAGTTATTTAACATTTTAATTATTGCAGGTTTGTGTAATATTCTGAGTTTGCATTTCATTGTTTTTATTGAGTAAATGCATGCTCACATTTAGTCTAGAAATAGAGCTTGAGTGATCGAATGGAATTCAAGCTTAGTTCAGGCAGACCACTGATCGCTAAACAAAATTCCAGCTGATTTGTTACTCCACCTACTCTAATCAACTATAATATTTAAGCTCATTCAAACGCATGCTCCTCAGTCTGTTGCAGACATTTACATAGTGATGGTGAAAGTGAAGCTTTGCGAAGCACCGAGGCTTTCCCCTCAACTGTATCGTAAAAAGGTTCATTACTCGAAGCTTTTCAACATGGTGCACACTAGGGATGTCACGGTACCAAAATTCCAGTAGTCGGTACCAATACCATAAAAATCGTACCAATTTCGGTACCACAGCAAAATTTTTATTTTATTTAACTATTTTTTTTTTTATGTAATTAAATTCAATGAGTTTATTATTTATGATGATAATCATTATAAGTAAATGATACATAAACATTTAAAGGCTGTATGCTGTTTAAAGTAGACATTGTTTATAAAAAGATGTGAAGTGAAGAAGAAGTGAAAGAAGTGAAAAATAAGCAACGATCTAGGCATAATTATTATTAGTAAAGGCGTATTATTATTACATAGAGATGTAGCTAAATATACTGTACAGTAGCCTAATATATTCTGTCAATTTCTTCACGTTAATCCGAACTTTTCTTTTTACGGGTTGCCGTGAAGACCTTTGAGTGTCTGTGTTCATGACATGACAGTTTTCTCAAATGAAACGGTAAATGCTCATGAAGTGACGGTTTATGCGTTCGTGTCCTCATATAGTGACACACGGCAGAGACTACAAAGACAGCGAGCGAGTGTCGGCGCCCGTCATTCACACAGAGACGCAGAACATGCAGGAGTAATATTGAAATGGTATTTTGCAGTTTAATATTCACAGACACTAGTATATATTCAGCTACAGTCTGGAGCCCTGCGCTTAGATAAACACGGAAGCGACTGAACGCAGCTGCGGGTGTCAAAAATACTCGGGAGTCGGTACTACCGGTACTACAGAAATGCTGGTATCGTCACATTTTTTAAATTTCAGTACCGACTTGGTACCGAAGTACCGGTACTTGTGACATCCCTAGTGCACACTAGCCACATATTGTGGTCAAAAGGTGGAAAAAGCTGCCTTTGCATCCCAGCCCTTTTGGACCGTTTCATATAATTTGTGCTATGAAAACCGTATAAAGCAAAGAAAATATAAATAAGTCTTTCACATGTCATTGTACTTACACGATGTACGAATAAATTTGTGAAAAAAATAGACAAGGCTCATGTATATATGAGCAAAATAAAAGAAGATCATTATAGAATGAAGTGCCTGTGAACCGGGAATTAATACAAAATGAACACGCACAAAACTACACATTTAAATATGTATTTGTTATTTCGTATTATGATTTATTCTTATCAAATAAGTGAATAACACTTGAAACGGTGCAAGAGGTTTGCGTTATTTGAATCGGAATACGAAGCAATCATGTGGTTGTGTGTGAAAATGAAACTTCGGACGTCACAGATCACGTGGTTACGACAAAACCAATCAAGCTCCGGTACAGTGCTTCACTGTGAGATGTTTCGTTTTTTGATACAAGCTTCGAAGCCTCGGTGTCGAACGTCACATCACTACATTTACACCCACCTCCAACCTTTCACCTCCTAGCATCTTCATAATAGAGCATTGGATTAGAAACTCTATCCATGTGATCATTGTATCTCTTTCTGTAACATGTGCTAAGAAACATTTGGTTATTATTAAGGCTTGGGGGATTTGTGTCTCAAGGATGCATCTCAAGCTGTCTAGCCTTTTGCCAAATCCAAAGATTGTCAATAAATTTCATTCTCAAAGTGGTCCTGACTGAACTAACCATCATGTTTACACAGCGCACACAACATCTTTGCACTTACTCTCGATTTCTCTCAACATGGGGACACGAGAGCTGTCAATAAATGGGAAAACCAAGTAACTTGCTTTTTCTTATTTGAAAAATTAACTCAGATATTTTGTTGTAAATTTAGAAGTAACGTATTAATAATCTGATTACCTAACTTGCATTATTTGTAATGTGCTACCCCCCAACATTGTTTATTCACTGTATCTCTCTCTCTCTCTCTCTTTCTCTCTCTCTGTGTTTTTTCACTCTTTTCACTAACCCTTTTTAAAAGCTGTCAAGAGTGCCAGACCTCCTATAGCTCTCCTGCCCCGGTTCAGTCCTGCAGATGTTTTTGCCCTTTCAGAAACTCAAGCAGTCAAGACTCACATAGAGATTAAACAATGCAGCTAATGGTTTATGTGGCGCATGGCGGGGGACGTTCACTCTGCCGTTCCCTGCTGAATTCGCCCCATCAGGCGCGCAGTCAAAGTCTCTCCATTCAGACAAACTGCTCCTACAATATCTCTGCATGGGTCTGCAGATGGCGTCTCCCTCATCCATATTGGAAAAATCTGTTTGAAATCCATCATCAGCCCATAAGCAAATGCACACCGATTTACTAATGTCTCGTCTTCAGTTCTGATGTGTTAGTGCACCTTTAAAATACACAGACACTGTGTTTGCAAACAGTTGCACCAAGTAGTTAAAAATCAATGAAATGAAATGACACTTATTCTACCTACAACTATTCAATAGACATCAAAGGACAGAAAGTATGATCAAAGGTTACAGATTTATGTGCGAGCTGAATGGATGTTGTGTGTATGTATCAGGGCTTGATTGTAGGTCCAGAGGAACGGCTCTATATTTTCACATGATCTGCTCAGAATAATTATTCAATCGATGATTCTGCAGTTGACATCACTAACCCTAATTTTCGAACCCTAATGTCTTTCTCACTTCCTACTTTCATATTACGTGCTCCACCACACAAAATAAAATCTCTCTTGCTCTATTAAAAAACGAGAGTACTCCAAAAAAGGATCTCACTTTTGTTTTTTTGCATTAGAGAATTTCCAGTTTTAATAGTTAATCATATAATGATATTGTTATTATATAAATTATGTTTATGTATGCATGTGTGTCACAGATCACAGCACATCTTAGTCCTAGATGGTTCTTTGAAGGTAGTCTGTTCTTTGCAATCTTAGAATTGAGAAACAGACTTTTTTCCCTGAAGGACATTGAGAGAGACATCACTTTCCTCGCACACACACACACATCCCACATCACTCATCTGTCACTCTCATTCATTATGTGCGAGAAAGATGTGTTTGTTTGACATTGGTATTTCATCATTTATTCAGGTAATGCACACCCTCTGACACCACTCTGTGCTCTTTATTCATGGGATGAATTTCCTAAAACCTGTTAACTCTTTCCCCGCCATTGACGGAATTTTCTGTCATTTATGAAACAACGCTTCCATCCCCACCACTGACATAATTTTCACTGTTATATGGTAGGGGGTGCAGAGGTTCTGTCCTGATATATTGCATGTTCAAATACAACAGAATATTCTGGGGGCCATGACATTTTTGTGAAAATGATCAAAAACACTGGCGGTGGCTGGTAACTTAAAAAAAAAAAAAAAAAAGAACATTTCCAATGGCTTTTTCTTATTCTATTCTATCTTATTTTATTTTATTTATTTGGTTTAGTTTAGATTTTGTAAGTTTCATCCGTTGAATAGTTTTGGCAGTGTCCCTGAGAGGGGGTTTCTTCAGACACAGACACACACACACACACACACACACACACAAAACACGCTGCTCATTTGTCACAGTGTTTTAATCACTTAGTGGGTTTAACTCTTTGGCCCTTGAGAGAGCCCTCAAATGTAACTTTCCTGGAAATGGTGTTTGTGTGTAGGACAATTTATAGCTACTGCATATAGTGTGAGAGTGTGTGTGCATGTGTTGGTTTACTATTCATCAAAAAAAACGACGGATTTCAAAAATCAGATTAACGTGTTTGTGAAGTCTTTGCTGTAGGTAAAACTGCTTGTGTCAGGACTATCTGCACCATTTCCCTGAGTGCATTTTTATCTTTCGAAAGCTTTCCCATTTAAACATGGTGTTTTCATTCTGGTCCAGTGATAAGAAAATGCTTTCTGTATGATAAAAGTCAGTCAGACTTCACAAAAACAAGTCTGAAATCACTTAGTTAGTCAACAGATGTCACATTTCAAACTACATGTCATCCTTTCTAACACCTCTGTTTCTTTCTACAGGCGTGGCATTGGCAGAGAGGTAAGTCTTTTTTTTCACTATTAATATCACTCACAATATCGCTTTCCTGTAGCTCAAACAATAGAGCATGGTGCTAGCAACGCCAAGGTCATGGGTTCAATTCCCAGGGAAAGCAAGAACTGACAAAATGTAAAATATGTAAATGTACCTTGAATGCAATGTAAGTCGCTTTGGTTAAAAGTGTCTGCCAAATGCATAAATGTAAATGTAAATGTAAATGCACTCATATTTAGAGTTCGGGATTTGAACAAACCGCTAGTATTACATGTTTCCTGGATGAATATAAATATGGAAACACCATGGTGACTTGCATAGCACCTCTTATATTTTCCCCAGACTGTAAAAATCCAGTTCTATTTATAGTTGATTTAATTTATAGGGCTTTTTTTAATAAGTCGAAGGTAAGAGTGCCTTGTTCCCTTGTCACTTCAGGTGCCTTGAGAGAGACTTTCTCTTGAATCACAATGAGATGAAGGGAGCGATAGAAACTTTGCCATTAAACTTACATTTACACCCCACTAAGAAGTGTAAATTGAAGAGTCTTGTCTAATCTTAGTTCTGCCTGCACACACATTTTGCAGCAAGAACACGTCACGTCAGTGTCTGAGTTGCCAAGTTAATGCATATAGACAGGCTATGCATGCTGTCAAACACAACCTTTTCTGACCTTTCGAGCACTTTAGCTCTTAATGTTTGGTCTACTTCTTAAGATGGAACATTTTCCCTCATCTGCATCTCCGTCATTATCTTTCTCACCAGGAGCTCCTGCTTTCCTGCATCTTTTTGCTGTCATGTTCTCAGTCTGATCATTCATTTTAAATGTATGCAGCAACATCTTCTCTTGCTATTCTCTTTGTCTTTTATTCTGTGCTGCCTCTCATGTATTCTCTCTTAGTGTCAAATCTTTTTTCTCCCCTCGTTCTCTTTGTATCTGTGCCAGCAGCAGCAGCAGCTGTTGAGACCCTCTCTGCTCCGGCCTGAGGTAGCATCTCTGTTTTTCTGCATGCCTTTCCTTAGTTTTCCTTTTTGTGTCTTTATTTTGATAGTCCCCTTTAGACATTCTGACTATAAGTAACTTTGCAACTACAAGTCAACTAAATCCCATTAGAGTATTACTAGACTGTCTGCTTAATATCTGCTGCTAACACTTTATTTTGATGCTTCCCCAACATCCTACTGACTATAAGTCATTTTAGAAGTACATGTTGACTTATCACACTAACCCTAACCCTAAAGGTCCTTTCACACGGAGTCCATCCTAAAATGTTGTCACGCACACTGAGAAGAAATTCTCTGAGAAGAAATTGCGAAGAAATTCTCAAAACTATATAAAATGGAGTCTTCAAGCACACTGTCAGAAAAAAAAGTACATTGCTGTCACTGGGGCAGTACCCTAAGGTACTAATATGTACATTTTAGGTACTAATACACACTCTTAAAGTACTGATATGTACCTTTTAAGGTTCTAATATGTACCATTTAGGGGTGAGTAAGGTACAAAGATGTACCTTTTAACTTTTGTACCTTAGGGTACCACCCCAGTGACAGCACTGTACCTTTTTTTCTGAGAGTGCAGTGAGGATGATTTTGTTGTCCTCTCTCTTCTAACTTGAGCATAATACTGTATAATCGTTCGTACACCCTTTGTTTTGAAATCAGTACCTACAATTCCAAGCTGTTCCGCAATCATCTGCCACAATCAGTCTTTATATTCCGTCTCTTTGCATTCCACACTTTGTTTGTCATACAGTGCTTTGTGCTGCGAGATGAAGTGGATCACTTGTACGGTGGCTCTGAATTGTCAAAACACATGCTTGCAACGGATGCGAAAAATGCAGAAAACTGAACCCAATCTGAATTTTTTTCATGACGGATGAAAGTTTCAGAGGCAGTGTGTCGTGAGGTCGTATTTATTTTTAATTTTTTAACAACGAAAATTCTGACTCTTCAGCAAAAATTTGAGTGTGCAAGGACCTAAACAGTATACTAATACTAAACTAATACTCTAATTAGAGTTAGTTGACATGTAGGTAAAACATTACTTATAGTCAACAGAATGTCTAAAGGGGACCATTGAGATAAAGTGTTACCTTGAAAGATTTTCTTATCGTTACTGCAGATTTTTTGATGTCTCTTATTAATGATCATTAGTTTATATATGTTCATTTTGAGATCAGTAGGGTATACATCAAGCAAATTCATTCTTCAACTGCTAAATAATAATTTTTAAAGACACAGTTCACAATTCACCCAAAATGAAAATGCTGTCATTTATTCACACTCATGTTCACACCTTTGTGTGAGAATCAGGTCAAAATCTAATATTCATAATTTACTAAAAATCATAAGCATGAGTAAATTTACAAGATTTTCATTTTGGGTAAACTATTTCTTTAAGATATAAGATTCTTTATTCTTTAAATGCTAACACTTACACTACCACTACCATAAAAAAATAAAAATAATAATAATAATAATAATAATAATAATAATAAAATAAATTAATAGGCTTACTTTTATTTGGCAATGATGCATTAAATTGAAAAAAAAAAAAAAAGTATATTGTTTGAAAATTAATTCTATTTCAAATAAATACTGTTCTTTAAACTTTATATTCATCCTGGAAAAAAAAAAAAAAAAAAATCACAAAAATATTAAGCAAATTAACTGTTTTCAACATCATAATTACAAAATAATTATGTAAAAAATATTTCAGAAGCATAAAAATAAATCTTACCTACCTCCAACTTTTTAACGGTAGTGCAGCTAGATGTTCACTTGCTTAATTTGGTTAAATTAAGTTGTAGCAATGAGTGCAACAATTGTGCTCCAGAAATGTTATTGACTAGATCGTAAACTGTGCACCAAACCCAGACTAATTTATGTAGCCTGTGTGAAGATGAAGTCTGACATCTGTCTTTATGTTTGTATTTTAGGCTCTCTCCATGGAATCAGGTATCGACCCTGGGCAGGATTACTATTCTCAAGACTACTATAGTTACGATCAAGGGTGAGTTTCATGGTATATACAAGGCTAGTGTGTATTTGTTACAGACTAGATTTGTGTATTTCAGATGTGTTTACTTCCTCTCTTGAAGATGAAGTATGTAATTTCTGCCCCTTATAACTCCCTTTCTCTCTGTCTGTCTCCTGTGACCTTCGGTTTTCCATCATCTTTGAGCACTCAGTATTTCTCTTCTTTCTCCATTCCAATTTTCACAATCATTGTGATGATAACAAAACACCTGAGCCCAAAAAGATATACAAAACTCTACTAAAAGGCTAAAAGACTAAGATGCCTGTAGTGGATACAATACATTAATTGAACATCTTGTGTCTGCAAACAAAAGGAGACAGAAGAAAGAGAAAGAGGTGTAAACACTCTCACATTGACACATACTGTACCATTCAGAACAGATGCTGTTGCATATGTTCAAATGTTGAACGGCATGGTTTAACGTCAGCCCTTCTGAGGAGATGCTGGAAGCTTTAATTAGATTAATCTACCCTCACCTCCACACAGCCGTCTTTAGCTAAGCTCAGTGGATTCATTAAGACGTGAGGCGCATGTTTTCTAGTAAGACTCAGTTCAGAGTGTTCAAAGTGTAATGGCATTCTCTATTGCGTTCGGTAGAGTCATTAGAATTTTCTAGCAAGAGGAGCAGCAGATGGTCTTAAGGCCTCTGTAGTGCTCTGAGCGTTAGCTATTAATCTTAGTATTAGGTAAGTTTACATATCGGGGACTATATCTCCTAGAACAGGGCTTCCCAAACTTTTCCTTTCTAGGACCCACCTAGACAAGTATAATCTCAAGACCCGCCAATATATTTTTATATGAAGTACGTGGTGGTGCGAGGTTTACATAAATAATCCATTGCGTCATCACGTTCATGATCAGAAATAATTTTAAGACAACATGATTGAATATGTGCTGATTCACATTTGAAAACTTAGAGTAGATCCATAAAAATTTGAAACGCTTGCTGCAGTCCATTTCTGAACTTTGACTTCTGCGAGTGTTGTTAAACTCATTGCAGTGTTCAGTGCAGAAAACGCTCTCATGCTCGTTCTGAGTACATGTGAAATGCTTATTACAGACATACACTCACCTAAAGGATTATTAGGAACACCTGTTCAATTTCTCATTAATGCAATTATCTAATCAACCAATCACATGGCAGTTGCTTCAATGCATTTAGGGGTGTGGTCCTGGTCAAGACAATCTCTTGAACTCCAAACTGAATGTCAGAATGGGAAAGAAAGGTGATTTAAGCAATTTTGAGCGTGGCATGGTTGTTGGTGCCAGACGGGCCGGTCTGAGTATTTCACAATCTGCTCAGTTACTGGGATTTTCACGCACAACCATTTCTATGGTTTACAAAGAATGGTGTGAAAAGGAAAAACATCCAGTATCACGGCAGTCCTGTGGCGAAAATGCCTTGTTGATGCTAGAGGTCAGAGGGGAATGGGCCGACTGATTCAAGCTGATAGAAGAGCAACTTTGACTGAAATAACCACTCGTTACAACCGAGGTATGCAGCAAAGCATTTGTGAAGCCACAACACGCACAACCTTGAGGCTGATGGGCTACAACAGCAGAAGACCCCACCGGGTACCACTCATCTCCACTACAAATAGGAAAAAGAGGCTACAATTTGCACGAGCTCACCAAAATTAGACAGTTGAAGACTGGAAAAACGTTGCCTGGTCTGATGAGTCTTGATTTCTGTTGAGACATTCAGATGGTAGAGTCAGAATTTGGCGTAAACAGAATGAGAACATGGATCCATCATACCTTGTTACCACTGTGCAGGCTGGTGGTGGTGGTGTAATGGTGTGGGGGATGTTTTCTTGGCACACTTTAGGCCCCTTAGTGCCAATTGGGCATCGTTTAAATGCCACAGCCTACCTGAGCATTGTTTCTGACCATGTCCATCCCCTTATTACCACCATGTACCCATTCTCTGATGGCTGCTTCCAGCAGGATAATGCACCATGTCACAAAGCTCGAATCATTTCAAATTGGTTTCTTGAACATGACAATGAGTTCACTGTACTAAAATGGCCCCCACAGTCACCAGATCTCAACCCAATAGAGCATCTTTGGGATGTGGTGGAACGGGAGCTTCGTGCCCTGGATGTGCATCCCAGAAATCTCCATCAACTGCAAGATGGTATCCTATCAATATGTGCCAACATTTCTAAAGAATGCTTTCAGCACCTTGTTGAATCAATGCCACGTAGAATTAAGGCAGTTCTGAAGGCGAAAGGGGGTCAAACACAGTATTAGTATGGTGTTCCTAATAATCCTTTAGGTGAGTGTATTTTCCTTATGTGTTGGTAGGTAGTCAAATGCACGTGAGAGACTGCAAAGAATGCACTCTTACGACCATATGTCTGAAAGACAACAGTGCTGAGTTGAATAGAGATGAATAAACAGACCTGAAACAGCATCGTGACAATTGAATTCGCCAGTTGTTTTTATGAGTCACATGTGCATGCTTCACTATAAAACACGCAATACATATATTTATGGAATTAAATTGCAGCCTTTTGCGAAAAGCAATATCGCAATTTCTATTCAATGGTGCTATATACTTGCAGACCCAGTATAATCTCTCTATCTCTCTCTCTCTCTATCTCTCTCTATCTCTCTCTCTCTCTCTCTCTCTCTCTTTTGTGTGTGTGTGTGTGTGTGTGTGTGTGTGTGTGTGTGTGTGTGTGTGTGTGTGCGTGTGCGCGACCCACCTTTTCCCACTTTGCGACCCACAGTTTCTAAAACCTCTATCCTAGAAGGATGACATTTAATGTAACTCCCAGTAATGGATTTGTCAGTAATATTTGTAAAAGCAATTTGATAAAATGAGCAATGCTGAAAGAGATTTCTTTTCTCTAGAAATCCCTCAAAATTGTATCCGATTGTACCTGGATGTCAAGGTTTTCTTTGTCCAGAAAACCTTTGATGGGATTGATTCCACAGACATCAAGGGCGAGAGTGGGAAAGATAAATGTTCCACTACTGTCAGGCTAAACGGCACCTGCTAACAGAAAGGCCTGGCCTGCTGAAGATCTAGGGCTATTTAGTTTAGGAATATTTAATGGGGGTTCAGCCTTTAATCCCTTGATCACAGAGGCTGTTTGTCCTGCGTGGGTGGAGCAGCACATGGGCTGATGTTGATTGCAAGTGTAATGAGGCATCTGTTTTGCCTTTTCCTGTCTTGAATAAGCACTCCTATTTTCAAACCTGTTGGAGATCTGACCCCCAAAGTACTCAGAATTTACATTAGCTTTGAAATGAAGGTGTTGTAAGTTGGTTTTGGTTTGTTTCTTTAATTATTACTTAACATATTTTACTTTAAATAGGTGTCTTGAAAAATCAGACCATTTGTTTTTTCAATTAAACTTAAATGGCTTAGTTTTTTAAATAAAAAGCAGAGTTTGTCAAGACAAACTATGAATGTTGGCTTGACAAAACCTTGTTTTTAAAGATGTTTAAAAAGCATTGAAAGGAATGCTTTTCCTTTTAGGAAAGCCAGCTAGGAAACATGTTTAGGTTTGATCGTTGGTTGGGATATCTTTGGAGAGTAGGGTTTAGGAGATAATGCATGTGGTTAAATAGATTAAAAATCCCATACAACACCTTTAATAATGTTCACATGTTGTAATATTTCCATTCCTACATCCAGATATGATCCCTATCCACCCTATGGCAGCCGCAGGAGGCTGATCACACCCATGTATGATGAGTATGGAGAGGCCATAATGGAGGATGAAGGCTATTACTATGGTGGACCAGAGGTAATCTTACACACTCATTCACAGACATCTGAAAGGATATGGTGCAGTTATTTTGTCATCACCAATAGAAAGTCATTTACATTTCATATTATTTCTATAACTTGTGATAATCTATAACTTAACCTGTGATTAATGAGATTGTTTTAAAGGAATTGATGTCACAACAGGGTCGGGGAAGAGGGCGAGGTGGGCGAGGGAGAGGTCGTGGGCGTGGAAAACGTGTGGGATTCCAGGATTTCCCACCAGAGGATGAGATTGAACAGGCAGAGCCGGAGGTTCCTGCTGAGGAGCAAGCAGATGCTGAATCTGAAGAATCCAAAGCTGCAAAGCTGAAATCTGTCATGAATCTCGGCAAGTTTCTCGCTGCTGGGAAGAAAACTGAACCTACCTCCCCATGGAAGAAGGCCAGGATCTTCCCAATGATGTTTGGGAAAGGGAAGAAAGACAAAGATTATGCCAAGCTGACATCTGCACGTCGTATTGATAGTCAAGAGAGCTTGACAGGTGGGTTGGGTCCCTCTTCCATTGATGGCACGCCCACTGCTAGGAACCGTCTTGGGAAAGTCTTGAAACGTATTAATCTGGCAAACAAGCTGCGAATGAGAAGGAAATCACAGAGCAGCATCAGTCGAAGCTCTGTGAGTGAGAAAGACGAGTCTGCAGCCGAGTCAGAGAGAGAAGAGAAAAAATCTAAAGTGTCCATCAGTGTCAGTGAGCCAGAGGCCAGTGGGAGTGGATCGGAGGCAGAGAGCCGAAAGAAAGGCACAGAGGAGGAGGAATCGTCTGATAGGAGCAGTGTAGCAGGCTCCACTGATGACAAGGATTATCTGAAAGTGGATCTGGACCGAGATGATGCCAATGAGAGCACGGTTGATTCTGAATCAGAGCCAGAAGAACCAGATGAATCCGATGCGGAGAGTAAATCCAAATCTGGGACTGAGAAGTCGGGAACCGAAAAGGATTCCGAGGCAGAGTCAGCATCTGAGAAAGGATCTGAAACCGAGAAAGGATCGGGTTCAGAGGAGGAATCTGGCTCAGAGGAAGAGTCCGGGTCTGGAAAGACCTCAGGAACAGAAAAGGAGTCTGGATCTGGGACTGAAAAATCAGGAACCGAAGAAGAGTCCAGTGCTGAGAAGAGTTCTGCCACAGAAAAGGAGTCTGAGGAAGAATCCGAAGAAGAGTCTAAAGGAACAGAAGAGTCAGGATCAGGGTCAGGATCAGGGTCAGGATCAGGGTCAGGATCAGGGTCAGGATCACTGTCAGGGTCAGGGTCAGGGTCAGGGTCAGGGTCAGGATCAGGGTCAGGGTCAGGATCAGGATCAGAGCTGTCTTCTACTCACTCATCAATGAAATCATCCCGTACTGAGGATTCCTCTGAGCATTCGAGTGCAGGAACGCGGAGAGGCAGAAGTGGAAGTGTTTCCGGTAGTGCAAGTGGTACTCCAAGTGGCAGTGGATCAGGTAGCAGCTCTAAGGGGTCTTCAGCCCATTCTTCAGTAAGGTCATCAAGAGGATCAGCGTCTGGTGAGGAGAGCAGTGGTGAGATAGGGTCAGCGAGTGGTTCTGAAGAGGCATCCGAGACAGAAATGAGTGGATCAGCTCCATCAGATGACACTGGATCTGATGCTGTTTCTGTGTCTGGCAGTGAGAGAAGCTCTACGAGCTCCAGATCAGCAGCAGGAAGCCGACGCTCTCGCAAGAGCATAATTACCCGATCATCCCAGGACACCATTGATGAGGAGAGTGAGGAGGAAGAGGCTTCTGAAGAAGAAGAAGAAGAGGAAGAGGATGAAACAGCAGAGGAGAGCAGAGAGTCTGCCAGTGAGATGAGTGATGGATCAATGTCACGGAGGTCAAGTGTGACCTCAGCAGCAGGAAGTGGAGGCACACCATACGCCACAGAGAACAGCGTGATAGAGAGTTCAGATGAAACATTTGGAGGCCTCTCACCCATCACAGAGGTGGATGAGGATGCCATAACCTCTGGCAGTGGCTCAGCATCTGAAAGTCGCTCACAGCAATCAGGAACTGAAGGAACCACGGAAGTAACAGATGCAGATTCTGAATCAGGAGATTCCACAGCTTTCTAAAAAAGGGCCAAGTAAGACTTAACTGACTTCTGTCATGGAGTGAAGAGATTCCAGCTTTTCCCACAGCCTTTTCTCTTATTCTGGTGTGTGTTTTGGAACCATTCCAACTGCATGGAAGTGCTGAAAATGGCATGCCGTTAATGTCTCTAATTCTGGTGTGCTTCTGAAATTCCTTCTCTTGAGTGAACTTATATTACCATCACCCCTAAACTGTGTCTTCATAACATGTCTTTGTACTTTTAATCCTCTCATGTTTCCTTTTCAAAAAACTTTATCCCTATGAGTGCTTTGATATGATGCCATATGTGGGGATGTCAGTTTGCTTCTCTATTAGGGGTGAACACAAATTTCAGTTTGGTTACGATTGCAATTTTACACATTTAAGCCACGTTTCCACCACGGGAACTTTCCCCAGGAACTGGGGACTTTGGGATGGTACTCGATGTGTTTCGACCGCAGGAACCGGGGTCTAAATAAAGTTACGGATAAAATTTTCCCCCTCAAAAAGGACCTGTTTGCGAGGTAGTTCTTTTTCAAAGTTCAGGAACTTTCGGAGGTGGGACATGGGCGCTGAACATGTTGATTAGTTGAGTTCACGTAGCATTTTATTTCAACCTAAAAGTCTGTTGCGGTGCGTGCAGTAAGAGTTGTATGCTATTTGAATCAACAATTGATTTTAAAAAATATGACTGATGGACCGACGACGAGGTTCAGGCTTTATTACGTTTATTTGCGGAGGATGAAATCCAGTGGGCTCTGGAAAGTCACGCACAGTCTTACGTCACCGGACCGATCTTCATGGTACTTTATACCATGACAAAGTGGGACAATCCGGTAATTTCGGTGGAAACGGGGCTTTAGTCTCTACCATGCACATCTAGAGGGTTTATCTTTGATTTGTGTTTGTAATTCTTCTCTCTGATCTCCAGGCTGGCAAAAAAAAGAGGGTCAAACTGGTGTTGGACAGAGAGCACGACACAACTTCAACAGGAGAGGACAGTGGACCGGATGTCCAGCGCAATCGCATACCCAACGTCAGCAGCCACAGTAACATCAACGGATCAGTATACCTTGCCCAAAATGGTACCATCATCCGAACACGGAGGCCCCCTTACCCCAACAACTTAAAACTGGGCTCACCAACACGATTAGGCAAACAATTTAAAAAACTAGATAAGCTAGGTGTCACATACGAAGAGCATTTACCTTTAAACGGAACAGAAGACAATGGACCTATTAATGGCACTACCACTGCCCATTCCTATGTTACTGATCACAACCTCAACTCCAAAGAGTGTAGTATAATGGGCCTTAACAGCATAGGGCCCAAATCCAACATCGATAAAGCCCTTTTGGAGCAGGATAGGGGGCACTGTGAGCAGGAGTCCTCAGTGGACAACAGGGAGATTAAAGAGTCAGTAGAATCTCCGTGTGAGCAAACACTGTCTGATGAAGAGGAGCTCTGGATGGGTCCCTGGAACAACTTACACATACCAATGACAAAACTCTGATTTTTAGTTTTGCTAATGCTGGTGGTACTGTTTCCTTTCTAGTTTTTTTCTATGTTTTATTTGGGTTCTTGAACGAGCTGATCTCTATTCTGTTGTACATACACCAGACACCGACTAAGAAATGTGATTCTCTTATAATAAGTAATGGTTTTTCATGCAGTTGACTATATTTCACTTCTTATTGTAGTTTCAGATCAATTGCTGTGGAAGACAGGGCTATTCTGTACAAATCCCTCAAGTCAACCATTTCCAAAATGTATAAACTGTATAACTGAAATTATTAGATATTATCAGATTTTACAAACAGACAACACAAAGAAAATGTAGCTGGTTTAAACAGTTTAGAACGTGTGTCAATTACAGCTTTGATTGAAGAGTATTTTTATAAATGAGTCACGCAACGGTTGTGTGAAAATTCCCTAAAAATCAGTATAACGAGTGATGGCTGCTGTACATTCAGTTATTCCTCACAGGTTTTTAATGGATGTATTTTTACATTGAGAATATATATGGTTGTAATGGCCCTAATATTTTGAAAAGATTATTTACATAGATCTATAAATGTATACCTAAATATAATATATACAGTATATGTATTTTGATAACTTCAACAGTTTTTTTTTTCATTTTTCCTTTTCATCAAAAAAGATTTAATTAATTAATTTATCTTGTTTTTGTTTTTTTATTTTTATTTTTTTATATTGGTCAGACAGTTTGAAGCTTTGATTTATTATTATTATTATTATTATTATTATGAATAAAATTGTGAACATAATCCAAACATGTTTGCCAATAAATTAGCTATTCACAGACATTTTCCATGTTAATGTTCACACAATAGAATGTCAGTACAGTAAATGTCTCCATAAAGACATACAGTGTAGCACAGCAGCTTATATATATATATATATATATATATATATATATATATATATATATATATATATATATATATATATATATATATATATATATATATATATATAGTCAGTATATACTGTGTAACAGAGACTTTTTCAGATGAATCTGAATATTAGTATTTTTCCAAACAATCTTTCATCTGTCCATCAAAGAGTTCTAGAATGTTTCTTGATGCTTATGATGAATGTAAAGATATCTTTACCACAGAAATAATATCAATTAACTGGACTCATAACCCTACAACGTTTTCTTTTTTCCTGGTTTATGGACAGGCGATGTTCCAAAAGTGTTTTTATTTCATTTTCAAACTCTCTTTTCATTCTTAAAATGCTGTTATTTTCTGACTGCAGAGTACCGGAAACATCTGTTTGTGATTACGAAGGTTAAACTTTTATATTTACACTTTGTGTTTACCTGCAATCAAGTAAAAAGTTTTAAGTGATTACAGCCTGCTTGTTTGGTTAAAACTTTTCTAATTTACCTGCCTTGTGTTGGAATTTTCCACCATTTTTCATACTTGATTCTTGATTATTTGCATAATGTTGTTTTTATACATTGTATGTGTTTGTGTAACCTCATGCACATACAGATAGCTGTGAAGTGATTGACTGTTAACTGCACAGTTCTACGTTTACCAGCAGAGGGAGACACACTATTTACCCATCCACTCTTCTCAGAGCTCTGAAGGTCATTACTTACTAGGCTTATCGACAAGGAAAGGAAGGAAAGGACATATGTTTAAATATTGTTTTGCTTTCTGAATTGAAATCATTCTCTGATTACCTTGAAGAACTTCATTGTCAAGGTAGTTTCTTAAGGGTGAAATTAGATTTGTTTATTTATCATGTTAAAATTCTTAATTCTTAACCCCATTTATTGTGCAGAGTCAACTTTGTATGTCGCCGTCCTGAAGAATATGTACAAATGTGATTTTGTGGTGGTTTTAAAACTTTGGCTGTGTTCAGAATATAATTCTGGCTTACTTCTTATTGAATACTGCAGTATACACTATATGAGTCATTCCACGAAACCGGTACGATTTGGACTTGCACTGTTTTTTTTTATTATTTACCAAACTGTATTACTTTTCTGAACACCCAACAACATGAATGACACATTTAACTTCCAGAAAAATATTTTTTTCCCACCTCAGGCATCAAATCCCTATTACTATACTTTTGCTGTTTGTGGGGAAAAATGCTTTAAAAAAACTTCTGATTAAATACCAAGTCAAAATAAAGATCTACTCTGTTCATCACACTGGAAATGGAAGGTCATGACTGCAACATTTATCCCATTTTTATGTGGTGTATGTTGAGATATATAACAATGAAGTATTTTAAACATGTCTTCAATCTTCTGGTCATGCAATATCTGCTGAATAATTATAGTCAAGCATAGTGAAATATGATGGTCCACCTGTCCTCTTAATTTGCTCCCTGCACATGTGCTGCAGTGAGCTGTGTTTGACTCAAATGGGCTCTGACTGTGAGCTGCCTCCTCTCCTCTGGCTCTGGCTCAGCTGTTGATGCTTTAGCGTGTGTGTGGGCAGATGCAGGTTGTAAGCATGCATGATGAGGGAGAGTGTGTGCACACGCGTGACCGGTTTATGTTTGTCACGAAGGCTCAACATCACATTGAACAGAGGCTGAAGATCACCTCCTAGTGTTAGCACAGACATATATGTTTGGAATAGCATTCTAACATACTGCTCTTACTACCTCTGGAGTGTATACTGTGCATACAGTAGTATGCAGAATTTATGTAATACCTAGATGATATACTACATTTTACAAAAAGTGCAACATAGCCTATACTAACATCCTACTCTTTACTATTTCTACAGTGCTAGGAATGCTGTGCACAGTATTCACGTGTGTGTAAGGGTTATGATGAAAGCCTACTATATTTGATAATATGAAACTCCATGGACTGTATCCTACAATCCGGTGCACTCAACTTGACCTTATTTCCAGTGTGATGAATTAAAAGTAATTTCTACTTAATATTTAATATTACACAAAATTGAATGCAAAAAAAAAAAAAAAAATTCTATATCCCACAATGCAATATGCCTTCCATTTGTAGTGTGACAAATAAACCAGAATTTTTTTTGTTTGTTTTTTTTGTCTTTGCACAGACAACAGTGCATGTGCAATTGGTTTGTGTACTCAAAAACAACAGGTCCACTAGGTAGAGTGCATGCACCGAATGTGTCCATCCGCACTCACAATCAATCACATTGAAAAGCTTGACGGACCACAACATAAAATGTACGCAATATGGAGGGACGTGGACAAGGGTCTGCAAGACTATGTATGCCCCAGGGCTTAAGCTAGTCCCAGACTAAAATGCATGTAACTTGCACTGAGATATCTTAAAATATGTCAGTGCCATTGTTTTCTCTCAAGATGCACACCAGTAATGTTAATTTTTAAGGCACATTTATAAAAGCTACTTAAATATCCTAATTGAACTAAGGCCTAATCCTGGCTTAGTCTAAACCCTGTCTGTGAAACCAGGCCTATAAGTACCAAGTGTGCCATTTGGGACACAGCTTTTCTTGACTGATTATTTGACTTCGCTGGACTTAAAAAAATCATTTTTGCACAAAATTCTGATAAAAATGACAAATTACTTTTTATTAACTGATTTAAACAAGCAATGTGGAGAGATCTTGTGACAATGTAGCATACCAGATTTACTGTTTAAATCTGCATAATCTGTTTTATTTTACACACATAGGCTACACACACATATGACACATTTTAATGGTTTAGGCTATGTGGAATTCACGAAGTAGTAACCTAATATTCAGTATAGGAAAGGCTGCAGTTTTACTCAAAGGTATAGCCTACACTGTGTTTTGTTTTGTTTTTTCCCAAAATATAGATAAGGTGTCAATACATCATCGATTCATCTTTCAAAACATATTTTCGCGGGAAATTGCGTGCATGTGTCACTCGGCTACTCGCACCATCGCGTATTTTGTCATATCCTTAAAGAGAAAAAAAGTTAACATATATGTCATTTGTCACAACAGTGAGAAAGGTTGACATGGAGCAGTTAAATCTCCGGGGAATCATTAAAAAACAAAACAAAACAAAACAAAAACACTCAACAGAGACTCTGCTGGCAAAAAGAGGACGCGACAGAACTCATCATACAACGAGAAACAACATTGTAATTATTCAACAGGTGAGTAAAGTATCGTATTGAATAGATAAATTGCCATGTGTAGCTCATTGTGAGTTTATTGTAAAACATTTATTTGGAGTATTTCATTATGGTTGTTGTAGCGCTGTGCTGGTTGTCTATTAATGGGTGAAGCTACATTAATGTCTTCAGCTAGTCGGCTTGAGATACTTTCTATTTCTACTGGTTATTGAACGGTGAAAGCAGAGCTCTGCACACACGTCCTGACTCCAGCTGTCACACATCGACGCAAACAGGCTACTGCTCTTATTAGGGCGCTGTCATTCTTAAAGTACCGGTACTAATAACATTTCATATCATACCGGTTTTAATAGCAGGGTATCGTGATACTTTTCTAGTACCATAAAAGGTACTAAAGACGTCGTTACAAAGTCCATCTCACTACAGTGGTTCTATAATAATTTTATGAAGCGACAAGAATTATTATATATATTTTTTTTAAATAAAGACTTATATAGTGATGGCCGATTTCAAAACACTGCTTCATGAAGCTTCGGAGCGTTGTGAATCAGTGTATCGATTCATGATTCGGATCGTGGGTCAAACCGCCAACACTCACGTGACTTTGGCGCTCCGAACCGCTGAATCGATACGCTGATTCATAACGCTCCGAAGCTTCAGGAAGCAGTGTTTTGAAATCGGCCATCACTATATAAGTCGTTATTTAGGTTTTTCTTTTGTGCACAAAAACTATTCTTGTCGCTTCTTAAAATTATTGTAGAACCACTGTAGTGAGATTGACTTTGTAACGACGTCTTTAGTGCCTTTTTATGAGTCTTGAGAGAGGAAATTACATTACTGTCAATGGAGGCCTTTCTGAGCCATCGGATTTCAACACAAATACCTTCATTTGTGTTCTGAAGATGAACGACGGGTGTCGACGACATGAGAGTAAGTTATTAATGACAGAATTTTCTTTTTTTGGGGTGAACTAACGTTAACCCTTTAAGGCTCGAATGTTTTACAAGCAGAAGGATTAACCATATTCATCCGCACAGTCACGCTGTGTTTTGAAGCACAACCAAAACAATGTTCTTCCGCAAAATGCATGCAGTTTTTTAACTGAAGGTTACATAGGCCAAAGGTTAGTGTAACTTTAAAATTATTTAAATAGTAGCTATATATGCACTGTATTTAATAATTAAAGTAGTCCATTCCCATCACTGTCTCTCCCCCCACACATACCTTGATGTCTAGATCAAAACATTCCAATAAAACATATTTTCTGTGTGACTAACAGGCGCATGTGATGATAGGGCTTCCAGGAAGCGCGTGTGTGCGCAGCCAGCGCTATGTGTGAGGTTTGCGATCAGGTGCTGTAGTACAAGCCTGGAGAAGCTGTTATCTCTCTCCTCTCAGATGAGCCTCTATTGCATGTTTCAGAGCTGCTATTACAGCTCTGGCTTATGATTCTAATTACCCAGATTATATAATTAGCTAGTCAATGTCTGCATCCTGCAGGGGTGAAGTGCGCACGCAGGTGTTTATGAAAGCGCTCGAGGTTGCGTGTGCTTTAGGAGAAATGATCGTCTCTTAGTAAGGCCCGTGACAGACAGGCTGAACTGCTGCTTGTGAGGTGGTTGAGGGGTAATTGTGTGGTTTCGATGCTGCAAACTCATTTTCATAAGAGCAAACCACACCGCTGAAAAGAAGCGCCTGTTTGAGCGTCAGACAGAAACTCTGTAGCCCCGGGACAGACAGGAGCTCTCAGCAGGATTCTCCTGTGTCCTGTTTTGTTCACGTGTCAAGCAGTTTTTCTCTTTTCAGACGGCGAGTTTAGACAGAGGTTTTGGGCAATAAATATTAAATCGATTGTCTTTTTTTTTTTTTTTTTTTCAAGATGATTTGCAAAAATTATGAGCAATTAGTAAAATGGGGAAAGGGAATCTTGTTTCCGCCACTGAAATTTATATTTTTATTTGTTTTCCTCACAATTTTATATCCACACAACTTGGAATTTTCCTCAGAATTGCCTAATTTATATATCAAATGTATGGCTTTATCTCTCGCAATTCTAAGTTATAAACTTGCAGCAGCGAGGGGAAAAACTTGGGATATCGGAATATCACTCTTAAGGTGACCAGATTTCTGCACTGGAGACAACGGCATTTATTAGTTCAGAGGTCAAAATTAATTTTTTTGTTTGTTTTGTTTTGTTTTTTAATTGTTGTGGGTTCCATTCAGTGAGTTTGTTCTTTTAGAAAACTACAGATGACATTTTCTCACAATTGACAATTCATCTTCACAAACTTTGTATTTATATTAGTAGAACTACTATTTCCATCTTTTTAAAATGTTATTTTTATGGTTGTGTTTTTTTAAATGGATTTTTATTATTATTATTATTATTATTATTATTATTATTATTATTATTATTATAGGCTCATCTTGAGCTTTCTGCACATGTAGGCCTACTACTTGCCTTTTTTTCATACCTGGATGTGCTTTCACCCACAAACTTTCGGGAACATATAAAATTGTGTGCAAAACAATCCCACACCCTGCAGGCCCTGTTAGGCTATAGTACAGTACACACACAGTAATTACTTTGATTTAGCATGAATAGCTGTGTGACTACCGATAAAGGCGTCTCATTTAATAATTGATTGATTTGATAATACTGCGACCTGATAATTGATTTGATAATCTCTTTTTTTTTTTTTTTTTTTTTTTTTTTGCAGTGTATTTGTGTTGTGTTGAATGTGCTGTGAAACAGGACAGGGGCCATGATTATCTTGCCCCCTCACTCAAGATGATTAAATATTTAATAGATTAAATAGATGAAATTAAATAGTTTAATGAGGACGCTTTAAAAATCACAATTGCAAAGTGCATGCTTTCTAGCATTAATATTAGGCCACTGCAACATTCTGGTTTAAGACTGTTCTATTCTATTTCACAGTCACATTTTGATTGGCACATTTGACACACACACACACACACACACACACACACACACACACACACACACACACACACACACACACCTACTACGAATTTCCCATGCCATGAAGAATGCAGCTCTACTAGGCTGAAGTGTGTGTGTGTGTGTGTGTGTGTGTGTGTGTGTGTGTGTGTGTGTGTGTGTGTGTGTGTGTGTGTATATTTATATATACAGAACACTGGAAAAAAAATTAAGAGACCACTTAACATTGAGAAAGCTGTACATTCCAGAGCTAGACGGATAGATAATTAGTTGTAGTTAGTTGATTATTTCACTGTATTGTTAGTCTAACTTACCACACAATTATTAATCTTTTAAATGCATCACGACGAGTGTGTGTTACGTGTCAGTGGTGGTTGCAATGAGCGGGTGTTTTATTGGAAAGCAGAAACAATGAAACACTTTTGGTGGTGGTGGTATCACGGTAACTTGTCTGTATTCATGGTAAAACTGCTGAAATTGTGTAGCCTACCTAAGACATTAATAGCTGGTTGTCTAAAATGGTTCTGTTATCTGTATTTGCTCAGTAGCGTTGTTTCATAGTTGTAGTAATGACAGGTTTGTTTACGGTCCGACAAATACGGAATGGGCTACAAAGGCTGTTTTTTCTAGCTGGGGATACTTTGTGTTACATCATCGCCCCCTTTTGTTACTTTAGACACCCCCTTTTCAGTGCTCCGCTGGTGCCAGCTCTGAACACCGAAAAACCATATCATGCTTACCATTTCTGTCATATAAAGATATGACAGATCAGGATGGTATCATACTATTTTGAATTCAGCCAATGACTATTTCCAAACTGGCTTCCCCAAACACTCCCATCTGCCTTAAACAGGTAATTTCACCTCAAGCTCATGCCATTGGTTGAGGCTACTGTTAATTAAATAGTCCAGTAATTTAACTGGCCAGAGCAGCTGCTGTTTTGTGCATTACTGTACTGGAATGTCACTGTTTGTGTCACTCCACTTTTCTTTGTTCACTCACTGCATAAACACACAACGCTTGTTCCTGTTTAGAGCTCTGTTTTGAAATGTATACACATAATATCAACACCATCTCACAAACAATTCGTATGTATTTTATGAGGTGGCTAATTTATGTCTAAACCCCAGTGGCGGTTTAGGTTTAGGGGTGGGGTAATGGGTAGTTAATTCGTACGAATTAGTGTTACATGATATACCGGTACTAGAAAAGTATCACGATACCCTGCTATTAAAAACGGTACGTAAGGGGTTTATTCTGCATAACAACCGGCTGGGTGTACATTATCCCGCTTATTACACGGCTACTTGTCTCAAGTAAATTAGACACAAAATATTGTCTTGAGTTTAAATATTTCATTAGCTCTTACACAAAGCTTCCTCGAAGAAAAACAGTTCCAAACTGCTTTAACAGCTGAAACTGCTTTATTGCTGAAAAGATTAGTTTTTTTACCATACATGTTGAAATTAAAGCTGAAAGGGTTAGTTCACCCAAACATGAAAATACGCCCATGATTTACTCACCCTCAAGTCATCCTAGGTGTATATGGCATTCTTCTTTCAGACGAATACAATCGGAGTTATATGTATAAAGTCCTGGCTAATCCAAGCTTTATAATGGCAGTAGTTGTAGCTGTTTTTGAAGTCCATAAAATTGCATCTGTCCGTCAAATAACGTGCTCCACACGGCTCTGGGAGGTTAATAAAGGCCTTCTGAAGCAAATTGGTGTGTTTGTGTAAGAAAAATATCTATATTTAAAACTTTATAAAGTAAAGTTTCGGCCGATTGTCTTCCGTGGAAAAAGTGTTGAAAGACTGTAACTTTTGAACTGCAGAGGCACTTTCAACACTTTTCCCATCAATTGAATACGGAAGGCGATCGGCCGAAACGTTACTTAATACAATTTTTAATATCGATATTTTTCTTACACAAACTCATCGATTCACTTCAGAAGGCCTTTATTAGCCATGTGGAGCACGTTATTTGATGGACAGATGCATTTTTATGGACTTCAAAAACAGAACAATCACTGTCATTATAAAGCTTGGATTAGCCAGGACTTTTTTTTATTTTTTTATAACTCCGATTTTATTCATCTAAAAGAAGAATGTCGGCTAATTTTCATTTTTGGGTGAACTCCTTGAAGTCTTCCATTGTAACCGTCGTGGTTTCAGCGGTGTGTTATTCACTTTGGTGGTTGTTATCTGGGAATAACATGCCGCTGGAATGTGCGATTGACCAATCCGAATCAAGTATTCCACAGATCCTTGTAATAAGAAATATTAGTATCGGTACTTTAAGAATGACAGCACCCTAATAAGAGCAGTGTTTGCGTCGATGTGTGACAGCCGGAGTCAGGACGTGTGTGCAGAGCTCTGCTTTCACCGTTCAATAAACATTGGAAGCAGAAGAGTGAAATATATATATATATATATATATATATATATATACACACACACAAAGCGCATGACGGAAAAAAAAAAAAGCAACAGAAACGCATGCATGAGAAAATAAAGCTGAACTCTGTTACAATGTATTGGGTCCGTGTAACGTTAGCTCTTAAAGGGCCGGACCTAATATTCTGATTTTAATGTCAATCAAACAAAAGAAAATAGAAAATCACCCCATGCTTGACTGAATAACTTGAGAATCAGTGTATAGTTAATTTATAGTGTGACGACAATGCAGTTTTTAATACATTTGATTATTTAATTTCTTTCTTGAATGCTCTTGTTAAATAGACCTTAGAAGTTACTGTAGCTGAAAATAAAGCACTATTTTTGTCATATTGTTTGTAATTTACATTTTTGCTTATTTTTTAAAAACAAAGATTAAATTAAATATCTATATTTGTAATTATAAAATGACATTTAAAAAATATTTAATTATTAGTATATCATGAAATGAGATTTTGGTGATCCCAACCAGAACAATGAAAGGTTAGTGAACATTAACATGACTGATAATAATGTGATTGTTGCAAACATCTCTGTAAGGATGTTCACACTGGCATGTAGTTATTATATTATTATTTTTAAATAAAGAGGAGGGAATGGTCAAAAAGCAGGGCAGGAACATGCTGGCCAAGGAGAGCTTTTAGGGTTTAATTTAAAACAAATTTTTTTTCATTTTTATAAAACAATGAATGGTAAGTTCTGTAATATTATTCAATTACCTTTACTGTTTTATTTTTTTTTCTGCTATGGTATTGATTTAGTAACGGTATCGAGGTGTTTTAGTCTGGTATCGTATCGAAGTCACAATTTTGGTATTGTGACAACATTAGTACGAATACGCACACATTGCCGTGAGCGGGTTGCAGTATCTGCTCATATCTGAAATATTAGTGATATATTGCTTGCACATACCATTCATATTAACATATTAATTTACCATGGTATATCAGTCCATAGTATCGTGTCTGAAAGGTACGCATATTTCCTATTTCCGTATTCATATAGCTACCATGTTAGTCCAGTGTGTATTTCAAAAATACCATGCTATTACTCATTTCCAGAAAACAATGATAGTGTCATTGTCCTTGTGAAAATAATATTGTGTACTTCTGTTAGAGTTGCTGATGTAATTTTATTTGCCATGGAATGACATATTTGGGTAACTTGGCAAATTATTCCCACAAACAACAGTATTTTGAGTTAAATTTACTGAATGTGTGTAGCCTATATTTTCTTTTTAAATATAATTTTCTTTGCAGTTCACTCGAATAGGTCTGTGCTGTGACAGCTTTTTAATTCATGCAGAATGAGTTTATAATAGCATGTAACAAGAATTAGAAATGAAATACTTGTAAATGAGATGTCACTTCCATCATTTACAGGTCATTTGTACTTTCCATTAATTCTAATTTTCTGTATATTGAACATTAAGTTGCATTTGTTTCTCTCGTCTGGTGTCATTCGCAGAATGAGATTGTGGCTGGTCTGTTTGTTAGGAAGGGCATTATCAGAAAATGAGTTGAATGAGGGAACAGCTTAATGCCACACATTTAAGCTGTTTATGTAGGGAAGGAGTCTTCATGACTGATCTACTGCCCCCTGCTGACCAGCCACTGCCCCAACCAACCGTAAACACTGCTCTCAGTACCAGCTCTAAACGTTTTCCTTTTGTGTCTAATCTTAGACCCATCAATCATTGCAGACATGGTTTTCAGCAGGAGAAAGCATGTATAACTTAAACGCATGATGTCTGGACGTTCAGTAGCAGTCTAAGACAGTAATTTCTGAAGACTTCATGTTTTTGTTTTGACATTTGTGTACCTCTAATGTCCTCTGGGTTTATTTTTGGGCACCATTTGAAGTTTTTATTTTTCAAGGCAATTTTAAAAAACCATTTTTGGCAGCCCTAAGTATATATTGTTGGTTTTGGGCACTTATAATTTATGTCTTGTACATGGTTATTTTTGAGATGTACTAGTGCCCAAATTACATTTTAAACTGACAGACAATCTCACTCGCAGACACACGCAGAAAGACACGCAATAATGTGCAGGAGCTATTCGTGGTTGCATCCCACCCGAAATGTTTTATTATTTCTGAAATGCTGGGTGTGTTGAAAAATAGATAGTTCACAGTCTAGCACTTTTAATGAGTAGGTGCTGCGCTCTCGGGTTTCTGTCGTGTGTATTTGTGTACGAACGGCTCTCAGCTATACCACAAAACTATGAGACGACACTGTCTGTCCCACTTTGATGCTTTCATGCCGCATTTGACTGCTCTTCCAGGCTGCTATGACCTGGATTGATATAATGCAGACACTTGTTCTGTGTTTTCCTCCCCAGCAGGCACGCTCGGTCATTCCTGTTATCCAGTGTATATTTGAACTACAAGTTTTAAAAGAAAGTATATGCTTTGATGTGATTTTAAAGACCTATTGCTATAAGAAGACATAAAACTATTAGGAGACATGCTATTTTCATTACAGAGTGGCAACATGATAATAAAGAGCTAAAAGTCATTGGTCAGTGAGGGATTGATAGTTACTGTAGCTTCCATGACAGTCAACTTAGTTCATTGTGGTATTTTATTTTCTTAAATAATATACACATTTTAATTTCATTATTAAACTTTAAAATAAAAGGAAATCCTGCACATTATCAATACTTGCAGAAAATATCAAAAACCTTTTGTTAGCAACATTTCGGTCTCATGACCTTCATCAGGCATATACATATTACTCAAACTCCATCACATTTAAAAGATAAGATGACCAATCACTGTAGAGAACCACTGATTAGTAATCACGCTCAATGACTGAATATCTCATTAGCAAAATCATTAGCACCAATAGTTTTCTACAATGATTGGTCATGTTATCTTTTAAACGTGATGGAGTTTGAGTAATATGTATATGCCTGATGAAGGTCATGAGACCGAAACGTTGCTAATCAAAAGTGTTTTTTGGTTTTTTTTTTCTGCAAGTATCGATAGTGTGTGAGATTTCCTTTTATTTTTGAGATTTTTGGAGTTGTTTATCCTCTTTCCTACGCACCTATCTATTACCAACAGGTGTGAGATGGTAATTGTCTATTAATTATTAAACTTTAAGAAACAGGCTCTTATCACTGTATTATAATTTATTTACAATTTTCTTATTTATTTTCCAGTGGCAACAGAATGAAAATAAAGCACTGAGTTAGTCATTGCTCAGCGAGGGACTGAGAGAATTAAAGTTGTTTATCTGCTTACCCCAGGGCATCCAAGATGTAGGTGTCTTTGTTTCTTCAGTAGAACACAAATGAAGATTTTTAACTCCAACCGTTGCAGTCTGTCAGTCATATAATGCATGTCAATGGCAACATTTTAGAGTATGAGAGCTATGAGAGTAAAAAAACATACACATACAAATCCATATTAAACCCTGCGGCTCGTGACGATGCATTGATGTCTTAAGACACGAAACGATCCAGCCTGGTCTCATTGTTAATACGCATGTAACTTTCAAAGAGACAAAACATACATTTTTATATGTTTGGAGAAGTGCTAAAACGTAGAATATGGACGTATCGGCAACATTTAAACGTAGCAGTATTACATTTTACAGCTAAAAACTTAAAATATTTACAAATCCGTCATGAAATCTTTTTTAAGAATACGAATCTTTAAAATTCATAATTTTTTGTTATATCATAAAGATATCTGTATAATTTCCCTTTTACCATTTTTATGGATTAATGTTAACCTAAACATACCAATTTTATACAGAAGATAAAGAGAATAAAATGTAATGGACAGAAATGTGTTGGAAAATTAAAATTTTAGTAACAATATAGCATTAAAAAGATATTTTGAACAGCTAATCCTATACCATAACCATTTACTGTTATAAATAAAAGCATGACAGACAGACCAGTGTAATCACAATAATGCTATTTATTGCAAAAATGTCAAAAGCGGTACCAAAAGTACTTCAAATGAAGATGTGTTACAGTCGCAGTCTTCCCTGGTGGTATATAATAGTTTTGTATGAGGTACAGAGCAGAATGTAAGTTATTAATCAATGAAAATATTAATCCAGCTTCACTCCGTGAAGTTGCGCGTTTCCCATTTCAAATACAAATTGACTGAAACACGGCATGTCACAGTCTGTGACGAAACAGGCGAGAGCCAATGAGTGTTCGATGCCACTGCCGTAAGTCATGTCGTAGTGCTTCATGAGGGCGCGATTTTTGAATTTGAAATTTGAATTAATCACAACGAGTGTGGGATTTGATGCTTACGGTCGCTGCTGAGAATGGAGATGAAGATCGCTGGATAAAGGGCTCAATTTGGATTTGTTCCTCGCAAACATGTGGATTCTAAAGATTTGGATTACAGCGAACTAATAAAATTGATGTTTTGTCAATTTATGTTGTGTTTTGGTGTATTTTATGATCGCCAGAATAGGATAAAACGCCGTTTTACATCTTTTGGCAAACAACAAGCTAAATACTACAAAATGGTTAAACAATTGCAGGAATGTTATTCATCTTAAGGTTTTAAAATGCAGTCTTTAACATTATCTAATCCGAAATGAGTTTGCAGCAGAAGTCACGAACAGAGCAAAATGCTATTTTATATTAAATAGATTAACTTAGTAAAATGCATTTAATAAATGCGACTGAAAACATGTATTGATGTGACTATTGAATACAATAGAAACAACATTAATGCCACCATTTTAATATTCATACATGGGAGCCGGTACACGTACACACTTGGATGCGTAAATAATTTACGTTTTAGTGCTGTCAATACGTCAGCATTGTACGTTTTAGTGTGTATGAAAATGTAAGTAAATGTACGTGTGGTATAATCACACTTTACGTAAAAATACGCACGTATTCTCGTGAGATCGCGTTGAACAATCGGTTTGTGTGAGAAACCGAACAGTATTTATATAATTTTTTACCTCGAATACGCCACTATGTCCAACAGCCTTTAGCGGGCGATCGCTTCCGGTAAGACATCAATGCGTCGTCACGAGCCACAGGGTTAAATATGGATTTGTCTGTGCATGTTTTTTTACTCTCACAGATTTTGATACCATTGACATGCATTATATGACTGGCCAACTGCAACGGTTGGAGTTAAAAATCTTCATTTGTGTTCTACTGAAGAAACAAAGACACCTACATCTTGGATGCCCTGGGGTAAGCAGATAAACATCAAATTTTCATTTTTGGGTGAAGTATCCCTTTAATTTAGTGTTTTTTATTTTGTTTATTTCATTCTATTTCTATTCTGATTAATATGCACATTAATTTTTTATATTTAAAGAATCACAGAATTGATCAAATTCATTGCTAATAGTTGAAAAATTATGTTTGTGCAGCTGTTTTCCCTCCAAAAAGATGTCACTTCCTGGATAATGTCATTACGGAACTGACTTTTTAGGGATTTTACAAAATGACTGCTATTGAGTGCACTGGAACTTATAAACTTATACATTAATTACCAATACATTTCCAAGAAAACCATTTTGAAATCTTTTGATTACAGAAAGAACAAAAATTAGAAATGCATTTGTTCAGTCCCACTTTATATTAGGTGTCTGTATAAGTACTATATACTTGCATCACAAAATAAGTACAATGTACTTTATTGTGTTTTTATTGTTTTGCAAAACTCTTTTTCTGCTAGGATATGGGTAAGGTTAGGAACCGTGAGGTGGTACGGGTGGGTTAAGGTGTAAGGGAAGGGTCAATAATTACAGAAATTAATTACAGCAGTATTTTTTAAATAGAAGTACAATAAAAATATGTACACGTATCAAATGCATTGTATCAAATGATTAATTAAAGACGCCTAATATAAAGTGGGACCAATTTTTCTTAATAAATTTCCAATTGTTTATGTTTTAAGTGCAGCACCCAGGACAAATGTCATTATCCACTCAAACCAAAGAAGTGAAATGATTGTGAAATTGTGAAACGTTATTTGATTTTTGCTAGTTACATTTTGTTAGGTTTTTTATTTTTTTATTTTATTTTTTTATTGCTTATTTCTCTCAACTCTACACACAAAACGCACTAATCATGCAAAACGTCACACATCTCTTGCAAAAGCAAATGCTACAAAACCATCAAATGATTAGCCATATACACTTCAAACTACACACAGATGTGAAAAATGTAAAACGCTACTATATTGTGTGTCTTGCATGTGAGTGTACAGGAGTTTGTCATGGCACTCAAACATACTGTGTGCACAAATATACTGTATTATACAGATGTATGCACAATTGATTAATTGAATTGAACTGAATCAACACTGAACTGACTTGAGCTGAATAATGAATAGGCTTGTTAGAGCTGCTTTTCAGTAGAATTTGAAAGCACTATAGAAATAGAGGTGACTTGACTTGGATGCATATTCAGTATGTATTTACATACTGTGAAGGTGAAATTTTAAAAATTTAAGGTGAAATGTATGTTTCTCAATCTGAGTTTTGATTTTCTAACTGATCAAATTAGGTATATTTGCACTATAAATAGAAGCAAGGCAATAAAAATAAACGATTTCTTTCTGAAAACTCGAGTCTCGGCCCGACTGCAAACGAACTTGGGGGCTGTTCGCTTGAGGTGTGAAAACCAAAAGAGCACCTCTTCATCTTAAAATGTTGTAATTGCACTTCTCCGCGGGAGAAAGCTGTCCCGATGAAGCCTTGATTCCTGCTCTAGCTGCATTATAACATTCGTATAGTGTTTGTGTGTGTCTTGAAACTGTTAACCTCTAGACAGCGCTGGGAAATCCGGAGAGAGCACATTTGAATTTGCTGCAGTATTACTATGAATGTAGTATATAATTTAACAGCGGGAATGGCGGCTACATTCGTATAGTGTTTGCGTGTCTTGACAGTTACAAATAAAGCCACAATAAGCTCATGGAGCGAACTTGTCAATCATCTTGATGGATGACGCTGAGGAAACTCTGACCAATAAGAGGACAGTTGTACTCGCATGTAACTTGCGTCAACACATTTTAGTACGCTTTGAAAGGTTGCCTTGTTAAAGCAAACCTAACCAAGAAGAAAACGCAACATTGTAACATTAGGACCCTGTTTCGAAACAAAACAAACGATCTGTGAAAACGCCCTAAGTGAACGAATTGTGTAAAAAAAAAATCACGCATGATTGTTGGGTGTAGGTAATCGGTAAATGAGTGTGCTGTTTGCTACACAAACAGCGAATTGAGAATTGTGTAGTGTAGAGAACTGTGTGTAGCATTTTGCTAAAAGTTTATTTTACAATAGCAAACTGAGTGTAAAGCAGATAATGTGCTTACAGTTTTGCAGACTTGGTCTGAGGATTAGGTACATGAGTGAATTGTTTCACTGAGTGGGCCTTAAGTACCACTTTTGGTGTGTAAGCAATTCTAAAAAAAAACTGGTAAGGCCCTGTTTCAAATGGCACACTTCATATGCACTTTCAGTCTTGTGGACCTAAGTCCATGAGATCGTAGGGTGTCCCATTTGTCATTTTAGGTTTCAGAAGTTTGCTCGCAAGCACCCCCTTTGCAGTCAATATGCGGCCTTGATGTGCACTTTTGCTGAGCCCACACTGAAGTGAGCTCCGCAGCAGACTTCTTCCCGACAGTCAAAGCAGCATTACGTCATAAAGTGCGGACTCGTAGGAGGACTGCCAGTTTAGGGTGCCATTTGGGACAGGGCCTACATGGATATATGATGGGGACATGAAAATGTACTGCACAACAAGAGTGACCTGACTGATTTTGGGTCCTCGTGCCCCAGTGTTTAATGTCAGGAGTGCATGTGTGTGTCTGGACGGAGCGTGGCAGTTGCTGGCATCTGTGGCACGGTCCACGATGGTGTGTGTGCAAGTGCTATTTCAGGTTGGTGTGTGTCTGTCTCTCATAAAGCCAGACGGGTTCTGTTGCTGCTCACTTTACACTCTGTGTGTGAGTTTGCACATTGACTCGACAGCTCTGATGTGGTTTGATGCCTGTGTGGTCCCGAGAGGAGAGAAAGGAGTGTGTGTGTGTGTGTGTGTGTGTGTGTGTGTGTGTGAGTGAGGGAGGGTGGGTCACGCTCAACACTTATAGTATTACACATTATTAAAAGACAGTCGAACACAGAGGAGAGTTTCAAAGTAAGAACGTCTGACTTTGATGCTACTGTTCGCTCAGTCTACTGTTATTCCGTTAGAGAGAAAAATGAGGGAATGATTTCCAGACTCACATTTTCCAAACAGCTACAACGCTGCTGCTATTTCAGCAGATGCCAAGCACTAGAGAAAGACCAGAGATGGAGTTGTAGAGAAGAGAGAGGCAGGGAAACCACAGATCAGCACAAACGCACGTCTTGAGTCTCTTTTGCTTTGCTCATCTGCCGAAGTTTGAGTTTGTCATTTATTCACCCTTGTCATTCCAAACCCATGACTATTTCTTCCTTCTAAAGAACACAAAAGATCACTTGTATGCATGTCTTATGATCGATCGCTTTGTCTCAGCTTTTTGTTGTGTTCAGGAGCCCGTTTATTTTCTATAAAGACTTTCAAATCATACACTTCAGGCTCACTCATGCTCGTATCCAAGGACCTTGGGTCCTTTTGCCTTCAGAACTGCTTTAATTCCTCTGGGCATATAGATTCAATAGATAGATAGTGCTGGAAACATTCCTCAGAAATCCTTGGTCCATATTGACATGATAGCATCATGCAGTTTCCGCAGATTTGTCAGCTGCACATCCATGAAGAGAATCTCCCATTCAATCACATCCCAAAGGTGTTTTATTGGATTGAAATCTGGTAACTGGAGGCCATTTGATTTTAGTGACCTCAAGCCATCAGAAGATGGGTACATTGTGATCATGGTCAGCAACAATGGTTGGCTGTGGCATTTAAACATTGCTCATTCGGTACTAAAGGGCCCAAAGTGTGCCAAGAAAACAACATCCCCCACACCATTACACCAACAGCAGCAGCCTGAACTCTTGGCAGGATGGATCCATGCTTTCATGTTGTTCACGCCAAATTCTGACCCTACCATCTGAATGTTCCGGCAGAAATTGAGACTCATCAGACCAGGAAAACTGTTGTCCAATTTTGGTGAGCCCCTGCGCATTGTAGCCTCAGTTTCCTGTCCTATGGCACCTGGTGTGGTCTTCTGCTGCTGTAGCTCATCTACTTCAAGGTTGGACGTGTTGTGTTCAGAGATGCTCTTGTGCAGACCTTGGTTGTAAAGAATGATTATTTGAGTTACTGCTGTCTTTCTATCAGCTCGAAGCGAGAGTCTGGCCATTCTCTTCTGACCTAGATCCAACAAGGCATTTTCATCACCAGAACTACCTCTCTTTTTTTTTTTTCTTTTTTTTTTAAGAGAAGAGATGGTTGTTCATGAAGATCCCAGTAGATCAGCAGTTTCTGAAATACTCACACCAGCTTGTCTGGCATCAACAACCATGCCACGTTCAAAGTCACTTAAATCACCTTTCTTCCTGAACTTCAGCAGATTGTCTTACACGCCTAAATGTTGCTGCCATGTGATTTGCTGATTAGATATTTGCGTTGACAAGCAGTTGAACAGGTAACACTGCAAATATAGTGAGCAAGATTTTCTTTGTTTTTGAAAGATTTCCTTGTACATTATAGCACAGCTTGAACATTTTGCTAAAGACCTTTGTGTTCCATAGAAGAAATAGTCATATGGGTTCAGAGCGACATCAGGGTGAGTAAATGATGAGAGAAATGTATTTTTGGCTGTCATTTTGTTTCTTTTAACAAGGCTACAGTTGACAGAAAGTTGAGAACTAAAATGTCTTGCCGGTCAGCAGTTTATATCAGTTTTGTATTCATTTTCCTAAACAAATGTTTTTTTTTTTTTTTTTTTTTTTTTTTTTTTTTTTTTTTTTTAAACCTGCTCTGAAAATGTGACTTGGTAATGGTAAAGCTGCCTGTAACTCCCAAACTCATGTGGAGTTTCTTTGAGTTTAAATTGCCTAACGATGTATTCCTTTGCCTCAGCTTTAACTTGTGTTCAGGAGCCCGTCCATTTTCATCTCTCACTCCCATAAATGCTACAAACAAGTAACCCTTCGAGAAATGTATTTACGAGACCCAGCAAGTATCAAAAATGTTAACACAAAATCCATTTTATAGTTTTGTTTGAACCTCATTATGGTTTGATTTCTATTCAGGCCGTCTCTGTTTAAAACATTTTCCAGCACTGACTCACAGTTACCGTGTAACTTTGATGTGATGTTTTGGAGCGAACAAACGCCCTCCTTCAGATATGATGTCTAAGCATATATTTGTCAGAGGGTAAGTGGTTTGCACTTTGTTAACCAGTGTTGGCCAATAATGTATGTTGTGTGGGATAAACTTGTTTTTCTCAGAGTGAACGTTTAAGCCCACACAGTAAGAGCGGCAGATATAACTGCTGCATTTACACAAACCTGCCATTTTAATGCAATGTGTGCTTGCTGCTCTATTATACATCATTGATTTGATGTACCTGGAGTCTGTCAAGTCAAAACAAAGAACCGGAAGGGAACTAAACTGACATGTGATTTCACACTCCATTATTTACATATGTTTTATATTTGTAAATTAATGTGTTTAGCAGTTAATATGCTCAAGAATTTTCAGGAGACATAGATTTAATAGTGTGTGTGTGTGGGTTTTTGTTTGTACTGTGAGGTAATGAACAGATGAATAATGAAACAGTCCACCTGCTGCTGTTTACTGAAGGTTGAGTCGTCGACGTGTTTAATTAGTCTCAAGTGGATGATGATTATTGTGAACAGTGTAATGACATGCTAAATATGACAAATATTAAAAACCCTCATTAGTTGAGGGAGAAGAACAGTGATGATGGTGGCCTGTCATTCTGTTCTTTCGTTTGCATACATGTAAATAGCCTTCAGCAATATTTATGGCCTAAAAACAGTGGATAACGTCATCTTGTGCCGCCCACTTAATTCAGCAAACTGCAGTTTTTTTGTCACAACCTTATATTTAGAAAGGACCCATCATATTCAGCTGCCTGTGATTGAGGGTGTTTTTACAGGTTCAAGTAAAATTTCTCAGCAAATTAATCCAGGTCTAAAACTGCATATACTACATTTTACATGTTGGTTATTTTTATTTTATTATTTTTATATATATATATATATATATATATATATATATATATATATATATAAAAATATTATATACACACTCACTTAAAGGATTATTAGGAACACCTGTTCAATTTCTCATTAATGCAATTATCTAATCAACCAATCACATGGCATTTGCTGCAATGCATTTAGGGGTGTGGTCCTGGTCAAGACAATCTCCTGAACTCCAAACTGAATGTCAGAATGGGAAAGAAAGGTGATTTAAGCAATTTTGAGCGTGGCATGGTTGTTGGTGCCAGACGGGCCGGTCTGAGTATTTCACAATCTGCTCAGTTACTGGGATTTTCACGCACAACCATTTCTAGGGTTTACAAAGAATGGTGTGAAAAGGGAAAAACAACATCCAGTATGCTGCAGTCCTGTGGGTGAAAATGCCTTGTTGATGCTAGAGGTCAGAGGGGAATGGGCCGACTGATTCAAGCTGATAGAAGAGCAACTTTGACTGAAATAACCACTTGTTACAACCGAGGTATGCAGCAAAGCATTTGTGAAGCCACAACACTCACAACCTTGAGGCGGATGGGCTACAACAGCAGAAGACCCCACCGGGTACCACTCATCTCCACTACAACTAGGAAAAAGAGGCTACAATTTGCACAAGCTCACCAAAATTGGACAGTTGAAGACTGGAAAAATGTTGCCTGGTCTGATGAGTCTCGATTTCTGTTGAGACATTCAGATGGTAGAGTCAGAATTTGGCGTAAACAGAATGAGAACATGGATCCATCATGCCTTGTTACCACTGTGCAGGCTGGTGGTGGTGGTGTAATGGTGTGGGGGATGTTTTCTTGGCACACTTTAGGCCCCTTAGTGCCAATTGGGCATCGTTTAAATGTCACGGCCTACCTGAGCATTGTTTCTGACATATCCATCCCTTTATGACCACCATGTACCCATTCTCTGATGGCTACTTCCAGCAGGATAGTGCACCATGTCACAAAGCTTGAATCATTTCAAATTGGTTTCTTGAACATGACAATGTTTAATACAGTGACTAGGACACTGTATTAAAATGGCCCCCACAGTCACCAGATCTCAACCCAATAGAGCATCTTTGGGATGTGGTGGAACGGGAGCTTCGTGCCCTGGATGTGCATCCCACAAATCTCCATCAACTGCAAGATGCTATCCTATCAATATGGGCCAACATTTCTAAAGAATGCTTTTAGCACCTTGTTGAATCAATGCCATGTAGAATTAAGGCAGTTCTGAAGGCGAAAGGGGGTCAAACACAGTATTAGTATGGTGTTCCTAATAATCCTTTAGGTGAGTGTATGTGTGTGTGTGTGTATATATATGTGTATATATATGTGTATATATATGTGTGTGTATATATATATATATATATATATATATATATATATATATATATATATATATATATATATATATATATATATATATATATATATATATATATATATATATATATATATATAAAAATAACCAACATCAATCAATCATAGCAATCAATTACTTTTTTTTTTTTTGTTGTTCTTAATATCCTTTCTCCTGGACTAGGACATTGTAAGTAAAAGTAGCAGTTTATCCCTCTCGCCCCTAATGGTTCCTTAAAATCAGGTCATAAAATCCTTAGTACTTCTGACTATTTGACCCATTGAAACCAGAAGCTGGGATGGTGAAGTGGTACAAAAACATCTGCATTCGATGTTTTACCAACCCAACATTAGATTTAAGCATTTAAGTACATTTATTGAAACGACACCTGTAGAAATCATGTACTGCCTGTGTTGGGCCACTAGAGGGGGGAAAGGGCCTTTAGTGCCGACGGGCACTGTTTACCAAACATTATTTATTACCATGATGACAAAATGACAGTAATCTGATGCTGTGTGTGTGTGTGTGTGTGTGTGTGTGTGTGTGTGTGTGTGTGTGTGTGTGTACAGCTGTATTCCCACAAGGATTTTAATACCAGTAAATCTGGACCTTTTAGGGACCTTTTTTTTTCTTTTTTTTTTTGGTCCCCATGAGGAAAACAGCTTATATATCATACCAAATGAAGTGTTTTGAAAATATAAAAATGTATAAAGTTTTCTGTGAGGGTTCTTTAGGGATCGTGTGTGTGTGTGTGTGTGTGTGTGTGTGTGTATTGTGTGTGTGTGTATTTACGAATGGTAAAGTTAAGACATGCGCAGACACAAAAACAAGCAATTTTATCAGCATGTGTGCTCTGCCATGCCGCCTGAAATTTTTTACAAATTGGATTGCAAATTGAGCTTGGATCATCATGGAAGATCATAATTTGATTTCATTAGAGTCTTTAAAGTTAGTTACTTCTAGAGGATGCCATGAAGCTGAGTAGGAGAGATTACTGCAGTCTTAAGAGGAAAGTACAGTATGTTAGGCAGGCGATAAGATAATCTGAGATGGCAAAGTCTTCTCTTTGATGTGCACTACTGTTCAAAAGGGTCAACATAAGTCTCTGATGCTCACCAAGGCTACATTTATTTGGTCAAAAACAGTAGTATTGAGAAATATTACTACAAAAATAATTGTCATCATTACTCCATTCAGTTTCTCATGATCCTTCAGAAATCATTCTAAAATGCTGATTTGGTGCTTAAGAAACATGTATTATTATGATTGTTGAATACAGTTCAATATTGCTTAATAATGTGTGATCATTCTTTTCAATATCTTTGAATAGAAAGTTCAAAAGAATCAATGTTATTGCTGAATAAATGTATTAACTTCTTTTAAAAAAATCTTACTGTCACCAAACTTTTGAACGGTAGTGTAGATTGAAACAGGTTTAAACAGAAGAAACCAGATTTTTAAGATACATTTGGTTTATTTTTAAGAAAAGAAAAGGTTGTCAGGTGAAGGTTATCAATTTGTGTATTTGTGACCTGCTGGTGATGTTTCATACTTTGAGCTTTGACAACAAATGAAATTCATAAAAAAGTGCTAATGACTTTACTGTCGTTAAATGTCCCATCTGGATTTGATTTATAAATAAATGAGAAAGTATCTCTATTATTGTCCACAAATTGTCACCAGGAAACTGTTTAATGAGTCTCTTATTCTCCCACAGTATTGATATTATAATAATAATAATAATAATAATAATAATAATAAAGGACACTTATGATATTAATGGTAATTCAAAAGGATATCCAGTGTAATGTGTTTGTTGCTGATGAATGGGTACTTGAGCCGAACTAATGGGCCTGTGGATGTACATGAGACTTAAAAGGATGGGAAACACCAGAAATCTTCCTGCTCTGTCTGTTTGGTCAGATTGCGTCCCGTGATTCGTGTACAAGGATGTGTGTGCTGTAAGTGAGAATTATTACACAGCTGCCGTCCACATGATGCAATGACAAATTGCCTTTATTTGAGACTTTTATCCTGTCAGCATCTCTCTCTCTCTCTCTCTCTCTCTCTCTCTCTCTCTCTCTCTCTCTCTCTCTCTCTCTCTCTCTCTCTCTCTTTCTGCTAATATCTCATAGAGGTTCATGACCCTGTGAGTCTTCATCATGGCTGCATGCCCCTCCGTCTGTCTCTGAGCATGCGGCTGTCTGTCTCCCCCTGCCGTGTTCCGGCTCTGATCCATGTGGGTCATGTCTGGATGTGGGAAGAGTGTTGCAGCATTCCACACAGCCGTGTTTTCATCCAGAGCGTTGTCTCCGATAGCTGGAATGTTTTAGTGATACTGGAATGTTTTTTTTCTCTGTGTTGTACAGTCGTATCTTCCTTTTGAACTTGTGGAGAGACTCTTCTGTTTTCACACTCTGTAAATCAACACGACAGCTTTCGCTAACAATCCTCATGCCCTGGCGTTGGTAACATCAACATTAAACTCTGCTCGCAAGACGTTTAAATGCAAAGTTATTTTAGTTTTTTTATATATACATGTACTATTATAGTATTTATTAAAGCTGCAGTCTGTAAGTTTAAGCCTCTTTGTTGCCATCTCTGTTTGAAACCTGCAATTGCAGTAGTTTGCGGAATTATCTTTACGTGGGTTGTGCATCGGCGGCACCTCAGCACGGATAAATCTAATGTTTTGAGGACTAATATGTGTAGGCTGTCACCACACCAGTGTGGATACAGTGTGGTTAGCGAAGGAATTACAGATACTCTTGGAAGTATGACCAAAATAATAAGTTTCAATGGAAAATGTCATCTGAACAAGTAACATGTCTACCACTTTTGTTCTGACCAACTGAAAAAAAAAGCAAAAAAAAGCATTACGATAAATTGCGCTACCAATGGTGATTTTAAATCTAATGATCGCTTAGCTCACATCAAACCGTGCAAATTAATTAGCTTTGTTTTTCAGTATTTCCATTTAGCTTTATATGTATTTCAGTTTTAGTCATTTTAGTTCAACTTTAGCCTTTTCATCTAATATTAAAATTCATTGTTATTAGCGACACCAGTAGCCATTAAGTGAACTTCAGCCAGCAACATACTGCTCATGCTTGCACTCGTGCACACGTAACATACGAGAGACAGAATGTAATTCAGTGCCCTGAAATACTCATGGCAAAGTTCTTTCCGTTCTTCGTTTGGAAGTAAAAAAGCTGGAAATACCTTTGCAGTGACTTACTGTTAACAAACATCCAGACGCTGTCCTTGCTGCTGAGAGTGACGTTTAGATGAATATGTAAATAACGCTGAGTTATTTGGGAAGCTGAACAAGGTTATATTTCCCTCACAACCAGAAACACACTTCTTTAGTGACATTGTCGATTTTTGTGGTGTAAAAACAAAGCGCTGCCGCCAGCTCCTGTTACCTGAACGATGGGCGTTGATGGGCACACACGCTCATCCGGGAGAAGTGCCCATGCAAGGAGTTCCACACATTTTGATGTAATACATGGCTATAATCGGAAAAAACTTTTTGTCATACGTCCAGAAATACGTGACATAAATACTTTTGTCATATGTCCAACTCTTATTATTATTATTATTATTATTATATTTTTTTTATAATATTTTTTTTTTCTTGGCCATGTTTAGCATGAGCGTCCAGCTCTTTAACAGTGTAAATGAGTCAGAATAGCATTAGACCCCTGTAGATGATCACTGTAGATGTTTAGGCAGCATTGTGAAACAGTACACACAAAGCAGATTTACATGTCTAAGCTAACTATTATTAATTTGAGTTGTTAATTTTAACCTTTAATAATATAAGCTGACAGGGCTCCCTGTATGTTTACAGCAGTAGTTGTGAGATTTATTTTTTAATTTTTTGGTGAAAAATTAACATGTAGCTACTGTTCCTGATATTTATCCAAATAAATCGATATTGAATCAAGATCAGAATAGTTTTGCAAGCTAATGAATTGGAATTGTGAAATTTGTGTCGAGCTCTAATACAAACAGTAGGCCTCCAGTTATTGTAACATGTTGTCTCTAAACTTAATGAAATTCTGTTTAGTTACCAAATGTTTTGACGCAATATAAATATTGTGATACAAGGTTTATATTTATGCAAGGTTTACTTCTCACTCCAAGCTAAACTCAAAAGTTGGCAACCTTGTCATAGTTTACTAGAAATCTTCAGCATATACTGTAGAAATGCATAGGTTTTTTTGTATTAGTTAAATCGAGTTCATTGTATTGGACCATAAAAATCACATCATTAGTATCTCATATAAAGTAAGACTAATCACATTGACGTACCTGTAAATCTTGAAATTTATAGGAATTAATAGATATGGCCTGAAAAATTATTCAACGCTACTTGCAGAAGGACACATTTATCACAAAGTCTGGTCTGTGGAGATGATTGTGTATAGAAGAACTGACCTCTGACTTTTAGACTCAGTACAACACATACAACCACTTCAGTCCTGCTTACCTCTCTCATCACTGGTCTTATAGACTAGTAGGTGACTGAGAACCATTGTGAAAAAACTGAAGCAAGAAATTCAGCAAGTACTGTACATGAATCCAAGATCCATGACATTACTACTTAGTACATGACATCACTAGGGCTTCGTCTCAGTCATCTCACAGTGATGTCGAGGTGATCAGTTCTTGAACTTATTTTTTTTTCACTGTCAAATAGGTTGGATAAATGATGGTTGTTCATCCACAATAACATTACTACTTGACTGTTATTCAATGGACATTTTTTTAATTTTATTTTTTTATTTTTTTAATTTTTTTTATTTTTTTAACCCACTGTAATGGGTTATTCCATCATGAGAGCACTGCAGTTACAGTTGGCTTACCAGATATTCCCAGTTTATGAAATGTTTCAGAAACGGAACCCGTGCCCACTAATTAATTGGATCATTATTAAATGGTTACTTATTTATGATGCAATGACTTGGGCTATTTTCCATACTGACACTTTCCACAACTCGCAGAGAGAGCGGCTGAAAAGGAAAGATCTGGTTTTGATTATTTAAACGGAGCCGCTAAATCTCCACGCAGTGTGAGGCCAATTTGTGGTGGGTGAAAAGTGGAGCCTTTTTTTATTTTATAGAGTTGTAGACTCGACAGGTCCTATTATCACTCATACAGAAAAAGGGGTGGTCTTCGGGGATACTATAGTTTTTTTTTTGTTTGTTTTTTTTGGATTGTGTTCTTTAAATTGTATTTTGATGAATAAATGCATTGATGTATAGCTGATTTAAAACAGCATTTAAGATCGTCAAACATTATTTCTCCCATTAAAAGTGAAACCGACTTTTGTTTACACAAGCTGAAGTTTCCATCAACGCTCCGAGCAAGACAGTGAGTCAGCATTCATAAAGTTCAGCTCAGTTAAATGTGGCTCTCAGCACAGATAAGTCAAAGATGGCTCTACACAGAGATGCTTCCAGGGCAGGAATTATTGTTGGGGATTAAAATAATAATAAAAAAATACAGTTGTTTTCTTGTATTTCTCGGAAATCATAAAGAGAGAATTCTGTGATGGATCTATGGGGAAAAAAATGTTGGACACACTTTTTGTCTGTATCTGGTGTTCAGATGTGTCTTAAAAAAAGAATAAATTAAAGACCTGTTCACCCTAAAGATGATGACTATAACGATAAAGATATATAGTTCTAAAAATTTTTCTAAATATAAGAATAGCAGAGTCCACACCACAACTATAACAATAACGGTACAGAGAAATTATATAGTTAAAATCACTTTCAAAATGTTTTTTCCCAGCTGATGAACAATAAAAATAATGACAGCCAGTTAGAATCCATCGTACTTTATAGAGCTTAAGCATTTAAAGCAGCAGGCAACAAAACTGCAGTGTGCGCTTATAATAAACAGTTTGCATTAACATTTAAATAGTTATCGTCCACTGGTGTGGATGCTAATATAATTATTGGTTTTGGTGTGAACAAGCCTTAAATGGATAGTTCATCCAAAAATTCCGTCACTAATTACTCACCCTCATGTCGTTCCAAACCCGTAAGACTGTTGTTCATATTCGGAACACAAATGAAGATCTTTTTAATTAAATCTGAGCAATTTCTGTTACTCCATTGACAGTTTACACAACTACGCACTTTGACTTTACCAAAGATCATAGAGAGATTTGTAAAACTAATCCATATGAATAGAGCGGTTTAGCCCAAATTTTCTGAAGAGATGCTTTATATGAACAGATTTAATTTAGGATTTTATTCACACATAAACATTGATCACACAGAAACATTGTATTGCGCAATACAATAATGAACCTCATTGGTTCTTGCAGAAGCTCAAATTTTCTGCGTAACACACAAGAATGAACCTCACTGGTTCTTGCGGAAGCTCAAATGTGCTGCGTAACATGTGAATGAACCTCATTGGTTCTTGTAGAAGCTCAAACTTTCTGCGTAACACACAAGAATGAACCTTATTGGTACTTGCGGAAGCTCAAACGTGCTGTGTAACACAAGAACGAACCTCATTGGTTCTTGCAGAAGCTCAAACGTGCTGCGTAACATGAGGATGAACCTCACTGGTTCCTGTGGAAGCTCAAACATGCTGCGTAACACAAGAATGAACCTCATTGTTTTTTGCTGAAGCTCAAATGTGCTGAAGGTAGCAGACAGCAGACAAACGGCTAGTAGTGACAGCAGCACTTTAAGGCTTAATATAATTTAAACAAATGAGTTCTAAAAAAAAAATCACCCCCCTCACAGTTGTCAAGAATTAACCTCATTGGTTCCTGAGGAAGCTCAAATGTGCTGCGTAACACGAGAATGAGCCTTATTGGTTCTTGCCCAAGCTCAGTCATGCTGCCTAACACGAGAATGGACCTTATTGGTTCTTGCTGAAGATCAAATGTGCTGCAAGCACACAAGAATGAATCTCATTGGTTCTTTCTGAAGCTCAAACGTGCTCTTCACAACATGAGGATGGACCTCATTGGTTCTTGCCAAACGTGCTCTGCACAACATGAGGATGGACCTCATTGGTTCTTGCCAAACGTGCTCTGCACAACATGAGGATGAACCTCATTGGTTCTTGAAGCTCAAATGTGCTGTGTAACACATGAGAATGAACCTCATTAGTTCTTGAAGCTCAAATGTGCTGTGTAACACATGAGAATGAATCTTATTGGTTCTTGCCCAAGCTCAGTCATGCTGCCTAACATGAGAATGGACCTCACTGGTTCTTGCTGAAGCTCAAATGTGCTGCGTAACACGAGAATAAACCTCATTGGTTCTTGCATATCAAGCATGTCTCTTCAGAAAATTTGGACTAAACCGCTCATCATATACAAACTTAAAAAAAATAAAATAAAAAAAATTCAGTCAAAGTGGTAGTTGTGTAGGCTCAATGGAGGGACAGAAATTTCTCAGATGTCATCAAAAAAATAATTTGTGTTGAAGATGAACAACAGACTTGTGGGTTTGGAACAACATGAGTAATTTTTTTTTTACCCAAACATAGAATAGGTTTTTGAATAGGAAATACATCAACACATGAATGAAAACAGTCTTAAATGTCAATCTCTGAAGTAGAAAAAAAAAATTGTTTTTGATGAATTTTTTTTTTTAATTCTTTTTGCCACAGGCAGGTTGCCCTACATTGTCCATCCAAGCCATGACACATGCTGTTTAACAGTAACAAATGTCAAATTAAAGACTACGACCAAGTATTTATAAGTGCGTTTAGGTGAATCTGCATATCATTCTCAGAACAAATAATGTGTGTTTTGGCCCCTGCATGTTGTTCCGCAGCGCTGCGAGGAGTCTCGGGTTGCGGCCGCTCTGTGGCGTCACAGGGAATGAAGCTGTAATTTCACAGTCTTTGATGTGCTGTGTGTAGCATTACCTGTAGACTGCAGTCGTCTCTCGTTCTGTTCATTTATCTGTCTCTTCTCTTCTTCCTGTCATTCTTTCCAGCTCCTTCCTCTGCAGACGGGAGTCTTTGATGTCCTCTGTGGCGTGACCTGTAAACTGTTGTAGTCCATCTCTTTCCTGCTCTTTCTGTTACTCTTTTCTTATTTCTCATTGCTTTGATGTTTTGTGTCATTACCTGCAGTTGTTTTCATTCTCGTTGTTCCTGTCTGTCTGCTCCATACCACCTATAAGATGTAAAATGATGTGTAATTACTCTGTTTTGTAGGGCATAGTGGAGACTGTGTGTGTGTGTGGCGGTGAGGAGCAAAAATGCCCCAGGGAACATTTAAGCGTTCAGAGGTTGCTAGCTCTTCGCTCAGGAGACTCAATGTTACATTTTTCTTCCCTATGTCAACCTATGTGCCATTTAAAAGGAAGTTGAGGTGGAAGTTGAGTCCATTTTTTAGACAGAGATAATTTGATTAGACAAAATTTGGCAGCCATTACCTTTGCCAGCCATTGTCATTTAGATCCCGACCTCTGACCTCTAAGCACCACACAACAAGACCTCTCGATGACCTCAGCCCAATTTCAAACATGCACACAAAGACACAAACAAACAGCAGACGTTAATTTTCATGGCTCCATTATCACAGGGTGAGGTCACCTGTTTTCATACAACAAACAAGTTTCACATTGCGTCATTTGACTTTCATTTGGCCCCTGTTCCAGTCACACAACATTTAAGGCATTTAATATTTAAAATTAGAGAGTGTGTGTGTGTGTTTGTGCATGTTGAGTAACATGCTCATGGATTCTAGACATTGCTCCCGTCTTCCTCTGAGTCACCTGAATATTTCAGATGTCTGAGAAGGGGAGAGCACAGGAAATGACAGCGTGAAGGGAAAATTAATGTGGAGAAAGGGTCTGTGTTACAGTCAAGCTGTCGACCAGCCCAGCATCCACAGGGGGCGTAACATTTTCAGGCCACAGTCTGAAATAGTCTTTTGGATACCATTTGTGGTATGTAAATCATAATAAAGTTAAATTATATTTTGTTCCAGTACTATACGATGCTGATCCTAACGGATAACAATAAAATGGACTGCTGTTGCTATTGTTACCTCTAGTGAACAAAACTTCTTTAACTCTTTCCCCGCCAGCGTTTAAAAAAAAAAAAGTTGCCAGTCACGGCCAGGGTTTTTGATCATTTTCACAAAAATGTGATGGCCCACAGAATATTTTGTTGTATGAATATCTGAGCATGCAATATATCAAAAGAAAGAGCAGACCCTCTGCTTTTAAATAACAACAAAAAGTTTTATTGTAGCTTTATGGATTACTTTTTTTTTTTTTTTTTTATCAACCCTTGAATATGGGTAAGTTTCATTTAAAAAAAAAAAGCAACATTTTGAACAAAAGGCTGAGAAAATCACGTTTTTGTCAAAGACTACATCCAGATCAGATTCAGAGCGATGACCAAACACAGATGGAGTAGATCGAGTCCATCAACACCTCTAATGCTTGCACAGTCCTATAGCTCGTCCTGGGTCGACATTTCATTCAGTAACATTAGGCAGTTTGGATTGATATGTTTAATATTGATGGTCACATTATTTTTCATGTATGTATGCATATGCATCTGCTTGCATATGAAGCTTTCTCACAAATAACGGAAAATTGTGTTTGACAGGGAAAGAGTTAAACGTCTAGTGTACTCTGACTAACTTGTACATTTGTGCTTACTATAGGCTAATATTCCAAAAAATGCTATTGAAATAAATAACTTTATAAAACGGTTAGTTCCAGTCCTTGATTCTGATTGGTCAATAGCTGTGTTTTATTCACGTTAAGACTGACCGCTTCACCCAATGGTTCTGTGTATCACTACACAACACCCCTAGAAACCACTCTTAGCAGCGTAAACATATGTTTGTTCTCATTGATACAGTTCATTGAAGCTTACTGTATTATGTAGAGTACAGTATTGTGAGAGAGAGCGAGAGAAAGAGATCGAGCGAGCGAGCGTATTGCCTACATTTAGATACAGCATTTTCCTTCAGGTCAGTCCTATGTTCATAATAAAAAAAATCAGTTTGAAAGTCTGCTGCGATATCTTGTCCTTTTTAACAGTTAAGGGTTTTTCCTGTGTCTGACACTGACAGCGCTAGTCAAAGCATTCGTCAGTTGTGTCTTGCTCCATGTTTACAACAAGTTTCAGTCCAAGTTCTTCAGTCTTTGTCACCGTCTAATGGCGTAATAATGTAACTTTTGCTGCTGTTCATGGCAAGGGACTATTTTTTTTTTTTTTCAGCGAAAGGAAGGCTTGTAGTGATTTTACTTCATGAAAGTTGCATTGATACATATTTTTTGGCCGTTTTATAAAAGCAATAAGCCCTGTGAAACCATGATTTACAGGGAATTTATAACGGCGCGTGCCTAACAACGCCCCTTAGCTGTTATAAATTCACTGCAAACCACAGCTTCTTGGGGCTTTAATAGCTGTTAACGTTTGAGATCACATTGAAAACCAGGGATTCTGCATGTAATTTGAACCTGAAAATGACCACGTTTATAAGGGTTTCAAAGATAAGTATTCAAAAAGGCTAGCAGCAGCAAATGTAATTTGCAGCCAGGGTCGTCTAGCAGCTCTCCGTTGGCTTGCGAGCATGAAAAACCAAACTCTAGTCAGGCCAATCACATCGTGTATAGAGTCGGTGGGCGGTCTTAACATAATAATGGCAGATTTGCGACGGTTCCACGTGAATTTCCTGCAACTTCCCTGCTAACAAAGAATGGCACTGAAGTCATTCTTAAAAGGAAGATGTGTTTGGAGTTTTGCCAACCAGATACGGCAAAAGTTTAACATCATAATGTGGGTCTCGTCAGGCTAGTTGCTCAGCCAAAAATATAAAGTTGGCACACAAAAAAGCATTTCCCCGCCAACAATTTTTTTTTTTAAGTTGCCAGCCACTGCCAGCATTTTTTATTTTATTTTATTTTTTATCATTTTCACAAAAATGCCATGGCCCCCAGAATATTTTGCTGCATAAATATCTGAACATACAATATTTTGTTATATGAATATATGCAATGTATCAAAATAATTAACAGACCCTCTTTCTTTTTCTTCTTATAAAAAGGGCAACATTTTGAACAAAAAGCTGAGAAAATCACGTTTTTGTCAAAGTCTACAACTTGCATATAAGCAATGCTTCTATCACTTGTGTTTGGTTCATTTTGACCTGTGCTTTGATCCAGAGATTCTGTACTCTTTCAGAATATATGTGTAATAGTGCCCCATAACAGTGAAAACATGGAAAACAGTGAAAAAATTGTCAATGGAGGGGAAAGAGTTAAAGGGGTTGTAATATAAATAATATATAATATAAACACATACATATGACAGATGGCATATAAAAATATCCTATAAGATTCAGAACTCACTTCCTTGTTAGTCCAAAAACGACTTTTATTGAAACCAAGCTCCCAAAATGACACATTTCGGATATTGTCTCAGTATGACATAATAGTGCAATGAATGACCGCCGCTGCAGATCAACGCCCTCTTCTACAACATTGCCTATTTAGCCCCGCCCACTGATTCACGCATGTCATGTAGCAGTAAATACAAAAGACACAATCAAAGGATTATTCCAGCAACTAAAAAATAGAGAGAGGATTACACAACGTAATTTAGATTTTGAAGTGCCAAGCTGTGGAAATATGGCTTTGCATTGCCTTCCTTGTGACCCTAACATTTAAGGAGGCATTTATGAAATTTTATTTTCAATGCAGTTCCAGATCGCATCAGTAAAACACTGTTCGAGTTAGCTTCATTTTACTGCGTATTCGTTTTTTAACAACAAACAGTTCGGTGCAGGCTTTTCAAAGAAACTGAAAATAATAGATGATGCATTGACAACTATATTGGATCGGACCGTAATGCCGCAACACACAAGTGTGAGTAACATTTTTTTCATGTCGCTATTGCTTTGTCTGTTACAGATCATTTGTTACATACTGACTTTACTGAAAGTCACTTTACTTTTACTTAAAGTGATAAACGATGAATATAAGAACGATAGCAACACATTTTGGTATGCTCATTCATAATTCGTTACTTTAACTTTATTTTCCACAACCAAGACTTATAAAGGCAGATGTAATGCGCATAATTGTTGCAAACTATGTAACGAGATAAACACCTTTCTGCAGTATCTTCGTTTCAACACTAATATAAATGTCATAAAATACAATGCTACCTCTCGTATACACAAAGGAATACATCTAAATACACTCACCTAAAGGATTATTAGGAACACCTGTTCAATTTCTCATTAATGCAATTATCTAATCAACCAATCACATGGCAGTTGCTTCAATGCATTTAGGGGTGTGGTTCTGGTCAAGACAATCTCCTGAACTCCAAACTGAATGTCAGAATGGGAAAGAAAGGTGATTTTAAGCAATTTTGAGCGTGGCATGGTTGTTGGTGCCAAGACGGGCCGGTCTGAGTATTTCACAATCTGCTCAGTTACTGAGATTTTCACTCACAACCATTTCTAGGGTTTACAAAGAATGGTGTGAAAAGGGAAAAACATCCAGTATGCGGCAGTCCTGTGGGCGAAAATGCCTTGTTGATGCTAGAGGTCAGAGGAGAATGGGCCGACTGATTCAAGCTGATAGAAGAGTAACTTTGACTGAAATAACCACTCGTTACAACCGAGGTATGCAGCAAAGCATTTGTGAAGCCACAACACTCACAATCTTGAGGCGGATGGGCTACAACAGCAGAAGACCCCACCGGGTACCACTCATCTCCACTACAAATAGGAAAAAGAGGCTACAATTTGCACAAGCTCACCAAAATTGGACCGTTGAAGACTGGAAAAATGTTGCCTGATCTGAGTCTCGATTTCTGTTGAGACATTCAGATGGTAGAGTCAGAATTTGGCGTAAACAGAATGAGAACATGGATCCATCATGCCTTGTTACCACTGTGCAGGCTGGTGGTGGTGGTGTAATGGTGTGGGGGATGTTTTCTTGGCACACTTTAGGCCCCTTAGTGCTAATTGGGCATCATTTAAATGCCACAACCTACCTGAGCATTGTTTCTGACCATGTCCATCCCTTTATGACCACCATGTACCCATGATGGCTACTTCCAGCAGGATAATGCACCATGTCACAAAGCTCAAATCATTTCAAATTGGTTTCTTGAACATGACAATGAGTTCACTGTACTAAAATGGCCCCCACAGTCACCAGATCTCAACCCAATAGAGCATCTTTGGGATGTGGTGGAACAGGAGCTTTGTGCCCTGGATGTGCATCCCACAAATCTCCATCAACTGCAAGATGCTATCCTATCAATATGGGCCAACATTTCTAAAGAATGCTTTCAGCACCTTGTTGAATCAATGCCACGTAGAATTAAGGCAGTTCTGAAGGCGAAAGGGGGTCAAACACAGTATTAGTATGGTGTTCCTAATAATCCTTTAGGTGAGTGTATATACATTCCTTATGTATTGTGTTCTGATTTGGGATCATACATTGGCTTAAACATGTATGGTTTATAATTTTTCAACATTGGAAGTTTTCAAAACAATTCCATGTGTAATGGATTGTGGATTTTAATATCAAAACTGTTACCCAATCGTAGCAGTGGACGTTTACTTCCTTTCTTTAAAAAGCTTCTCTTTGATAGGTGTGCCGCATTCTTGGGTCAAAAACAGGACAGAAAAAGGCTAATACTTTGAAATATATATATATATATATATATATATATATATATATATATATATATATATATATATATATATATATATATATATATATATATATATATATATATATATATATATATATATAATTTTTTTTTAAATGTAAAAATCTTGCTAACATTGTGGACCTAATTTTAATTAAAAAAATAAAAAATAAAAACATTCATGACCCCTTTTACAGAATTTCACAAAGGTGACGTGAGCACACAGGCTCTTCATCAGAAAATTAAAACTCTCCAACAGCCCTTTACACTTACCTACTTTTTGTCCTGTGTGAGTGCATCATGTGACCTTTATTGGTTAATTACTTTACTAAGTGTAAAGGGCTGTCATTGGAGTGTTTTAATTGTCTGATGAAGAGCCTGTGTACTCGAAACATCTTTGTGAGAGTCTTTTAATGATTTTTTTATTTTTATTTTTTGCAGCCATGGTGTGCCGACTTTATATTTGTTTTTCTATTCCATTAAAGAACGACACGCTCTTTGGATCATTCTCAAATCATGATCATCGGGTTTTGTTTCTGTAATGTTAGTTTGAGTGCACTTGTCATTAAAGCAATGGAGATGGTTGTAGTTCATGGCTCTGTTGTAGTGTAGTTCTATTGTCTGTTTTTAGAGCTGCTATATACAGCAGAATTGAATTCTGTTTGCATCATCGATCGTTATTTTTCTGTTAATCACTGCTTTGAAACGACTTAGTACGGTGACTGGGAGGGCACATGTTCAGTTCACTTAGTTTTGTCATGGCCACGCCATATCATGAGAATGTTATAGCATGTTGAGGCCATAAAACATATGAACTTGTGGGAGCGGGATATGTAGTAGCCATGAGATATTAATTTGTGGGACCCTGATAATATTCCATGGCCACAAGATCATTTTGTCGAGGTAACAGCTGGAGGGGGCAGTCGTGGCCTAATGGTTAAAGAGTCAGACTGGTAACCCAAAGGTCGTGGGTTTGATTCTCAATACACTCCCCGGGCTGTGTGTGTCTGTGTGTGTGTGTTCACTACTCACTACTCCTAAGGTGTGTGCTTGGATGGGTTAAATGCAGAGGACAAATTCCGAGTTTGGGTTACCATACTTGGCCGTCACGTCACTTTCACTTTAAACATCTTTATGTTGTGGCCACGCAATGTGAAGTTGTGGCCTCGAGATTCTATGTTGAGGGAACGGCATCCTTTTCTTGTGGCCACGAATTATGTTGAGGGAGTGATATGCAATGTGTAAACAAATATGTGTGAACCATAGCAACATGGAATTATCCGAAATGTACATTTATTAATAAATTAAGAATGATAGACAGTGCAACATTAAGATATGTTGACTTTCAATGAATTTAAGGTCTGGACTCAGAGGTGCCAATTCATGTGTGAAAATTATTATTCAAGCTCCCTCTCAGCCATTCTTTTACACTTTGAGCCTGATCAGTCTTGACATTCTCATCCTGGAATATGACCATGTTGTGTCTTCCTACCTTGTATGTTTAAGAAATGAAAAGCTACACACTCCATCAATTAGGGTTAGCAGAACTGTTGCCAAACATATAGCATGCTAGAAACATAATAGAGAGACAAATTAAGACCTATATATTCCTACTAATTTTTCAATTCATCTTTAGGGGGTTTAAACCTTAACCGGTCAGTCAGACTCCCCCAAACTCCCCACACTGAGCGTGTGTGTGTGTGTGTGTGTGTGTGTGTGTGTGTGTGTGTGTGCTTGGTATTCCCTACATAGGACCAAATGTCCCCACAACAATTTTTAACCTTGTGGAGGGACCTTTTTTTAGTCCACACCAAGAGGACATCATAATGTCACCTTTTTTTTTTTTTTTTTTTTGTGATGAATAGATAGTTAGTGTATAGAATATACCGTTTGTACAATATAAAAATCATGTCTATTGCAAGTCCCCATAAAACATGGAAAACAGTATGTGTGTGTGTTGTGGCAAACCTCTCCATCCCCAGCTCTGTCACTTTTTCATCTCTATTTCTTTACAGTCTTCCTTCATTTTCTCTCCCTCTCCCTCTCCCTCTCCCTCTCCCTCTCTCTCTCTGATGCGGATGGTGCCGGAGGGTCTGTCTGGAGGCCTTGTGATGCCACACAGACTGAGGGGAGAGTTTCCGCTGTGGCGTTTGCACTCTGAATCTGTAGGAAAGCTGCCACTGCTCATGTCTTTATGACTAAAGTTAAATGTCCACTAAATGATCTCTCAGCCAGTAAAAATAACTTTATGAAGATGTCTGGAGAAAGGCTTTGGGCTTTTGAAGGAACTGCCTTTTGACAACAGTGTGGCATGCTATAGTTTTGCAGTTGCGCGTCAACATATTTACTATTGAAACTGAAAGTTGAGGTCAGACATACATTTTTTTTATAGATGGAGAGTATTTGATTGGTGCAAAATAAGTCATCAGTATTTTTGGTCCATTTTCCCAGAAGAGTGTACATTTAAATGTGTATTGGTGTAACCCCTCCGGTTCTACTCACACCGAGCGGGATTCAAACCACCGTTTCTGGCATGGGAGGTGGGCGTGCTAACAAGAATGTCAAAGACTACAGCCTCTTTATCGTTCAATAATGCACACTGTTCACAAACTTTTTTTTATTTGTGTTATTATTATTAATATTATTATTATTATTATTATTATTATTGTTTTTATTTTAAAGGCTTGAATGTAAATCAAGCAATAGGCCAATATCTCATTTTGTAGCCTATATCGCCAATTTTTTTTTTTCTGTGAACTACAATAGTGTTCATAAGATGTCTATATCCCATAATAATAGTTTGCCGTTTATTAGTTCTTAATCTATCAGTTGTACATTTATATTCTGTTTTTGTTTTCATTCGACTTAATGATTCCCTGCCGTTGGTCTCAATTACACAAAGCCACTAAAATGACGACAAATTAGCTGCAGGCAGCTTAACACAAAGAGAGAGCGAGGCATGTGAAATCCATTATCATGAGCTCTCTGTGGTTTGTCCTGTGAGAAGTCTGGCTGCTCGCTCTTCCATTATCGCTATGATGAAATGTCTTTCAACTTTCCCAGATCCCAAATCACTCATGCTGCCTTCCCTCTCAGTTTCTTTCCTCTTCTTTTTTCACTTCCCTAATTGTAAGGTTTCCTCAAATCCTTCTGCTTTCATTGAATTTTTCTTCAGGGATCAATAAAACATTTGTATTATATTATTGTGTGAATTACACAGATCGTGGCTTATTCAAACACGCCTCCAGAGCTGCTTCAAATGTGATCAATAGTCTAATTGTCCATGATTAGATATTAACAAAAAGCAAATATATTGGTTCAGAGTATTTTTATCATGCTGTGTGGTTGCTAGGGTGTTCTGGGTGGTCTTTATAATTTTATTTTATAATGGGTTTTTAGTCCATTTCATTGTTCATAATGTTGGAAGAATTCTGGAAGAATCGAAAATTATAGCACACTTCCGGTTGTTCCCGGGTTGCAGTGGTCAATATCAATCAAAAGTGTGCCAAGGGAGGAATAGTGGTGAACCGGCGATAAGGTCATGAGCGGCCAAGGCTCATTGATGCACTTGGGGAGCAAAGGCTGGCCCGTGTGGTCCGATCACTTCTGTATAAGATGCATAATTTGTGGTGTCATTTATGTCTGAATTACAGTTCACCCAAAAATGAAAATTCTGTCATTTATTACTCACCCTCATGTTGTTCCAAACCCGTAAGACATTTGTTCATCTTCGGAACACAAATGAAGATCTTTAATGAAATCTGAGAGCTCTCTGTCCCTCTTTTGACAGCCTACATGTCACATTCGAGCACATGTGGTGTTTTGTTATTTTCTAGCCATGTGCTCAACAAGACGGGACAGACATGTGACACTACACAACTACCACTTTCAAGCTCCAGAACTGACAGAATCTTTATTTTTGGGTGAACTATCCCTTTAAGGAAAGGGGTTTCTTTAGAGCCCAATCCTAAAGGTCCTTGCATGCGGAGTCTGAAATTTCCTTGCATTAAAAAATAAATACGACCTCACGTGTCAATTACGTTTACACACTGCCTCCGAAACTTTCGTCCGTCATAAATAAATTTGGATCAGGTTCGATTTTCTGCATTTCTCGTATCTGTAGCAAGCATTTTAAGAGGGGTTTTAACAATTCAGAGCCACCGGATGACAAATACAGAAAAAAAAAAAAAACGCATATGAAAATTTCAGACTCAGTGTGCAAAGACCTTTAGTATGAATAAAAGTAATGATGTTAGAAAACACTACGTACTATGTAATATACATACAGGTATGCAGAGAATGCTTAGAGCTCCTGCTGAATATTTAGGACAAAGATCAAGTTGTTCTGGTCGCTCGACACATCACAGACGGCACTGATGCTGCATTGTGTGCAGAGTTAAGCATCAGTCAGTTGTTTGCCAAGGGTCACAGCGGTCCGCTTTCAACACACTGGTGAGGGGACATGTGCGTGACAGGAAATGATCATTGACTTTTCAAAGAAAAAGTCAGAGTTACAATACACAGAGATGAAAGCAAGGACCGTCATATGAAAGCAGGTGATTCTGTCCTTGTGGACGCACTTTTTCAAGATCAGTATGATGTATAGTGTCAGTTTTGAGGCAGATTGGTGGGAATGTTGCTCTAATAGCTGACATTTCACTTTTACCTTTTAGGGCACGGTCGATTAAGGGACATTTTTGGTGACATTTTGCAAGCGAAAAGGTCCATCGTCAAGTAGGCTATAGTAATGAGTGAATCAGCACTCACACCGGAGTCACTTTTACTCCAAGCCACTTTCTGTTGGTCGATGCAGCAAATTGGTGTGACCAATTTGAACTCCGTGCAAAAGCTCTGTGTCTGTTTTTGTCTTGCAATGAATTTCAGGAGAAATGAGACCTGCATGAACTGATAAATGTACATCTTGAATGTAATGTAAGTGGCTTTTGATAAAGTGTCTGCCAAATATATAAAAATGAGAGCTTCCGAGCTGTCAAATAGCATGAGTAATACAATATTAACCTGGGTTTAAGTGAATAATGGTGTGAATTGTGTTTGTGAACACTAACAGGTGACGATAAAGATTGACTGTGTTTGGTTTTCCCCTGAGTGTTGTGAATCACAGCATTGTTCTCCAGTAGTGTAATCCACTGATGTAAAAGCTATTGTCCTGTAAATGGCACTCGAGCATAATGAGCTGTTATCAGATTCTCTATAAAGTGTAAATGTTGTTTTTAATGATGTGTTAACTGGAAAGGGTGTTGTCGATTAAAATGAAAACCACATGCTGTTGATGTGGTGGGTGCAGCAGGTTACATAAAAGTGAGGAAGACTGAAAAGGTAAATAGCCCTGATGTCATGGTATTTCCAGTGAGGAAAATGTATAACTCTTAATCAGTTTAATGGTTTTTAGTTTATCATTTTAATATAATAATAGTCTCATATGGTTATCCTAAAATTCTTTGGAAACGGTGTATTTTAGTATTATTTACACCGCCAATACACACAGCATTTTGTCCTCAAAGTTGATCTGTTAGAAGCAGGAAAAATGGGCAAGCTTAAGGATTTGAGAGAGTTTGACAAGGGCCAAATTGTGATGGCTAGACGACCGGGTCAGAGGATCTCCAAAACTGCAGCTCTTGTGGGGTGTTCCTGGTCTGCAGTGGTCAGTATCTATCAAAAGTGGGCCAAGGAAGGAACAGTGGTGAACCAGCGACAGGGTCATGGGCGGCCAAGGCTCATTGATGCACGTGGGGAGTGAAGGCTGGCCAGTGTAGTCTGATCAAACAGACGAGCTACTGTAGCTCAAATTGTTCAAGAGGTTAATGCTGGTTCTGATAGAAAGGTGTCAGAATACACAGTGCATCGCAGTTTGTTGCGTATGGAGCAGACCAGTCAGGGTGCCCATGCTGACCCCTGTCCACTGCCAAAAGCATCAACAGTGGGCACGTGAGCATCAGAACTGGACCACGGAGCAATGGAAGTAGGTGGCCTGGGCTGATGATTCAAGATTCAAGAGTTTTATTTGTCACTCTTGAATCTTGAATCTCACATTTGATGAATCATGTTTTCTTTTACATCACGTGGATGGCCGGCTGCGTGTGCGTCGCTTACCTGGGGAACACATGGCACCAGGATGCACAATGGGAAGATGGCAAGCCAGCGGAGGCAGTGCGATGCTTTGGGCAATGTTCTGCTGGGAAACCTTGGGTCCTGCCACCCATGTGGATGTTATTTTGACACGTACCACCTACCTAAGAATTATTAAAGACCATGTACACCCTTTCATGGAAACGGTATTCCCTGGCTGCTGTGGCCTCTTTCAGCAGGATAATGCGCCCTGCCACAAAGCAAAAATGGTTCAAGAATGGTTTGAGGAGCACAACAGCGAGCTTGAAGTGTTGAATTGGCCTCCAAATTCCCCAGATCTCAATCCAATCGAGCATCTGTGGGATGTGCTGAACAAACAAGTCCGATCCATGGAGGCCCCACCTCACAACTTACAGGACTTAAAGGATTTGCTGCTAACATATTGGTGCCAGATACCACAGCACAACTTCAGGGGTCTTTTGGTTTTGGAATTGGAAGGAAATATTTGGAACTATTTGAGTTCATACTGAAATATTGCAGACATTGTATATCTTGGCATATCTGAGCATGATTTGAGATTTTGTTGAGATCTTTTATGAAACCCAAAAGAGCTGATTTCTCTGGTCTTTTGTATTCAGGAGAAAAATTTGAGTCAGGCGCCTTCAGCAAACATCTCACATTTGTTCTTGGCTGTAAATTAGCCGCTTTGAATCTGGATGTGACGGGATATTTATCCTATCAGTGAACGATCAGGTTGGCAGAAGAGCATGATTGGACGGGGTCTGCCTCAACCTCCCTTGGGCTGTCGGTTCCGCTGGCTGACTGGAGCATGTGTGAACTCGCAGGGTCAAAAGGGCAGGATTTAAATGAAAACTTTAAATAACTGCCAGGCTCTGTCATTACAAAGTATTACTGGCCATGTGCGAGCGGGGCCCGAGCCACAGTAATGACTACATCTCCTCCATGTGCCTCTGCCTCGGAGGAGACAGCACTGGCCTTTAATAGAACTTCTGTAATTACACTGCGTCAGGAGAGCAATGCCATGCTAACGGTCGCATCCTCCAGAGAAACATGGAAATCAACCCGTGGTCCTCCAAAGCGGAACATATTACCCTTTTCTGCCCCAAAACGGTTGCAGAATATTATCTCCCTCGATTTCATACATCAGATTGTAGATGTTAAATTTCTGTGTAGCTAATGGAAGCTAAAGTTGGACTATTGCCAATAAGATATGCAACATATGCAACAGGTAAAATATTACCAATAGGAATGCTAAAGATTAATTGACAATCGATTAATTGTCAAAGTTTATCGATTAAGTAAAAGTTTTATTGATTTAAATTATTATCGATGGTGGATTAAGCAAGGTCATCATTAGAGTCTGTAGTTTTGAGGCACACATGGCTGATGCACAAAATGTGCAAGGAAAAGTGAAGCGAGTGTGCTGTAGTTACATATTCCATCCCCTGGTTTCACAGACAGGGCTTAAGCTAGTCCCAGACTAAAATGCACGTTTGAGCTGTTTTAACTGAAAGCAGCTTGCACTGAGATATCTTAAAATATGTCAGTGCCATTGTTTTCTCTCAAGATGCCCACCAGTAATTATTTTCAAGGCACGATTATAAAAGCTATTTAAATATCCTAATTGAACTAGGGCCTAATCCTGGCTTAGTCTAAGCCCTGTCTGTGAAACCAGGCCTAAGCGTATTTAATGTCTTCAAGCCATGCAATGGATTAGGTATGGGTCCAAAAAACCAAAAACCAAAAAACAAAATAAGGGATTTTACTGAACATAAGAGCTACTTGCTTGCGTAAATGCCACAGCAAAAGTACATAGCATAAATAACAAGTAATAAGATCATGGTTGATGATCAAGTGCTGTTTCAGTACACTCCTATTCTACGGCACATGGTAAATCAAGACCTGTCAATCTGAACGATCAAACCAATCCACGCACGCTCCAGCTGTAAAACCGTGTTTGATTGTTCTCTACTAGGGCTGTGAATCTTTGGGTAGACAGTGAATCGATTCACGATTCATTAAAATTCTGTCAAATTTGATGCGATTTCGATTAATTCTATTTGATTCTGCATTTGTTTTGGTTTTTTTATATGCATTCATAGGATTATTTAAATGCTTCCCCCCAATGTGCCTTAGTCAGGGTGTGAATTACACAGCGAGAGTGGGGGCCAAAAACCCAAAACATGTTAATGTTAGTTCTAGATGCTATTATTAATTATTTTAATAGCCTATAAAAAAAGTAGAAATTTACACCGGCCAAAATTAAGATTACTTTAATAACAGCAATAGTAAAGTAGTAAAAAAAACAAAAACAAAAAAACAAAAAAAAAATTGTATATAGTGCATGGTCTGAGGCACATGGAACAGTTGCACTTAGGGCTGTGTCCGAATCCACTTTTGCTAGTTTAATGATGGAAACAAAACCAGTGTATGATAGGACCCTACGCCTTAATGCCCACATTCATCCAGCCAAAGAGGATTGTGGGAAGACAAAAGGCCTTGGGAGGAACCAGAGTCAGGCCATCTTTCTTTAGTAAAGCACACATTACAATAAGCGTACATATGCCAAATATGCATATGTATCTAATCTAGTTACATAATGTGTATTGCTTTTTGATATTATTGTATAGGCCAATAATCTAATGTTATGGTATTTTAGCACAAAATCATCTGTCACTCGATAATATAGCTAATGCTACAGCCATATTATCAAGTGACTGGTGATTTTGTGCTGAAATACCATAACATTTGATATTTTTTTCCCTAAGAATATGGGAAACATTTTCTTGTCCCTTCTAAAAGCTGATAAGCCTATTTATTTTGTTTGCATAACTATGCATGATTATATGGTTAGTTGCATTTTATGATTCGCCTTGTTTTTTGCTGCTGTCCACAACCCTATCAGAACAGATCTGGGACACATTTTTGGGTCACAACCCGCCAGTTGAGAACAAATAAAGTAGTTGGAATAAAGCACAGCGGGAGCCACAAGTGCCGCTCTGAGACACAACTGCAGTAGATTAAAGAATGCCTTAGCCAAAGAAGCATTTGAGCCAAAGTCTCTCGCATGTTTCGCAGCGCTGCGGTTGTCCCACCGAGCCATCTAGCCCCACTTCACATTAGCATGAGTGACTGATGTGTTCAGTTTTCTGACACAATGACAGTGGTTATTTCTCAGGCTTGGGGTTTGCTGAGATTTGAGATCGCTTCAGCTGTTGTTGTTATCGGTTTAACTCAACTATTTATAATTTGGGAAGTGCATGATGTCTTTGTGTTTGATTAATGCTTTATCTCAGCTGTCTGTTGGTTGACAGCAAAATAGGCAGAAATTAGCCAGAAAGTGACAAAAATACCCCAAATATTTAAATTGAGTAAAAGATTTCCCCTTACTGCACAGTTTAGTCAGTATAATGTTAAACGGTGAATTCCAAACGTCATTTTTCCTTCCAAACGAAAGTCTGTTAGCGAAGGCAAAAGGTAATTTTAGCGTTTATGGTCATGTGACCCAAGGTGACCAGTCCTCGCGGTTCATTTTAAAGAGTTTGAGTTAACATAAATAGAATACTTTTGTTGTATGTTACACACATTTTTGTCATGCATTTATGAAGTGTAAATAAGTGTCAGGTGTTTAATAGTAAATGTCATGGCAACATTCCAGGAGAACATAATTTCTCCTTTTGCTAAGGCCCTGTTTACACCTGGTATTAAGTGTCAATCACAAGTGGACGACACAAAATACAGGTGTTAACCGGGTCTAAAACATTTCGACACTTCCAGAGGAGGTCGAAAACACAGTCGACCGGATTGCTTTCGTAGTGTAAACGCTTGTGGTTGAATGCATTCTAACTTAATGCATCAACATTATGGGAAGCGCGCTAGCCAATTGGGATTTAAACTTTGTCGACTGAAGACCTATGCTTGGTTTGAAGACAAAATGCGTACCAAACACAATGTTCTCTCATCATTCCTGATTTCTAACACACACTCACCACGTTCGACTTGGTGCTGTGGCTATCAGAACAGAAACGACAGCTGCTGCACGTGCTCGTCCATTAGATCAAAAGATCATATATTTAGCCACCGATAGACCCTCCCCTTGAAGAAATCAGGACAAAAGTGGTTGAAAGTGGATAAAAGAGACGGATTTAAACACCAGGTGTTAATGGAAGGGTCTCCTTCATCTACTCGTGATCCGATCGTCCCAAGTGCATCTTAATACCAGGTGGAAATAGGGCTTAAGTGTGATCCAAATGTTACATTATGGCATAAACGTGTCCTGCTACGTCCAAGGTCCCCATTTAAAAGGGCTCTTGAGGGCATTGGGATGCTCACTTACGACTGGAATAGGCCCAATTATATAGATAAGATTGTTAGAAAGCCTAAATGTCCTTATAAAGGCACAAATGCTTGTGAAAGGTGGCAAATTGGTAGTAAAAAGAGGTAACAGTGCAGCAGGGATTTGTGTGTGAAGGTGCCCTCCACAAGTCCTCATACACACATATTCAGTTATATTCTCCTGTTGTGTGAAGTTCTGTTTGTTGTTGAAGAGAGAGGGTAAAATGTTGCTCTCTCTCCCTCTGATACACTCATTTAATTCCCAGTGAAGGAAGCTATTCCTCTAAATGAGTGCAACTCGCTGCTGTTTCATATCCTCCATGATGAGGAGAAAAACAAAAGGGCCTTTTATTCTGACACAGAGGCTTCAAACAGAATCATCCATGTCGCATCAGATGAAAGACACTAGAGTGTTACGTGTGAAAGCATTTCTGCTGCCTCATTCTCAATGAGAGACAGAACAAAAGACAGAAATGCCACATACTCTACGTCCACTTTTTCTTCTGTTACTGCAAAATATTACATATATACGCACGCATGCATGCATGCACACATTTGTTTTTGTGAATTGTGGGGATATTCCATAGGCGTAATGGTTTTTATACCATATAAACCGTATTTTCTATCCCCCTACACTACCCCTACCCATCACAGGAAACTGCACATTTTTACTTTCTCCCAAAAAAAACTCATTCTGTATGATTTATAAGCCTTTTGAAAAATGGGGACATGGGTAATGTCCTCATAAGTCACCCTCTCCTATGTCATACCCATGCCATTATACACACTTCTGTCCTGATGTCACAAAAACGCACGCACACACACACACACACACACACACACACACACACACACACACACACACACACACACACACACACACACACACACACACGCACACACACACACACACACACACAATGCAAGCAAAAACAACAATAACAAAAAAACAAACATAGAAAAGGTAATGTATCAGTACATTTTCTGGTTAGGCATGTGTCCATCAACCCTAAAACGCAACAGAATGCAATGCGCATTTCAAAATACAGGTAAAACACCTTCAATTCCTTCATATTCACATGGTACATTTAGGCCATATACATCATGACTTAATAGAAATGGAACTAACTTGATCTTTGGTAGATTGATGAATAATCAAGAATTATGTTAGCTAGTAGATGATCTTATAAACCCTAACTTTTTTATATATTTTTTTTTACATTTCTGAAGGCATAAAAATATTCCAACATATATTTAAAATCATTTAGGCAATTTACTACCACTTAAAGACATTATTTGTCTGATGCGTGTTTAAATCTAGCAAAATGTCCTGTTTTGCTCGATTTTTGCCTGATTCAATTCATCATGCAATTTCTGTTAATTTCTTCTGCTCAGCATCACACTCTAAGTGAAAGTATAAATACAGAGTATGTCAGATGAATGCCTCACTGCGTTACCACATTTGTAAATGCGTTCCAGAGTGCGGTTCTGGGCAAAGTCCACATCACACTGGTATGCCTGAAATTATCCTGGTAATTGGTGTGTGAAAATGAGAGGGGAGAAAACGAGCGAGGGCAGGTCACATTCTGATTTCCAGAAATGCTGATTCGAAGCCCAGAGTGAAAACATTGACTTAGCAGTTTTCATAATGTCAGTTTACAGAGAGCGCGCGCACACACACACCACATGGGGCCAAGGTAACAAATTTTAAGTGCATCAACTCGACTGTAAATCACATGCAGAGAGAAAGAAACAATGCTGGAGTGCTGGCATTCGCCATCGTTTCAGAAAGCTGCTTTGTGGCTTTCTTGGATAACTAACAACTAAGTGTTCAGTAAAAAAATACTGCCCTGGTATTCAGACCCAAACAATTAGTGTTGAACTGAGGCAGCTGTAGTGGTCTGGATGGATCCCAAACAGGACTGCTGGAGAAATGTTTGCTCCTCTTGGAAAGGTTAAGTAGTGTGTAAACATGTTTGCGTGAACGTGTGACACCTGTAAACAGGCGACGAGTGCAAAGTCATGTTTTTGTTTTTTTTAATAGTGTAAATTCTCCACGCTCAATATTACAAGATATGTGCATGCAATAGCTTTCTTAATATTCAATACCAGTTGCTCCTTATGATCAGTTGCTCTCAGAATTCACTGCTAGCTCAATAGAGCAGCATTATTATTCATAACCCGATTTCCCCCCCAAAAAAAAAAAAAAAAAAAAAAGAGCTATACGGTTCTCATATATATGGTTTCCATTAAAATGTCCAGGATGCTTGTGGTGCACAAGTAAGAAGCTGAAAACCACTTAACCTAACCCTACAGAGCAAAACAAATCCAACATTTCTACCCAGACAGAGTTACTGGCAGCTGAGGGACCATCAGTGGCATATTAGTAATTACCCTTCAACAGAACGGACTGTGTCGGGTGACCACACATCAGAATTCTGTTCGCTCAGCTGTTGGACGTTTACAGGAGCAAACCACGACTTTCACACCTCTGAACTCGCTGATTATTCCGTCTATTTCAGTGTATGTGTAAAACTTTACAGGGGCCCCAAAAGTGCTTAAGCCACTCTTTATATTAAAGTGTACATTATTTTTGAAAGAAATTAATATTTTTATTCAGCAATGATGGATTAAATTGATCAAAAGTGCCATTTAATGTTACAAATGCTTTATAATGTTTCTATTTCAAATGCATGCTATTCTTTTGAGCTTCTATTCATCAGACAAAAGTCTCAGTTTCCAAGAAAAAATTTGAAGCAGCACAGCAGTTTTGAACATTTGTTAATAATCAGAAATGTTTCTTGAGCAAATTAGGTTATTAATTTACTGATTTCTGAAGGATCACGTGACCCTGAAGACTGGAGTATGATGCTGAAAATTCAGCTTTGCAATCACAGACACAAATTACATTTAAAAAAATATTAAAATAGAAAATTAAATTTTAAATTGCAACACAATATTACTCTTTTACTATATTTTCTTTCTTTCTTTCCAATTCACAAGATCTCAATTCGATTTGAGACACCAAATTTTGAGATGCCAGTGAAATTTAACAACTCTATTCCAATTTCAATATCACAGCTAAAACTACTAATTACTGATAATATAAATTTCAAAGATTATTAGAGAGTAAATAGTCATTAATAAAAAAAAAAAAAAAAAAAAAAACAAATAATCAAACTACAAGCAATAGCACAGATACATAAACACAACAGAACAAAGGTACAGATGAAATATTCAGTGTGTTTCGTCTAAAAGTAGTTTTCAGGCACATTAATTATCAAATGTAACACTACATATCTAAAAAAAATATTCTTATTAAAGTTACAAAAGAATAAGAAATTATGCTTCTGTATTGTTTGATTAACATTAAAAATACAGACAGCAGCAGGAATATTAGGCTGCTGTCACTTTAAGACCTAATGCACAGATCCAACATACCGATATACATGCGCCGTCCTTTCTCTTGTTGTTAATCTTTAATCAAATTCTAAAAATGTGCTTCCGCTCTGGAATGGCATTCCTTCACTGATACTCTTTATTTGCACGCCGTCTGAGACGTGCAGCTTTCTGTGTGCTTTTTTGATGAGCTTCTCACACAGCAAGTTCTCTTTCCCGTCTTCTTGCACTTAAATGCTTAAATTGGCAAGGATTGAAAACACGCATGCAAATGATAAACTTTCGTGACCATGCAGCACTGGCCTGATCGGGACAGTGACAGTTCCTTTAACTGTCTGAAACATCTTTTGGTGCACATGTATCCACTATGTTTAGCACAGAATGAATGATAGGGTGTCAGCTGTAACATCGGCCAGAGTTAAGAACGTACGTGTGTGTGTGTGTGTGTGTGTGTGTGTGTGTGTGTGTGTGTGTGTGTGTGTGTGTGCGTGTGTGTGTTGTTCATCATTTTAAAGGACTATATATTGACAGACTTGTGGACCTCATTGCTGCTCAGATTCCCTGAGTGGTTGATGAGCATATCTTTAAACACACTACTGTGCAGTCTGAATGGTTCAACTCGCCTGCAAACACTTTTGTTTAGGAATTGCTAATACATCAGATATTGTTAACATCTCTCAGGATGGCAAAACTATTTGAGGTGTCATGTGCATTTGACTTATGGAGGACTCTTACTGCTCTAAGACTCTAAAATATCAGTCATTGATATAACATTGGGTACCAGATTATTGTGCTAGTGTTTGGTAGTCTAGGCCATGTACACAGGCTGGCAATCTGTGGGCTTTGCATTGGGGGAATTTCTAAAACAGGAGCCAAACAGTTGGCCAAGTACTGTTGAATCTCACCAACTATAGGCAGGCCCGGATTAAGAACGCGTAGGGCCCTGGGGCTATAACAAACCCAAGGACCCCCATAGTAGCCAATCTTGGTGCCACAACGTTTCCTACCACATAAATAATTAGTATTTTAAAAAACAAAACAATGAGTATATACTATCTGAATATTCAATTTTAATATTAAGCAGGCCTATATATAAATATTCCAGGCTGCAGCACATTAACAGCATATCTACTCCAGATATGAGCTAAAACCAGTGATTTTGTGCATTTAAGATGTTTTAAGGCTAATTTTTTTTTTTTTTTTTTTTTTATAATAAATGGCTTTCAAGATCAATGTTAGTGGGCAGTAGATTATACCTGCTCTCTCCTCATTTCATCATTCTCATTTCCATCACTCTTTATTTTCTCAGTCTCCTTCTCTTGCCCTGTCTCTTCCCCTCCTAAAGCTGAACTCTGGCTGATAGTCTTTTCATTGTTTAACATTTCTATCCTAAAACAGCTGTCAAATATGAAATGTTTAGTTTAGCTACTTGCATCTCGCACTGAAGGGTTTAACTGAAATGCGTCGCACTCAGCTAGTACGCCTGCCTGTTTAAATGATTGGTCATCTCATGACCTTGATGAGTGGCTACAGCCATGATTACAGCTCGTAAGATGATGTCATCAGCACTATAGTGTTACCTCAACACTTCACTTTACATGTCAACCTCTGAAAAATATTCAGTCTGGTTCAGCTAGTTTCTCCAACACTTCACTTTACATGAGCCTTTACTGTACACTGTACACATGATGTTGCACTTGTTTTAAATTCAAATGGAAATGGAAAAAGGTGCTGTTTCCTGTACCCTTAGAACTGTATAATCCATACAATGTGCTGATTTGTTTTAATCTGTTGGATCATTCAAAAAAATTAAATTTGACTTGTAATGTGGAATCAAATAAAGAATATAAAATGTATAGTTTCTCAACTGGCTGTCAAGCTTCACTTTTCTGTGGTGTTTTAGGTCCAGGCTTGATCAAACTCACCTGCCTGTAACTCTCTAGTAATCCCGAAGACCTTGATTAGCTGGATCCGGTGTGTTTGATTATGGATTGAACTAAACTCTGCAGAAAAAAAGTGGGCCTTGAGGGCCTGAGTTGAGAAACCTCTATACCAATTTGTTTTTGTTTTTAAAGTGCACTGTTATGTGGTCATTTGCCCTAAATAATAGGCATAGTTTCTCAGATTTATTTTAACTAACATCATCTGAAGCCATGTGAAGATTTGTCAGCAATGACACTTTTAGCCTCTAATGAAGTCATTTGATTTGAGGGCTACAGCAGAGAAGACTTTCACTGGAAATGTCAGTCTGTACCTCCTGGAATAAATAGTGGTGCAGGGATGACCTAAAAACCTGGAAGACTAATTCGCCACTGGTTCCTTCGAGATTTTCCTATGGGGTATTATAATGGAGTAAAATAAGGTCTGTGGTAAACATAACTAGATGATACTTTTAATATTTTGTCCTACAGTATAAACTGCACACACTCACCCTAAACTGTCTTATCTAGTTGCTTATTAGAAACATAAGTTTCGGTATAGGTGTGTGTGCAGTTTAACAATATAAAGCCAATATAGGACCAGCAGCGAATTTATTTAATGTGTGATTTCACATTAGCACTCAGTGCTCTGCTGATGTCAGATTTCAGTTCTTTTGGATGATGTGAACGCTGTTTTCTGAATCGTACCTGACTCTGCATAAAAAGGGTGGCCTGGGGTAGAGTCCATGTGAACCCGGTATGGTTCACTGCTGATATCATACTAAATTGTAGAAGTGAATCACTATTGATGTATGATTCGATGAAACCGTGTGTTTGTGTGCATCCTGACCATAGACTGTATAAAACAATGGACGTAGTGTCCGAGACGTCACCCATAGGTGTCTGAAGCGCATTTTTGAAGCCCAAACTGGGCAGAGCCAACCATTGCCATATTGGCAGCGTGTCACTGCGCGTCACTCCCGGAAAACATGGGATCGCACAAGAAATGGTGCGATCCCAGGAACATCACCATTCTCTCGCGGTCCTGCTCACCTCATCTGGAACATTTAACAATCATCTGCCGCCCATTCTATCTGCCTAGGGAGTTTTCTGCGGTTGTCGCGACCGCCGTTTACATCCCACCGCAGGCAGACACAGCGCTGGCTTTATCTGGCCTTCATGATGTTGCCAGCGGCGTCATAAACCAACATCCCGACGCGGCATTCATTGTCGCGGGCGATTTTAACAAAGCAAACCTAAAGAAAGTCCTGCCAAACTTTCATCAGCACGTCTCCTGCCCCACACGAGGAGCAAACACACTGGATCACTGCTACTCTCCGTTTAGAACGCGCCTATAAAGCGGTCACTTCCAGCGTTTGGCAAATCGGATCATGCCGCCATTTGCACTGCACTTTCTGTTCTCGTTGTTACTGTGTAACAACCTGTCATAAACCTGTTTGCACATTATACTCTTATACATTTGTTAACCACATATTTATAAGTCTACAGTTTACTCACTGCACAGTTTATTTCACTTATTTTATTCCACTTTATCCTTATTTGTTACCTTTTTTTCTCTTGACTTGATTATTTATAATTCTACAGATATAGACATATATATATATATATATAGATAGTACTTTTTTTTATATCCTATTTCTATTATAATTTCTTCCTTGTGTTTTTTTAACTGTGAATTTGCACTGTCCATGGAGCGGACCTGTTTACATTTCACTGCCGGTTGTATATTCTGTATATAACTGTGTATGTGACAAATAAAACTCTTGAATCTTGAAACCAAAAATGGACAAAGAGGCGGGACGTGGATGGACTAGCAGACAGCAGACAAATAGCTAGTAGTGACAGCGCCGGCAATCTACCTGTCACTCAAGTGGCCACGCCCTACGGTCTATGGACTTGGCTCCCTTTTGGAGCCTGTCTCTAGCGGCCAGTCGATGAATTGCAGTTTAAGTCAATTCCGTGTTGGATTCAAGAGAGAGACCGGAAGGTTGCCGCTTGGTCCTGACAAGCATGACTGACGCACTGCAAGTAGAGAGAACGTAGGCCTATATCTTATTTCTGCTCGCCTTCAACAGAAATGAACTCTCACTTTCTTTAGAACATTTGCACATTCGCGGCAGATAGACACAATTGGTGTTATGAGCTGACAAGCCTAAATGTTTCAAAAACAGAAATGGTGAAAGTGAGGTCAGCAATGCTATGCATTTTGTCACCGCCTTAGGCATTTCTGATCAGCTGAAAAGTCCTCCAAATTATTGTTTGATTTATATATTTTTAGTTTATCATCATTTGTTTGATTTTACTTCACTTTATATTGTGCAAGATGCATTCGGCTGTCTTGAAATAAAATAATTTATTTTTATTTTCATTAAAACTCCTCTAAAACCATCCAAAATATCATCCAGACCAGGCCGGAACACGACCATCAAACCAGCTTAGTTTGGTTTAAGGTGCGTACTGTCATTTTGCGTTATTTAATGCGATTTTGTTTGAAGCGTGTTCTATTTGCTTATCGCTGCCCCCAAATATTGTTTCTATTCTGGACATGTACAACATGATCAGTCGTGTCTGATGCTCTAGGGAAGAGCAAAAAACAGAACCAATCTGTCTGGCAAGTGTTTCCATATGGACACTGAGAGGGGCGCATTCCTGTGGAAATGAAGGCAGTTCCTTTCATCACAAAGACATGATCAATTCATGATAAGGATGCCAGGAGCTCTACAAAGTGAGGGGAGAGAGAAAGAGAGAGAGATAAAGAAATAGAGGAAGGGAGGGATGCGGAAAGATTAAAAAAGGGGGCTTGAAGTATGTAGACAGAGGGACAGTGAGAGAGAATAAGTGGAGGATTGAGGAGATACTTGAGGGAAGGATGCAGAGAGTGAGAGAACAGGAAGAAAGAAATTGGCAGTGTAAAGAGAGGGCACACAGATGTGAATTAAAACATTATGCAGCAAGTTTCCCTCTAATCAGGAGATGCCATCAGGCCCTGAGGTCACTTCCTTTGAGGCCAGCTCCTCTCTGTCCAGTGATCATCACTTTATCAGGAAGGAATGCAAATTGCAGTAAAGATCTACAATGGCACTGCTGTGGTATGGTAATCACGGACAGCAGCGTGTCATGAGCGTTCCTCTGGCTCAAGAGAGCTTTTCACAACAACTCCAAACACGCAGCCTCGCTGATGGAAATGAGTCAATTCATGGCTGAATAAACTTAACTCTCAAATGGGTTGGGTTTTTTCAGAATCAAAACAAATAACAGATTCGTTAAAATTGTGTTGATGTACACTACCGTTCAGTTTGGGATTGTTGAGATGTTTTTAAAAGGAGTCTCTTCTACTAACCAAGGCTGCATTTATTTGATCAAAAATGTAGTAAAACTGTAAAATTGTTACCATTTAAAATGATTGTTTTCTATGTGAATATAATTTACAATATAAATTATTGCTGTGATGGCAAAGCTGAATTTCCATCATCATTGCTCTCAGTATTCAATGTCACATGATCCCTTAGAAATCATTATAATATGCTGATTTGCTTATGATATGATTATTGACGTTTCCAGGAATTTTGATTAATAGAAAATTCAAAAGAACTGCGTTTATTGAAATATAAATCTTTTATAACAGAAATGCCTTTACTCTCACATTTGATCAATTTATGAATCCTTGCTGAATAAAACTATTACTTTCTTTAAAAAAATGTAAAAATAAAATCTCAACACTACTGTATTACATCTCCATTAATACATCAGGATTTTTGGTTACATTTTACATATATGTTCAAGGGAATGTGCATATAAAATATAGATTTCAGTAGCCCCTTTCCCTTCATTTTAAATGGTCCTGCGGTGTGACAAGTTATCTATTTATGTTAGGTCATAAAAACTGCACATGCTAACAATTATAAAATACTTTTTAAAATGTAGTTTTAATGATTTATAGCCTTTCACATTGTAGGATACTGTTACCTGAAACAGCTTGAAATTTCATGTAATTAAGGCTACACAATGTATTTTTTCACCGCTAGGGTTCGCTAACCTCTTTAAAACGATAACAAAGGCTTAGATTAACGACGGAGTGAATAAGTGTGGAATCATGGAACTTGTCGTCATACTGATGGATGTAATGTTTATGGGGAAATAATGTTTATGGATGAGTGAATGCATTCATGTTTTTTAACATGACTGCGGTATGAAGCAGGGCGCGATTACTAATAAGAGACAGATATCAGTGAGTCCCAAGGGATGTAATGTTAAAGAAATGAGGACATTTCATTTTACAGAACTACCCGCAAATGCTGAATTACTACTTATACAGGTCAGTTTATTTGACAAATTAAAATTGTGAGGAAACGCAATGCTGTTTCACTTGGTCTACACTATCTGAACTGCATTTGAGTGTTGAAAGTTATAATGTTATTCTGTGTGTTAGTTTGTTGGCTGTATTAGAGTAAGCTACATCAACATTAGAACATGATACTGATGATATTCTAATATTTCATCGTGTTGAGCTACATAACATGAATTCGTTTTATGTGCATTTGTACACCTGTCTAATAAAGCACATGCAAGAACGGCATCTCTGTCAAGTCGACGTTTATTGCGAAGCTCTCGCCATCTCTAAAACGCCACGTCGATACTGGTCCTCTTTTGATTTCTCATTTTGTTCCAAAATCTGCTTGTCATGGTCCATAATGTTTGAACGAAACTACAACAGCGCTAGACGTTATGCAGTTTCTACGGCAGTAAAACCGGAAACTGAGGGTAACGAAAATATGACGCCATTGACAGGCGACTCCCTCACACATCCTGGTTCCTTGGTTAAAATCGCAATTTTCTCACGATTTACAAATGGTTAGAAACATTTGGGATATTGTAAGTACTCAACTGAACAAAATATATAACACTGGCCTAGTGGTTTTTGGATATTTTACTGCAAAAATCCTATTATATTGCACCTTTAAGATGAAAAATATCGCTCTGACTTGAAATCACTGCAGGGATTTTATGTAAACATTAAACATTAATCTGGCTTTTTATCTTCACTGAATTACAGTCAGAAGGTACATGTCAGCAGAAAAGTCTTTTCTTTTTAATTTCTATCAAACATTATGCACATTAGCTAAAATCTCATCGTCAGAAAAATTTTCCTCAATATATTTCATGATCGTATTTTCAGCCGGGTGTCAGCCTAGAATGTCCCTAAAGAGTGAGATTTAGTCCATATGATGTTTTGAAGTGAGAAAGATGGTGACTTTGGGATTGATACAGCACCTTAATTGAGGCCAAACGGCTGCTCTGATTTGTGTGTTTGTCGTTCTGTAAATGTATGGCCCACACTTAATGTGTCACGGGAGATATATAATTCAGCCACCCAGGATGATAGAACACACACAGGCAACAAAACCTCAACATGGAGGGACACACACAGACCTCCGCCTCAACCCCCACATAGCATTAGACATTTACCCATCACATCCAGTTAGAAGACGCAGCGAGACAACAGCTGGTGCTCCTGGCTCTCTGTGAATTTTCTCAAAGCATGTTCAGCCACATTTCTGCATTATTTACTGGGTCTCATCTTGAGGCCAGTTCTGGGAATAAACATCCAACTGTACTTTCTGGGAATTCATATTTCTGTGTTTTCTTGGTCAAATACCTCAGTGTTTGTCTTCAGGACAGGAAGCACGTCTTTTTGGTGGGCATTTCTCACTATCGGACCCATATTTAATGACGTCTAGCTGATGTCTTGACTGAAGTGAAAGGCTCTCTTGCTGTTGAATGTGTCTCCAGCCTCAAATGAACTTGTGGTGCCTTCTAATAGTCTCTGATCACACCTGACAGGGTTTCTAAAGCAGGTGAATGAGCAAATGTTTTTACAACATGATGAGATGGCGATAGCCTCTCAGCAGATAAATGCCTCCGATTTAACCTCTGGCTTCACCGCTTGGATGAGTAAAAGAAATCGGCTCCTCGTGGAGATCAAAGCCAGTTTGTGCCTGTCATTCTCCTTGCTGCTCAGACTTGTCAAACAAAAGGCAGCTAATTTTGTGGACGGAGCTGAGCATTATGATGTAGTGAAGAGATTAAATGTGATGACTGATGAGAGAGTGAAATGCTTCTAATTAAACCGTATCAATTGACACAATGATTACTTAACAAATGCCAGCCCATCAGGTGAGGAAGGTGTACACTCTTAGAAGAAAAGGTTATAGATCCTTAAAGGGTTCTGTCAAGCATGTCATACAGTATATGTGAACTGGGACCACAAAACCAGTGATAAGGGTCTGTTTTATATATATCATCTGAAAGCTGAATAAATGAACTTTTAAATGAGTAATCACATTTACAAAATATCCTCATGGAACATCATCTTTACTTAATATCCTAATGATTTTTGGCATAAAAGAAAAATCTATAATTTTTACCCATACAATGTATTGTTGGCTATTGTCACAAATACAAATCCAATTCCAAAAAAGTTGGGACACTGTACAAATTGTGAATAAAAACAGAATGCAATGATGTGGAAGTTTCAAATTTCAGTATTTTATTCAGAATACAAATAAAATTAAATCCAATCACCTTTATTTATATAGCGCTTTTACAAGTCCAATTGTTTCAAAGCAACTTCACAGTGTTAACAGGAAAATAATGCAACAGAATTTGATTCGGCTGCACAGCCGTTCTGGTGAAACGGTGATGTTATCCAGCTAATTTCAAGTATCATATAGTGTCAATGCGGGCAGATCGGTAATGTAGTTGAAATTTAGGTGTCTCCAACTGAGCAAGCCAAAAGCCAAAGGCAACGGTGGCAAGAAACTAAAACTCCTTCAGGGCAAATATGAAACCAGAAACCAGGCTCAGTCAGGGTGCCAGTTCTCCTCTGGCCGACGAACAAACAGTGTATGATTATAATTCTGGCATCACTGCAGGTCTTAAGTCATATTAGGTAAATAGATATTCGTAAGATTGTTCGAAAGATCACGCTGGAGACGGGTTTAATGAGGATGTTGTGTCGGTGCGACATTTACGGAGGGAGTTTAATTGACACGCTCTCTGCAGACATTTCAGGGATGTGTTGGTCATGTCCAGGTACAGGTCCACCATCTGATCTGGATACGGCTCGGATCCGGCTGACTGCAGTAATCCTTGGGATAAACAGAGAGACTAACATTAGCGTAGATGCCATTCTTCTTATGCTGTAATGAGTACACCAGGTGTTATGGGAAGTGTTCCCGGTTCCAGCTGACCTAGTTAATGCAGCCTAACAATCATTTAACTGATTTGAATAATAGAGACGGATAATGTTCTATGTGTATGCCGTAGTAAAGAGATCCGTTTTTAGTCTAGATTTAAACTGACAGAGTGTGTCTGCTTCCCGAACAATGCTAGGAAGACTGTTCCAGAGTTTAGGTGCTAAATAGGAAAAGGATCGACCGCCTGCAGTTGATTTTGATATTCTAGGAATTATCAACTGGACAGAGTTTTGAGAATAGACGTGATGGAGTATAATGCGTTAAGAGCTCGCTCAAGTACTGGGGAGCTAAACCATTTAGTGCTTTGCACTGGCTTTCTATTAAACATTGCATACATTTTTTAAATCTTGAATTACTTACAGTGTTGACAGAACTGGGCTAATATGGTCATACTTCCTTGTTCTAGTAAGAGCTCGAGCTGCTGCGTTTTTTAGACCAACTAGAGTTTGTTTATTAAGCGAGCAGGGCAACCACCCAGTAAAGCATTACAATAATCTAGCCTTGAGGTCATGAACAGATTAACTAACTGTTCAGCATTTTGCATTGAAAGCATGTGCCGTAATTTAGATATATTTTTAAGATGGTAGAATGCAGTTTTACAGATGCTAGAAACGTGGCTTTCAAACGAAAGATTGGTATTAAAGAGCACACCCAGGTTCCTCACTGATGACGAGGACTTGACAGAGCAGCCATCGAGTGTTAGACAGTATTCTAGGTTACAACTTGTGGAGCTTTTTTGTCCAATAATTATTTTCATTCAGTTGCAGGAAATTACTGGTCACGCATTTTTTTAAATTTTTTTTTATATCAGCTATGCATTCCGTTATTCTTGTGAAATTGGTAAGTTTCGTCAGGGTGTGAATAAATTAGAGCTGAGTATTGTCATCATAACAATGAAAACTAACGCCATGCTTCCTAATGATATCTCCCAGTGGTAGCATGTACAGGGTGAAAAGCAACGGTCCTAGCACTGAGCCCTGCGGTACTCCATACTGAACTTGTGATCGGTGTGACATCTCTTCATTTACTGCTACAAACTGATAACGGTCAGATAAGTATGATTTAAACCATGCCAATGCAATTCCATTAATGCCAACATAATTTTCGAGTCTATTTAGAAGATGTTGTGGTCGATGGTATTGAATGCAGCGCTAAGATCAAGTAACACTAATAGAGAGATACAACCACGATCGGATGATAAGAGTAAATCATTTGTAACTCTGATGAGAGCAGTCTCAGTACTATGATATGGTCTAAATCCTGACTGGAAATCCTCACAGATACAATTTCTTTCTATAAAGGAGCATAATTGTGAGGAGTAGTATTTTTTACATAGTATTTTTTACAGAAATGGTAGATTTGAGATTGGCCTGTAATTGACTAATTCTGTAGGATCAAGTTGCATTTTTTAATAAGTGGTTTGGAAATAGCCAACTTAAAGGTTTTTGGTACATATCCTGTACAATGACAAAGATGAATTAATGATATTAAAAAGAGGATCTATGACCTCTGGAAGCATCTCTTTTAATAGCCTAGTTGGTATAGGGTCGAGCATACATGTTTTTGATTTTGATGATTTAAGGAATTTAGCCAATTCTTCCTCTCCTATAGCAGTGAATGAGTGTAATTTTTTCTCAGTGACACTACAATGCTCTGTCCGATGTGATACTGTAGTAGACTGTTTATAATTAGTGCATAGTAGACTGCATGCATAGTAGACTGCATGGTTATAATTTTCTTCCTAATATTGTCGATCTTACACATAAAGAAGTTCATAAAGTCATTACTGCTGTGCTGTTTACAAACATCAGAATTTAAAGCTTTATTTTTGATTAATTTAGCCACTGTATCGAATAAATGCCTAGGGTTGTGTTTGTTTTCTTCTAAGAGAGTCGAGAAATAAGCAGATCTAGCAGTTTTTACGGCCTTTCTGTATGCGATCATGCTCTCTTTCCACAAATTGTGAAAAACCTCTAGTTTTATTTTCTTCCAGCTGCGCTCCATTTTTCTGGCTGCTGTTTTGAGGACCCGAGTGTGCTCATTGGACGGTTTTCTTTAATCTTCTTTAAGCGCAGGGGAGCAACTGTGTCTAAAGTGCTGGAAAAAAGACATTCAATAGTTTCTGCTGCAACATCGAGTTCTTCTAAGCTATCTGGGATGCTGAAGAGATGAAACTGATGAGGAAGATTATTTACAAAGCTATCTTTAGTGGCAGCAGTGATAGTCCTGCCATATTTGAAGCGAGGGGACGGCTTTGCAGCCTTAGCTAAATTAAGTATACAAGATACTAGGTAATGATCTGAGATGTCGTCGCAATCGTTTCAACGGTATCAACATTTATACCATGTGACAGTATTAGGTCTAAAGTATGATTATGGTGATGACATCAAATGTTTAAACTGAGAAAATGTATCATTTTAAGAGAAAAATAAGTTGATTTTAAATTTCATGGCATCAACACATCTCAAAAAAGTTGGGACAAGGCCATGTTTACCACTGTGTGGCATCCCCTCTTCTTTTTATAACCGTCTGCAAACGTCTGGGGACTGAGGAGACAAGTTGCTCAAGTTTAGGAATAGGAATGTTGTCCCATTCTTGTCTAATACAGGCTTCTAGTTGCTCAACTGTCTTAGGTCTTCTTTGGCGCATCTTCCTCTTTATGATGCGCCAAATGTTTTCTATGGGTGAAAGATCTGGACTGCAGGCTGGCCATTTCAGTACCCGGATCCTCCTCCTACGCAGCCATGATGTTGTAATTGATGCAGTATGTGGTCTGGCATTGTCATGTTGGAAAATGCAAGGTCTTCCCTGAAAGAGACAATGTCACACTTTGCCACAGTCCATTTTAAATGAGCCTTGGCCCAGAGAAAACACCTGCGCTTCTGGATCATGTTTAGATATGGCTTCTTTTTTGACCTATAGAGTTTTAGCCGGCAACGGCGAATGGCATGGTGGATTGTGTTCACCGACAATGTTTTCTGGAAGTATTCCTGAGCCCATGTTGTGATTTCCATTACAGTAGCATTCCTGTATGTGATGCAGTGCCGTCTAAAGGCCTGAAGATCACGGCATCCAGTATGGTTTTCAGGCCTTGACCCTTACGCACAGAGATTGTTCCAGATTCTCTGAATCTTTGGATGATATTATGCACTGTAGATGATAATAACTTCAAACTCTTTGCAATTTTTCTCTGAGAAACTCCTTTCTGATATTGCTCCACTATTTTTGGCCACAGTGTTGGAGGAACTGGTGATCCTCTGCCCATCTTGACTTCTGAGAGACACTGCCACTCTGAGAGGATCTTTTTATACCCAATCATGTTGCCAATTGACCTAATAAGTTGCAAATTGGTCCTCCAGCTGTTCCTTATATGTACATTTAACTTTTCCGGCCTCTTATTGCTCATGAAATCCAAAATGAGCCAATATTTGGCACGACATTTCAAAATGTCTCACTTTCAACATTTGATATGTTATCTATATTCTATTGTGAATAAAATATAAGTTTATGAGATTTGTAAATTTATTGCATTCCTTTTTTATTCACAATTTGTATAGTGTCCCAACTTTTTTGGAATCGGGTTTGTATACCCGTGCAACTTATGACTGGTCACATATACAACCTTTTAGGGGTTCCCATCATTTTATGGATTTTGTTTTAATGAATTTTTTTTTTTATTTTTTTTTTTTTTTAAATGTATTTGCAAACTTTTCCAAAGCATTAACCAAAATGTCATACAATTACAAAGTTATAACTTTTTTCCCCACAATAACCCTTTCTGCCGAAATAATTAAACATTCATTCATTCATTCATTATTTATTTATTTAATTAATATATTTTCTGTGGATGAATGTATCCAAACAGTTGCTCATCTGTCTAATAAAACACACAATATATTAAGCATCGGAAATCTAGGGTAACACGGGTATGATGTCATTAATAGGTCTGTGTCCTGGTTGAAATTGCTTATTTCTATGGATTTAAACATTCTTGGAAACATTTGGGATAAAATAAGTACGTCAACAAAATATATAATATTGTTCTAGTGTTTTTTTGGGGTTATTTTAATCCACAAATCTTACATATTTTGCATTTAAGACATTTCTTATATCGAACCTTTTGGCACAAAGGATTCTTTTATTGAACCATATAGGGTTTTATATACATAGAATCCCACTAGCCCATTTTTTTGTTCTAAGAGAGTGCAATCTTTGAAATGCTAGATTATAAGACACCATAGATGAAGAAGAATTTTTATTTTTATTTTTAAGATTTAAGAATCAATATCAGTTCATAAAAATGAGAATGTTTCTCACTTCCCTAGCACAAAGTATGAGCAATAATAATGCTTTAGCAAACACCACTGATAAATGAACCCATTTGAAAATGCACAGCAAACTGTTTCTTTTAAATTGTTATGAATGCATTTTGCCCCCTTTTACTTACAAGTGAAAAACATCTTTTGTGCTGGAAGATATCAATCCATATCACTGATGACACATGGAATTTGAAGAAAGATCTTTCTTCAAATTCCACAATCAACCGACTTATGTTGCTCGCTCAGTTAAACGTCTGGATGAAGGTTTTGGATCAAATATGAATTTTTGACATATTTTTGTAACTGCTGAAATGATACATATTTAAAGACATTTCAGCACATAAACCAACAGCACCATGTGTCTCGTAGATTTGTGTTTGATTTTATGAGTAGACAGAACTTTGGAGGGAATTCACTGTAATTTATATGGATTTAGTTTTAGTTTTATAGTTGTTGTTTTTTTTATGGACGCAAGCAACATGATGCAAATTAACGTGCACAAACATATAGATGCAGTATAAAGGGATAGTTCACCCAAAAATGATCCCATAATTTACTCACCCTCAAGCCATCCTAGGTGTATATGACATTCTTCTTTCAGACGAATACAATCAGAGTTACCTGGCTCTTCCAAGCTTTATAATGGCAGTGAATGGCAGCCCAAAATTTGAAGACCAAAAAAGTGCATCCATCCATTATAAAAGTAATACACACAGCTCCAGGGGTTAATAAAGGCCTTCTGAAGTGAATCAATGGGTTTGTGTAAGGGAAAATATCCATATTTAAAAATTTATAAAGTAAAATATCTAGCTTCCGACCACCGTCCGTATTCAACTTGCACAGAAAGTGTAACGCCTCTCGCAGTTCAAAACGCTTGCGTTTAACATCATCATCGTGCCAGTTACGATTTTTCCGTAAATTGAATATGGAAGGCAGCCTGCCGGAAGCTAGTTATTTTAGTCTATAAAGTTTTAAATATGGATATTTTTCTTACACAAATGCACCACTTTGCTTCAGAAGGCCTTTATTAACTCCCCGAAGCCGTGTGGAGCAGTTATATGATGGATAGATGCACTTTTATGGACTTCAAAAATGACCCATCTATTCACTGCCATTATAAAGCTTTGAAGAGCCAGGACATTTTTAATATAACTCCGATTTTATTCATCTGAAAGAAAAATGTCATATATACACCTAGGATGACTTGAGGGTGAGTAAATTATGGGATAATTGTACTTACTAACCCTTTAACTCTTTTCCCAGCCACCGCCAGCATTTTTTAAAATTTTCACAAAACTTTCATGGTCCCCAGATTATATGTTGTATGAATATCTGAACATGCAATATATCAAAAGAAAGATCAGAGCCTCTAATAAAAATAGAAAATAATAATAATAAATAAAAGTTTATAATAAAAAGCATTCATGCATTCTTTTTACCAGCAGCCATATCACTCTGTAGCCCAAGACTGGTTTCCCACTGAAGCTAAGCAGGGCTGAGCCTGGTTAGTACCTGGATGGGAGACCTCCTGGTCATGAAAAACCCCAGGATGTCCTTTTTTCAGGATGTTTTTTTAAAAGAAAAAAGCTCAGAAAACATGCATAAACAATGCTTTTATCACTTGTTTCTGCTCCTTTTTGTCTGTGTTTTGATCCAGTGATTCTGTACTCTTTCAGAAGATGTGTAACAGGGTTTCCTACCGTGTAACATTGAAAACACAGAAAGCCGGAAAATGCTTTCAATGGCAGGGAAGCATTGTCATAAATGATGGAAAATTCTGCCAATGGCTGAATTTAAACTCTGTTAAGTTTGGCCCATGTATTTAAACTCTGTTTCTCTTTCAGTTCATTGTCAGTTTTCGTCGCGTTTACGTTGGTTGTTCTGTTTTGAGTTCTATGTTAAATAAACCTTTAAAACGCTGCGTTTAGATCCTGCACTCATCTTTTTCAACCAGCCACTGACAAGAGGGCACAGGCTAATAGGCCCTTTACATGCATTCAGCAAGCAATTTATTTATGTCTGTCCTCAATGAGGATGGAGTTTCCTGTCATTCAATTGTGTATATATTCTCATCACTACATAACACAGTTTCTCTTCATTATTTCTGCTTAGCATCACACCTCAGACAGCTTCTATGGCAGGCCTGTGTGTGTAGACAGCAGACAGCAAGCCAGCTCACTAGGTTTTGGAACAGGGCTGCTGTGTGAAATTAAGCTGAATTTTGTGGGTTTCTAAAGCTGGGATGGGCTCCTAAAGCTCTAAATGTTGCCCTGTTCTTGGCCAAGCCAAAACAAATGTTAAAGCTTGCTAATTCACAACAGGCCTGGCAGCAGCGGACCCCAGGAGTTCTTCATTTGTTCTGTTTAGTCTGGCAGCCACTCCAGACACAGAATATTGTTTTATTATTTCGGTAAACAATGGGCAGATTGTTGCAGGGAATAAAGTGGCCAATACAACCGTAGGCCATGCACCAGACTCACCTGAGGACAGCAGGTGGGTCAGCGGGTATGCTAGAGCCCTGGGAATAAAACCTGGATGGATGTGACGGCTCCAGAAAGTAATTGAATGCTTAAGACTCACTTTTGTGACATGTTTTGCCTGGAAAGTGCAAAACTTTCTTTCTTTTTTTTTTTTTTTTTTTTTTTTTTTGGCTCTTGGTTTAAAATTTGTTATGTAATAAGTGATATGCACATTGCACACATTTTGAAGTCTGGCTGAAGTGTCTAAATGCTTTTTGTGGCCATGTAAATCTCAGTCTCCTGCTTGTGGAAAATGTCTCCTAGTTTTAACATTCTTACACATAAAAATAAGAAAGTGTTGTTTTGTTTTATGGTACATGACAGGAAAAATGAATAAGTGTGTTTGTGTGCGTGGATGCATCAGACAGGGACTCCGGCATGGATCAAACCAGCAGTCGGCTGTCGTCCCAGCAAGAGCTCTGCTGTCTGTCTGTCTGCCTCCTGGATGCCACATGAGGGTCTCGTATCTCAGACGCCCCTCCAGACTGACATTCCACCATGACGTCTGCACAGCGTGGCGGGTGAGTTACAAGGGATGATGAGTAATAATGACTTGCAGTACAATAACCAGTGCGTGGGCACCAGTGAGATTAAATGAGGGAAAATTGTAAATCAACCGCTTTTTAGATGTTTCTCCAGGAAAATATACCCCAGTATAATAGTAATGTATCCTCCGACATCTTCAACTTTGCTAAGATCTGCCAAAGTCTGCGATCCATTTCAACTCAAACATTTCTCATCAAATTCTTCCAAGACCAAATAATCAGAGATTTCCATCCACATTAATTTTATATCTTTATATTCTTACACTGTAAATAATATCCTGTTAAATTTACTGTACATTTTTTTTTTTATAAAGTTTCCGGTATTACTTTATGGCATATTGGTGCCTGTGTATTATACAACTTATAACCATATTTCATTAAAGGGAAGCGTTCACCCAAAAATGAAAATTACCCCATGATTTACTCACCCTCAAGCCATCCTAGGTGTATGACATTCTTCTTTCAGTCGAATACAATCAGAGTTATATTAAAAATGTCCTGGCTCTTCGAAGCATTATAATGGCAGTTGTTGCCTCGTTTATGAAGTCCATAAAAGTGCATCTATCCATCATATACTGCTCCACACAGCTCCGGGGGGTTAATAAAGGCCTTCTGAAGCAAAGTGGTGTGTTTGTGTAATAAAAATATATTCATATTTAAAACTTTATAGACAAAATTGAACTAACTTCCGGTAGATTGCCATACACATCGATTTATGGCGAAAGAGTGTGCAAGAAGCACAGAGGATAGACCAAAACAAAACGGGTTACTCTTTTGCCGTAAGTCGAATTGCATACATCTTTCTGCCGGAAGCTAGTTATTTTAGTCTATAAAGTTTTAAATATGGATATTTTTCTTGCACAAACGCGCCACTTCGCTTCAGAAGGTCTTTATTAACCCCCCGGAGTCGTGTGGAGCAGTTATATGATGGATAGATGCACTTTTATGGACTTCATAAACGAGGCAACAATTCACTGCCATTACAAAGCTTTGAAAAGCCAGGACATTTTTAATATAACTCCTATTGTATTCGTCTGAAAGAAGAATGTCATATACACCTAGAATGACTTGAGGCTGAGTAAATCATGGGGTAATTTTAATTTTTGGATGAATTAACCCTTTAAGTGGTATAATGTTAAAATACCAATGTACTTGAACTGCTACAATCTGCTTTTTACCTTAAAATTTACTGAAAACCACCATCATCACAACAACAGTGTATATACTCCATTAATATCATCTTTGTCTTCCTAAAAAGTCTGCCAAGATAAAGTAAAAAGTGGTTAATTTGATTTCAAACATTTCAAATTCTTCCAAGACCAGATAAGCTATTCTATGCATATGGATTTGATATCTCTATATTCTTACTGCATGCCAGCAGTAGTTTCATTCTGTTCTAATTTTATTTTAATGAATTTTAGGAGAAACATCTGAGAAAATGTTGATGCATGATATTGAAGTTGTGATTTAGTCTTTTCTTCCCTATTGTGATGTTTATTCGAGTGAAATGGCTTCTCAAGAAAAAATGTAGGGTGGGACTTTTTCAGGAATTATTGCTTTTGGTCGATCTCATGTGAGTAACAGGCCGTCTCGCCCTTGCGTCTGTAAACACATCATCAGAGAAGAGAAGAGATGCTGCTGCAAGAGAGAGGGGAAGTTGTTTTGATTAAAGACTACAAAAGACTATGGTAAATACTGCAATATTCCATAAAAAAAAGAAGAATTATTGTCCATTTTGATTTCATGGGGACTTTAAATGAAGCAACTATATTAGGCCGAAGTGAGATACCTAACCCTTTTTTTCTCTGGGAACGCATCTTTCCCAGGTCGCTCAAGAGTACACCTGAGGCTCTGAGCGGTTTACTGTTCACTCAGAACAAAAGTCTTTTTAATTGTTTGTTTTGATAGGTTAGCTAAGCTATAGGAATGAAAGGGTTTAATTAGCTGTGGCAGATCTCTCTTTGCGCAACTGCTTTTGTTTACCTCCTCTGACCGTCACTCAGTGCGCCGCACAAAGATGAATGGAGCATATTGTTTGCGAGCAGATCTACTGGGTGTAAGGAATGACACCCATTCTGAGACTGTTTAGATAAGCATGGTAAAAACACACTCGTGCCAGGTGAGAAGCTGCTTTGAAGTCTCTAATGAACACCGACATTCCCACTGAGAACAAGGCTCACTTCTTCTGTTGTACATTGTTTGTGTGCTGCAACCAATCGCTGTGAATTGCCGTGCACCTGTGCCAAAGAAATCAACTGTGAATCAGTTATTCAGAGATATGTGAGAAGTTTGTTGCAACATTATCTCGAAAATCAACGATCATCTTTGTATGAAGACGACAAAAACAACCTGGCCATGCTTTGCGGTTAGAGAGGTGATGCAATTCTGTTTTTTGCTCTCTAATGCTTGCGAAAAAACGTGCTGCTTAGTTGAGTGAGATAATTGTCGTCACGCAGACGTTGAATATGATGTCGTTGGCAGTCTGCTTCAGCTCTGTTCGGTTCTGACATATTGGGAGCTCCCCCACGTCATCCCCACACCCACACACACACACACACACACACACACACACATGCCTGTGGCCAGCAGAGGTTTGTGGTCAGCCCAATAACGAGCGGTTCAGCGTAAACACGGTTTCTTGACTGCCCCAAACCCCAGAACCCTCTGCTGCTGACACATTACTCACAAAGCTGTCATTGCCAGTGTGTGTGCATGTGTGTTTGTGTTTGTGTGTATACAAAACACTAGATTTACTAATGGACATGGAAATATTTTAAACATACAACGTTGAGCAAAAACAGATTTCTTCAAATGGCAGTTTTGTTTGTCAAAAAAACAGTCTTGACTCAGATGCTGTAGTCTGATTTATTTGTTGTCAAACCTAAAGCGCTGCCTGAGGTCATCAGAAGACTTTCATTTTATACAAGACGCTTACTTTACTTGCATCTCTTAGATGTAGTGTTGATATATTTAAATATGAAATAAATAAATAAAAAGATAATAAAATAGTGAGTGTGTGTGTATACACACAAAAAATGGGCCAAGCCAAAAATGACAAAATATTTAGTGGTCTTTTAATGGTCTTAACCATTTTAATCACAAATCACTGGTCAGGAAATTAGCAAGCATTGCACAATTACTGTAGATAAAGTAACTTCTTAAAATAGCCTTCCCCAACTTGGAGACAGCTTTTTACAGGGGGAAGAGTCAGTGTTGTTCCACTCAATGTTAATGGCTTCAAACAGTTGAACGATTTCACCCAGTTCGTTTTTGGTTTAATGTGAGAGCAAATATTCACTGTAGGGTTAAAATCTGGTCTTCTCAAGCCACTTCTTGGTTGTCTTTGCAATTGCATTGTCTTGTTGAAAAATAACACCTGATCATTCCTAACAACTTTTCAATTGTGGGATGCAAGCTAAAGACTCCCCGCTCAATGACACAGTCTCTTCCTCCATGCTTCCCTGTGGTACGGATGCATTTATTATTATATTTATCACCAGATTTTCAAAGACGGAGCATCCCATGCAACTCGTAATCAAACTGCCCATATTCTGCCAAACCTTAACTCTGTCTTCGATGTTTTTCTGAGACAGCAATGGCTTTTTAAGTAGTGCTTTTTGCTTACATTTTGCTAATTTCCTGACCAATAATTTGTGGTTAAGACAATTAAAAGCTAAGGTTTAGTGCAGACCCTCTTTTGGCGTTAAAAAAAACTACTGTCAGGATTTACTAAAGACACGCAGTGATAAAATAGCGCTGAAAAAATGTGGACAGTTATTTTTGCGGCTGACCTTATTGCATATGCATTTGTAGGAGTTTCCCTTTCAGGCGCAAAATTCATGTAAGGAGAGTATTTAAATGAATCATGCAAGGTGATTTACAAAGGTTTGCGCTCGTCGGTTTACTGGTGTTTACACCAGACGCTGACGGGTAGATTGCGGTGGTCATTATGGCTATGATCCGGCTGCATCGGTGTTCATTAGTTTGTGCGTCGTCTGTAGATCACCCATCTGCGCTTTGCTGTTCAGGCGCATTGTTGGCACCTTGCTATTTTGAGGCAATTGAAAATGACTGCGCCGTTGACCAACAAAAACCTGTTCACAGTATTTTTTGTTTAAAGGGCACGTTAGTAATATGCGCCTATAGGCAGGTCCACAACGTGGGTACACACTGCATATTACACACACAGGGCAATGATATTACGCAGCGCCTGAAAGTAGTCCCCAGTACACACTCTGTGCAAGCAGGTTGTCATGTTGACTGAAGTTAGCCTATTTTCAGGCGCTGCGTAATATCATTGTGCCGCTGCACCCATGGTACGGCAGCAAAGTTCCTGGATTATTACGCAGGAATGAGAGGATAGTTCCTAGCCATATCGGTCTAGAAAATCACAACTTTTCATTTTCCGTCGGTGTTAGTACACAATGTAACTATACACATCACAACATGTAAATGGGAAAATGTTTCCGTTATTTTGTCACTTATTGAGCAGTAGGCTAGATGGAGCCGTTTACCTCCAGTCTTTGTGCCAAGCTAGGCTAGCGGTGGGTGCATCAGACAGATTTATGGCACGCACGGAGATGAGAATGGTATGTATGGACTTATCGAACTCTGGGGGATACGGTGAATAAGCTAAAGTCTGTTTTGTTTTTTTTGTTTTTTTAAAGCATAAATGGAAAAAACACACAAAAAGGAGCATATCCAAACAGTAAAAATATATATATCACATGAAACGACATACAAAAATGTTCACACATGCACACACAATTGGCAAGCTGTACTGCAGTGTAACAAAATGCTTTTCTGCGGTTTTGTTTGGACTTGTTTCTGAGTAATTTGCTCAGTTGGCTGAGATAGGAGGTGAGTAACTGTGACAGTTACTCAGAAGAACAGCTCAGAAAACCAAAACTGCATATTGAGAGAGTGGACATGATTTGTGTGTGTGTGTGTGTGTGTGTGTGTGTGTGGAGGCCGCCTCCTCCTCTAGTCTCCACGCGCGCAGTTAAAATAGTCAGTTTTCGTGAGCCCTCGAATCTGTGACGCCTGACATCATTAAACAAATCTGCCTGTCTGTAATTTTCAGCCACAGTGTCTGTCACCAGAGAGAGACAGACTGAAGGAGAGCGAGACAGGAAGGTCAAGGGACGGAGAAAAAGGTTACGTTTTGCCGTAAGAGCGTGAAGGAGTGGAAAATGTACTCTTTTATGACCCTACTAATGAAGTCTTGTTCTGACATTTGCCAGCTGCTACAGAGATGTGAACAGCCCTGATCTTGTGATTTGATTTGTGAAAAACCGGCCCAAAATAATGCTTGCAGTATGACATGCTTAAAAATGAAAGTTGTTGCATTATATAACAAAATCTGCAAACAAATGATTTTCTTTTCCTGGCAGTTCGTTTACTCAAAAATGTTTGTCATTCACTCACCCTTGTGACTTTTTTTTCTTTTTCAGTGAAAATAAAAGAAATTTGGATGTAGTTTGTTGCTCTTTTCTGTGCAAATATGTAGACAAATTGAAAAGGACATCAAATTAGGAATTTATTCCAGGTCTTCTGACGAGACAATATTTTGCCAAAAGTATTGGGAAACCCCTCCAAATCACTGAATTCAGGTGTTCCATTCACATCCATGGCCACATGTGTATAAAATCAAGCACTAGGCAGTCAGACGCTTCTACAAACATCTGTGAAAGACTGGGTCGCTCTCAGGAGCTCAGTGAATTCAAGCATGGTACCGTGATAGGTTGCTATTTGTGAGATTTCCTCGCTGCTAAATATTCCACGGTCAACTGTTAGTGGTATTATAACAAAGTGGAAGCAATTGGGAACAACAGCAACTCAGCCATGAAGTGTTAGGCCACGTAAAATCACAGAGCGGGGTCAGTGCATACTGAGGCGCGCAATGTGCAGAAGTCGCCAAACTTTCTGCAGAGTCAATAGCTACAGACCTCCAAACTTCGTGTGGCCTTCAGATGAGCTCAAGAACAGAGCATAGAGAGCTTCAAGGAATGGGTTTCCATGCCGAGCAGCTCATCCAAGCCTAACATCACCAAGTGCAAAGCGTTGGATGCAGCGGTGTAAAGCACGCCACCACTGGACTCTAGAGCAGTGGAGACGTGTTCTCTGCAGTGATGAATCACACTTCTCTGTCTGACAATCCGATGGACAAGTCTGGGTTTGGCGGTTGCCAGGAGAACAGTACTTGCCTGACTGCATACAAGTGCACAAAGCAAGGTCCATAAAGACATGGATGAGCGAGTTTGGTTTGGAGGAACTTGACTGGCCTGCACAGAGTCCTGACCTCAACCCGATAGAACATCTTTGGGATGAATTAGAGCGGAGACTGTGAGCCAGGCCTTCTCGTCCAACATCAGTGCCTGACCTCACAAATGCACTTCTAGAAGAATGGTCAAAAATTCCCATAAACACACTCCTAAACCTTGTGGAAAGCCTTGAAGAGTTGAAGCTGTTATAGATGCAAAAGGTGGGCCAACTCCATATTAAAAATGGGATGTCATTAAAGTTCATGTGTATGTAAAGGCAGGTGTCCCAAAACTTTTGTCAGTATAGTGTATGTTATATCATTGTGTGACGAACAGATTTATGTTATTTACTAATCTTAACATCCATTCTAACTCTCCGGCTAGTTTATTGGAAAATTAGCAGTGTCTTATTAATGACCATATAGCTCTTTTTCAATGTTTTCTCAGTTAACAGAATCTTCTGAAATGATTAATTTATGAGTCAAACTGAACTTATTTCAGTCTGTTCTTCATGCAAATTTATTGCATCACTTCAGAAGACTTGCAATTTAGTACATGTTACTGGCAATGTGTGAAAAGCAGGTGTTTTATAGGGAATACCTAGGGAATCGAATGTGTGAAGTTTGTAGGCAAAGTATGAAATGTCAATGTTTTTTGTGATTTGTTGCATACTTTTCCAAGGCATTCTATACATTGTATTATACAGAATGACAGAATCTAGGCGAAGTATCAAAACACACCTTTATTGGCACTGAACATGTTTCTCTACTATGAAATAAAGTCAAGGACGTTCTTTCGCCACTGCCAAACAAAGACCCAAGCGTGAGTAGCGGGAGTATTCTATACTCTGCTGGCTGGCCCGTTGGCATTATATAGAATGCCTAGGAAATATAAACCCATTTCATACTTTGCCAACAAACTTCAGGCATTCTATATATTCCCTAGGCATTCTATACAATGCCAGATTTCACACATTGCCGGTAACATATGTTTGAACAAATTTTATGCTTTTGTGTCCTCGTATATTCCACTCCCCATTCATTTTAACTGCATGGAAAAGAGCAAGAAGATTATTCAACATTTCTCCTTTTGTGTTCTCCAGCATAAAAAGTCAGTTTTGCATGACATGAGGGTGGGCAAAAAATGAAATATTTGGGTGAACTCTCTCTTGAAGTGTATTTTAAAGGGATGGTTCACCCAAAAATGAAAATTCTGTCATTAATTACTCACCCTCGTGTCGTTCCAAACCCGTAAGATATTCGTTCATCTTCGGAACACAAATGAAGATCTTTAATGAAATCTGAGCGCTTTATGACATAATTTACCACTTTATTTACAAAATATGAATCTTCAACATGCATTCACGTTGCGCATACATCATGGTGTTCTTGTGAATGTTGGAGATGAGTATTTTGTAAATAAAGTGATATTACGTGTTTTTGCGCAAACAAAGCACTCTTAAAAGAGTCAAATAAATTACTTTCATGATGTCTTGCTTTCTGGGGCTTGAAAGTGATAAGTGATATATGCAGGCTGTCAACGGAGGGACAGAGAGCTCTCAGATTTCATTATAAAGATCTTCATTTGTGTTCCCGAAGATGAACGAAAGTCTTAGAGGTTTGGAACGGCATGAGGGTGAGACAGAATTTTCATTTTTTTGGGTGAACTAATCCTTCAAGTGTTTCAGACAAACATTTCATCATGCATTCAGTCATGATTACAGCTTCAGATCAATCAAATATATTGATCATGTGCAAAACATTAATGACATCAACTACAGACTGCACAAATAAAGTTTCTTATCTATGTGAATGCCGAACTGTCTCTAAACTGCACTATATGTGGTGTGCGTGCCAAACAGGCTGCATAATAAAGTAATTAAAGGGTCAGATATCTGTATGATTAACCTGCAATTCAGGCCTGACTGCAGGACTAATTAGAAGTTAGCCAGACACACCAAAGGTTGTTGCTGCTGATCCTCTTGTACTTCCTCGGGATTCTTCACGTTTGATATCCTCCTGTCGGCTTTGTACTTTCCTGCTGTTTGGGCCCATTCAGGCTTTCATGTGGTCAGGTGTTTTTCTGCAGACAGGGATATGGCTACAAAAAGGATTACGGCTCTTCAGCAGAGCTCCGAGCTTGTTTATTTGCCATGATAACTTCAGCTATGAGGTCACAAAGCAGGCAAGTGAATAAGGAACATGTTGTAAAGTAGACTTTTATGTTAAGAGTAATAATTATTTTATTTTTTTTCTCTTCATGTTCTGTCCACCTGACCTCACCATTATGTCCACACACTCAAACAAAACAAAACTTTTTTTGGCCAAGACTAAGACAGTCATGCAAGCACATCTTAGTCTTAGCAAAAAAATGAATTTCAATTACAATGCAAGAAAGTGTACATCAGACTTTCATTTTAAGCGCACTTGTTTTTGTTTGTTGCATTACAAGTTAAAGTTCTATTCTGCGGTGATCAATGATCAAGCAAACATAGATGTCTGTTTGTACCTAAGCTCTATGCATTAAATTAGGACACTTTCACATTAACATTTATTAATTTAGAAAACGTGTTTTCTTTTTTTTTGTCCAAAGCGACTTTGCTACACACAATATATAGCATTTTTTGTGAAGTCAGAGCTTCTGGAAGTGTGACCTGCTGAATAAAGCAAGCAGTGTATGTCATTAGACTATAAAAACATCCCTAAGTGGTTTCTTTAGGTTGCTGCTGTGGCAATATGAATTGTAAAAAGTCCATTATTGTTCCATTTTTATATATTTTAATCAGACAAATATCTTTACAATTTGCTTAAAATAAAAATAGTACTGATACCCATCTGTCATATCACTTGCACATTTACAATATCAATGTGTGTGAATCATAAAATGCTACTTTTACAGGATCCATATGCTCAGTGTTAAGTGCAATTTCTGACTACGTATTTACAATACAGTAATTTACTGCAAGAAGAATAAGAAGTTCCTTATAAAGGGAAACAAAAGCAATCTGCCTTTTGTGATGACCCAGGGGAAAAAGTCTTAAATAGCAGAGTGTACAACAGAAACATCTGTACGGTGCAGTTTCTCTGCATCCGTCCAGGAAATACGATCAGTCCTTTTAATGGCGCATCCTTCCGTGCAATCAGTTTTCCTTTGCCGCCGCTGCATGTGTGTCTGCATGCGTGCGCGTGCTGTTTGGTGTGTGTGTGTGTGGAGCCGGGAGCAGTTCTGCGTGGTCAGCGCAGTTGGCAGGTGTGGAGGTTTCGGCTTTCCGCTCCGGGTTTCTCTCTCTGGCCTCGGCAGGTCAGGCCGGAGCCGCAGTCGCAGCGCTGGAAGATCTCCAGACCGTGAGCCCCTTTCCGCCGGTGGCGCGTGCACACCTGCCCCTCCGTCAGCACGGGCTTACAGATCCGTGACCAGAAGTGTCGGGCGCAGCACAGCCCTTCCAAACAGTCCGAAGACCTTAGACACGTCTCGCCCTCGCCACCTGACAGAGACGAGACCGATTATAAATCACATCAGCATCACTCCTCCAGAGGCACGTGATAGCGGCACTTAGAAGAAGTGGAGGTTTTGAAATCGGATCTGGTTGTAAAGTTGAGAAGAGATGAGAATCGAGCGTTGAGAAGAAAAGAAATGAAGAGATGAGACGAGATGAGATGTAAAAAAAAAAAGGCTTTGTGTGAGGCAGATCAATTAGGAATTTTATTTCTGAAAAGAGACAAAATGAGAGGAGAAGAGACCAGGAAAGAATTCAAGCGAAAAGGTGAGATGAGAAAACTGGAGACAAGATGATATGAATAAGGTAAGGCGCATCAATGAACAAGAATTTATTTCAGAGACGAGGAGAGGAGAGGAGACAGATTTGAGACCTTTCAGTGGCTGCTGTGGTTTTGGTAGGCTGGTGGTTCTTTTAGGATGTGTGAAGTTCTGCCCACGTGTTACAGTCATACTCGGCTCATCCGTATTGCCAACCGGTTGCTCTGCATCTACCGTGACGACAGCTTCCGTATCAGCAGGTTGACACACACCTGAGAGAGAAACACGATATGGGAAAATGAATCTTCATACAAACTATATTGAGTGAATTAGTAAAACACAAGACGCTCCCTGGTTTGTACCGTTGATGCATCGGTTCCCAGCGCAGCACATCCCGTCACGAGCGCAGCGCTTTCTCCGCCTGCGGCACGAGAGACAAACTCCCCGAGAGCCGTTACAAAACTCACCGGGCCCGCACTCGGTATCAGCGGCGCAGTGCTGCGACTGTGGGAGAGTACATAATAATGATACACTTTATTTAAATCGCTCCTTTAAAAGCACATGTATGGAATACATCTCCAAAATAATAATAAAAAAAAATTATAATCTCAAAAGCTCAGTCTAAATGTTAAATCCTCTGTGCGTTTCAGCATCCCGTGAACACGTACCGCGGGAGCGTCGCTATCTGCGGTGCCGGTTACGCGCGGGCTCGCGCTCACCGCGTCACTCGGACTGGATGCTGCGGGCAGATGCCTGATGGAGTTCCGTAACACAGATCCGACCTGAGCATCTGCAGTGATTCCTCCCCAAACCGCGAGATAAACAGTCACAACGGTGAGTAGTGAGAGCATGTTCCTCATGTTCTTCTCTGCCAGTATGTCACGCATAATGTCCAAACTCCACGGCACTTCATGTGTCTCCAAGAGTTTTATACATGCGGGACTGTTTGTATATTCCCGCCCCTTTTAAATGACTGTGCTATGAGTGCATCAAACACGCTCTCCACCTCCCCTCTCATCGCCTGCGCAGACGTGCTGAGTGAACTCGTGTCTGCGCAGGCGACAGGAATAGTTCTGCTGAGAGGCGCGCAGCATCCCCGGCTCATGAATATTAATGAGCCATGCAGACTGCTTAGTACGACAGATTGCGTAACCTAATGAATATTCAATAGCCACGCCCTCATCGTAATAAGGATTGGTGAAATTTCGCTACGTCTTTCGCAATAGTTGTGCGTAATTACCGTCGCGCCCCCTCAGAAACAGACTGACAACTTAAAGTGCTTAAAGTGGAATTTAAGGTATATCATTATACACGACAGTACCTGTCAGCACACCTCTGTTAACTAGGGCTAGAGCTTGAACCTGATCATTTTGCTGTCAGCACATAAAAATAATATGCATGTTAATGTTTCACGCGTTTATCTAACTTACTGCAATAAAAACATCTTCCTCTTCACTGAAACAGAGCATCTTCTGTGGGTAAAAGTACAGGGTTTAACAGAGTTCAGGATTATTCAAGCTTACATTCAGCACTTACTGTCTACATTAAGTGCTTTAATAGCATAATATTTGAACTGTGATGTTCTGAATTATTTAAAAGTATACCGGTTTGAATTGCAGTTGGTGAAGAAACCAGGGGAAAACTTTTCATTGAAAGAAATGAAAGTGGAATAATTCAATATATCATAAATATAGACTCTTTATATTTGCCAAGCAATCATATGGTGGTGTCAAACAGGTTACATTGTAGAAAACAAATATGTTTCTGATCTATTTATTAAGATGAAAGATACAAATCTTCATGCGGTTACTTTTTTTGTTTTTTGACAATGCATGTCACTTAATCACTTCATGTTTTTTGTCATTGAGTGATTAGATATTGCAGAGAACATAAACAGGAACATATAAGTGTAACTGTTCAATTTCATATTTTCTATAGTTTGATAGAAATGATATTTGACTGAGCTGGTGTAATGTTATAGAAGACTGTTAGTGCTCTTCAAATGAATGTTTAGTATTGTTGGCTTTTCTGACATTAAATGGTGAACTGGTGCCCCCTACAGATCACCAGGCTTCATAAAGAAATCATGAAAAAAATGATTCAAATATTTTATAAATAAAACATATTTATTAGTCTAGAAATGAGGTTCAGAATATTTAAAAACATCTGAATAAGGCAAGTGCATCTTGTTTTTGTTGTTGGTTTCAGTATGATTCTGTAGCATATGCAGGTTCATTAATGATGGAACAAGTGATCTGTGATGGGGGTTTTTTCTGCTTTGGGGCTGAATGGATCTGCCTGACTGCACTGTCAAACTCATTTTTAATCTAATTTCTATTTTTTCCAGGGTAAGCAGATATAGCCTAAAGTGATGCACCGATCCAAATTTTTTTCATGACCAATCCCAATAAATTTTTTTACAAGCCTGTTAGAGCAAATAAATGTATTTTGTTGTTTATTTGCTCTGTAACAGGTAAACTGGCTTTAGACAAAAAACAAAAAACCTACCCATTTGAAATGAGGCAACCACTGCATTTTAATCACGATCCAAAAATGTTACACACGTGACATGAGCAGTTGTTTTTGATTGGAATGATTGTATAATTTAATGATTTAAAGCAAAAACAGAGTGGTCTGACTTTAGATTTGTAAAAATATGCTGCAAACTACTTGACATTTTTCATGAAATTTCACCATTTCGAATTGAAAATATGAAATTATGTCAATCATAACCGAATTTGACGTGACAAGAAACGTGTTGCATTTTTACATATTAGGCAGACAAAAATAAGAATGAATGTGTGCATATTTAAAAAAAAATATATATATATATTCAAATAGTTTACTTCATAACTTTTGTCGTCCTAGCAACAAACAGAGCAGTGTGTAATGAGTACAGCAGAGCAGCATCAAGAATATCAAATAATTGGCGGACAATTTGGCCATTTCTAACGATTCGAGAGGACCTGTCCCCCTCAATGTCTGGTGGTTACGTCCCTGCGCTAAGCACTTTTCCACATTTTTATGAATCTGAACATTGGTGACTGTGGATTTTAGCGTACAGATTTGATCCGTGTGTGCGTATGCACGTTTTCTAAATGAGGCCCCTGAATTTTAGTCACAACAATCATGCACCTCTAAAAGTAGACGCACAGAAAGTAGCACACTGCATGTTTTGAAGGGCAGCCTGAAGTTGGTTGTGCTGTGGTGTTTTTGAGAATTAATTTGACCAAGATGAATTGTTCTGCCACTGAGGGCGTCATAGCACACTGCTGTACAGAAGTTCACCCAAAACTTAAAATATAATTTAGTCACCCTCACGCCACTTCAAATCATCTATAAAAGGTGATTTTTTTTATTTTTTTAAGAATATCCTGGTCATACTTTTCTATATGATGAAATTTAACAAGGACTATGTGCTGTCAAGCTTTTTTGACATTTATAATGTTCCAAAAGATTTTTATTTCAAATAAATGCTTTTCTTTTTTACTTTATCCAATAATCTTGGCGGGAAAAAAAATATTAGACACAAAAAAATATTAGACAGCACAACTAATTTCAAAATTGATAAGAAGAAATGTTTGAGTTTTTATTATTAAAAACTTTAATAATAATTATTAAAGCATATTAAAATGATTGACACTAAAGACTGGAGTAATGGTGCTGAAAATTCAGTTTTGCCATCACAAATTAGAAATAATCATGTAAATGGTAATAATATTGAACAATATTACTGTTTATACTGTATTTGTGATCAAATAAAAGTAGCCTCAGTGAGAATAAGAGACGTCTTTTGTACTTTAAAAAAAAAAATTTTTATTGGCCAATGTGGACTATTATGATACTATTTTGTAGCTTGACAGCAATTCTCTTTCATTATATAGAAAAGACACTTGTGTTTCCACAGAAGAAAGAAGGTCCCAGAACTTCTGATCTATATTAGGATCAAAATAAATTTCACAGAAAAAAAACATTTCAGATGTATAAAAGACAGCTGAAGATCATGTGAGGATACAGGAAGTGTCTAAAACAGTCGCTTTATTGTGTAAAAAAAACTAGACAGATGGACAGCAGCAGGCTGAAGGGATCGTATTCTGACATGCAGCATGAGGAGCGTCGCAGAATGCCATTGATTTAAGGCACTAATACTGTTCATAATCTGACACGGCTGAATCTCTGGAGAAATCATGATTATGTTGTACCTGCATTCAAATTAGTCTGGTTTAAGAAATGGCCATTAAAGGCATCCGTTCCTGTTTTATTGACGCTCTGTTCCTGTTTAAAAGCTGTCCATTCACAGTGCTCAGTACTTACCTCATCATTATTATAAATCTGAGACAATAAATACAGTACACCATCAATGGAGCTATGAATTTGAGGCACATCATTTCATGGGATAAAGTTTGAGAACCAGCGCTGTGCTCAGAATATCATAACCTGTAATGGCCGACCGGCACAACAATAAATTAACAGCAAAGAGAGGCGAGAAGATGCGTCTATAATGTCTGTGTGTGTTTGAAGAGAGTGAAACTGAGTCTTATGATTGAAGTATTATGATACACATGAGAGAGAAACCGATACATGTCAGGAATGCCAGCGTACGTGTGAGTTTTTTGGGGTAGTGATATTATGCTATTTCGTACATGTGCTTAAACAAATAAGTATTACTTTAAGAGCAACATTCAGGTCTGTCTGGACTCCTGCGATTATACAGTGTGGTCTTCTTTAGAGTAGTCTGCACACGGATTGGTGAATGAAGAGTTTACAGCCAATCAGGGAGAAGAACAAATCACTGAGGTCACAGGCTTTTCCCTAAATGGACTGTCTCCTCAGTTATATCACAGTAAAGGTGGTTATTAAGGGTCAAATGTGAACACGCACACAGACACGCTCACGCAAGACAATTTTTTTTGTCTCCAGGTCTTGACGGACATTTCTTTTCATGATGGACCTCTTCTCCTTCTTCCCACATTTCTCCTTCTGTTCAAATGGTAGTGCAGCATGTGTGTCCCAGGCTGACGTTGTGTGTCTGTGTATGTGTGCACGTGTGTTTAGGCCTGTTTAGAAGTCTGTATCCCAGCCTGAGTTATCATCAGGCGGTGGGTCTTCATTGTCCTCCGGAAAGCTGTCAAAGTTACTGGTGTCCGTGGATGATGTGACCTGTGCGTGTACACAAAATGGGATAATGAGTTATACAGTACATAATAGTCCACATGGACCAAAACAATAGAGTACAATTGTGTTTAGATTATTGTTTTTGAAAGAAGTCTCATGCTCACCAAGGCTGCATTTATTTGATCAGAAATACAGTAAAACAGTAATATTGTGGAACAATTACAGTTTAAAATACTTTATATTAATATACTATACTTTGAAACAAAAAACAGTTACATAGAGTACCTTTAACATTTAAAGTTCACAATTTAAATAATGCATGAAATCATCCACCCTTCTTCCAAAATGTGTTTTCGTCTTACCCTGATTCACTATGGTAAGCCTATAAGTGTTTGTTTTAGACCTCTCGGGATGGTTTTCGTGGGGAAAATGCAAACATACATCACTAGCCCATGTGTCTCGGCATATCCATAAATGGAGAAAAGTTGTATGATGTGAGAGTAGCGTAGGTTAATGGTCAACGTGCGAGAAAGATTCAAATCTCAAACCTATTGAGATTTAAAAAAAAAAAAACAGAGCAGAGGAGTGTCTGCCAGCAATAAGAGAAGGTGACGGAGCTTGTAATAAAACGAGAATCAACATTGGTTTGGCTTTCTGGAGATGGCGAAAAATTAGGGATTTGAAATTGTAAAAGTGACACTGAGTAAGGTATTTTATTGAACGGATAATATAATTGCTATATGTAGCTCTCTAACGGAGTTCACTGAAAGCATTATCTACTGTATTGTGAAGGGTCATTTCATTATGGTTGTTGTAATGATGAAGTCCGTCTGATGTTTTTCTTTAAAATAAGTATTTTTGTCAGGCTCCTATGTATGGGTATTTACTTCTGAATGGGCTGAGGCTGGGATTTAGTGGGTTTGAAGTGAAAGTATTTTATGAACGTATACTATATGCGGAGAGCATGCACTTAGTATCGTTATCTCATTTTTGACCAAAGTGGCTTTTAGAGGCTTTTGCATCTGAACTCTTCGTATATAAAATAAAATGTAATAAAGTAATAAATAATAAATAACTTGTAATAAAGTCCCATTAGTTAATGCTAGTTAACGCTAGTTAACTAATATAAACGAATATTGAGCAATACATTTGCTACAGTATTTATTAATCTTTGTTAACATTAAACAAATTACGGTAACACTTTTTAATAAGTATACAGTAATAAAGTACTTAAATCATTTGCAGATTTTTAGTTTATAGTTAATTCATTGTTTATTGTAGTCTACATTATTAATATATTAATAGGCTATATACAAATTCATTCATTGTTACTTTAATAAAATTATTGTTTAATTATTAGCTCATATGTACGGTTTAATTATTATTATTATGTTTTTTTATGTTTTATTCTATGTTAACAATTGAACCATTTAGGTGATGTACAGTATTTTAAACCAGTAGTAAAGGAGTTGTTAATGGCTATTAGGAGTAAATAGTTCTCACTTTAAATGAGGTCATTACAAATGTCATTAAGTGCTTTAAACATTTCATATTAAGTGTTCCTTAAAATGTTTACAAATACATTAAGCATGCACACTCACTCACACACACACATTGGGTTTCCATGTTTTCCATAGAAGAAATGATTTTTTATTATTTTTATACTGTACAAACTATACGTCTTATCCCCTAACTCATGATTTTTTAATTTTTTTTATGTAATCTCATTTAAATGTTTGACATGGTAATGGATATGACAATGGTGATATGTTTGGTCTTGGCGAAGTAATCTGCAATGCTGCTGCTATTTCTGCTGCAGAGCAAGTATGGGCCTTGCTACTGCCAGTACATACACAACACGCTGCTGTGAGCAAATACAGGCCTTGCTATTAGTGCTGCACGATTAAATGGAATTAAACCGAAATCACGATTTGGCTTAGTGTGATTATGAAATTGCAAAGCCACGCCTCCTCCAAAACACATGAACGTGTCTGCAAACAGTCACAAGATGACATTAAACTATGTTCATTATTATTGTAATGTTATTGCTTTGAGACATGAAGTAAACAATTTATAGAGCTGTTACTTGTACCACCTGACTGCTGCAGATTAATTTCACCGTTGATAGTTTTGACGCATAAATCTGAGTCTGAGGTATTGCCATCTCGTAATTACGGTTACGACAAGGCATGAATGCAGCATAAGCTCGATGTTTTGGTTCAGGAGGAACTGTAAATGGCAGTTTGTGGTGCTCGGTGACTGATTTTATACAACTCTGCACAGCCTTACGGAACACACTGGTGACGTGTGATGTCTGCGTGAGTAGGGTACACCGATGTATGGAAATACATATGCTGAGCAGGCAGGTAGGACATTGTATTATTGCATTAGGACCAATAAATGTCCATCCAAGCATTGCATTTGGCCCAGAGACTTCCAGAAAAGATATATATACATGTTTTAATATTTAGACCACTTATTATTATTGATTGCTATCAGGGTGAACAGCCCATTCTGCTGAATAGTTTAAGGCATTAGCAGTAATGAATGTGCCATTGGAGCAATGAATGAATGAACTGGGGCATGACTCTGATAGCCACCACATTACAGCATCAACAAACAGTGATTGCCCACACTGTTCACCACTAAAAAACATGTCACAAATAGAAACATCTGACTTTCTCCAGACTGCAAACACAAATATGAACTGGAGCGTTTGCCAAATCTGTTTAGTCTATATGATATTACAGTATCAGCTGAGAGTGCGCTTGCTTTTGTTTCAGGTTGCCTGGAAAACTGCAATATTGCATATACACTAGCTGCTAATATGCGTAGTAATTCACTCTTAAGTATCAAAACAGAGCTGTTAACATGACACATGATTTTAAACCTTGTGCATTTACTTCATAAGGAATTAATAAAGCAGACCACGCAATAATGCATAGCGATGTAGCATAAGAAAGACCGTTCACTTATCTTAGATGTTGAATTTCAGAGGATTTCTGAAAGCGTGCTGCAACTGCAACAGCAAATACTGACCAAGTATTTGAAGGTTGAGCAGCAAACTCATTGGCTACTGATACAGCAGGAACCAATCAGCTGTGCCCTATAGAGAATGATGTGATTGCAAGCAGATTGAGTTAAGGACCTACCAGCCTATGCCATCTAGAGGTTCATGATAGAACTTTGTATATATTGTCAGGAGTAGGTTTAGTTTCATTTTCGTTTTCCCTGTTCTGGGAAAACTGTGTCCTGGTCGTTATTAGTTTCCATGGTTTCTAATTGATCACGCACCTGTTTCTGTTCCAGTTAATTACTTCACTCTGGGTATTTAAGCCCTTAGATCCTCTCAGTTCTTTGTTCAGTCAGTGTGTGTATATACAAAAACATTTTAATGAACACCTACTAATTCAATTAATGTCTAATAAAGTTTGGTTTAAAGCACTTAATGACATTGACATAAAGTGAGAACTGTTTACAGTTAATACGATATGAATAAAGCATAAAAAACATTATTTACCACTGTAAATATTATTACAGTGACAATGAATGAAGAACTCATTTGTATAGCGATTATTAATATATTAACAGAGACTACAATATAGTTTATTATATATATATATATATATATATATATATATATATATATATATATATATATATATATATATATATATATATATATATATATATAATAAACTATGAATTAACTATAAACTAATATAGTACTTACAAATCATTTGTAAACTATTAAATGTATAAGTTATTATAAAGTGTTACCATGTTAGGCATGTAATTTAGTCTTGTAAAATTGGCTTGCTCAGTTGGGAACACTAAATATTCAAATATATTACCGATCTGCCCGCATTGACACTATATGATAATTGAACTGAGCTGGATAACATCACCGTTTCACCAGAGCGGCTGTACAGCCGAATCAAATTCTGTTGCATTATTTTCCTGTTAACACTGTGAAGCTGCTTCAAAACAATCAACATTGTAAAAAGTGCTATATAAATAAAGGTGACTTGACTTCTAAATGTCAAAGCTGAATATTTAGCATCATTACTCCAGTTTTCCTTCAGAAATTATTCTAATATGGTGATTTGCTGCTCAAGAAACATTTCTTATTATTTTCAGTGCTGAAACTGCTTAATATTTGAGTGAAAACCATATTTTTTCAGGATTATTTGATATATATAGTAAGTTCAAATCTCACTTAAATTAATCAACATCTAAATAATCAATTGAATGCATCGATGCTGAAAAAAAATCTTACCCCAAATTTTTTTATACAGCAGTGTACTACAGCACAGCTATTCAACCACGTGTCCTCTATGTAGCAGGTCATGTTTATCAGTGCAAATTGTCTGCAGTATGTGAAACCAAACACTAGCTCTGAGCTAGTTTTCGCACGCACTGATGCTTCTCGAAATGAGTCTGAACACAATTCAAATGTCATTTTTCAATGCTATTGTGAGCTGTCTGTTTTGTCTTTCAGAGCAACTATTGTCATGAAAAAACAATGTTCGAAGAAAGCAAAGCAAGTTTGCTAAAGTTAGACATTTATAACTAGCTGTCTGAATAAAAACATTTTTGGTTCAATGTCAGACATTTTAAGATTTGTTAGCGCCACAGTAAGAAGGCAAGAATGCACTTGTGCATACAGTACAGTCTTAAGAAAAAAGGTTTAATGCTCTTGACTCAATTTTAAAAAATGATGCCAAAAAGGTTCTGTATTAGAAGAAATGTCTTAAATGATTAAGCTTAATACATTCATGTTTATATTTGTGTAGTGAAAGTTTACAAGCTGCTTAATAAAATTAATTAAAACAAGTGCTATATATGAAGCACCGGACAACCCTTTAAGGTTCTATAGAACCTTTTCTTTTATAGGTGATGATGCACGGGGGAACTTTTTTTAAGCAATGTTGCCGTCAACGGAAATTTGTAGCCCATTCTCAATGGGAAAGTGCCAAAGCAACATTTCTCTGCAACATTGCTCAAAGTTTCCCTGTGCATCAGCACCTTAAGAGTGTACTTGCATAGAGTATGTTCCTAACATCAGTGTAAAATCTATCTTGCATGAGCGCAAGCACTTACATTTGGAATGATGGGGGGCGTCAATGTCCCCTTCCTCAGTCCGTCCCAGTTAAACCCTTCAAACCATCTGCAGACACATTCATTATATGAGATTATTCATAGAACTGTATCAGCTCATTCTTCAAGTTCATGTTTTAAAGCGAATGTCAAACTCACTTGTGCTTCTGGATGTCTTTAACACCGTTTTTCAAGTTTCCTAGTCTTTCAGAAGGTGTGTCTCTGAGAAGGAAAAAAAAAATCTGCATTGGAAAACATTGCTGATTGACAGCGAATGTGTTTTTATTGTGCAAGGGATACAAACCTGCATAGCTTTTTGATTAGATTGGCAGCATTTTTGGTAATTTTTTTGGGGAATTCTATCATGTCAATGCCTCTTAGAATGATGTTGTATGTTTTCATTGGATCTGGTCCTGAAAAAGGAGGACTGAAAAATAGAGGAAATAAAGAGATTTAAAGAAAACATTACTACTTTTGTAGTATACATTTTAAAATCATAATACTTGATTTAAAAAAAAAAAAAAAAAAAAAAAAAAAAAGGTTTAAAAATGAACAAGTATTTCACGTGGACTCTGGCTCTCACCTGCCGGTCAGTAGCTCGTACATGAGGATGCCGAGGGACCAGTAATCTGCGGAGATGTCATGTCCTTTATTCAAGATAATCTCTGGTGCCACATACTCTGGAGTTCCACAAAATGTCCATGTCTTCTTGCCAAAGCCGATCTTCTTAGCGAAGCCAAAATCCACCTTTAAAAGATTTACACAAGATTTTAGGTTTCATGCTTGAATCTTCTTTAACAGAATCAAAGTCTGAACTATTTAAAGGGATACTTTTAAAAGGCATTCAGTAGACTTTATTCACCCTGTCCCTGGCCTTAAAAGTCTCTTTAGGTAACTTTTGAGTGTGTGCAGTTGACATTTTTTTACTATGTTTCTGGTCCTGTCATCTTGTATTCAATTGAACATGGATTATTTTGTGTTCAAAATGCAAATTGATAAACTGCTCTCAAATAATGTTTTGTCCTAATTTTAAACACTGTATCTGTTGTCAGCAAACTTGTTTTCTGAAATTTTGCTTGAAAAATGCAAGTGGTGCTCACTCCAGAGCCAAAAGACATCCAGACCTAATGGCCAACAACTTGTATACCTATAGGATTTTATATTTCCCTTTCAAGGGAACTCGCGCTGCGTCTGATTCGCCACTTCAGACCCATGCTAGTGATGAGCTTGTGGAGGTTTTGAGCAGAGCTGTGGCCAAGCTGATCATTGACTGGCCGGGTGAACGTCAAAACGAGCACTCCACGGTTAAAAGCAGGCTTGATGAGCGATTCCTGCCAGCTCGCTCTGTTCAACCTCCACGCAGGGCTCTGCCGTTTTTCACGGATCTCCACACTGAGGTGTCGAGATCGTGGAATCGGCCCATGTCTTCCTGTGTTTTCAGTCCCCATATGTCTGTGTACAGTAACATCGAGGGACTGAAAAGACATGGCTATGGCTCAACCTCACGTCTAGAACAGACGCTCGCGAGCCATCTCTCGCCTGGTTCGGCATCGTCAATCAGAGCCCCATCCTTGCCCACAAAGCCACTAAAAGTCACATCAGCGCTAGTGGGCAAGGCGTACTTGGCAGCGGGTCAGACCTCCGCATGCCTGCATACCATGGCCATCGTGCAGGCATACCAGGCTGACCTGCTGAGAGACCTGGGGGAGAGCCAAGAGATCGGAGCTGACACCATCAATGAGCTCCGATTCTCAGCAGATTTAACTCTCTGGGCCACCAAGGAGACGGCAAGATCTATAGGCCGCTCCATGGCAGCCCTGGTGGCCACGGAGAGGCATTTGTGGCTCAATCTCACTGAGATCAAGGGGAGGGACAAATCCTTTCTGCTTGACGCGCCGCTTTCTCCTTCGGGTCTGTTCGGTGACACAGTCAATACCATCACCAACAGGTTCATAGAAGCAAAGAAACAGTCGGTGGCGCTCAAGCAGTTCCTCCCCCGTAAGACCCAGGTCTCGTCTGTTGCTGTGCGGGAGCAACAGACACCAAGTACGAGCTCGTCACATCGGGCGCAGCAGAAACAGAGTGTCGCCACCCGCACTCGCCCTCAGAAAGGGTGGGGCGGGGGGCGGCGCCCTCAGGCACAGTCCTCTAAGGGTAAGATGGATCTGAGGACCGTATTTATTTCGAGGAAGGCTGCGTCTAAGAAGCTGATGCCAGATTCTGCAGATTGTAAAGAAAGAGTACGCCATTCAGTTCAGATGTCGTCCACCCAGTTTCACCGGGGTCCAGCCCACGCTGGTGGGCCCAGAGCAGGCTCTGGTTATGACTCAAGAAGTGCAGACTCTGTGAAAAGAGACTATAGAGAGGGTCCCTCTACCAGTCAGGGAGTCAAGCTTTTACAGCCGATACTTCGTGCCAAAGAAAGATGGGGGGCTATTTTAGATCTTTGCGTCCTCAACCGCTCAGTAGCAAAACTCATGTTCAGGATGCTCACACTCAAACAGATTGTGTCTCAAATCAGGTCCAAGGACTGGTTTGTCACCATAGATCTCAAAGATGCATACTTTCATGTCTCCATCCTTCCACAGCACAGGAAGTACCTGAGGTTCGCTTTCAGGGGAGAAGCGTACCAACATCGGTGCTTCCCTTTGGCCTAGCTCTTTCACCCCGTACGTTCATGAAGTGCGTGGACACGGCTTTGTCCCCCTTGTGTATGCAGGGGATCCGCATTCTCAAATATATTGACAACTGACTGATCCTTGCTCAGTCAGTTCGTTTGGCGGCTCTCTATGCAGGCTCGTCTGTCAGAGCCTCGCATAGGGTCGATCCTCTCAGCATTCAAGGGGGTGAAACTAGGCCAGTCACTCACTGTACAGCAGTATCAGAGACTGCTATGTCTGATGGCAGCAGCGGCAAACGTGATTCCCTGTGGCCTGTTGTACATGAGACCTCTACAGTGGTGGCTCAAGACCAAGGGATTTTCCCTGAGGGGAAACCCTTTTCACGTGATCAAGGTAACATGGCGGTGTCTCCGTGCCTTGGTTATGTGGAAAGACCCTCGGTTCCTTGCCCAGGGCCTGTCCCTGACAGTCTGGGGGGCGACCATGAGTGGTCGCTCAGCCCAGGGCTTATGGCAGGATCATCACCATTCATGGCACGTAAACTGCCTGGAAATGCTGGCGGTGTTTGGACTGATTACACATGTGCTTCACGACGCAATCACGCAGAGGCGTTCCCATTGCAGTGACGCAGCGTCTCGTTCCCTATTCAGGGAACTAAGGTTACAGTCGTAACTGAGATGATTTCTCCAGTAACTTGTATGCATATAGAATGGTGCATAAAATAAATTCATAAGTAAAAAAAAAAAAAAAAAAAAAAAAAAAAAAAGGCGTTTAAATAATAAATCAGCTCCATGGTGAATTCCAAGTGATCAAGGGCTTAGTGCGTTCCACTTAAACCTTATGCATGAGTTCTGCCAGTAGCGGGCACCACGAGATGAAGGGAAGTTAGTGAGAACACAGCCCTTGCACCCTATCGTACATCTGGTGCAATGTGATACCAGGCGCGATGCAAGTGTTTTTTGCTGGTTTCAGCCCGACGCAGTTATCATTTTCACATTCAGCACCACATTGATTAAATGGCAAATGCACTCATGCCCATCTGTTCGCCCATGGGCGTGCTAGTCTGAAAATGAGGTGTGTTCAGGCGCATTTTTGGCGAGTTGCTATTTTGAGGCAACTGAAAACGACTGCACCATTGACCAACAAAAACCTGGTCTAAAGTCAATAGCGCAGTATTTTTGGTGTTATTTAAAGAGTGCGTTAGTAATATGCGCCTATAGGCGGGGTGCACTACTCTGCTCATTACACACACAGGGATGAGCAGCAGCACACAAACATTTTTAAATATAAAAAATAAAAGCAGCCTCTCAAATTAGCTTTTTTATTTTTAAATACCAATTGGTTTGATATTTTGTCATTAATACAATGACATTTTAAACACTCTTAAGTATAGCTTCAATTTCCAAAATATTTTTTGAAGTATTGTACATTAAAGAAGCATAATGTTCTAGATGACTTCAGGTTATTATTGTCTTTTCATCCTCATGAAACTACTAAAAGCTGAGTACTGGGTGTCTTTATCGTGTCCTATATTCACCAGTTTGGCGTAGCCTCTGTGGTCTAGTATCAGGTTCTCTGGTTTGAGGTCTCTGTATATGATGCCTTTGGAATGCAGGTAAGCGAATGCCTCCACCACACAAGCTGTGTAAAACCGTGTGGTTGAATCATCAAAGTTTCCCCTGTGATTAGGAAAGAAACAGGACTGTTTTGTTATTGAAATCCAGACAGCAACCATAGAAGAAAACAAAAAGTGAATAGATAAGTGTCACCTGTCTCGGAGGATAGTCCACAGTTCTCCACCTAAACACGCCTCCATTAGCATATAGAGGTATTTACTGTCCTTGAATGTCCTATAGAGTCTAAGAAAACAAGAGGAACACAGTCAGAATGCGATTTCAACAAATTTAAATGACTGGATTGCTCATCTCTTTCTAAACTGTCATCAGGCAGTGAAGCCACCGGAAGTGTTCGAGCAGCCATCTTGCTATTGCCTACCGATAGAGGGCATCATTGATGTACAGCCAAAACACTGACCTAAACTCACCAGATTTGCAGCATTACAATATATGTATGTAAATTTAATAGTTACTTCAGATCTTATCTGTAACGTTTATGGTATTTTCAGAGAGGATAAGTCATATATTGAAATTGTGTAATAATGTGGGTGTGTCTACTGCACACTGCCGACACAGGTAACGTAACTGAACTAACACAAAAATATATTTCATGTATGTAATTATGGAGGAAATATTAAACATTAACGTATATCGGTGTTTAGCTGCAGATATTGATTTTAATAGCTTATACAATAAATAATACAAGCCTCTATACTGCACTATATTGTATTACAATTCAAAGTTTGCCATGCATCATCTCGGAAATAAAGCAGTCAGCATTATCTGTCTGAATAAGTTATGATGTGTGTATTTTATTTCCTGATTGAGCAACACCTATTTCAGACTCTTAAAGACAGCGCAAATATATGCCATTTACAGTTTCCATACAAGTTTAAGTGTTATGTATGCCATGTTGTTGAATTTAAATATTTATTTAATCATCGTTTAAATCATTAACTGCTTCAAAATGCATACTGTTAACAAAATCATTGAAACATTTGCAGTTAGCCTACTCTATGAATGAAAACAATACTACAACACAACATAAATACTACAACACAACAGTACAATGCGATTTCACGCATAAATCTTTAAATCCGATTTCAAAATGCATGCTTTGACATTTGTAATACACACGCTGTCTTGTCTGCCCGCATAGCTGATGTTCATATAATGAATATGAGCGTAACATTTCAGTAAGCAGGGGAAATTCCTGACTTTAAATGAATAACCATTTACATGCTTAGGACGTTTGTGTTGTAAGAATGTACAAGGAGACTTCAGATATAAAAACGGTGTCTCCTTAGGCAATGTTTTCTCAGTAAAATCATATGATTTCCTACTGATTCAATAGAACACGTAAGCTTACTAGGGAATACTAATATGGCGGTGCGGCGGCTTCACTTTTTATGACGTCATGAGCAATCCAGTTCTCTATATAGATCAGTGGTTGAAATGTCTGATGTCAAAAACTACCAACATTACATTTGATATAGTCAGGGTTATTATCATTACTTTATTACATACAACTTTATTTCTTGAGGATTCTACCTCACATACAGTGTCCTTCCATCGCTGCTAGTGTCCTTCTATCACTGTTTCATTGAGAGTGTACTAACGTATTGTATCTCTACCTGGTATGCCAGCAGCTCAGTGGCAGATCAGAAAGCTCTCAAGGGGGTAATCAATCAAAATCAAAAGGAACTTTACATTGACTTAGAAGAGCAGAAAACATTTTAAAGGATCTGTTCCATCCTGGACCTCATTTGTTTGAATTGCCGCCGGTAAACGTTTTAGGTCCATTAAATCACAAACCAACAGACTCAAGAACAGTTTTTACCCCAGTGCCATAAGGGAGCTGAACAACACTGCCAGCACACACACACACACACACACACACACACACACACACACACACACACACACACACACACACACACACACACAGAGGAATGCACTAATCTGATGGGGCATCTTATATGTCAACCCACAGGTTAACAGCACCTTTTGTATATCTCAGGGTGTCTATTTAGTATACATTTACACTCCACTTTATTCTGTTCTGTTTACATTCTGTTGCAGTTACCTTTCTTTTATTGTGTGCAATATAATGCAGTACTTACTGCTTACTGTGCAATATTGGACTATTCGCCTGGCTGTACTGGTTTTGTGTGTATTGTGTTGTATTGTTTATGCCATATAGATGTTTTAGCTGCACTAAGTATATGTGACTGCACTGGAAGGATTGCTCTAATTTCACTGTACCTGTATAGTGACGACGAAGAATCTTGAAAAAACTAAAACCATAAAAACATGCCACGGCAACATCACTTTTGCATAACATAATTTTTGCTTAAAGTTGAAAGAAGTACTAAAATAACTAACACTTAAACCTATATTGACATATTTAACAAAATTACTAAAACATAGTATCATTGATATACTGTAGTATATACACTTACTAAAATAACACGGCATATAAACCACTTTAGTCATTAAAAACTGCCGTTGAATGTAGTAGGTGACTGGCCACTGGAGGTACCTGACTATAAAATCTGAATGCGCTTCCTGCATAATTAGTTTCTCTGATCGGATGTGCTCCTGCTGTCTTGTGTCCACGATGTGGCGCTTCTTTAGGATCTTCATTGCAAATGTCTTCACCTCATCACTCTTGAGCTGCACCTAAGAATAAAGGAGATAGTGAATAAGGTTAAAGGGGAGATGGTTTGTCACATAAAAATCTAATCTGAATGAATTACTATGATATGATCTAAAATAATTTGGAGGAAAAAATGCACACTTTAGCATAATAAACATAAATATTGCATTGACAGTGTTGGGAAGGATACTTTCAAAATGTATTTCATTACAGAATACCTAATACATGCCCAAAAATTTTATTTGTAACATATTCTGTTACGTTACTCAATCTGAGTAACGTATTCTGAATACTTGGATTACTTCCACATTGAATTGCATTTTATAAGTTTAGGAATGCGGCCATCAAATCCATCAAATCAAATTATAAAATATATATAATGTTAGCTAGCATGTCAAACGGGGCTAGTCAGTCTTTCAACGGCAAATGGGTAAATCAGCGCATGTAAAGTCGCACGTCAACTAAGCAGCCATGGAAACACATGGATTCATGCCGAACAAGAGGGGTATAGGCTTTGTGAGGTGAGCCAAATTTAAGCTTTGCTTGCGTTTTGCGATCTGGTCACCCGATTTCCCACAAATTTAACAATAGGCTTACTGCATTTTATTGTACTGGACATGGAATCTCTTATTTTCCCAAATTTTCATTTACGTCTCTCACAGGGGATTAAACCTCCCGTTTCTTCCTTTTGTTTACTTTTAAAGTCCTCATGAAATCAAAATTGACCCTATTTACTTTGTTAGCACACATTCCGTGCAAGTTAATACACAGAAAAACATTTTTGTCGTGGTAATCTTTAATCAAAATCTGAAAAATAACTTCCGGTCTGGAAACAGCGTTCCTTCTCAGATGATGTCAGTTTGACGGCTTAGGTTTGAAAATGCGTAAGCACTCCCCTCCAACCGTTAGTCTGCTATGAGCTGAGAGATGGAGAGGAGGAGCGCTGAAGTAAAACCCTGCCCTCTATTCAATATTCCCTTTCACTTGAAAATATACGTCACAGCACTGAAGAAAACTCACTTGCTACTTCCGGTTCACTGGGACTTTAATTAGGAGTATAGTCACATAATTTACTGTGGTACAGTAGAAAACAGTGTAGGACAGATACATTTTACATGCTTGTTATTAGACTTAAGGTGAGTCAAGTTTATGTGTAGGCTACGCTATAGCGCATTTTCATACACGCCAGAGATTTTAAGTTTCGCTTTCTCTCACAGCACATAATCAAACAAAGTCTAAAGTTCTTGACCCTGTGGAAGATAATTTCGTTCTTCACACATTTTACTACAAGTGTCAGTTTTGGAGCATCAGGAGAAAACATGAAGATATTAGAAAAGCGATGCTCTCTTTTCTGCTCGTCTCCCACATGCGGAGCAAAGTGGTGTGACACCTCTGTGGGGAAATATAAAACAAATATTTTTTAGCTAATACTTAACTTATATTATTTATATTACCATTATTTACTGATATTTATATAAATGTTTTACAGGCTGTAGTATGTTGTTTCACTGATGGAAGTACTAAAATAAACTTGCTTAAACGCATGTTTGAGCCTTGTTTATATTTTGTATTTTCAAATGTTAGGATATTTAATTGAGGTGTGTGTGTGTGTGTGTGTGTGTATGTGTGTATATATATATATAAAATATATATATATATATATATATATATATATATATATATATATATATATATATATATATATATATATATATATATATATATATATATATATATATATATATATATATATATATATATATATATAAAATATATATATATATATATATAATATATATATATATATATATATAATATATATATATATATATATATATATATATATATATATATATATATATATATATATATATATATATATATATATATATATATATATATATATATATATATATATATATATATATATATGATAGTGTGTGCGTCTGTACCCCCCCAACCACTGCGCCACTGCCGGTAGCTGGTCCATACCACCTCGGTGGTAAAAAAAAAAAAAAAAAAAAAAAAAAAAAACTGCCACCATCACAGCCCTAGGTTGCACTTCACAGTTATATTTCGTTCTCCCTTCTCTTTAATGTGAAATGCTGTTTGAATTTCCAAGATAGAAGCACATTCTTGCCCTGGCTCTGTTGTTCTGGCTCCATCTCTACCTCTAGCTCCCGCTGCTCCTCTTCCGACTCCATTGTGACTGATTATGCAAACCACGTTTTTTCGTTTTCATGTTGGGGCTTCATTTTATTCAGTGAGTGAATAAACTCGTGAAACAGAGAAGTACTGTCATGTAATCCATTGATTTCAACAATGTAACTGTATTCTAAATACCAACTATTTAAATTGTAACTGTAACAGAATATAGTTACTCATAATTTGTATTCTGAATATATAACGCCGGTACATGTATTTCGTTACTCCCCAGCACTGTGCATTGAAAACATGATGTTCTGTTACCAGTTCAACGCGTCCAAATCCTCCAACTCCAAGAGTGTCGATGATGTTGAAGTCAGACAGGTTTAGATTGGAGAAGAAGGCGTTCTCCACTTCATATCTGCATTTCAAAATCAGAAAAGGGAGTGGAGGATGAATGGAAGATGTAGTTATTCCCTCTGTCAGACTATAGGGACAACCTGCAAATCAAAACTCAAATCTCTTGTCATTTTCATCTTCAAAGTCATCACCCTTTGTCTGGAAACAGCTTTATGAGATGCACTCTGGGATGCTTTTTAAACAGAACAGAATTATTCACGTGTCCTTTTCGCTCGTTTGTTTGCTCTTCTTTCACTATTCTATCTACATAGGCATTATTTGATGAGTGAGCAATGTTTAAAAGCACTTCAATACATTTCATAAGGGGTGGGTGAAAATTAACCTGGTTGTGACTTTCCATAAAGTTGCTGTGTATCAAATCAACCAACCGGGTTTTAACAGGTAAGAGATAAAAGAGTTTGTATCAGTTCACCGTCATAAAAATGTTTTTGTTCACCAATGATATTTGCAATCTGATTCATTAGCTGTCCGAATGACATACGGATACTGTAACATTGCAAATAAAATGTTGTCTTGTGAACTGTGATACAGTCATATAATGCTTATGATGCAGAACTGACCAATCAAATCCCTTCGCTTGAGCCTTGGCCAATGACACGATTGAGCTGCTATTTGGCTTGGCAAAAACTGCTTTCCAGTGTCACAGAGAGGTTATGATTTTCCATGCACACTGCCAGGAGTCCTAAAAACCAGCATGCGCACACAAAGTGTGCTTCACTTATTAATTCCCTTTCACATGATCAGTTATCAGGCTGGCAGGGTCAGCGATGTGCATACAGGCTGCAGAACACTGGCATAGAGCAACACCTAACAAGAGCGCAGTATGGGAAAGAGGCATGGATACAAGCCAAAACTCGTGTTGGATGTTAAATGTCTCACACCACTTTTATAGAGAGAACAGCAGGAGTATCAAAGACATGGCATTAAAAAATAAAATATGGCAAAAGATTTTTTTTTTTTTTTATTGTATTAGATAATTAATCACAAGTTAATAAAATGTTAATAAAACAATTAAATATTTTAATAAATCTGACCTGCATCATTTTGTCTAAGTCAGCCCTCAGTCTAAAATAAATTTGATTTAGATTTTCTACCCAAATCTGAATGTTTATGGAAAAAGCTTCCAGTCTTTGTGCTCATGCACACTGATAAAAATGCTGGAAGCTAGCAACATTGTCATGGATTTCACATTTCTGCTGGACAATTTACTGATATTGTATTCCCCAGGAATCAGCCAAAATAATTTTAAAATGTCTTTGATCTAAAATATAAACCTTGGAGGCACTGCTGATTAAGCACGTATGATGCTGCTCATGGGCGCTGGAATTCATTTCAGGTCAACTACAGAGTGGATTGTTGATTGACCACAAGGTGGCAGTATGGAGCTTTATGGGTTCTTTGTGGACAGCATATATTTTGCAATGGTGTGATTTAGAGTGCACATGCATTACTTAAAATGTAGGATAGGATAAGTAAACATTATTTGTATTATGGTTAATAATAATAATGTTCCTGTGTGAGATCGCGACACATGCATATACACGCACTCTGACGTTTTTCTTTAAAATTTGCATTTTTGTCAGGCCCTTATTTTTGACTCATTTTGGTGGCTTTGAGGCTTTTGCATTGGAAGTCTTCATATACGCACAGCCTGGTGGCCAATCGTCACTGATTTTACATCCTATTAGTAAGAGCAGAGTTGTAAAGGTTGAATTAGCAGAGCAATAGCACAGCTGTACATAAAATATTGCAGTTCACACAACATAATGGGCTACATATCAGAGTTCAAAAGAGGACAAATGTTTGTTGGTGCGCATCCGGCTGCCTCATCTGTGACCAGGTGGTGTATCGAGAGCTATGGTATCCGGATAATGTTTGCATATCACAACAAAAGACATGAACAAACCACATCCAACAGGGTGTGTATTGAATCCTAACTGTGGATTCAAGAGGAAGCTGTCTGGAAGGGATGTCCAGGTACTAACCTGGATTGTATCCAAAAAGCAGCTGCCCAACTCACTGCAGAAATAAATGTGCACCTTGACTCTCTCGTTCCCACCAAAACTGTTAGTCGGGAACCACAGAGACAATATTCATGGATGGGCTGCTATAGCCAATGCTTTGGTCACTTGTGCCAACGCCAAATGTCGTTTTCATTGGTGCCAACAGTGGAAATCTTGGGCTGTGGACAATGTGAAACGTGTATTGCTTTCTGATGACTGTCTTTCCCACATCCGTGGGAGTTATGCTGTGGAGAAGCCCCACAGAGGCTTAACACCCGGACTGTTGCTGCCCAGAAGCACTCGGGTGGATCAGTGATGGTTTGGGCTGCAACATATTGGCATTCTCTACAGTGCTTGATGGGCACGCGTCACTGCGGGACTACCAAACCATTCTGGAGGACCATATGCATCTAATGGTTCAAACATTGTACACTGAATGAGGTGCTGTGTATCAGCATGATAAAAGCACAGTCACCAGATCTAAATATTTTTTTAGTCACTTTGGGGTATTTTGGAGGAACAAGTCAGAAAACATTTTCTTCCACCAGCATCACGTGTGTGTGTGTGTGTGTGTGTGTGTGTGTGTGTGTGTGTGTGTGTATCAGCACAGGTACACTGATTTGATACTGTAGATTAGAGATCAGCTGATATATCGGGCCAATATTTTTTTTTTTTATATATCGGCTTCGGCCAATACCTGTGTTTAGTAGTGCCGATTTAAAGTCAGGCACAACCGTTGGCAGCCCCGTGTTATTGGTGCGGTGGAACATGCTGCTGTCGGTGTGAAGGACCCCAAGACAAAACTTTTGGAAGATTCAACAACAGTCCTGGAGGCTTTAATGTCTAATATTTCTAAGTCCTATTGCCATATATTTACTATAGATTACTAGTAAACTATGAAATGTTGCTTCACTTAGTAAAAGAAAAAACAAATAGCACAGAACCGTCGGGAACTGGTATAATGCTACACTGGTTGAAGGTTCACAGACACTGCAGAGGGATTGAGGGCTACGTTACTCCGCTCACAGACAGCAATGTGCTCGGAGACACAGAGCTAAGCACCCTCAAACGCAAACAAAAGCACCCTCAGCTGATACTATAATAATATACTGGCAAAACAGATTTGCACATTTGTGTTCACGCTCTGGAGAGCGCCACATGCATCCATTTATGCGTTTTTGCAGCGTTGAGTGATGTAGCCAATCACAGATATAGTTGTGATCTCTTGAACGCGATCAGAATCTCACTGCTCAAAACGGCAGTTTTTATTCAGTGCTGAGTTAATGCAGGCTCGCGAAACTCAAGGCTATACAGTCTATAAAATCCTTTGAATAAAACTATTGATTTTCATGCTGCTAAGCGGACCGACAGCCAACTGCATGCTGCAAAGTTTCGGAAGTGACAACTAAATATAAATGCTGGATTCACTCTGCACGAGACCCAGAATAGAGGTTTTGCCTCTGTAGATATATATATATATTTGCCTCTGTAGATATTATATTTTAGTGAATTTCTCTGACAACATACACAGTTTTGTCTGGATATTCTTATGAAATATGAGATTCTTGTGAAAATATTCCTTTTTATTACACGTCTTTTTACATTACATCTTGTCCAAAAACGCATTACTATGCAAATTAGATATAGTGTATAGATGCATTGCATAGAATGGGAATGGCATTTATGGCCACGTTCATCATTAATTATTCTAGTGTGCAGTGCATAAAATTAAGATTCGAGAGATGGTTCAAGTCAGTGTTCAATAAATGATGTTGTTAATGCATCCACTTATTAGTGTGACATTTTAGCATGCAAATGAAGGGGAAAACTTCAAGATATCAGCCCTAAAATCAGCAGCACATATCGGCCATCGGCTGGCCCTGACCTCTAAACATCGTCATCGGCTATAGAAAAACTCATATCGGTCGATCTCTACTATAAATGTGCATTTAGAGGTGGAGTTTGTAATTTTATTCCACTGGCACAACCTGTTTTGTTTAAGTGGTCCGAATGGGTCAAACATAACATTAGCTCAAGCAAAGGTACACGTTTAGCTGAACAGTGGTGGACAGGGAGTGTCTTGCTTGCTTGATTGTTAACAATAATAATTTTTGCAATTCCGTTTGGTGCCACTAGTGACACAGAAATGACACATTTTTGTATACGAGAGTTGTATATGCATACGCACTCGTCTCATTAGAGTGTTTGCTATCTGACGGTGTGGCAGCTGGAGATTTATTTACAGGTTTGTGGTTTAGATCATTGGGGACACTGTGCAGGTGGTGACAGCTGTAGATGTGTCTTAATAAGCTTTTATCTATGACAGTCACACAGACTACAGGCACCTCTTCGTATTCATCAGCGATCATTTACATTGCAGATGAGCAGATAAGAGGAAGAAAAGTTTCTATTTTGGTTCAGATTTGACACTGAAGGGATTTTTGAAGTGGGAAATGAGTTTGAGCTATCCCAGAATCCCTCTTTCTCTCTATGTCTGATATCTCTCTGTGAAATGTGATAAGGTTTCACATTTCTCTGAGCGGATTATTTTCTCATTGCCACAAAATGATTGCATCACTTTCTCATTATGTTTCTCCTGATTATGAACAGTTGCTGGTTCTAATATATCATGTCTTCTGCATGTAGTCTTTCCTACTTTACAGTTCTAGAGCTGCAATAAACATCCTGAGCTGCCCTTTGACAATTGCATTGTAATGTCTGCCATACTGTATTTTATTTTAATATCACTCACTTAAAGAAGTGACCGTCTGACTTGTGATGTGAACATGTGATGTGACCTAACACATTCACTGTTCAATGTTTGAAATGAATGCTGCTCTTTTGAACTTCCTATACATCAAATAGTAAGGGAGGAATTTTACTTTGTGTACAACCCTAAAATGCAATAAAATCAACAAGCTGTGTTTTTTTTAATTCTCTTGAATATTTTTTGTAAATATAAACAAATATTTATTTTGATGGCTGTAACACATTCCAAAAAAGTTGGGACAGATGCATGTTTACCACTGTGTCACTAGGGGTGTGGGATATTGACAAAAAAGATATCTCAATATTTTCTGGGATTTGCTCGATAACGATAATTAGACGATATTTTGCTGAGTGTGTTATTGTGATGGTACCTTGGCTGGTTTTTACTACCGTGGTCAGCTGACTCCTAAAGTTTATGATATTCTTCTGTGTGGTGGTCAGTTCACAGAAGTGACAGAAATCATCTTTTTTACCTTGATTTTTTTTGTGTGTGTCAATTTCATAAATTCAATAAAAAATAATTATAAGAAGACACAATAGGGCCGTTACCAATCAAATTAAATAAGTATCAACAAAATTCATCTTTGCAGTGCAGAGGAAACACAGAAGCTGCATCTGAAGTGGCATTTAGATCATTTACACAGACTGTTTACTGTTTGATCATTTACATTTATGCATTTTGGCAGACGCTTTTATCCAAAGTGACTTACATTGCATTCAAGGTACACATTTTTACATTTTGTCAGTTCTTGCTTTCCCTGGGAATCGAACCCATGACCTTGCCGTTGCTAGAGCCACGCTCTTATTGTTTGAGCTACAGGAAAGCTCCTGTAGCTCACAGGTCAGATTTACACAGCTCAGAAGTGACAAATTAATAACCTGCAGTTATGCATAAATGTTTTGATGTTTAAAACATAAAATGTTGAATAATATTGATATTTGAAATTATTTAAAACATGAAAAAATACTTTAACTGTGAAATTAAAACCGCCAGTAGGTGGCAGCAAGTCACATTTAATTGAGTGAGTCATTGCGATTGAACCGATTCATTCAAACAGCTGATTCATTCAAGGAACGAAGCATTCGACTATCTTAATCTAATCATTGATTCAGTTGATTTGTTCAAAAAGCTGATTCATTCAGTATGAAAACACCGCTGTGTTTTGCTCAGAGATGCAGATACAGTGCTGTGTCTTTGTTTTGAAAAAATTTTTTGGTGGCGAAATAGAGCAAAAACAGGCAATATGGAAGTCTAAACTGTAAGTCACTTAATATTAACTTCTTGTTTAGTAAACTTGCATAAAATCAATATCACATTTGAAAAATCTTTGAGTGATATCTTATAACTATATTATATGATATAATCACGCAGTGAAAGCGTGTATACTCTAATGCGCACCCGCACTAGTCTAATCAACAAAACTACATCACGTAGTGTATGCGTGCTGTCTCTGGGTGTGTGTGAGGGATATACTCGATAATGTCAGATTGCACATCGTTAAAACAACAATTACGATATTATCGCAGACAATATCGCTCACCCCTATATGTCACATCACCTTTCCTTTTAATTACACTTTTTAATCGTTTAGGAATTGAGGATACTAATTGTTGCAGTTTTGCTCAATCTCGCCTGATACAAGACTTCAGCTGCTCAACAGTCTGTGGTCTTTGTTGTCTGATACTCCTTTTCATGATGCGCCATACATTTTCAATAAGAGACCGATCTGGACTGCAGGTGTAGAGTGTCAATGAAACCATTACAGCACATACAAAATGAGGCCTGGCATTGTCTTGCTTGCCGGGAAAGATGACAGTATCTTCATGGCAGTATAAGTCTCTGTACAATCCCAATATACGCTTCCACGTCAATGGTACCTTTACACATATGCATGTCACCCATGCCGTTTGCACTGATGCACCCCTGATACCGTGACTGATGTTTGCTTTTGCACCTGTCGCTGATGAAAGTCTGGATGGTCCCTTTCATCTTTGGGACTGAGAACTTTTTCCCAAATCAAGCTGAAACGTGGACTCGTCTGAACACTGCACACGTTTACACTGTTTTTTGGATCATCTGAGATGAGCTCGAGCCCAGAGAACTTGCCGGCATCTCTGCATTGAACTGATCTATAGCTTTCTCCTTCAAGTGGCATGATTTTCCAAAGTTCTCCTGAGCCCATGTAGCAGTATTTAACAGTAGTATGACGGTTTCTCATGCAATGCCATCTGAGGGCTCGAAGGTCAAGCACATTCAACAAATGTTTCCTGCCTTGCCCTACACTGATTGATATTTCTCCAGGTTCCCTGAATCTTTTAAAAAATGTTATGCATGTTAGATGATGAAAGACCTAAATTCTTTGCAATCTTGCATTGAGAAATGTGATTTGTTTTTTCTTCTTCAATTATTTGACAATTATTTTATATTTATAACAGGTGAGCCATGTGTAACACAGGTTAAATAAAGGGATTTATTTAATTTGTGCACAATTTAGTTTTATCATATTCTCTTAATAAAAGTCAGTAAGAGATGGAAAAAAATGATTAAAGAAAAAATATATATGCGAATTTAGTCTAGGTTAATGCGCAGTGATCGACCAATGAGAGCTCTCTGTCATTTTGCGCCATCCGCGTTAACGAGCATCGCGATGACAGAAGAGACGAGCTTGAGGGAGAAGAGCAGACGTGATCGATCGTGGTGATCCAAATTGAAACCATTTAGAAAACAAAAAAAAACTTCGAAAAGTTGAGATTTTGTTAAACTGATGCATGCTGAGCAAGAAGCTAGCTGCATAGAGTAATACACTCCAGTAGGTGAGTCAGTATCATATAATTAATGATAAATAGGCTCTATTACTTTATAATAAGATATAATTACTGCCATTAAACAGTAATTTAGTTGCTGTAAGTGTGTTATTTTCTCTTGAAATTGTGATTTTCTGATTAGAATAGTCGCAAATGTCCATTGCAGTTCACGGCGCCATTTTATGGTCGCGTGAGCCTGTGTGAGAGCAAAATCAATCAAAGGTAAATAACTATTTCATAAATTTTGTGAAAATTATTTGTTACGGGTTATGGGATTTACTTCAGTGCAAGCGGTTCTAGTGAAAAAGAGTGAAAGCTATTGATTGAGGTAAATTGATGTGATTTATATCAGTTCATGAAGAAATGGTAAATGTAATTGTATTATGTTATTCTGGATCTTTGATGTGGAATTATTTTGAAATTCACTAAATGAATGTTCTGGTCTGTGATCAGGCCAGGTTTTTTTTTTTCCTTGTTTCTTTGCTCTATTTTCTTTCCTTTCCTTTTCCTCTTGTTTGATTTTTGGAAACGTGACACCCGAATGACCTTCTGTGACACCCTGGGAACTTCACATTCGATGGCGAGCCAACCAAACCTCTAGCAGAAGAGAAGACGACGATATCCTTCTATGAGTTTTCCAGTTTTTCCATAGAGAGAGACAAAATTCAATCTGAGGAACTCTTAAAGGTGTAGGGTCATCCCAACTCCAGATCAAGAGGCATTGTAACCTCATGAGAACACTTGAGGTCTTTTGAGAGTGACATTATCTATCCTCCTTTTCATTCTATTTCTTTTTGGGTATTGAATTGACCGGTCTGTATGATTTTATATATATATATATATATATATATATATATATATATATATATATATATATATATATATATATATATATATATATATATATATATATGTATATATGTGTGTGTGTGTGTGTGTGTGTGTGTGTGTGTGTGTGTGTGTAGAAAAAAAGAGTGCACTCAAGGAAATTCTCATAGTTTGTTTGTGATATTGTAATTTACTTTTTTTGTTTTTTTTTAATCGGCTTTTTATTTTATTTTTGGTTTCAAGTGAACCAATTATATTTCTATTCCTAATTTAATCTTGTGTCTGTCTGGTTTTTCTCATCCCAACCCGCTACCTCCTTAGCGACCTTTAGATCTTCTGATGAGCCCAAATTTCAAATGTATTGCACAGTAAGCAATCTATTCAATTGTTAATTCTTAGAAGTGTAATACATCAGGAGTTGCTACACATGACCCATCTTTACTTGCAAAGACTGAGATGCTCCTCCTATACCCAATGCAGGGCTGGTGGTACTCCAGGACAGGTTTGAGAATCTGTCCCAATTTTTTTGGTGTATTGCAGCCATCAAAACCAAAATGTGTTCATAATAATAATATATTTTTATATATTTTTTTAATTAAATTAAAATTCAGTGAAAACATTGGAAATTATTTTTGTACTTTTGCCAGTTGAATAGTTTAAAAGCATAGATTCTTGATTTCCTTGCATTTCAAAAAATGTTTGGGGTATTTTGGAGGAACAAGTCAGAAAACATTTTCTTCCACCAGCATCGTGTGTGTGTGTGTGTGTGTGTGTGTGTGTGTGTGTGTGTGTGTGTGTGTGTGTGTGTGTGTGTGTGTGTGTGTTTCCAGTTTTCTGGAAATGGGGTTGTACTTTGCAGACATAACTGTGGTGACCAAAAACAACATAAAGGCTAATGTTTTACATGCAAGAAACCTTGATTAATATCAGGGAAGAAAATATAATAATAATAATAATAATAATAATAATAATAATAATAATAAAAGGTCTTCAGAGATGATTTCACCTACTTTGCTTTTGCCTCTGCATCTTCACAGCCTTTGTTGGATACGTCTTCCAGACCTCCAATCAGGTGTTTGTATGAGCTGGAAAGATTGGCACAAACAACATATTTAGAAAGATTTCATCTTTATGACAAATACAATACCGTTAAAATGTTTGAGGGCGGTACACGTTTTTAAATGTTTTTGAAGTCTCTTATGCTCATCAAGTCTGTGTTTATTTTATTAGAAATACAGTAAAAACCATAATATTGTGAAATATTATTACAATAATTAAAATATATTTTATAAATATATCTTTTTCCTGATGCAAAGCTGACTTTTCAGCATTATTATTCCAGTATCACATGATCCTTCAGAAATCCTTCTAATATGCTGATTTATTGCTCAAGAAAGATTTTTTTTTAAACATTTACAATATTTTTAGGATTCTTTGATGAATAAAGTTCAAAAGAACAGCATTTATTTAAAATGTATATGTTTTGTAACATTATAAATGTCTTTACTACCACTTTTGACCAATTTAATGTGTCCTTGCTGAATAATAGAATTCAATTCTTTTTAAAAGAAGAAATGACCCCAAACTTATGAACGGTAGAGTAGATTTATCAAAGGCACCATTTAATATATTCAGACTGTTCCCTGTGAGTTTTACAGTGGTCTGTATGAGAATAAGTTCATCTAAATACTGTTCTTCAGGCAAGAAGCAGTGAGACAGTTGCATGATGTCCTTATTCTCCCGTCTTACAACTGACAACACTACTACAACTACTACAGACACGTCTACATATCACCACAAAACTGGGATTTATCTTTCAAAACTGAACTCATTTTAAGTTGAAGATCTATCTCTCAAATTACTCAATGATTTCATGTCTCTTTATTTAGAAAGTCTGTACTAAATTATAGTGAAACTTTTATATCTAAATGAAATACTGCTCATTAAAATGTACCATAATCAACTGTCACACAGATGGCTGATGGTTTGAGTCTCAATCAGACAGGAAGGAGAGTTTTCCCAGCCGGAGGGCACATACTGTATGCATGTGCTTCTCTCTCTCTGTCTGAATGTCTCACTCTTTCCAGCTTATTGACACACGTGACACTTTAGCTATTTAGGTTGAGCTTAATTTATTGACTTTAAGGCAGTAGATAAGCACTTCAAACCCACAGACTCGGTGTCCCACACACACACACACACACAAATAGAACAATCAGTGTAACATTCACAGATGTTCAAAGAGCTGAAAACCTGGACAGAATTACTGCTGACTGCTGGAATGACACTTGTGAAGGTTTAAGCGGCGTATATAAAGAAACCCTTTTTCCACAGGATAACCGTGACATACTCACTCTCTGTCAATCACAAGGCAGGTGACAGTCTCTGCTGCGATGACATTAGCTGTTCTGATGTCCTCCCTGTTCAAAAGACAGAGAAACATTTTATATTTACATTTTATATCATTTTATAATGTTCAGATACATTCAAATGACATATATTAAAATTAATTATTAACTCTATATTTAATATATGTTTGTTATAAATTTAAGTATTAAAGTAGTAGGGGTGCAACGATATTCAAACCGAACCGAAAAACCACGATACACCACCCACGGTTCGAACTGCCCCAGCCCAGCTCTTACTTCACCTTATGCCACACAAAAAAAAAAAAATTCCCCTCAGAGTTTCTTATATGTATGGAGGGGGGGCTTCATGGACAAAAGGTTGGGAACCACTGCTGTAAGCTGTTATACTGTGCTCGTAGCACACACACTTTAGTTACACGCTATCATGCTGTATATTACAAGCACAAGAGAAACTACGAGCATGCAACGTTACGATGTCAATTTGTAATTCATGAAATAAAAGTATCGTCGAGGAGGGGCGGTACAAATACTACACCAACCAATCATCCTATTTGACTGAACAACAATGGATTAATATTGCACTAATAATGAGTTAATATTGCTGGTTTCTGCATTTTTATATTCAGTAATATTCTTCAAAATGAGATACTAGTAACACATTACTGCCATGGATATTCTGTATCATAGCAACCAAAGCATCTCAGCTGGAAAAATGCTGCGTTTGCAAAGCGCTTTCTAGCGCGACCAGCTGGCAGCTTTCAGAAGAGCACCAGGCACTTTTACCTGGCTAAAATGCTTCGTTGGACACATGATAATTGTATATTTATAGCTAGGCATATGGACAATTAGTCTCTTTAGCTTTTATGCAATATACTGGAGCCAAACCTGAGAAGGAGGCCCAGAAGATTCCACAGCATTTCTGGATACGTAATTTGCGTAGTTGTAACTCATGGGCGGGGATTATGCGACTTTAAGCGTGCACGCTCGCCCTATTTACGAATGTTTGGAATTCATTAATATACACCTGTTCAACTACCGAATCCGTGGTATACGAAGCGTTAATGAATCTGGAGGAGAGTTTGCGTAAAGGTCCATTTTACGCGCAAATTACAATTTGCTTGTATATTTACGAAAGTTTCATGAATGAGGCCAGATGTGTTTAAGTAGGCTAGAGTGGGACATTACTTATGTGTGTCAATTTTTATTAAATAAATGTGCTTTTTTTTTTTTTTTTTTTTTTATGGTAACATTGGTAAATGGTAAAATGAGTAGATTATTTCTGACTAGTCTACAGTCTATATATCTACAGGCAGACATTTATTAAATTTTAGTTTACTCAGGTATACTAACTAAAGAAAACGTAAGGCAAATGTATAACGTTAAATTATTGCTGTTGTTATTATTAAGTTAAAAGTGAATCTAGTGTTATTATTGCTGGTGCCCTGCCATGAACCATGACTCCACAGCAAACAGAACCGAACTGAACCGTGGCTACAAAACAGTGACATGAACCGAACCATGGCATAGGTGTATGGTTACACCCCTATAAAGTAATATTAAATATTTATACAGAAATATTGAATCAGATAGATAAACAGATTTAGTAATATTAAAACTATTCAAATAAATTATCCGCATTACAAATGTAAACTAGATGAGTAAAGTTTTGAGCAAACTTTGATGTTGGCTTTAAAGCTCTAGGAGGAGACAGTTTATAATTAGTCCCAGATGAAGAAGAGAAGTAGGAGGAGGAGAAAGAAGAAGCAGCTTAAATAGTAGATCAGTATGTTGGCTTTGTCAAGCCAACATAATGATGAAAAATGTATAATTAAATAAAAAGAATTACATACATACACACACACACACACACACACACATATACACATATATATATAT